>JAGTXR010000069.1:0-666895 GCA_022606575.1 Glossosoma conforme
TTTAATCTAAGTAGTGATTAATTGGATATTTAATCATTTAATTTTTTAACCTTGTTGCCTAACACCAGCTGTGCAGATTGAATATCGTACTTCTAGAATAGAAAAGCCGTATAATGGGTTTCGGAAGATGAATTCAAAATTGAAATGTACAACAAATGCCGCAAGAAAGTATAAGCTATACTTAAATCGCCGCAGGAGAGCATAAGCTACAGCGGCCATTTCTCCAAGCCTCCGAGCTTGCGCCGTCTTTAAAGGCCATCGGAAAATATATTTATAAATAAATGTACTCGTTGGAATTGCGGGAAGCAGAGCTGAGATGGAATGAGGCGAAGACTATAACGGCTGAAAGAGCTTTGTGGTGGCAATTCTTGAATACCATATGCTCCAGTTAAGGGAGAGCACATGGTGATGTTTATGATAATTATGATACTCGTAAGAGAAGTGTTTTTCTAACTATGGAGAGGTATTGTTCAATTTAACTGTAATGTCACCTTTAATTAATACAATACGACTCTATATGTATGAAATCTTTTGGTACATTTTCAGGATGTGTGAGTTCATTCATTTCAGTTCTATAAAAGTCTGACACTGCTTAGGCATACTGCGTTTATGTAACGGTCTTTTTATCATTAACAATTTTGATACTAATATAAGTTTATTGAAAAAAGACTGTATGTTGAAACCCAAAGAACAAGTAATTTAATTTTAAAAATTAAATTATTTGTTCAAAACGTGTTGTGTTTTAAGCCAATGTATGAAATTATTATTATTTAAAAATTCGAATTCAATAATATTTAATAATAATTTTCATTCTTTCTTTGACTGGACGCATGGGACTTCTCGAGTCACACAGCTTCAACCATTTCGGGTTGAAGCTGTGTGACTGTGTGTGATAAAATCGAACCACTTTCTTCTTCGTAGTATCGATCCGGTGGATTGGTTTGCAGCAACAGAATCTTGCATCTCGATCTCCATTCCAGAACCACTTTATACGCCGCTAAAGACCAGAAATTAAGATATATTACACCTGTAAATTAATTGATAGAAATGTCATATATAAGATGAAGATTGCTTTGAATTTGTATATCAGTTCATAAAATTTTTAGAAGAGATAAAGAGAAAGATTATTTTTATATTTTGTTCAAGTTTTACTTAACGTATGAAATATTCAGTCAGCAAATTAATTCCTGAGCATGATGTATTTCTTCTTCGTAGTATCAATCCGGTGGATTGGTTTGCAGCACCAGTATTTAAAACTGTTATAATTTTAAATTAAATCAATTAAACTTTTAAATTTTGAGTTTTATTTCACATTTATTTAAATGTTTTACCAATAATCGTTAGTTAAAAAAACTCATCGTTATAACAGTTGACCAAAAACTGTTGATTATACACGAGAAAATTAGGCATGATCCTCGAGTATACGAGTATATATTTAAATAATTGATATTTGTAATAAACTAATATTTATTAACTAATTTAAAGTATTCTAACTTTTTTATTTGCCGAATTTTAGTAAATATAATTTATTAAGTTAAGCAGTCACGTTATATCGTATTAAAAGTTCTTGAGTATAATAACATAAGCTTATGATATTTAAAAAAAAATGTATAAAACATTAATTAATAAATATGTAGATCAAAAAAATTTTGTATATTGTTGTACTGCAACAGCTTAAATAGACACTGTAATGAAACTTGAAAAATTTCAGAGATGCTTCAAACAGCGAAACAAAATACTCGAAAGTTCTACGCATCTAATGGAAAGTTGTATGAAGGTGACTAAATAATTCAAATGATAGCACTGTGTCTAACACATTCACTTTATTTTGCGTATTATTTTTGTACGTATCTCACTTTGTCATGATAATTTGCCTTTGAAATTATAGTGTTCTCCGATTTCCATTTGGGTAAAAAATATTTTCATCACATTAATTTTAAATATGCAGGAAACTTATCCAATAATTCATTAAACGCAGGAGGTAAAAAATATTCATATTTGAATTAATGACCGATAGATGTCAATGGTAAAGATTAATTTTTCATTTGTATGACTTTAGTGACATCTGTGTGAGTCAATCATAGATATATTCATACGTCGTTAACTTATATATTTAAAGCACAAAAAATTAATTGAAATTTTGTAAAAATATAAATACGAAACAAAAAGTATTTTTTACGATAAAAATAATTATTAATTTATTGAAAGCTGATATTGTAAATTATAATCAGTTTTTGACGCTAGATAGAGCGATCACATTTTTTTACTGTACAGTGAAATTGATGTTTTCTTTCTACAATATATGACGGCAACTCGTGATGATTGTATGTTCCAGTTAGAGAAACAGACTTGGTCATGATTATATTTCCTCCCTAGCTGGAGCATTTGAATACCACTTAATTCCTCCAGACAGTTGTCATCTGCTTTGATCCTTGCCGAAGATCTGCCGATTATATATTTATTTATTTGTAACAGAACACAAGCTCCAATAAAATATTTTACATAAATTTATAAAAATATACTTAGCAAATGAATAAAGCATGATTAAAGAAATAGAAATAGTGTCACATCTTTTTTTGGATGTCAAGAAATTACAAAATATTTTACATTTCAATTCATACTATAATATATACGATTATATATTTAGAACATATAAGTGCGGCGTTATATTTTCGTTGATCAGAGCTTTTAAGGGATATAAGATAAGAAGCTTGACGTTCTCGATTGGCTTTTTTGGACAATTTACTGATATGAACTCTGTCTTACCAAGATCAAAGTGGTTACAAAAAAATCTTAAAAACGCTCCCACGATCCCACCAAAATCGACCCCGAAAATTTTAGTTCCTACAAACCCTATTGTAGTACCCCGAGGCTTTCAACCATGCTCTATTTCTGATTCATGCCCTGAGAGTTGACACCTTTCATAATACTAAAAAAAAACTTAAAACTCATTACAAGGCTGTATTGGCTTTTTATTAGATGCCAAGATTCACAGCCAAACGAAAAATAGGACAATTCAGGAGCTTGAATAGACTTTACCCACGTCACAACTACATCACATCAAAGAACAATTAAGCCTCACTGATAAGGCGCTTATTCATATCATGATCATTTAGCAACCGATATGTCTAGCGGGAGTCTTTTCTAAACAACTGATTTAATTTAACAATTATTTACTTTTCCCATCGTAAACAATTTGTAGACTAAGGTGGATATGAATCTCTCCCATTCTCTGCATATTCTGGAGTGCCTCAGGGTTCTGTCTTAGGTCCCCTTCTTTTTCTTGTGTTCTTCAATGATATTGTTAATTGTATTACCCACTCCTCATGCCGATTATTCGCTGATGATCTTAAAATCTTCTCTTCCATTTCCTCCATCGAAGATATGCATAATCTGCAATCTGACCTTAATAGTGTATCAAACTGGGTTGCCATAAATAAGCTCTCGTTTAGTATCAACAAATGTAATGTTATCTCTTTCTCCCGTTCTAAAAATCCTATTCTGTCCAAATACTACTTATCTGGAACATTGCTCGACAGAGTAGCAGTTGTCAAGGATCTAGGTATAAGCTACGATTCATTATTCACTTTCCATACTCACATAATCAATTTAACTTCACGCGCCAATAAACTTCTCGGATTCATCACCCGCCAGGCTAGTCAATTTCATAACCCTCTAATTTTCCGTACTCTCTATTCTTCACTCGTTCTATCTGTTCTGGAATATGGGAGTTTAGTTTGGAATCCCAATAAATCCAAATACATTTTCATGCTCGAAAAAATTCATAAAAATTTCTCCGACGTCTTTATTTACGGTAACTATCCATTAAATTCATTTAATTCCGAACATTACCCAACTCTTTTTCTTCTAGGGATGCTTTCTTTCCATTCGCTAGAGTCACGGAGGAAAATTGCTGCACTCAAACATTCATTCCTTCTTCTTCGCGGTTCAATTTACAACCCTGGGATTCTTGAATGTTTTAACTTCTATGTTCCAGATAGGTACACCCGTGCTCGTAGCCATCCATTGTTTTTGATCCCAGTTGATGCTTGTGGAGCTTCAAGCACTCAATTTGGTACAACGGCAATGTCGCTCCTAAATGGCCTACCAGCACACCTCGATCCTTTTCTTACATCCTTTTCCTCTTTTGTTGATGGTATTGTTCTTCTTGATCTCTGTGATCTTTGACACGTGTCATCTTCTTATTCTTTTGTGTTATTTTTATTTTTTATTATTTTCTCTATTTATTGTATATTTATGTATACTCTATGTTTATGGTATTGTTGGTTGATGGTATTGTTCTACTTGATCTCTGTGATCTTTGACACGTGTCATCTTCTTATTCTTTTGTGTTATTTTTATTTTTTATTATTTTCTCTATTTATTGTATATTTATGTTTACTCTGTTTCTAAATATTTGTAAAAATTGGAATTTCGATTCTGTATATAAATAAATAAATAAATAAACTGCTATCCCACTGCACAGAAATTCTAAAGGAAAATAAATCACGGCCTTTAAGGAGAAATAATATAGATTTTCTCAGCAAAAATTGTTGCGAAATTGGTGCGAGGGTTGTTTAGTAGCAACATAGTCTATATCTGATAGTACACGGAGAAGCACAAGATTAATTGACATTTCCAGAGAATGTGCTCTAAATTGTGGATGGGACGTCATAGAGGCAACTAGGGTTAACTAAATAAAATGAGGCCTGAATCATAAATAATAAGACTAAAGTCCTAAAGAGTGGCTCTTTTTCTTTATCCCTAAACATATCCTCGTCGTCACTATCTTTCTTTCTACCCCTTACTCTTTTCCTTAGTAGTTGATAAATTTAATTTTCGTAAATTTTAAGACTAGTTTACTTTGTTGTTCAAGTGATTTTCAACTTTCAATGTCCAAGTAAGTGTAAATTAAAGTCTCATTTTTCCAAATAAAAGTTACTTAACTTGTTCTATAATTAGAGAGGATTCAATTTAAATTTAATTCATAGTTAATTTATTAAACTAAATTACATCTAATATGATGAAACGAATATTAATATACTCATATTTTTTGTCATTTTCTTGGTAGTAAGCTGACGAAAAGTCGGCGGTGGACACTGCTACTAAATGATGGCTCGTGTAACGAGAGCCATTTATTTTAAGCAGATGGCATGACAAAAAAAACATGTCATATTAAAAATATTGGTCATTAATTATTTATTTAAGCAAGATTTATCATTCATTTGTTTGGTTTTCAGAATATTTTTAGCTCTTTTCATTATCAGTGTTTGCGCATACAAAAGTAAAGTTGTCTAACGCCAAAGTAAAAAAAAATACATGCATTTCACGTGGTGTTGATTCAAACTTAACGAACATCGAATAAATACACAAGTGTTTGAAATGATTGATTTTCGTTAAATTTGAACAGGTTTGTGATATAAACGCAAATAGTTGCGGCACTGCAGTAATAATGCAAATCATCTGTCAATCTTTCTGAATATTTAAACAGAATGTCATTGACAGTTGACAATTATATTATAACATATACTTGTATGGCGAATCTGATATTTTTTAATCATATGCTTTAGTCTAAAAGTGAAATTTTACACAATTTTCATGAAAATCTTTAAAAAATACATTTTAATTAAAAAAACAACATTTATATTTTCTATTGTTTTTGATAATAGCTTCTTCATAATTATTTACCAAAATTAATGAATTTTAAGCTTTACAGCAAGATAAATGGCTCAGGCGTTTGAAAATGTTACGCTTTATCACAAAAATAAAAACTGTTCTCGAGTTCGCTATAAGGGGATATTCCATGAATATATGTCATATAACATATTTGACTTTGTTATAAAATAATATAACACTTTAACGCTAAAAATAGATCCCATAATTTCGCCCAGGTTTTCGCTAATACTTACATGTAGCTCTTAAACGTAGTTCCTAATAATAAATTGGAGTACGCCTAGTTTTATGCATTCCGCGTTACATTACAGACAACGCAATGATAAAAGTAATGTATATTTTATATATAAGCATAAATTCACGGTATTTAATGTCAAATGATATGAACACTTTACTTTAAGAAAAAATATCAATTTATGTAATGGAATTGTATACTTCCGTAAAACGCAAATAACATCATGTTGAATTTTTTTTAATAATCTGTTGACAATTTTTTAACCAATTGATACTCACTTACAAATCTTCAACATTTTTTTTATTTCTCTCGTAAATATCGGAGACAAAGAAATGACAGACTCTGTGAAAAATATTGGCTTAGATCTTCAATTATCTATAATGTATTAGAATATTGAAAAATATTCTATAGAATCTAAAAGCAATTTGATGCATAGAAATGTTTTGTGAATTTTCAGTATGGAAAAATGATAAATGGTTTATATTTCTTAAGTCTCTGCTTTTAAAAGTCTTTAAATTATATAAATATAAGGAAATATAAAACAAAATTAACAATTTAAAAAAAAATCTTACTAAATTATTTTTTTACTAATTTTATTATTTGTTGTTATGTATTATTTGTTGTTATATATGGTATTATGGTTTTTGAAATTCTATACAAACATGGATTTATAATCCCCATGATCTCAGTGTTTGATGTTAACGTTAACCACACACGTAAAAAAAATATCACATAATTACGCGGTTGTGATAGGGATAGGTTGTCTAAATGAATAATATTTTATTAGGTTAATTAAAACGGCAAAAAGTAATTTTGATGTAACGATTTATTTCTCAAATTGCTCAAAAATTTGTGTAACACAACAACCTAACAACACAGGTTTGGTGTATAGCACTTGCACATTGGGTACCACGGATAAGGAATGCAATACCACTGGTACTGCCTGTAGCATTTGCACTTGCTGTTACTAGGGTAATAATAGCAGTAGTATTGCATGGCCCAGTCACACAGCCAACGCCTGAAATTTTCTTCAGTGGAAAGCTGCAAAGAAAGAAGAAAATACATTAAAAAATACTAGCTAATGTTAGTTTATGCAAACCTTCAGAGAAAAACTAAAAAGGAACAAGTCCAAAATCTCTTTGTTGAAATCTGCTGTTAAATTAGAGCATATGACCTTCACAAAACGATATCAGGGACTTCGTTTACCAGCTTGGTCCATCATCAAACGCATCTTTGTTTTGTATCTTTCTGCGATAGCAGTTTCTGTGTAGAGTTGTTATAGTTATTATTTTATGAAGAAGATATCGCAAATAATTAATAAAAGACTACTGCAATCGTGATAATATATTCATGAACAATTTTATGCGATCAACCCAAAGCCTATTTATTATGAATGGCTGTATTAGGTTTGTTTCTTATGACAGGCGAGCTTAAGATGTATGAAGGCAAAAAATTCGGAAAATTTCAATTTATCTTTCGCAAGCTAAGCGATTCGAATTTTTATTTTTATTTTTTATGATTGGCACTACTATCACTGACATCTGTGCTAAAATAGTACGTTAAGTTTGGTTAGGTAGCCCCATGTTGACGTCAATTATAATTTACCCCACTCGCGGCGCTAGATGCTGAAGAGTAAGTCCTTGATGATGTCTTGGGGCTTGGTATCTTGAGTGAACCCAGACCGACGATAGGGGGACCATTGTAGTTAGCTGGCATTTCTGGTGGTGGATCATCATCGGGTCCTGGTCCCACCTGGGCAACGGTTTCGGTCACCTAAGAAACAAAACAAACACAATTATCAAAATATTTCATTTAAAATCAGCGCATTTTCTTAATTTGAAACCTATTTTTAACTGCAGGTAAACTATATAAATCATTGAACATGACATTAGTTAACTTTACTTTATTATTCAAATTTAGACAAACCCATCTTTAACATCTAAATTAATAATTATTTATCATTTTATTACGTTTATATCTCTCTAATTGTGCTCATTGAAGATTAATATTTAACTGTTTTCAGACATCATACAAAAGTGCTACATGAATTGTAGAACTTCTGTAACAAAATAGCTTACAATAAATAATAACAGAGAAAAAAGACCGTATTGATTTTAATTTTAAATGTGCCCTTTTATCGGCTTCACAGTCAAAAATAATTTAATTTTTCAGTCAGATTACAAAAGAAAACTTTTCGTTTTCTTTGACACAAGTTTTTCTGAAATAAATATCAAACTTTTTACTGGCAACTCATTCTCCTTATAAAATTTCAAAAAGTAAAATAAATTTACGATTAGCCTTGTTTTTCCTAGTCGGGAATTTAATAAAGTTGTTGTGCAGCGTCTGTCAAAACATTCTCACTTTTCACAATGCTTCACCAACGTCAAAATAACCATCGTCTAGAAACGACAGCGATTTAATCGATTAAGTTAGATCAGATTGATAATGTCAGGCATATTTACGAATGTCGGATTATTTTACAGCGAAAATTTATAGTGAAAATATCTATAAGAAAACAATTTACCAATAGGAACGCTCCCAGGAACAGAAGCAGAAACTTGTACTCCATTTTTAATAGTTAATGATCTCTAAGTGCTTTAAATTCCAAGAGATGATCTTCTGCGCTATTCAACAATTTAATCTTGGCTTTTATACAATTTCCTACGATGAATAGGATTTAATAGTAAGCATGTTTACATTGCATAGATTGATAAATTTATTACTTTACAATTGAGAATAAATGTGTCTAGTATTGTAATGGCACAAATAAATCACACGGTCGGCAAATACAATGTGAACTCTCGCTGAACTACATTCATGTGTAATGGGACAAATGTTTACTCGTAGCACTTAATTGTTTCTGAAAAATAACTATTAGAAAACTATTTTTAACATGAATTATTTTGTATATCTTTTACTGCATTTATTGATGAAGAATTGCAACATCTGTGTACGTGATTTAATCTAAGTAGTGATTAATTGGATATTTAATCATTTTATTTTTAAACTTGTTGCCTTACACCAGCTGTGCAGATTGAATACTGTAAAGTCGTATAATGGTTTTCAAGAACAGATGACTGCATAGAATACTGTTAAATGGCTTGACTTTGTGACGAATAAGAGAGCGGACAAAGCCCACTTACCATACTTCAGTCGGTCAAGAAGCAAAGGTGGACCTGGTTGGGACATACACTCAAATCGCCGCAGGAGAGCATAAGCTACAGCGGCCATTTCTTCAAGCCCCCGAGCTTGCGCCATCTTGGAACGCCATATATATATATCTACTCGTTGGAATTGCGGAGAGCAGAGCTGATAAGGAATAAGGCGAAGACTATAGCGGCTGACAGAGCTTTGTGGTGGCAATTCTTGAATACCATATGCTCCAGTTAGGGGAGAAAACATGATGATGTTTATGATAATTATGATACTCGTAGTAGAGGTGTTTTTCGAACTATGGGGAGATATTATTCAAGTTAACTGTAATGCTGTATGTTGCTTTTAATACAGTACGACTCTATTTGTATGCAACTTTTTGATACATTTTCAGCATGTATGAGTTCATTCATTTCAGTTCTATAAAAATCGGACACTGCTTCAGCATACTGCGTTTATTTAACGGTCTTTTTATCACTAACAATTTCGATACTTATATAAGTTTATTGAAAAAATAATGTATGTTGAAACTCAAAGAACAAGTAATTTAATTTTAAAAATTTAATTATTTGTTCAAAAAGAGTTGTGTTTTAAAACAATGTAAGAAATTTTTATTATTACTTAAATATACATATACTAAACATAAAATTCTTTTTTCAACGCGCCAATCCAAGCACAAAAATAACGGCAGAAGCGGGATGCGAACCGCGGACTTTGGAAACCAAAATGCCCAGGTATTCATACCGCTCGGCGAATCGCGCCATTGCTATGCCTAGACCGACCCGCGATGAAACTAGTATTTATATCATTGTTATTATCGTACGACAGATGTCGCCATAGTATATATTCAAAGTATGTATATTTTTATTATTATTCTATCAGTATTCATTTATTCACAAGCTTAATATTATTACTTTCCGGCATGCCGGAAAGTAAGAAATTTTTATTATTCAAAAATCAAAATGAATAATATTTTATAATAATTTTCATTCTTTTTTGACTGGACGCGTTTGAATTCTCGAAAGTCACACAGTTTCAACCCGAAATAAATAAAATCGAACCACTTTATACGCCGCTAAAGACCAGAAAAAAAATATGAAAAAAAGACATATTACAAATGTAAATTAATTGAGAGAAATGTCATATATAAGATGAAGTTTGATATGAATTTGTATGTCAGTTGATCAAGATTTATAAATTATTTATATCATATTATATTCTATAGTATACTTGTACTTGTTGTTATTACAACCTTAAAATAATTACTTTTATTTGATACGACCTAAATAATCTTTTCATCACCGTACGAAAGTATTCTCGTGGTTTTTTTTTGCATGGTGAATAAATCCTTCAGTTTATTTACATAAAGAAGAGTACCGACAGATGATGGTGGATATATCTCATCTGTGAATTATGTGACGCTTCCTATTCTACGTATGGTTAAACGTTGCATGTGGAATATTGATACTCCAACATCATATACTACACACCGGCATTCACGCATCATATTTTTTACACGAAGTAACTATTAATAGGTGATGCTTATGTGGAATATTGATACTCCAACATCATACACTACACACCGGCATTCACGCATCATATTTTTTACACGAATTTACTATTAATAGGTGATGTTTACGGGATTATTTTCAGAGCAGTTATATATGTAACGGTCTTTGGTGAGCAACAACAAATGTGTAAAAGTTATAGTTCCAACGTAAAAATTTGTACTTTTTTACTTCTTCGCCGTAATTAGACTCCGTAGCGTTGAGGTCGACGTATCCAACCGGTCCAGGTCTATGTTGGATTACTAGAGATCCGTATTTTTAGCACTATTTTTTCATTTAGAGCGTTTAAAAGATTGGATTTTAGCATTACGGAGCATTTACGCGTGGATTTTAGCGTTTTACAGCATTTAAAGCAGATTGTAGCATATATTTAATATCTTTTTAAGCATCTTATTTTATAAGATGCAAATAATTAATAATTCCAATAGATTTTTTTTTATTTATTTATAATACTTACAAATATATATTTAACAAAATAATCTTAAAATAGGGCAAGATATTTAGAAATCGTCTAAGTTATACCTACAAAGTTCATTTACAGAAAAATTGAGGAATAACCGACACAGCGTTAATCGAGTTTAATTAAGTCGAGTGGTTATTAATAATAATCAGTCAACATAGTTAAACATAATTAAAATTTATTTAAATAACATAAAATTTCGCAAATAATGATAATTTTAGAATCTATTTGCATATTTTATAAAATTCGCATTTAGTAGCATATATTCCAAATTTTAGCATCTATCTAAAAATACGGGTCTCTATTGACTACGCTAAATAACTTTTCCATACTTAACTTTAATATTGGGCTATGCCACAGAACGTGTTCAGCGTCCTGCAAGGGGCTACCGCATGGGCAGTCTGGACTATCAACGAGGCTAAATTTGAAGAGTTTAGTCTAAAATTCTTTCCTGGCTGTCATAAAGTCCTCCCAGTTGCGATTTATTAGCCTTTCCAGCAGGTGGCGTTGTCTGTTAAGCTGATATGATGTTTAACTAAGGCACGTCGTTTAAACATGGCACATCAAACAAATGAAAGTCTTGCAATCCTCAATATGTACATAATCGGCAAATATTGTTCTCGATTAATTCTACGATCCACGAATATTCCAGCTGTTTAAATATTAATCTTTAAAATAAAATATTTATCAATTAAATCATGTCACAATGATAGCCATTTTTTATTGACAATGGCCATAAAATTTGCGATTTAAAATATATTATTCTTTTTAAAAAAAAAAAATCGTAAAGATTACAATCACATTAAAAATTCTTTGTTTATACTCGTATTTTCCAAAGTGGACTTATGAAATGTTACTTTGTACGATTCATGGGGGGTCATAATATTTATTTCTTTCATAATACCTGTACGGGAATATGATATTTTGTAATGTTGTCGAACAATACCAGTTATTAGTTTATTCATTCAATTGAATTAGCATCCAGAGGATTTTTGTGATCCGTGAAATGTTCTAAAATAAATTTGATTATTGACTCCAAAAAGGTTAAGAATCACAGTCTGGCTAATCTATTTTTTTATGTTCCTGAAATTCGATCCCGTATGTACTTACAAATCACCGTGAAACCATTTTTGACCATCGAAACATTATCACGTAGTGACGCCTAGAGACGAACATTTTCCTGAAAACCTTAAACAGACATTAATATACTCTCCCAGTGTCTATGTTTCATCGCACATGCAATCTTCTCAATCAATTCACGCATATAAGGCTTAGAATCAAAACATTAACTATTGCTTTACAACTATGTATTTGGAATATTTTTCCAGCGACGTGTCTCTTTTCTCAAGCAATATTAATATCTTCGCGAAAGAGGCTAATATAAAATTTAAAAATCCTAGATTTCAATGCGCAATAGTCCACTAAAAAATCACTTTAACAAAAATTTCAATTTTCATCGCGAGGATACTTCATAAATCCTATGTTCCATAAAATTTTTAATTAAGTTATTAATAAAATATATTTTGTATAATTATTCTTATGTGTGATGCTTTCAAAAGTTTTTTTCTTTTATTTTTATAACATTTTAAAGAAATTGATTACTATTATAAAATTAAATAATATAATATTTTTAATTTTATTTAATCGACTAACATGTATACCGTCAGTAAACATTTGTCTTTCTAGATTTAGCCGCCGTTCAGATCGGAAAAAGTGAACTCTGTATTTGCCAACTATGTGATGCATTTACATACTTTATAATTACTAGACAAAATTATTATCAATCATATATTATAAAATAAATAAATCCATAGAAGGAAAATCTACAGACTATTTAATCTTAGCAACTATAGAAATATATAAAACGCCCGGATTTAACTATTAAAGATCATAAAATCATCTACTAGTGCTTGGAAAATATCAAACTTAAATATCAACCATGGAGTACAAGTTTTTCTTTTTGTTTTTGGGAGCATTTCTGTTGGTGAGTATTACATATTATAATTCTTTAAATTTACAATGAGATATCTATTATTATGTCAAAGTGTTTTCTTCTTTCCATATACGATTTATATGCAAAAGATATATTCAAAAAACATATGTCCATCCCCTAACCCAAAATATTTGTGTACACCTGGGAACATACATGGTTCCTGCCGACCGTTAACTTAAAAAGATGGCAAAAGCTATGCTACCAATATGTGATGGCCGGACGATTAAATTCTAAGGGGCGTTTCAATCCAATTATTTCTTATACTCTTACTCGTTTTGAGGCCTATTATTATTAAGAATAAATAGTCGTAATTGGCTGAACAAAAATGTTGTTTATTATATTAATTAACGAAAACACTACATGTTGTTTAATTATTTTTTGTTTCGATTTTATTCGAGCTGAACCGTCCGTCAGGATAAAATGGTACAGGCCTAAAGAGCATCGAGCTAATTATCCGTTATCTTTTAAAAAACGATTAATAAATCACCCAAAAATATGACTCAGATATTATAGCATCTTTAAGCCCTCGGACTTCTGCTCTGGAAGTCGTCGTGAATTATAAATGTTCCCAAGTTTCACTTAATGTGCAGATATGTCCTATAATGAAAAAATACAATAGCAGTTGATAGAACTAAGTGGCGGCAATTCTTGATAACCAGATATTCCAGATATGGAATGGATATGAGAAGAAGAAGATTTTATTGTTTGGTTTGTTTCTCAGGTGACTGAAACCGTTGCTCAAGGCCCTCCTGGAGATCCCCCCGGAGACATGCCTAGCGACTACAATGGCCTACCGATCGCCGGTCTGGGTTCACTCAAGATCCCAAGTCCCAAGACATCATCTAGGACTTACTCGTCAGCATCCAGCGCCATGAGTGGGGTAAATTAAATTCATCATCAACATGTGGACTATCTAACCTAACCTAATCTTACCTAACCTAACCAAAACTAACCTTTTTTTTCAAAAGGAGGAGAGAAACTTCATACTCACTCTTCGAATCAGTATTCGAAGAGTAGTGTCGAATTCTTTCCGACTAAACTCTCCCCCTTTTGTTCTCCCCTTCCCCTGCTGACGTTCGCTATAAAGTGAATTACTGCAGCAAGGGAAGCATTGGAGCGGTTTGGCCTTAAGGGTCTAACCAAAACTAACCTAACCAAACTTAACCTTACCTTAACTTACTTAACTTAAACTAAATACCCTAACATAACTATACATCCTAAACTCACCGTACTACTGGATAATGCATAAATTTCTTTTAAACTATATTTAAACGAGATTGCAGCAAGTCACTAATCACTTGCGATGACTTCTTCAAAAAGCGATGCTTACAATAACTCCAACAAAGGAAATGTCATGTTTTTGGTAATAAATAAAGCTGGTGAAAGTGTCCTTAAGAACGTTTTCTGTTATTTAACAATAGATATCGACAACGAGAATTCGATGAAAAGAGCTGCTGCTTAAATCTTACCTTTACACTCATTTGAATAACAATCAAAATAAAATTCCAATACAATATTTTTATGGTACAAGTACATTTTAAGTTAGGTACGAGTATATTTGAATAAAATCATTGATACTTGCTACATATTGACGTATAGTAATTTTCCGTAACTAATTTGTAATATATTCACAAAATTAGTTTATTTGTTATATTTTTCATGTACTTGGACTTATTCCTCCTTAATTTTTATTTGATGTTTTGCGTGAAGTAACATTGGCTAGTCAAATAAATTTATGTATTTTTTTCTTTCTTTGCAGCTTTCCACTGAAGAGAATTTCAGGCGTTGGCTGTGTGACTGGGCCATGCAATACTTTTGCTACTATTACCCTAGCAACAGCAAGTGCCGATGCTACAGGGAGTACCAGTGGTATTGTGTCCCTTATCCATGGTTCCCCATGTGCAAGTGCTACACTCCTAGCCTGTGCTGTTAATGTGTTAACAAAACAATAATAAAGTTTTTTTTAAATGTAATATAAATACTATAGTCGTTATTTACTATATATTTGGAATAAATATGACCATAATTTAATAAATGATGTATCTTAGTTCAACCTTACCAAACATTTCATCCTCCCAATATTTACTAATGGCGCAGAGACGTGGAATCTAATAGCATGCCTTGCCCACAAAAAAGGTCACCCAACGTCAACCCTCTAAATAAACCAAAGTCTCTTAAAGAAGAATAATCTGAAACGAGGATATTCGAAGAAGAACTTTGTGGAGGCCTACGTTTAACATATGACGGACACAGGCTGATGATGATAAAACTTTGCATAACATAGTATATAATATAGACCAACTGAAATTAAGCACTTGGAAAACTTAAGTACAATTTTAAAGCAAAAATTCCGCAATGTCTTAAAACTATGGCGCTTAACAAATGCATCCTCCCTGTATTAACTTATGGCGCAGAGACGTGGAAACTAATAGCGAGTCTTACCCATAAAATAAAGGTCACCCAGCGTACTATGGAGAGATCCATTTTAGGAGTGTCGCTAAAGATTATTTATACATATTTATATATATATATTTATATATATATTTATATGTATATTTATAAAAAAATAAAAAATTGTTTCATCACTTATGAGTACAATTAAAAGTAAAATAAAAATATTAAACGTAATAACTTGCTTACTTATTTAATATATATATATATATATATATTTATTAGTTATTACGTTTAATATTTTTCTTTACTGTTAAGTGTCCTTATAAGTGATGAAGCAATTTTTTAAATTATTTATCATTAATATGTATTTTACGTCAAAATACTGACAAAATTCGGTCTTCAGCCCGGGATTAAAAAAATGCTGTTTTCTTGACAGTGCAGAGATCGACGGGCGGTAGCAGAGATCGACGGGCGGTAGCAGTGAGAGTCATTGTCCCCCAATATTATGTAACGGCCATCTATGGAACTAGCCGCTCCCACATGACAGGCTGGCTATCAAAACAAAATAAACAAAATCGCACATGCAAACACCGCGTCTATAACTACTTAAATCAAAAAAATTACGACTAACATTTTTGTTTATGCGTGTCAGACGAATGAAGATAGTGAGTGAAGTAAAACAGTGAGTGAAACAGAGAGAGTTAAATAAGAGACAAAAGATCGCATATCGAGGCTTTTCAGCCTGAAAGGGACACATTGAATTGGTATCAAATTTTAAAAAAACTATTTGCTTGGTATTATAATGTTGAACGAATTGCATAAAACTGTTATCAGCAGGCGTTATTGATGCTTGCATGCCTTGAGAAAATTGACATGTTGAAAATATCACAGAAGGTAGAAATAGTATAATTAAATGATTTAAAAATAACGCTTATTTTTCCCAAATGTTTTCAAAAAATTTACAAAATGTTGGAGTTAGTCATAACAACAAATAATTAATAATCTGTATTATTATACTCGTATAACTTTTCCCTTGCATTTAAAATTGACTTTTGATTTTCAGGTAACGCTCAACTAATCAATTACCACAAGACGTTGGCAAAAACTCACTTCAGTGCATATTTATAATGTAACTTCTCGTCTCATATGAAACTTACAGATATGAAATTCGATAAAATTATTGAATAATTTATATTCTTTAATTGTACTAATTATTTTTAAGAACACTTTTGTTCTTTTCGAATGTGATGGTACCTCTCCTCACTCTCTGGTTCTCATTCGTAAAAATATTAAGTTATAAAAAATAATATTAAAGCCAATACTCTGAATTGCATTTTGATTTAAGAGTAAATACATGCCGTTTTCTTTTTAAGTATATTTGTGAGCTTTCTTTAAAATTGGTTTCTCGCATTTCTTTCTAATTTTATTATTATTTCATTACTTTTGAAATAAAAAAGGTTCATTAATTGAGCTTTTAAATTTAAAAAAAAAAAAAAACATTTTCTCCAGACTGCATTCAATATTATTTCGAAAATCGAATTGAAATTTCAGAAAGTCTTGAAAAACAGTAACTAACAAAAAAATACTTAAAGGGCACTCCAGTTCACAGAAATAAATGACTCTTTTTTAAGTTGAAATATTCAGAGGAATCCAAAAGTCTGAATTAGTCTGACAAACTCGGTACAATCCATTCAAAAAGAAACTTCAAATATTTAAAAATGTATGCAAACAAAAAAATGATACAGAAGAGCATCGAAAATTGCCTTTTCGTGTTTATCATGGAAGCCCATTACACCCCCACTATTTACACAGCAGAATGTCCATCGTAGTTCTTACATTTAATACTTACATAAAGCTTCTATATATATATTTGAAAATACAATATTCAAAAGCAACGGTAGCCGTCAGTATTTGAAAAGCAAATATTTTTGCGTGATTGAATAATACCGAGCTGCAAATAAAAAAAAGAATTTTCGTGCACATTGATTGCACAGCGATAATAAATCCTTCAACGTCCATTTGCTGACCTGTCGCGCGAAATGGCTCGACTCGCCACCGGACTATATAAGCCCAAATCTGATTAGAGGGTCATTAGAGCATATTCACCTCCAAACAAGGAACAACCTTGCAATATTACATCATGTTGGCCAAACTGTTATTCCTCGCCTTCGGAGCAATCATCTTGGTGAGTTAACCCTGTCTAAGCCTTTCGATCAACGCTTACATAAAATTTGTGGGTTTTAATGATGATATTTGATTTACTCTTCATATCAACCTGGAGTTTCAGATCATTTAAAGTTCCACAAAATATTTGATTTTTTGTTTCTGCAGTTGTGGTTTATGACAGCTTGTGAAATGTTTAGAGAAAATATAAAATCCACCAGTTACACAAAACATGCGAATGAATATTCTGTTTCTATCCTTTCAAATTCGGTTTAAAAATCGATTATGTATATTAAAATGATAATGTTCTGTAACGTTTCTTAAAATGTATAACATTGAGCTACTGTCAAATACAGAATTGGGAACGCAGTTATGCTAAGCACTTCGTCAGTCATACATTTGCAAATAATTTTCATACATTGATTATAATAAATAAAATAAAAACACTTTGATTTTTTGAGTTGTTTCACAACATTCCTTACCGTTGAAATAATAAAATAATTTTCTCGGTAAGCTAGAGTAGATAAATGAGACATTTACGTATCTTAATAGGTTAACAGTAAATGCATACGTACTCGAAACATAAGGCTGTAAACAAATAAATGAGAAAATTAAAGCAGTCAAAAGATAATCCTGTAAAATATTTTGTTTTTTGTTCCAGGCATGCGGAGCCTCTGCGCAAACCTCCGCTCCTCCACCACCGCCAACCAAGTCGACACCAATCAAGGCTCTACCTGCGCCTATGCCAGTCATGCCAGCTGATCCCATGCCCATGAAGATGCCAGAATCTTTCACGGGACTCCCAATCGCCAACCTTGGATCTCTCGAAATTCCCAACCCCACGTCTTCAGCAGGAGCTAGAGCATACGTACGTAGATAGATATATTTTAAGCCTCTTAATCTTTCAATATATCTCCCGGACACAGCGCGCGATTTGTTGTAGCGAAGAGCGATCTTTCATGATAAAAGCTAACTAAGTTTTACAATTATTTTCGTATATATATATATATATAAATGGTAACTATGACCCACGAAAGTAGTAAGCACATTCTAAACATCGTTCTCGATAGATCCTCGAAGTTCAGCAACATTGGACGCAAACTAAAACATGGATGGGCTACCGCTTGATGCTTCCAACACGTCAAGCTAATCGTTCAATCACGTTAGATATTCCGATTTTAAAAATCACCCAAAATATTCCTTAAATACTATTCCAGCCATATTTTCAAGCCCCCTGATGAAACTTCATGTAAACCAAGGTGTATCTTTGGGCAAGTCATGAACAATGGAAATCTACAGAGATGAGTGGCTTTCTGTGATGGCGATATAATTTAGAGTTAAAATAATTATTTATTTTGTAAGCAAAAAAAGACTCATCGGAGATTTTTTTCTGTTAGCCGTACACTTGGACGATTGCGCTGGGTTAACTTCTCAGTTAGAAATCCGTATAATTCATTAATTTAAAAACCGTTTCAAAGTCAAATAAACTGTAATAAAATCCGTAGACCTAACGATTACCTTTTAAGCGGAATTTATACAGCAAGAACATGGTACTCCTCAAAACAAACATCTAATCATAAGTGATTCATCATTCTGAATATTTTATATATCTACCATTGATGCATAATAAAATAAATGTTTATAAGATTGCTGAGTAATTGATGATGGGTCTACATATTATTGTATATGTTCACAGGGAAGCAGTTCAGAAGATTCCTTCAGAAGATTTTTGTGTGATTGGGCTATGCGTTATTTCTGCCACTATTACCCGAGAAACTCCAAGTGCCGCTGCTTCAGAGAGTTCCAGTGGTATTGCATCCCCTACCCGTGGTTGCCTATGTGCAAGTGCTACAAACCTAACCTCTGCACCATGTAAACAAGTTTGGCAGCATCAAAAACACGTTCGACAGCTACGAAATCCTGTGTGAATGCTACAGAAACATGTTAAAATATATTATACCTACTTAATATACGTAAATGCTTATCTTTTTATATGTATAGAAATTCGACAGCTACGATAACATGTATTCATAGCTAGTAGAATAAATTAGAAAGCTACGAAAACACGTGAAAGTAGTAAATATAATATGTTAAGGAAATTAAATATGTTTTGTATATAATTCACATGTTTGAGAGCAAGAATAGTTAAATGATTTTAAATATTGTATAGCGGATCCAAATTATCTTACTCGAGAAATTGTATTTTTTTTTCTTTCTTTCTTATATATTGCACAGACATAAAGAATTTCATGTGTTTATTATATAGATACTGTTGATCAATACATATACAATAAAATGAGTGATGTAATATGAAAAAAAAAGTTTTTATATATTTTCTCAATTCGCTATTTTTCAATGCCCAATAGACTACCCTTCTATAACATATCCTTTGGAATATGAAATAAGGTATAATTACTAATAAGAGAGTACACCATAAATAATAGAATGGATTCAAAAATCATAAACATTAATTTGATCATAAAGTAATGTTGTTATAATCTCAGCTGTGGAATTAATTGTATTTTGTCACAACCATCTGCTTAATCATTGTATATTAACGCCAGTATCGAAACCGGTTTGTAAAATTTAGAAATGAAAATTTTGATCAAAATATGGACCACGTTCTGTAACACCAGTTGAAGCTGATGATAACAAAATGAAGAATTGATTGATGCAAGCCGGCAAATATTTTTGTGAGACTACAGAGATGAAATTGATCGAACTAAATCATATGATGAAAATGAAATTATTTTCCTACCAATAGATTCCGTTAAAATTCAAATTCCACAATTCCAAAAATATGAGTAGGTATACCTAAAATATAAGGAAGTTTCCTAAAAATATTGCTAGTTTCACAAAATCTGAAAAGGTACCACTGAAAAGATATCCTGAAAATGAAAGTTCATTTATTCTGCGTGGCGCTATACACAATCCTGATATTCTTGAATATTTCAAGTTTTATGTTCCTGATAGGTACATTCTTGCACGTAGCCATCCATTGCTCTGTATTCCAGCGGAAATTGTGGAGCTGTATCTCCCACTTTAAGTTCAACTGCCATGACGCCTCTTAACCGACCTCCAGCTCACCTCTTCTCTTCATTCGTCGAGGTCATTAATAATCTTGCTTATTAATATTGTATCCTCCTTTCCCATTGAAATAATATACTTCTTCTACAAGTAAGTTATACTTACTTACCCGTGTTTGTCGTTTTCTGTATTTTATTTTATATTCCATGTTTGTCCTTTTTCGTTTTTCTACTGTCTACCATATATGTCGTTTTTCTATTATACTGTTTGTTATTCTTACTTATACTAACTTTTCCATGTATTATAATGACAGTCTTATTGTCTTCTTTATGTTATATACTGAATAATTACCCTGTTATATTTACTCTCCATGTTTGTCATTTTTCTGATGTCGATTGTTATTTTTTTGTTTCTTTTGTCTACTTATTCGTGTTTGTCTTTATTCTGTATAATATAACCAGTTATTTTATATTTATTTATATACAGAATCGAAATTCCAATTTTTTTTTACAAATATATAGAAACATAGAGTATACATAAATATACAATAAATAGAGAAAATAATAAAAATAAAAATAACACAAAAGAATAAGAAGATGACACGTGTCAAAGATCACAGAGATCAAGTAGAACAATACCATCGAAAAAAGAGGAAAAGGATGTAAGAAAAGGATCGAGGTGTGCTGGTAGGCCATTTAGGAGCGACATTGCCGTTGTACCAAATTGAGTGCTTGAAGCTCCACAAGCATCGACTGGGATCAAAAACAATGGATGGCTACGAGCACAGGTGTACCTATCTGGAACATAGAAGTTAAAAAATTCAAGAATCCCAGGGTTGTGAATTGAACCGCGAAGAAGAAGGAATGAATGTTTGAGTGCAGCAATTTTCCTCCGGGACTCTAGCGAATGGAAAGAAAGCATCCCTAGAAGAAAAAGAGTCGGGTAATGTTCGGAATTAAATTAATTGAATGGATAGTTACCGTAAATATAAAGATAAAGACGTCGGAGAAATTTTTTATTAATTTTTTCGAGCATGAAAATGTATTTGGATTTATTGGGATTCCAAACTTAACTCCCATATTCTAGAACAGATAGAACGAGTGAAGAATAGAGAGTACGAAAAATTAGAAGGTTATGAAATTGACTAGCCTGGCGGGTGATGAATCCGAGAAGTTTATTGGCGCGTGAAGTTAAATTGATTATGTGAGTATGGAAAGTGAATAATGAATCGTAGGTTATACCTAGATCCTTGACAACTGCTACTCTGTCGAGCAATGTTCCAGATAAGTAGTATTTGGACAGAATAGGATTTTTAGAACGGGAGAAAGAGATAACGTTACATTTGTTGATACTAAACGTGAGCTTATTTATGGCAACCCAGTTTGATTATTTTATTAATATATTTGTATGATTTTTATATTCTTTTGAGTCATCTGTTATGTCATATCTGTATTTTTTTAACGTTTGTACAGTTCTCTAATAATTTGTTACATTCGTTCTGTTAAATAAAAAAAATAAAAAAAACCTAGTCAAACGAAATAAATAACGAGATACAATAGTAATTCTTATCTATTTTTAAATATACCTGACATGGAACTGCATTTAACAAGTTATAAATTGAAGATGTTATATTATCACGTGAAAAAATAGCAAGACGAGAACGCATTCTGAAAAAATAAGAGTACCTTATCGGAAATAAAAGAAAGCAAATCGAAAACATTAGATTACTCTTCTTAAACTGAAAATACAAAAGTAAGCAATAAACAATACTCGGTGAACTGAAAATATGAGAGAAGGTTAGCCAAAAATATTTGATAAAACAAACTGAAAATAAAAATAGGCATACTGAAAATAAACGTAAAAGTTGGCCACAAAAAGTTTACCGAAAAAATATTTTTTATTAATTTGTTTTTATGAAGTGCATTATTGCGATATTGCTGCTTTACCAACAAAATCTTTTTTATGTAATTCTTTGCCAGCGTTGAGGAGCATAATACTCGTATATATTCACTACTATACTTTTTAAATGATTATAAACCTAAAGCTAGTGAGTACATTTAAACTAATTCTTGGTTGATTATTTATCAATCTACTAGCTAATTAGTCTGATGTAACGATTTTTAAGCGATTTTTTTTTTAATTTCACTATATACTCGTATCAAATTTATTTATGATATATATTTATTTTTTCCTTAGAATTTAGATGTTTGCTGTATCTTGTCAATGGTCAGACACTTGGGATGTATTTTCAGGTTAAGCTACTATTTTTTCTTAAATTACATTTATTTTTTATTTCACCTGGAAAAAATAAAGATTGGGAAAATAATAATGTCACAATACTCCATCTCACATCTCATTTCTATGCTATTCATAGAGTAACTATGATATACCGAATTCCGAGTAGAGGACAGAACGTTGCACTTAGCTATATTAAATATCAGTTTATTACGCTCACACCATTCGAATATATTATCAATATCCGACTGCAGAAGCATACATTATAGTTTGCAATATAATATTGAAAGATTATTATTCTCTCTAATTCATTGAAAAATTGTTTAATTCCTGTATTTTTGTATGTACGAGTGTCCAAGGTGAGTTAGAGGATGATTAAAGTACTATACGATAATATCAGAATTCTCTTCGTCACACTAGAAGAAAAGCTATGTTAAAAATGCTTGTTAAAGTTCTCGTTTTAGGACTTGTTAAAAGTAGTTCTACTTAATTAAATTGGAAAATAAAGAAGTTTTTGATCATTAACTCAAGTAAAAATGGAGGACTGGCAATCCTGAGAGTCATACATATTCCCAAATAGGTTTTGATAAAAGTGAAAGTAAAATAAATGGCTAAAATTGAGGTGCAGAGTTCTTGGCTTGAATCCCAGCGTCTGTTGTTCTTTTTCTCAGAAATCGACGAAAAAAAATTCATAAATAAATATATTTCACGTAGATTTGTATGTGCTTAAAAATTCTTTAAATAAATAACTATTGAAATGAGACACGTTATAAATTTTAATTTGTTTTTATTTTATCCGTACCACATATAAAATTTATATGATATATAGATATGTAATTATTATATAATTCATGTAATACATTAACCAGTTGAGTCGATGTAGTTAATAGGTTTTGTCAAATCTATTTACTAGTTTTATTTCAAACTCAGGTGTTGGGACATCGAGCGATTGTACAGTTTTCTCAATGGTATTGTGTGTTGTTTTCGTCGATATACATTGCTTGGGTTTCTGGAACATGTCGTTGGTTACAAGTCTTATTCAATAGCGCAAACGTTGGGCTGGTAGCAGCTGCAGGTAGGCCACCAGGGGAAGGGAATGCAATACCACTGGTACTCTCTGAAGCAGCGGCACTTGGCGTTGTTGGGGAAGTAGTTGCAGTAGAAGCGCATGGTCCAGTCGCACAGGAACTTTCTGAATGCATCTTCACTGGTTCCACCCTGTGAAACAAACAAAAAAAAATTAGTACCGAAAATAAATCTCACATTTATAGTCTTTCTACTGACAGCAAAAAAAAGGTCAAAAAGAGAAATTTACTCTTGAATCAAAAAAAAACAACAGTAAATTAACGAATCTATACACACATATATAAATCTCTATCAAATATCATTTTTTATGTAATTTTTCTCGCCAATATCGAAGAAAAAGAAACGGCGGACGCTGGTATTCGAAAAAAAGTAACATTGATATACTAAACGTACTGGAATTTAATACATACTGACCTTTTAGAAAATTTTAGTAGTTATAATAAAGCGATTAGTACTTACATAAAGTCTAGATCCGGCTGATGATTTTGGGTCAGGAATGGGGAGAGCTGAAAGATTGGGAATCGGCAAACCCTTGAAGGAGTCGGGCATCTTCAGGGGAACTTCAAGAGTGTTAGAATTTGGCATCGGCATCGGCATCGGTGGCATCGGCGGCATTTGCGATTGAGCTGATGCGACGAAAATCTGAAAGGCAAAGAAAATCGTAATTAAGTTTACGGTATCAGTATCAAATGTAGCCAAAACAACAACTTTGATGACGTATATCAACACTTAAATAGATAAAAAACGAAAAATATTGTAGAATAAGTTGCTATTAGCTTATTTATGTCTTAACATCATTTACCCAACAATGTTCTGATGCTATTAATTAAATATAAAAATACGTTGACAAACATTTTTTTTTTCAATCGTATTCGCATGTTCGTTGTTAAACTTACAAGTTTATTAGTACTTTTTCATGGAACGCCGAAGAGAATTATAATAAGAGAGATAAATGAAGAAAAAAAATAGAGAATGTTTAAAAAAACAACTTGGTTTGTTAATTGTTAGGTTAGTAGGTTTTGCTTACGCACCATGAGTAAAGCTCCGAGGAGACCGAATGATAGTTTGGCGACCATGATGCTTAGTTTGTTGCTTCCTCCTTTGGTGTGTTGTACAATGAACCTTTGGTATGATTTTGGCTTATATATCCCCGCAAGGCAAACAGTCCGGATCAGCTGTCAAACCGAGCAAGCGAAAACTGATTAATTTATAGTCGCTATGTCATCAACGGTTGCACGGACATTAAGTTTGCAGTGGTTAATACTTGGACTCGCTGAAAAATATTTGCTTTTTGAATACTTACGTGTCGCTCAATCAATGTAACCTGTGTTTACATTTGCAACTTTTATTAATAGAGTTTCGCAAAACATTTTGTGCGGCCAAATTCGTTTCGAATTGTCATCGTTTCTTAAAACTGGAAAACAGCCTCGTTGAATATTTGACCGAATAAACGGTATTATTAGATACTCTGCTGTATTCTCTTTAGAACACACTCTGATATTTCTACATATCATCTATTAGGCTAGCTGCAAAAACAACCAATATTCTTAGTATTGAAAAAAAAATGTTAAAAAATCCTGTCACTAGAGCAGAGAAGACAATCATAAACTGGCTTTCTAACTAAGATAATATTGTGATTATTTAAAGTTACCACAAAATTTCTTATCGGTATCATAACAAACATCAATTTTTCTTAACTGAATTCGGTCAACGTTGAAAATCGTGTGAGAAAGTAAATCATATTTTTATGATCACAAAAAAATCCAAACAAATTTCACCGATGTTTTCTAAAACGGAGGAGATCTCTTTAGTTGCTTAATTTTTTTCAATTTTAACTTTGTCGATTACTTTTAGGTTCCTTTAAATTTAAATAAGTTTTTATAAGGTCAAATTTTCTTTTGTCTATTACGGTTAAATTTTGGATAGCACACTTTTTGTCAACCAATAGAGTTGAAATTCTACACATCGACTTGATATCAATGAGAAAGAAGATACTTAAAAAACAATCTCATCTTTAAAATTTATATATTTATATTTATATTATATATATAGCTCACCTATAATCTGCATTACCTTTTCCACACAATAATGTTGTGAAATGGCGTAGAGGTCAGCGTCAAATGTATATGAATACGTCAGGATATGTCAGGATATGTAGTACGTATTGTCTGCGGGTCTCACATCCTCCCATTTTTCTCAGTTTGATTGACAAAATAAATTTCATAAAGATGGTATTCACTATGGATTTGTATAAAAAAAAAGTGTTATTTTTTCTGTTTTTCACAACAACAAAAAAATAACAATATTAAATTGAGGAAAAAAATCATTTAAGGCAATATACTCAACAATAAACAACTACAGGTGTATATTTTCATTTAAAAAAATCCTCACTTTAACTCTTAAGGCGCTTAGAAAGCGTACAATTTTGATCAGAAAAATCTAAATTGGCAAAAATACGTTTATTTATTTGTATTTGTAGCTTTAAACAGATTAATAACAAAATTTTAGAGAAACATGTCAAAAAAAAAAGACATTTATGACTGTCCAATACGAATTTGAAACCATATATTGATTAATTGATACCGGAGCATTAAGTTCATCCCTCTCACTAAAAACATTTATTAATATATTGTAACAATTTCATAACGTTTTCTTCGCATCCAATATTTTACCCATCCTTATTTTACGCGATATATTGGTTCCGAAAAAGCGCTTATAAAAACGCGTACAAAACACTTCCTTCTTATAATTCAATGAATTGGTTCCGAAAATCAAGAAAGCATAAAAATGACCGAAAACGTTAGAGAAAACAAAATCTATTCAAATTCATTTAAAAAATACAGTTTTAAATTTTCATTTCTCCATTCATTATGAAAATACAATGAGAAACGGATTCATGTGCATGCATATATAATTATATTCACTTGTAGATTTTTTTTTGCTGCTTACACTTTGTGCTGCGAGTAATCTTTGACGAAGTTTGCTCGGATTCATTTTTTTAAAAACTATTTCTGCAAGGTTCTTGATCTTGTCAATTATTATTAATTTCAATTTATTTTATTAATCCGAGGGTATTGTTTTTTTTATTATCCTTAATTCCGTTATAATTTTTTGATTCTTTTCTGTATTCCCGTGGCTGATTTGCGAATTTACCTTAGGTAGACTTTGTCTTAAAAAAAATATTTTAATTTGATAGTTTCATTTAACATAGTTTTAAAACAGATTGTGCATATAATAATATTTTTTTGAGCGTTGTTACTATGTAAAATGGAAAAATCGCGTAATTACGAGAAAATGAATTTTAAAATAATAGTGCCGTCTAAAAAATTGCGTATAATCTAAATCACATTCAAAAAAATGAATATATATTAAATTTTTCACTTACTAAAAAATTCTGGGGGGATCCACGAAAAATAAAATACTGAGCTGGAGGTCCACAGTGAAAATAAATTTGTACCAAAGCAATCAAGGTTTTTTTTATTGTTGAATTAAAAGTACTTTTAAAATGTACTGTCTTGCAAATAGCAAAAGTGAAAATACTTTTATTATTCAAGTAAAAATGAAATCGTACTGAAATCCAATTCTATTTTTTTCTTCAAGCGATCAAATAATAATATTCCTGAAGAAGTTAGACCTTGACCGGACCTCTCTCTATTGATATCAGACAAGTCTAACTTTGACCATTAGTTTCTTACTGCTAGAATACACTTTGGGGCTCTAATCTAAAAGCTGCCGAATTGAAAACAAATTTATCTCTTTCAAATTTGTTTCTTAAGCTCCTGAACTATTCTATTGTACGTAAGTAAATTTCCGTGGTCCATCCATGGCACTTTGTGGATGAAACCGAAGTGACATCTATTGGCTGTAAATATTTTATTTCATCGCTTGTATAAGTATATTTTTATAATTTATAATTTGTAACATAAGTTATTATTAAGCAACGCTCATTTACTTAAAATGATTTCAGTTCATGGACACAGATGTCGTGAAAAAAATGCTCGTTCGTTTTTAAATTTTAAATTTAATGTAACCTATATTGAAGTCGGAAATATCATATTTTATCCGTCGTTAAGTGGGTTGGTTCGATTGCTTTAATTGTCATTTAACTAAGTGTCACTAAATAATCCTTGTTCTATCGAACACAGAGTACAGTCCAAAGGATGATCTTCAGACAGGTCTAATGGTATTCCAACCAATACACTCGGCAAATATTGTTTTCAATTAAATCTACAGTAAAGGAATATTACACCTGTGAAAATATTACAATATTGGATTAGATATTTATTATCTAAATCATTTTAAAATGATAGCTGTTTTCATTGACTATTGTCATTGGTATTGGTGCTAGGAACTATTATAGTTGAAATTATAATCTTTAATTTTGAAGAAAAAAGTAAAAAAAAATATTAGATTGTTCGAAATAAACTTCGTTATTTCCCAATAGAGATAGAAAAAAAAATATATAAAAAAATATATATATTTTGACATCTGATGTACCAAGGCTTGCTTGTTTTTTTTTTTTTATCTAAACACATACAGGAGAATACCGACAGATGGTGATAGTAATTCTGAAGTCTCATCTGTGGAATTCTATGACGCTTACCATAGCGCATATTGCTAAGCGCTGCATGTGGAGTGCTGATCCGCCAACGTCATAGACTACAGCCCGAGATTCACGCATCATCCTTTATTATTACAGGAATTTACTATGAATGGGTGGTCTTCACGGGACGACTTTCATCTACCACCAATTTTAATTGATAGGCTATGACTGACATTTTACGGGTGATGGATCAAATTCACACCAACCGGGGTATTTAAGAGCTCAGAAATCGATTAAAAATCCTTTTTTTTTAATCTCCGTCGGGGATCGAACCCAAGACCTTTGGATTGCAAAGCAAACGCTTTGACCATCGAGCTATGACCGCCGGCTGAACACTATGGATTTGTATTTGAAAATATCGATCAAAAAATACATCAAATATAATGTTTTAATGTAAAAGTTAAATGTTTTATGCTGTATGTCAAAAATTTAAAGATAAACGATAAAAATAATTGTTTACCATTTGTAATAAAGACAAGGAGAAGGATACACAAGAAAAAAAATCAAAACAATGATTTCTTAAGGGATAAATAATTTATTTTTCATTTTTCTTTTCTTTTTGAATGCGGTTGTTCTTATTTGACACTCTTGGCTTATTTACGGCGACAGGATTCTCAATCTGTGTACAAGTTATACTTTTGTTATAAAATAAATTTATATAACATAAGGAACGTAGATCTAAGTTGGGACGAGGAAGTTGACGTCACTTTATGATAATTTACTACTACTACATTATTTTCGAACCAGGAAGCTGAAGTGTTACAAATTAAATTTATCTTCTTTTTTCATATTCTTATACGACATTATCAGTAGGTATAAATCGTCAAAAATATTTTCTGAATGAAACTCAATATTATATTTATGAACACTTAACTAAAAAATATTATTTATAAATCAATATTATTTTTTGACTAAGCTTATTGGATAAAAAAACTGGTTAAATCAATACTGCGTACAAAAATAACTCTTCTCAAAACACCATTAAAATACCACACTAATAATGACAAAAGGTTTTCATACAAAAAATAGAAAAATCCACTTATTGTAATAAATTTTATATATTGATCCATTAATATATTTTTGCAATTATTTTTAAGCAATTATTTCTTTGAATATTTTGTATTACAATTTATGTGTATTTTATTTTCATCAAGCGTAAATACAGGGAGCGGCAAAAAAAGCTGATGGTTTTCGTCGTTGTTTTGATTTAAAACCGTCAGCTTTTTTGCCGATCCCTACATTTTTTTCCGCACCATATCTAGACTACATTATCGCCGCAAATTGCTACAATAAAGTAAAAGCATATCTACATATATAATGTACGTATCTATGAGTATGTTTGAAGTATTTTAAAAAGAAAGAATAAATCAATCATCATAAAATCACTTCCAGTATTATAACTGTTGTAAATCCATACCGATGTATCCCATTACGAATGTTTTTACCTCTAATATTAATGGTAAATTCATATAATTTGTTGAGGAGCATTTTCATCCAACCATTGATAATACCAAAATGGGAACCAAGTATAAGGGGCTGCTTCTGAGAAAGGCATCTGTAAAAGACAAACATCAATCATTAATACCATAATACCAGATGTTGGAGTGATTAGCAAGCATCTGTTCATAAAACCCATTATACAACTGATTTGGCTTTTGGTGAGGTGCCAGGATTCGCGGCCGGGTGGAATAATACAGACGCTGTATAGGCGGTAATTTGTAGTGATCAATTATATCTGCAAGTCACAAATATTATGCATAGAATTTAAAGACTCTGAGGTCGAAACTCTCGGCATTGGCAAGAGTTTGACCACAATACCACCGCTAGTAATAAGATTCTACGGGTATTGTGAGGCAGAACGTTGCTATACTGGTAAATGCTATCTTGGAATCTTCATTTTATCAGAAATACTGATACACAATAAAATAAACAACTAATGTAAGTATTTTCAAACTAAATGTTTTTTTTTTTTCCAATTATTATATTCTTTTTTTCTACCAGGTAAGGCTTTTTATTAGCATTGATTTTTCCACATCCTATAAAATATTAATGAAATATTTTTTAAGAATATGTCGATAGACAACGCGTTTTATGCAGATACTACAGTTTTTGTATGAATTTATAAACATAAAACATTGGATGTCTTACCGTAATTAAAACACAAAATGCGAAAAGAAACAAAAAAATAAATTCCATTTTTTACGACTTCTTGCTAGAGATGTACTTGAAAAAAATACTTTATGTAATTGTCTGTATTTCTCGTATCTGAGCTAATTTATATTCAAGATTAATGTGATGACCATTGTTTATTTCTGAAAATAGGTTAATTCCGAACAAGAAAAAAAAGAAACAAGAACACGGTATAATGTCACGGGAAATTCAATGTCAGTCAGATAATTTTACCAAAAAATATTTTGGTAGATAATCCAAAAGTAGATGGGGAAGCTATAGAATTCTAGGTAAAAATATAATTAAGTTTAAAAAATATAACTAATTTTTTTTTTTTGCTAAAATTATCTAGAATTCTTACTTAAGTGCATTTTGATGTAAATGTTTATTGTTTTTTAATGGCCTTTGTAATTATAAATATTATTTTGTCGTGACATCAATGAATTCCCTTATACATTAATGATATCCTTAAACCACATATACCCATCACACAATTCATATACACCTTTTCGCTCACTCCTTTGCTTTATATAGAGCCAACAAAAATTTAACTAATTTAATTGAAAATGGCCATCCGACCTGACTGAAACATGTCGTCAAAAAAAAAAATATATGCGTGGAATAAATTCTAAAGAATCTTTTATTTTATATCTCAGTAGGTAAGCTTAATATTTAAACAGTTTTAAAGGTGAAAAGTTACAGAATATAACATTAGATTGAATTGAATGATTAACGAGATTCTATTTGATAATAAGTTATAAAAATATTTTGGAATTATGAAATGTTAGTAGTAGGTGTGACTTGATCAGTTCGTAACGCGGCAAATTAAACAGTGATTTCTCCAGCGGGCAGCTTGATGATTGTTCAGGTTATGGAGGCGTCAAAAGTGAGGAGAGAAGAGGTCTGATCCGTACGGTCATCTGCTTTTTTAGAGCCAGCTCGACTTTCACCTAGATAGTTGCAATAGTATTTGATGCGACCTCTGGTGACGGCGATTCTACCGATATATATGGGACATACAAGCCAAACATTAATAAACAAGATATATATACAAAAATTTGTATAATTGATAAAACAGATGTCTTCCACATATCAAATCATCCGATCTTCTTAAAAAATATATAAATAAGTTCTCAAACATGACACAAAGAGTTAGTACAGCTGTCGTATCGTCAAGCCCCCATTCTCAAGCCTTAAAGAGCCGTCGGAAACCATACATAAAATTTACATGGTATTAATTCATATTTATTTCGTATTTATTACAGTAATACGGTGAGCTCACGACGAGGTTGCCCTATGACAAAACAAATCGCTGGCTCGGCTACTCCTTCTTTCCTAAGCTTATATGAATGGGCGTTTCATCTTGAGGCGTGACGGAGCAGTACTCAATTAAAACTGATAGAAAATATATTTAAGTGTTTTGAATTATTTACTTGAGTTAAGTGAAGCTGGCCTTTATGAGCAAATAATCCAGGCTTCGGGTGCTTCGGACTAATCATCCGAACCTTTTTAATCACCTAAAATATGCCTCGGATACTACAGCGGTCGCTCCTTCAAGAACCAGGGCTTTTGCCGTGTAAGTCTTGAGAAACAATGAGAGGATGTCTTGGGATAAGGAATGGAAACTAGATTTGATGCATCTGAATGGTGGCAATTTTTAGTGACCATATCCTCCACATATAGAAGGAATAAGAGTCGAATAAAAATATAATTTTAAAAAAGTGGTAACTCTAATTAATATTTGAAGAGATGTTATGGTACTGATGATTACTTCGTCTTTTAAAATTTAATTCAAATATAAAATATGCACCACATTTGTTTTAACATTAGTGATATTTATTTTACAAAACAATTGTGCCTATTGACTTTATAAAATGTATTGCTTTTTGCACGGCATATGTCTGCAATGTATTTATTTATTCTTGATTACCAATCATGATTTAGTACGATTTTAAATGGCGACTACTAAAATGTTTATCACGTAAACTGTTTACATATCGAGAAAAACAAATTTGAAAATATATATCTAAAACTTAAAATTCACATGAAGCATATATTATATTCACATTTTAATCAGCCATATTAAAAATGTATCTAATGGATGTCTAATAGAGGTGGCCTTCTTATTCCTCATAAGTTCATTTTACTCTTCTCTGGCCTTTTTCTTTTATTTGGATTATCAGACTGCTGCGCGCCCCGTATCACATCCATTATAAATAAAGAACTTGTTATATCATTTACAGATTTTTAAGCATATTTTTAAATATATTTAGCAATTATTTTAGTAATATATGTTGAATTTGCCCCCCTTAAGGCTCAGGCATACAGAATGCCATCTACCGTAGCCAAATCACCAAAACCATGCCTTCCGTGATTAGATCGCTTTGCAATTAGAATGCAGATACTGTGACCTTTCAGATTTTCTATCTATAATTAGGGCTTGTTCCCTGGACGCTACGCGACTGTATCACTAACAATAATAAAGTCCCACCAGGAACATTATGATATTTTTCTCAATCAGACGGCTTTTTTTTCTGGCAGATAAAAAGATGCGATTAGTAATACCTAACCTAAATATATATATTTGGGTTGCCAATAAGTAACTAATATTTAAACATTACAACTATTTAGTAGTGTATTCTTACTTACTTACGTATTATAGATCGTTGAAAAGATTTGATAATAATTAAAAGTAAGGTATGGGGAAAGGTGCATTGGATATGGATAGTGAGCAAAACGATAATGCTTTAATTGAAAAATAATGTATTTATAAAATTAGTTTGCATGGCGAATGCATCTCCCGCCAAAAAGTCTGAAGCAGTTGTTTTCCAACCATCGGGACCATAATTGGGGCAAAGCATCAGCCATCTGCATTTCAATCTGTGAACAAATAATTATTGAATGTTTTTTAATTAAGAAAAATTACACAAATTTCCCTCTTACATTTCTAATTAATCGCTGTTATCCATAGCCTAGTACCAAGTCATATCAATACCTGTCTGTTCGCGATGGCCGGGAGCTCGAAGGCTAGGCAAAAAAGTCGCTGTAGTATCCGGGCCCTTGTTAATAGTTTTTTCAATGAAATTGAGAGTGTAAAACCCGACGCTCGCGAGTCTTTAACAATTCGGTCAAAATGAGCAGCTTACTGCCTTCTATATGGTGATAGAGAATATTGTATAAATGATTGTCTTTATGTATAGCAAAACGGAAATGGGAACGGTACAGAAATGAAAATATGCGTTTCTATACCTTTCAACTGATTTCGATAAAACTTAAATGACTTCAATGGACATAAACAAAATTACTCCAGTTAATATTATGCATTATAACGCATGCCGGGTACACCAAGTATGAAATATAAAATAGTTTGTATTTACGAGTATGTAAAAATATATTTTTAAGCAAGTGCTGTCTTAGATTGAACCTAATAGGTTTTATGATCAACGACCATACTATGTTTATAATACTGGTCCGATCCTAGGAACACCGCGTATCATTGGTTGGGTTAAGCCGCCTTGAAAGATCAAACAGTTTTGAATTTCGGGAAAGTCTAATCATATTTGCCTCGGAAACTACATCTGCAGTCTCTGAATGCCCCCAGTCTCACGCTATGGAAGTTGTCGGTTACTTAGCATAATATTTACTAGGTTGAGTAACAGAGATGAGATATGAAAGAACAGCCAATATGTTACAACGATTTATCGTATGCTCCAGCTAGAGAGCGGATATTGAAGATGAAGAAAGCTGCCTTTAGTTTAATATTTATTCCAGGTCGCAGCCATTGTGAGAGTCATTCATAGTCACTCCTCGATCTGGTGGTATTGACTTGCGAAGGATGAAGTCCATGCCGAGGGTGCAGAGGAACAGAGCAAGTATATAGCCTTGTCTCCATCAGTGGATGACCTCGAACCAGTCCGTGGTCATTGCTACATGAACACGTTAATAAGAATACGTATTTTTATTTAAGGAATGATTGAATCATAAGAATTAAAGAAATAAACATCTTACCAAAACCAAAAGGCACACAACCAGAAGGAACAATAGCTCTTTTTCCATTTTTATTAAAAAAGTTGTGTTATAAATTAAACTCTCTATCTCACATTTATGGTATTTATATTGACATACTTACGGGCATTTATTATATTATTTTTTAATAACTGTTGAAAATGCAACACCTGCAAAATACTAAAAGCAGCGATGGTTAAAGAAATTCAATTTTTAGAAGACACATTCTGAAGACGATTTCTCCCCTAAAAAAATAGGCAGAAAAAAAACTGTTCTTACTTCCAGAAGTTTATCGATACGAAAAAAAATTGAATCTCAATTTATTTATTTTTTAGTTTGCTAGGTCCTAACGATGAGTCGGAGAATCTTCATCTCATTTTCAGTGGATTTTTCGTTCTACACAGGTTTTATAAATACTTACTTTGTTCTCCTTCAGCTAGTGTTTGTTTTTTTTATAGAATTTCTCGATCATTCTCCACAGTGGCGGCTTTATTAGCTAGATCACTATGATTAGGGTAAATATAGACACCTATTTTAGACATAATTACTTGAAACGGTTTAAAATATTTTCAATATGAATTGTAGTTCTGCTAATACCAAAATACTGGTGACACTAACTTGTGATTGAAGAGGTGTTTATGGTATCGACGATTACTTCGTCGCATAAAATCTTATGCAAACAATAAATATTCTCTGTTATTATAACACTGAAAAATACGCCTCAAAAAATAATTGTGTAAATGAATTAATAAAACATATTGCTTTTTGTACAAAGCACTATTGCAATTAATTTAATTATTTTGGATTTTAAGCGGTGGAACAGAAAATAATTTTACGTTAACACAACAGTTATGCCAAGTCCATTTTCATGATACTGAAGTACCGGTGAAAAAAAATACCATTATTTAGGTACGAGTTAAAACACACTATATGTCAATGAGAAATAAATAGTATATTATATATAATCGTGTGTGAAAGAGTTGAATTGCATCTTAAAACTATTGAACAGGAAGTCAATTATCATTGATGAACAAGCTTTTTTAAAGTTAAACAATCCACTCCACTGCCGATTTGCAAGACGTCATCGACAGGTTTCAAACAAACCACTAGCGGTTGAACATGCGAATAATGCAAAAAAACGAATAGCACATGTCGATATGTAGATGCAGTTCAAGCACTCACAGCTAGAACTCTATGACGTTCAGTCGAGTTTGCTGAACGCTACGTGTGGGAATAATGTGATTGCATGTGTAATTTGTTTATTAATGTGCTTCGAGAAGAAATTCATATTTTTTGTAGGAGGAAAAACAGCTGCTGGTAGAGCAATTTAAAGCCGGTCCGTGTTTTTAGATGTTAAAAAATCAGCTGGAGAAACTTTTCGTCCTGAATCAACAAACCCTTTCCGAGCATCTCATACGAGTAAGTCAGCTGTAGAGATGCTCGTTCGCGGGTTCGAAGTTAATGAATAGGTACAGGAAGGATAACCACAAGTGGTCATTACAATCTGCCACAATGATACATTTGAAATAAGGGAGAAATATTCGTTTTATTTGTTTTTTTTTATTATATAACTGTGTTCATTGTTTTATTAAATACAAAATCACACTTATATTATATTCTTATATGTATTGATTTCTCTATTGTAGATACATTTGACATCTAGAGCTATGTGGATTCCTCCAGCAATACAGCAACATGTTCCCGAACTGAGGTTTGGCTTGCATAATCGGAATCTGAAAATTAAATTATAGGTTATTATAAAACACATACGAGTATATGTGTCAAGGCAGATGACTGTGTACCCATTTAAGATCAAGGCATTGCAACATGGAAGAATGTAAAAATATCGTTGATGTAGAGCACGTATTAAATTCTACGAGTATGTCTGGTTATGTACGATTAGAGATAATAGGTATATAAATTTATTATTTACTTATTTTACACTTTTGCACAATTGTCATAAAATTACAATAATATATACCGAGGAGGTAATATATAAAGAGAAATCGGTACATGGAACTCAGATTATGGATCACACTGAGCACTATTTAATCACTTGCTTTAAGACCGTAATTTCGCCCACAATGAAGGCTTCATGTAACTGCAATGTGTCTAAGCATACTAAGCTGAAAATATTTTTTTTAATTATAGGAGTGTACAGGAAAGTAGGAAGGGGGGATAGGTGGAGTTTAAGGGAGTTTGTAAGTAGAAGTAGTAAAGACTTGTGTAAGTAAATATTAAGTGTTGCTATAATAAAACTATATATAATAAAATGTATAATAATAAAAGCATCGTAGCTCGGTGAATATGAGAATACTGAACTTGACTGCCACGCGAGCTGTCGCGAGTTCGATCTCCGTTTATTTTTTGAAATTTCAAATTTAAAAAAACATACCAAAACCAAAAAGCAAAGCACCAAAAGGAACATCAGCTTAAGCATCTTGTATATGATTTTTTTAGGTAGTAAAATAATTATGTACAGGCGATAATGATAACAGCTGGCTTTTATATACGATTGACTTCGAGATATTAACCAAACATCACATTCTTTTGGTACATCTTATTTCTTTTTTACGCGATACATTGATTCTGGAAAACGGCCCGCAAAAAATACATTTTTTATGAATCGGTTCTAAAAATCAAAATATCACTTAAAATAGTTCCAAAAACGTATGAAAAAACTTTTTTTTTTTGCGCAAAACACTTTTTTTTCTTTTAACTTCTTTATTAATTATTAAAATATAAAGTAAAATTGACTCGTGTGTATGCATGCATAATTATATTTACATAATTAGATTTTTTGAACTTCGTATTATGATATATGTACTTGATTTTATTTGAAGTTTACTTGGATTCATTAGATGACGTACTTTTTGTTCAAGATTTTTTGATCTGAGTAAATTATCATTAAATTCGATTTACAAATTTTCTTGATCCGATTATCTTTATAATGAATTCTGACATTAAATTTTGCTTTGATTTTTTTTCCCGTGGTTGATAAGCGTATTTACGATTAATAGGTAGACTTTATGTCATCCAAATATTATTTTTATTTACCGGTTTTATTTAAACAAGTATTAAAACAGATTTTCATTACTTGATTTTGCGTAAGATCACTTCTTTAAACTCATTTTGACCGCGAAACAACGAATACATCGTGCAAAATAGTAATGATTTCGTCCAAAAAAAAATTTACGCGAAAAAAAAATCGCTTATAAAAGAATTGGGTTTACTGATACTGAAATGTTTGATCTGTGTATAGTACAGGCCCATTAAGGTCGGAGATTGTGCCCTAAAACTTTTGGAGGAACCACGTCCGGCATTATTTTTTGCTCAACAAATTATTCAGGATCAATTAAGGGTCGTATGGAGCGTTTTTTTGTCATTAAAATTTTTAAAGCTAGATTTACTTCCGATTCGTTTATCTTTGGTTTATACCACGGCGGCTGTTTGTAGAGCTGTTGAGGAATGTTGTGAAGCTATTTGAATGGGTAGAACACTCTAATAAAAATAAAATACGCAACTTCTTCACAACCGGGGTGTGTGAATTAATGTATAATCTAATTGGCACCATGTGAGCTAACTACACAAATACATTATTTTTTTAAAACTAAACAGTTCAGATTTTTGTAGTTTGTAAAAAAATTCCAAATACAAACTTAATCTTTTCTAACTTTTTTATCCTAACTTGGCCTTATCCTAAAGGTGACGTGTTCAGTTTTGATATAATACAATACATATATATAAAAACAAATAAGATATTGATTTATTTTCCATAATTTAATGCATTTATATATTTACTTATATTCTAAAAACCGTTTAATTATTGCACCAAACCAATTGATAAATAAATAATATACCAAACCATCTGTACCTATTAAATCATTATCAAGTGTTATTTTTAAATATTTTCGCAGATGTTGTACTCAATTGTTTGCTGTGTGACCTGCGCATGAAGAAATATTTGTTTTAATTTATGGATGTCTATTTTTGTTTGGTTACATCATTATTGGATAAATGTGTAAAGAAGTAAAAAATTAGCTCGTTCAACATTATATTTACAAATTGTTTTTTTGTCATAGTCAGCCTTAAATTAAAAAATAAATAAAAGACGGCTGCCAAAAATTACTTTGCCTTCGCATTATCCCATGTAGATGCAGTTCAAGCTCTCACAGCTAGAACTCTATGACGTTTAACCGAGTTAGCTGAACGCTACGTGTGGGAATAATGTGATTGCATGTGTAATTTGTTTATTAATGTGCTTCGAGAAGAAATTCATATTTTTTGTAGGAGGAAGAACAGCTGCTGGTAGAGCAATTTAAAGCCTGTCCGTGTTTTTAGATGTTAAAAAAGCAGCTGGAGAAACTTTTCGTCCTGAATCAACAAACCCTTTCCGAGCATCTTATACGAGTAAGTCAGCTGTAGAGATGCTCGTTGGCGGGTTCGACGTTGATGAATAGGTACAGGAAAGATAATCACAAGTCGTCATTACAATCTGCCACAATGATACATTTGAAATAAGGGAGAAATAATTAGTTTTATTTGTTTTTTCTTTATTATATAACTGTGTTCATTATTTTATTAAATACAAAATCACACTTATATTATATTATTATTGGAATTGATTTGTCGATTTTTGAGCTATTCGACATAAAGGGCTATATGGGTTCCTCCAGCAATACAGCAACATGTTCCCGAACTGAGGTTTGGCTTGCAAAATCGGAATCTGAAAATTAAATTATAGGTTATTATAAAACATATACGAGTATATGTGTCAAGGCAGATGACTGTGTACCCATTTAAGATCAAGGCATTGCAACATGGAAGAATGTAAAAATATCGTTGATGTAGAGCACGTATTAAATTCTACGAGTATGTCTGATTATGTACGATTAGAGATAATAGGTATTAAAATTTATAATTTCCTTATTTTACACTTTTGCACAATTGCCATAAAATTACAATAATATAAGGAAACCAAGAATAGCGGGAGTGACCTGGATGCGGAAGGCGGAGGATCAAAGAGGATGGAGACTCATGCGGGAGGCCTACGTTCAACAGTGGACGGACACAGGCTGATGATGATGATGATGAAGGAAACCAATGAGGTAATATATTTTGGTACATGGAACTCAGGTTATGCATATATATATCATGTACATTGAAAATATATACTCGCACAATAAAATTTAATTAAAATATATAATAAAACTACATATAATAAAATGTATAATAATAAAAGCATCGTAGCTCGGTGAATATGAGAATACTGAACTTGACTGCCACGCGAGCTGTCGCGAGTTCGATCTCCGTTTATTTTTTTAAATTTCAAATTTAAAAAAAGCATACCAAAACCAAGAAGCAAAGCACCAAAAAGAACATCAGCTTAAGCATCTTGTATATGATTTTTTTAGGTAGTAAAATAATTATCTACAGGCGATAATGATAACAGCTGGCTTTTATATACGATTGACTTCGAGATATTAACCAAAAATCACATTCTTTTGGTACACCTTATTCCTTTTTACGCGATACATTGATTCCGGAAAACGGCCCGCCAAAAATACATTTTTTATGAATCGGTTCCAAAAATCTAAATTTCACATAAAAAACGTTCCAAAAACGTATAAAAAACATAATTGGTTTGCGCAAAAAACTTTATTTTTATTTTAACTTCTTTATCAATTATTAAAACATTATTACATATTAAAATATAAATTGACTCGTGTGTATGCATGCATAATTATATTTACATAATTAGATTTTTTGAACTTCGTATTAAGATATACTTGATTTTATTTGAAGTTTACTTGGATTCATTAGATGACGTACTTTTTGTTCAAGATTTTTTGATCTGAGTAAATTATCATTAAATTCGATTTACATATTTTCTTGATCCGATTATCTTTATAATGAATTCTGACATTAAATTTTGCTTTGAATTTTTTCCCGTGTTTGATAAGCGTATTTACGATTAATAGGTAGACTTTATGTCATCCAAATATTATTTTTATTTACCGGTTTTATTTAAACAAGTTTTAAAAAAGATTTTTATTACTTGATTTTACGTAAGATCACTTCTTTAAACTCATTTTGACCGCGAAACAACGAATACACCGAGAAAAAAAGTAACGATTTCGTCCAAAATTTACGCGTTAAAAAAATCGCTTATAAAAAAATTGGGTGTAGTGATATTGAAATGTTTGATCTGTGTATAGTACAGGCCCATTAAAGTCTGAGATTGTGCCCTAAAATTTTTGGAGGAACCACGACCGGCATTATTTTTTGCTCAACAAATTATTCAGGATCAATTAAGGGTCGTATGGAGCGTTTTTTTGTCATTAAAATTTTTGAACCTAGATTTACTCTCGATCCGTGTTTATCTTTAGTTTATACCACGGCGGTTGTTTGTAGAGCTGTTGAGGAATGTTGTGAAGCTATTTGAATTTGAATTTCTCCGCAATCGGGGTGTGTGAATTAATGGTTAATCTAATTGGGAACATGTTAGTTAACTATACAAATACATTTTTTTTAAAAGCTGAACATTTCAGATTTTTGTAGTTTGTAAAATAAATCCTATCTAATCTTTTCTAACTTTTTTTATCCGAACTAGATCTTGTCCTAACGATGACGTATTCAGTTTTGATATACATAATACAATATATATAAAAACAAATAAGTTTTTGATTTATTTCCCATAATTTAATGCATTTATAAATTTACTTATATTGTAAGCACCGTTTAATTATTGCACCAAACCAATTGATAAATAATAATCCAAACCACCTATACCTTCTAAATCATTATCAAGTGTTATTTTTAAATATTTTCGCAGTTGTTGTACTCAATTGTTTGCTGTGTGACCTGCGTATGAAGAAATATTTGTTTTAATTTATGGATGTCTATTTTTGTTTGGTTACATCATTATTGGATAAATGTGTAAAGAAGTACAAAATTAGTTCGTTCAACAATATATGTATTTACAAATTGGGTACCTATTTTGTTACATTCGTCATAAACCTTCTCTATTGATAGCAAATCTAATATTTATCTGTACCACAACCAGTCTGTTTCGTTTGCAAATCCCAAAAGACAACTACAAAAAATTACTTTGCCTTCGCATTATCCAATATCAGCTCTGCCGAGAACATTCTATGTATAGTTTTTGACAGACTTTCAGGCCGGTGAAAGCCCAGGAGCTTAAAGATAAGGCATCTGTAATCTTGGTAACTTAGTCCACCTTCACCTCTCAACCGACTGTAATGTGGAAAGCTGCCTTGTCCGCTGTCACAGATCGTCATTTCTCACAAAATCGAACCACCGTACCCCCAATATTCTACGGAGGAATCTGTTCTCGAAATCCATTATACACCTGGATTGACTCTTGGTGAGATACCAATATTTACAGCCCTAAAAGAGAATGGGGATGATATAGGCACTGTATAGACGGCACTTTATTTTGATCGATTAATACTGCCCAAATTGCGCATAAAATTTAAAAGACTCTTTAGCGGTCCCAAGGCAGAAAGCGAGTTCCTTCTGCAAGCGACCTGTACCCTAGATATCTGAAACCTTCAAACTCTCAATGGTCTGATCCGCGCTGGTAAGTGCACGATCTAGATCTCGACAGACGCCGTTGCACAGCAAAAAGATCTTCTTTGCATTAATTCGCATGAACAGTTACAGAGATTTAGCTTGCAACCTGTCAAAAATGTTTTGCACATCTGGAGTGGAGTGCTCTATGATTACAACGTTATCAGCGTACTCCAGGTCACAGACATTGAAAGAGTCATTCGCAACCTCTCTCATATTTTCATATAAAATACTGAAATGGGCATTTGAAGTTTAATTTCGGGTATGTTGTATTCATGTAAAAAATGAGGTCATATGCGATCGCCAAAGTTTGGAAAATCCTTAAGTGGTCAACTAATGTAGCTTCTACCCTATAAAAAATATTTTTCACTAGAGTGTAACTAGAGTGTTTGCCCCGACATTTCCCTCCCTTCCCTTATCAAAGAACAGGGCTCGCTTTTAACAATATTATACTTTCAAAAAATTGGAAGACCGATTTTCATTTAAATATAAATTTTAACCTTAATTTTCGTAATCCAAAAGTTTGATGAGGTAAAAACATTGTTCACACTATTTTTTTTTGCCTTTCATTTTTTTAATTGAGAAAAGCCAACCTCTTCTTCTTCCCTTGATATACTAGTGTACCTACCTTTTTTAAATATCTATTACAAAAAAATGGAAAATCTGCGTACATATTAGGAAACCGAAAATTAAAGGAGAAGCTACTATTTTTATTATCTAAGTCAGGCGTCGTCAATCTTTTTATTCCCAGCGCCCACTTTTGCGTATTTTTCATGGTAAAATTTTCCTAGCGCCCACCAACCTCGCTATATTTCAATTCAGTCTAAGGGTGGAAAAAATTCTAGAAGGAATGTAGGAGATTTTTAAATCTACAAAAATCGCCCACCGCCCACCACGGAAGCCCGTATCGCCCACTAGTGGTCGGTACGGACCAGGCTGACGACCCGTGATCTAAGTCTAAAAAACTAAGGAAAATACATTTACGTTGATGGTATTAAAATAATTTTTCTTCACTGGCAGCATTGCTAATCAAAATGTCGGGGCGTGTTTGACTTGTGATACGTTCTGACAGCGACCGTTCCCTATTATTGTACAACCGCAGTAAGTAACCATTAAAATGTCTACTAACTCAACAGTATTGAATCGTTGAACACACCTAGATCTCCTATTTCAGTTTTCCGTTAGAATATCGCTATATTATACGCGCTTGCCATCTTCATGTTACTCGACTGACAGTAGGGAATGCTCTACAAATAACATTGAGTTTTTACACAAAATCATCGCTTAATGGTTATTTTTTATAATATTTATACTATTCTTATGCCTTGTCTTAACTTTAAACTCTATTTAACCTATTTAAGGGAATGAATTTCTTGTGAAAGTGTCAAATATCACCGCTCCATTGATTTCTGCCATGTGTACCTTTATGTGAATACAACACACAGTGTATGCAACTGGATTTTAGGATGCAGTGTTTTTTGGTGGTAAGCATTCCTTGTTATAAATGATGAATAGTGTTCCTTTGTGGCATAGCTCGACAGTGTACAAAAAGTCGTGTTTTACACTATTTGAGGCACTTGTGCATTATAACCACCGACGAAACGCATAATTTTTTCAAAGCCACTTTGTTTAATATAACCAACCTTAACTTAATCTTAATTATTATTAAATTTCTTTTTCTTTATCCCTTGCATAGTTTGATTATATTGTCGCCAAAAATTACCCCCACAAAACTCTGTCAGCTGACTGAAATGTTTCGTTGTGTTTATTTTGGTTTCAGGTGTGGTGATTGGCAGCATCCAGGGCTCCAGCCGCGGGCAAAATGTCCGTCAACGAGAAGGTTTCCCTGTCGGATGCTCTCAGCAATGTGGATGTGCTGGACGAGCTCACACTTCCTGGTGAGATCCAAGAAAAAACCTTTGCTTTTGTGAATACTCTCATCTCGATTTGTAGATATGTTTCGCCCCCATCATTGTTGCTTGTGTAGCACCTGTAATATCACTATTCTTTTATGCGGCTACGAATCCTGCTATTTAACTATACTACGCTATTGTATAATTGATATCAATAGAATAATGGATACATTTCACACAATGCCACTTAATATAATATAATGCATCAAAAAGTGCTAAAAACATAATCATTGTTAATATTTTTCTGTATTGAGAAGTCATGTTTTAAAATCAATAATTATTTCAATTTATTATTGTCAATTCTAGAATCTTAAGTGAGCCCTTTATTTATCTTATTCGATGAGAGACATGTCATATAATATGGTATTTATTATGAATTTGTATGTGTATTAATAATGTTGATTGGTACTTAATAATAGTAACAGTAATCCTGGCCTGTTGTTATTCCCATGTGTACTACACATGGGAATAACAACAGGCCAGGCGGTGATGAAGAAGTCGCATCTCAAGTCTTGTCAAGCATCTCTAAGCCTTAAGAATCTGCTAAAATCATTCAACTTCAGCTCAGCATTCACGCATCGTCCATTTTTATGGGTTTTGAATGTTCAATTTCGCACCAACCAGGGATATTTATGATATTATAAAGTTCGCGATTGATAGCTTATAAATTGAATATTAGTAGTAATAAATTGATGGCTTTCTTCAGATGAGCAGCCGTGCATCGAGGCCCAGCCGATCTCCATCTTGTACCAGGCAAACTTCGACACCAACTTTGAGGACAGAAATGGATTTGTCACTGGGATCGCCAAATACATTGAAGAAGCCACCGTTCACGCCAATCTGGTAAACCATCTATTCTCTCTCCATCCATTCAGTAGCCATATGGCTCGTATATTACCGAGCCCTGAACCATTTGATCCTAAGGGGCTACTCACCTCGTCCATATTAGTTTGATGTGGGAGAGACAAATGTGTTATTAGACATGTGTATATGTTGGAAGCAAGTTGAGGTTGGGATAACACTGCTTGGAGGGGATAACCGCAACCCAGAATACCAAACCATAATTTACTGGTCTTAATAAGACTTCTGAGTCGTCAACTCGAAGTGTACGTGCAGGTGCAGTCAATTGACTATCAATTTGTTTTAATTGACTTTCTTTTGGGTTTTCTCATCTTCTATCCGCTTGAACCCCGAAGGAACGCCAAAGCTTTACAGCTGTATCAGTAACCACGAAACAACCCTTAGCCTTAAACTCAAATAAATATTTCCGATCACTTCACTTGTGCTCGAAAACTTCCCTTATTTGCAGTTACTCTAATTCTGTGAGTCAGACCGCAATTGCAATTTGTCAAAGACTTGGCCTGCACTTGTACTTTGTTTTGTCATTTTGTTTTTGAACATTCATTGTATATTTATCATAAATTTTTGTTATTTTTAAATTTTGAAGATGTGAAGTAGTGCATTTCACTTTTTTTATAAATTAGTGAAGAATGATTCTTCAAAGGGATGCGTGATAATGATGCGGTCTGTCTCCTTGCTCACAGAACCAGCTGCTAGAGGAAGGCAACTCGATGGCCGTGATGCTGTACACGTGGCGCTGCTGCTCACGCGCCATCCCGCAGCCTCGCAGCAACGAGCAGCCCAACCGCGTGGAGATCTACGAGAAGACGGTCGAGGTGCTCGCTCCAGAAGTGCGGAAACTGCTCTCCTTCATGTACTTTCAGGTAAATATTATTGTCATTCTTCTGAACGATTTCTGTTACTATTGGATAGTCGATACATGTTTAGTAACTGCCACGCTTTTCTTCAAAAGTGACTTGCACGCTGAGTGAGGTATAAATTGCATTTTGAAGATATGTTGGCAACTGAGAATCGTCGGTTAAGTTAAAGATATCTCAGCTGTCATACCTTCCTCTTCTTCTTCGTGTCAGCGACGTCAAAATATTTCTGCCCAGTATCTGGCAACATCGATAGCCCGTGTGTTGCCTAGCATTAGGTCTTGAGGTGTGCAGCTTGTTGGGCACATGGAGCAGGTTCTTAGGTGTGAAGCGGTCTGCAGGTCTCCGCAGTCGCACAATAGTTGCTCTCCCTGCCGAAGAATTCCTCACCGCTCGAGGTTGTCCTTCGTTCTACCAACTCCGGTTCTTAATCTGTTCAGGTATTTCCAGGTCCGAGAGTCAAGGTTCTTGCCAGTTGGGAGGCCTTCCTTTAGAGCAATGAAATCCTCTGGCGCAACTTATCGCCAGAGCTGGAGTATCTCATTTGCAGGACCGGATGTGAGAGGTTGTGTGGATCTCAGAAAGTCATACCTGGGAATCGCATATGACCCCAGGTGGACCTGTGGGTGTGATGATGTTTCGGTCTTAGTCACTTGTAACTAACGACTGCTTGACAGCAGTTTATGGTATGTATGAGCAATTCTTCAATAAGGATAGATTTATTATTATCATTACATAAGCAAATATAATGTTTATCTAATCTACCTATAAAACCTTCTAATTGGCTTTTGTATTGTCTAAAGGTATGTTGGTTGTTCAAATAAAGAAAATAAATATTTACAAGTATATAGTATAATGTTGGGTATCGTGTTCCAGAGGAAGGCCATCGAGCGGTTCTCCGCTGAGGTGCGCCGCCTGTGCCACGCAGAAAAGCGGCGTGACTTTGTCTCGGAGGCTTATCTGCTCACGCTGGGGCGCTTCGTCAACATGTTCGCCGTGCTGGACGAGCTCAAGAACATGAAGTCCTCGGTCAAAAACGACTACTCCACATACAGGAGGTAACCCATGTCACTCATATTTACCTTATATTTTATGTATGGGTGTAGAGAGAAATCTGACTATATAGTAAAAATAAAAAGTGACCTGCGTCTCTCGTACATTTCTTAACTTTGACGATCAAATGAAATCTAATGTTTGTACAAGATCTATAAACTAGCTCCTTCTACACTACAGACGAGATTTAAAATGGTCTTTCGTCATCTGCGTTTCTTTCCACCTGCAATCTGAATCTTTTGCAAGAAGCAAATTAATAAACACTTGGAATCCCCTCAATACCTACATGCACACAACTACTGTACATCCTTCCCAGACGCTGAGTCCAGCTGACCCTGTTGCACGTCTTAGAAGCCTCGGAGAACCAAAAGTTTTACTTGCTATATGGTGTGTTAAATGTGCCCATAATTATGAAAGTGACATAAGTCAAAAAATAAAGAGAAAAAAGTTATTTTATTTATTTAGTGCACATTGTTAAAAAGTATTATAGTTTTTATTCCATTTTTTTTTTTACATTTTAAGTTACATATTGTTACTTTCATTAGTTGTCTGCCAACATCTTAATGAAAACATTTAAATATCTCAAAATGAAAGAAACATAACTCAGAAACATGTCTCATAAATATGGGATATAAATATATAATTTTATATATTGAAATATATATGAAATTATATATATTTAAAGCTGATAAATAATATGGTGCTACTCAAATGCTGTCCTGCTCAACAAAGCGTAGCTCCATCAAGTCAAGTTCTTTGCTCCATTCTTCTTATGAACCACCAAAACTGGATTGTCACCATCCACTGTGCTAGAGCACCAAGATGGTGCTCTAGCACTAAGATGGTGCTCTAGCACCAAGATGGTGCTCTAGCACAGTGGATGATGACTTAACCAAGATGGCTGGAGTCCGAAAGAAAATAAGTGGACCCATTTTACATTTGTGTCAATGTTTTCAGAGCCGCTCAGTTTCTGAAAGTGATGAGCGACAGCCAGACACTGCAGGAGTCACAGAATCTCTCCATGTTCCTGGCCACGCAAAACAAGATCCGGGACACTGTCAAGGACATGCTGGAAAAGATACCAGGTGAATTTTTACTCGGGTTGAAACTGCAACATAATATAACTTCATTTTTTGATCATCATAACTCCTGTGTGAATTAAATACTTCTTTTGAATTAGTTTCTTCAAAGGAAAGCTCTTGAGAAAAAAAAATATATCACGGGTAAACATCACAGCACGCACAGTTCTAATGCATTTATAGATGGCGTGGCTTTGACAGTCTTGATTGCTCAAATATTTATTGTAATGGAACAAGTATGGATCCCATTGCTAACATGTCCGATGGTTATAAAATTATCGAAGATTCTGAACCCCCATGTAGATCCAGCAAAGTTAACAAAGCATGACTTGTAATTTCAATTTCTAAAATATTTCCATTATTTTTTATTTTTTTTAAGGTTATGAGGAGCTGCTCTGTGACGTGGTGAACATCTGCGTGCAGATGTATGAAAACAAAATGTACCTGACCCCCTCAGAGAAGCACGTCCTCGTCAAGGTCATGGGCTTCGGTCTATTTCTCATGGACTCTGAGGAGTGCAACATCAACAAGCTGGACACCAAGAAGAGGCTCCGATTAGACAAGATTGACAGAATCTTCAAGGTTCAAATTTTTTATTTTCACATTACCAAATACACTATTAATACATCACTTGATTCCCCAGTGTCATTAGACTACAGATTTAAATTGACGCTCATCCTTGTCATGGTCATGGACTTAGCTCTGTGTCCGTGAACACAAAGGAGTGCAACTTAAACAAGCTGATCACCATAAAGAATCGGGAAATTATCAAAATAATATTAAGGTGTACTAACACTATCCCTAATTATAATATCTCTTATGGGAACATCCTAGTTGTAGATAAGTCTTGATAGTCGTATACATTTTCTAATAAACAACAAATGTTCAATGATATTTTCAATTTATTCCTCTTGGTAGAATTCCATAATTATAATCAGTAAATTGAAGAACTTTATAGTTGAAATTACACATTTTTATTTACATTGTCTCATGTTTCGGTCATTCTCAATTGTTTCCTAAACATCTCATAAATGAAATTGTAGAATTTAATCTAAAAAAAAAAAAATTATTTTTTTTGCACTGTTATTATTTTATTATCCCTGTTCTAGCCAGTATTTAAAAAATAAATTATAAAACCCATCATATATACGGGTTTCCAGATGTCATGCTTGTTACTCACATCATTCAGTGTTCTTTTTATTATTTAGTGCATGCCAAGAAATGTAATGTTGGAAGGTTTAATCGACTCCGACCTTCATGATAAACGTCATGTCAAAGTGGCACTAGACTGAAGTCTAATTTATTAATACAAGAAATGCACTATCATGAAATACTCAGTGGAAGTCTATTTGAAGGACGTTTATGGAGTGAGAGAGAAAATTTTAAAGATAAGGAGTATTTTTGGTGTAGGTATCGAGGCTTCAATTTGACTTCTTTATTTATTTTTTGTCAATCTCCGCCATTTTGATGTTACAGAACCTTGAGGTGGTGCCGTTGTTCGGAGACATGCAGATTGCTCCTTTCAACTATATCAAGAGATCCAAGCACTACGATCCCAGCAAGTATGTTTGTTATTTTTTGTTTTTATCATATCTCTCTATATGCTATATCCTAACAATTGATTTATAGGAGGGCATTGGGATCAAAATATTTTTCATTTTTTCATTTAGTAATTGCATTGTCTGTAATTATTATTTCTATGTTCCATAAATATATCATGTGGTCTCCACATATTGCTGCCATTCATTTCTGTTAGTTAAGTGTCCATGCCTTGTCCTAAAACATCTCTGTATGTGAAGATCCACCAAAGAGAAAAATATGGTTCCCGATGGCCTCCAGGGATTAAACCCTTGAAGAGATGGCAGCTTTAGTATCCAAGACGGGGTAATTTGTTAATCAGAATTTTAAGGATATCATATGATTATCTTGACGAGTCCTGGACCGTTAAATCCTAAGGGGCGGCTTAAGTTTTATAAGTATATACAAACAAAAACCATTTATGACAAACAATATCTTTACGGGTCGAATCAACATTAGCTATGACAGCTTGTATACTCTTTTAGTTAATAAAGGGTGATTTTTTAATAGCTATAGGAAATTTTTCCAAAAAAAGACACATAAAATTAAGAAAAATGCATGAAATCTTTATTTGAATCGATAGTACAGTCCATATAATTTAATGTTTGAAGATTATTTCATTCAAATGTTGACCGCGGCTGCGCCTCAAATGGTTCATCCGCTTAGTCCAACTTTGGCATACACTTTCCAACATTTCAGCCGGTATCTCACGAATAAATGCTTCAATGCTGTCTTCCAATGCGTCAATCGAAGCGGGCTTGTCAGTATAGATATGAGCCTTAACATAGCCCCACAAAAAATAATCTAAAGGCCTTAAATCGCACGATCTAGGCGGCCAATTGACCGGTCCCAAACGTGAAATAAAGTGTTCACCGAACTTGCCACTCAATCGGTTTATTGTTTCGCGTGCTGTGTGGCAAAAAAAGTTGGATATCATCTCACGGTAGCGCTCACCATTCACAGTTACGTTGCGATTCGCATCATCTTTGAAGAAGTACGGTCCAATGATGCCACCAGCCCATAATCCGCACTAAACAGTAACTCTTTCTGGATGCATTGGTAGCTATTGCAATGCTTCTGGCTGATCTTCACTCCAAAACCGACAATTCTGCTTATTTACGAATCCATTCAGCCAAAAATGAGCTTCGTCGCTGAACACAATTTTTCGATAAAAATATGGATCAATAAAATTCAATGATTTGCAAGCGTTGTTCGTTTGTAAGACGATTCATGGTTAAATTATAGACCAAACTGAAGATGTTTGACAGTGACACAAAACATGAAACGTACGTAAGCTGTCAAAATCAGTGTTGCCAAAAAGAAAATAGTATAAAATTCACCCTTTATAAATAAGTTAGTTTCATAAAATAATTTTCAATTTTCAATTTTGTTTATTTTGCCTTTCAGAAACATTACAAATTATGTTAACTCAATGCATTTCTGAAGTACAGTAAAAATACAAATAAAAAATACAATATATACAAAAATAGGTACTTATGATTAAGTACTATGAACAAAGCAATAAAGACAAGCAACAGAAGGTCCCTATGCTTATCAGACAGACGAAGCCAACCAATTATAATATTCAATTGAATGGAATAAATTTTGGCAGAATGTTAACTGTATTATTTATCTTTTTCTCAAGATGGCCGCTGTCCTCATCCACAATCACGGGCAGTCCGCAGTCCGACCTGATGGTGCACTTGCCGCGCATCCGGGAGAACCACCAGAAGTATATAGCAGAGCTGGCTCGATACAGTAATGAGGTATTGTTTCTTCTTTCATATCTTCTCTTTTTCTGGGTGTTTACCAAAGCTGGATCACATGGTAGAGAAAACAGCTGTAATATTTTTGCTGTCAGCATTTTTTGTCACTTTCCATCAAGCCAACCAACAACACACTGTGTTCTCAGACAAAGTATACACAGTTAAGTAACTGATATATTTTAATTTTATTATAGAATAGTTATAACATCTTAAGATTGACTGATGCATATTGAGAATTTTTGAAGGAGAAGTAGTAATGAAAAAACCTTCAGAGATCAGACATAAGGATACCATTCTTCATTGGAAGAAAACTGTTCTTTTAGTACGGTACGTTTTTTTCTGAAAATTTATTATGTAATGTTATTGTTGCAGGTGACGACAACATGCAAGGAGCTCGGGTCGGATGAGGAAAACGCTAACACGGCGGATCTGGCTCTGCGCGGGCTTCAGCATCTTAGTGGGTGGGCATCCATACTCACAGAGCACTGCTCCTGGAAGCTGCTGCATCCCACTGACCACCACCGTAATCCTGCCTGTCCTGTGGAAGCTGAAGAATACGAAAGGGTGAGTCTCTTAATGCATTGTATTCATTTTTAAAGGATTATCATGATTCCATATCTGATTCTTAGCTGAAGCATATAATAAACACAAAATATCACTACAAAGTTCTCTCATGGTCCTTGACTGATATCTGGTCTGCTTCTCGGAACTCCGCCAAGTACATTCTACATATAGTTTTCAACGGCTTTTTAAGTGGACTTGGTGTAGAGATGTCTTGGAACAACGCATATCAGGTGAACTGTGATGCAGTAACCTGTGGACTGTATATTTGAATTATGGACCAAATAAGCAGAAAAAGAAAAATCGTATGTTACTTGTACATGTTCTAATGCGGACCGACTATGACTCTAGGCCACCCGTTATAACTACACCTCAGAGGAGAAGCTGGCGCTGGTGGAGATCATCGCCACGGTGAAGGGTCTGCAGGCACTGCTGGCGCGCATGGAGGGAGTTTTTGCCGAGGCCGCCAGGCGCAGCGTCCACGCCGCGCTGCAGCGCTTCGTGCAGGTCACGCTGCGTGAGCCTCTGCGCAAGGCCATCAAAAACAAGCGCGACCTCATCCGCAGGTACGACCACACACTGCACACTAGTGATGGACAAGTATCTGTTATTATTATTATTTGTATTGATGTAAACATTCTTATTTTTTTCCTCTAATGTTTGTGTAACTCTTCAGCATCATGATGTCAGTGCGTGAGACCTGCGGTGATTGGGCGAGAGGTATCGACCCTGAAGCTGACCCCGTGCTGCGAGGCAAGAAGGACACCCCAGACAAGGAGTACAACATCAGGCTGCCCAGCCGCAACGTTGGTCAGTAATGATTACCGTCATCTTACATCTCATTGTCAGACACAGAAAATTTGCTGAATCCTACTAATGACAAAGTGCTAGAACAAAAAGAAACCTGTTAAAGAACGCTCCTCAGGTCCTACGATCTTGGCTAGGATCGAATCACTGACTCCATTCTCAAATTGGGTTTCTGTTTTAAATATAAACTACGCCACATTTATAACAACATGCTTTAACAACATTTCATTATCAATATTTAGTTCTAGTCTCTTTTGGGCAGTAGATCCATCTTCTCAGTGATTGTGCTCGTCTCCAGGTCCCTCGTCCACCCAGCTGTACATGGTGCGCACGCAGCTGGAGGCTCTCATCGCAGACAAGTCGGGGGGCAAGAGAACTCTCCGCCGAGACCTGGACGCGGCCACTCTGCAGCAGATCGACAGCTTCCACCGAGCCAGCTTCTTCTGGAACTACTTGCTGTCATTCTCAGGTCACTTTACCAAAATTGATGTATTTTTAATTCTCAGATTGAAAGATGACCGGTTAATTCCCTTGGTTTTATATTTTAGGGTCGAAAGAAAAATTAAGGCTGCAAACACTCTTTTTGTAAATCCAAATCTAGTTACTGAAGTTTGATCTCAGTGGCCCTGGTAGACAGGCGTAAACAGTTATAATGCATTTTATTCCTTCCTGTTTCAATACTGTCAAATCGTACAATTATTTGTAATTATTGAGAGAAAAACAAACAAAACCAGACGTTTGATTCCAACTACGGATAGCGCAGATGTCAATGTTTTATCTTATGTTTCAGAGTCTCTGCAGAAGTGCTGCGACCTCTCCCAACTGTGGTACCGGGAGTTCTACCTGGAGATGACAATGGGACGTAGGATCAATGTAAGACTGAAGATCACTGCACTTATAATCTTCATACGAGTGCGCTCCCTAGCTAGTAAACCTCAGATCATCAGTCATGATGGTCTTCGCCTCGTCCAAAGTCAGCTCTATCTCTCGGATCTCCAGATAATATTCACCTCATTGATTACAGAGCTCTCTCTCATTATATAAGTGACAGGCTTTTTTTTCAATTTAACTTTTTTCTTGCAGAAATGTACTGTCCGGCATCAGCACAACGAGGAGTGTAGTGACCTGATCACCATGGAGAAGCGGATCCAGTTCCCCATTGAGATGTCAATGCCCTGGATCCTCACCGACCACATCCTCAAGACCAAGGAGCCCAGCATGATGGAGTACGTTCAGAAACCATCATTTTCAATTTTTATCAAATTAACAATAATTTCAATAAACCTTAGTGATTATCATCATTGCCACAAATAAATCTTCCATGTATCAAAAAATATAATTGCTAGTATTGTTAGAAAGATCATTTTTTTGTTATTTATATTTTTACCCGTCACTTTTCCAAATTTTTGTATTTAAAATCCATCTGTAATAATATACATGGATTACAATGTGTGTAGAGTAGTGTGTACTCAAAGTAATTAATGTTGAAATAGAGTTCTTTTATAATAGTCAATTATTTTCTCTCGTAATTGGTAAAAATTGCAATAATTTTATTACATTCATTAAAATGAAACAAAAAAATATACATATGTCAACTATTAATTTAATTTACTGAATACTGGGGAAACTACCCTTTGTGATATAATGTCCAAATAAAAGTAAGATATAAGTATAAGTAACATTTTTTTTTTTACTTAAAATTTATTTGATTCGCTGCAAAATTCAAAGATACTAGAGAAAATTTCCTTTATCCTGAATCAGCTCTGCTCCCTCAAGCTCTATTGGAAGTATATTTTAAATGCACGCAAGTAAATGACAAGTTTGCCTTGTATTTAGATACGTGCTGTACCCGCTGGACCTGTACAACGACAGCGCTCAGTACGCCCTGGCCGTGTTCAAGAAGCAGTTCCTCTACGACGAGGTGGAGGCCGAGGTCAACCTCTGCTTCGACCAGTTTGTCTACAAACTGTCGGAACAGATCTTCGCTCACTACAAACAGCTCGCTGCTAGGTAACCAATTTTTATGAACTCTCAACATTAACATTATTTAAAAATATCTGTGATGGAATGCACGAGTATATAGTTACCTAATTAGGAAATGACAAGGCAGGTGTAAAATGTATTAAATATTTTATAAGTAATAATGTTGAAATTTAATAAAATTTTAATGCTGAAAGCACCAGGTCTCGATTGATCACAGAATATAAGCAATATGAGGTGCGGACACAACTTGGATTGAAAAAGCTAATTATTATAAGCTCAAATATGCCTTGTATACGTCAGCTGCTTTCTCTTTAAGCCCCTATTTTTCATAAGAAATGCCGTCAGAATTTACGCATAATAATTAGCGGAGTTCCTGGTGCAAATATCAATTGTGATCAGGCAAAAATAAAAAAGGAACGGAAGGTAAATTACTTCATAGGTTTTCTCGGCCAGATTTGATATTGTGGCTTTTGGGTTTAGCCGTGTGTGGCGAATCTCTTAGAACATACCTACCATATTCTTAGAACATACCTACCGTATTCTTAGAACATACCTACGATTCTCCGGACCAATGAAACTTGAGTATGTAGTTGCCATGGAGATATGAATAACCCTCATAAAAAAAAATCTGACACAAACTCGCCACTAAATCATCAATCCTGAAGAAGACCCCTGCAATGGCGGTCGAAATTTTGGTTAAAATAAATTCGCCACACGGCTAAACCCAAAAGCCACAATATCCAACGGAAGGTGCTTACAAATGAAGCATATTTTTATAGTAGCTAGAAGTGAAACTAGTGACGTACTGCCTGGGCAGCTGAACCTTATCCAAAACATGCAATGTACCATTTGTTATTTAATAATGTTTTCAGTATCCTGTTGGACAAGCGGTACCGGGGCGAGTGTGTGTCGCGGGGCGCGTGGTCGCTGGCTCAGCCGGCCGCGTCGCGCTACGGCGCTCTGCTGCGCCAGCGCCACGTGGCGCTGCTGGGGCGCTGCGTGGACCTGGCGCGCCTTCTCGCGCAGCGCCTCAACGCCGACATGCACCGTTCGCTAGGCTGCGCTGTCGCCAAGTTCGAGGCCGGCGACATCACGGGCGTGGTGGTGAGTCATCATCATCAAGCTGTGTCATTCACTGTTGAACGTAGGCCCCCTGCATGAAACTACATCTCTCTCTAACGTCCGCTTAGTCGTCTGATTTCATCAATCTATCTAACAATAGGTCGGCCGAAACTTCATTTTCCAATTCTTGGACGCCACTCTAACATTTTTCTTCTACACGGATCGTTGTATCTTCTACAGACATGTCCTGCTCATTGCCATTTGATTGTGCCTTCAGTGATCTTCATGATGTAAAAGTAGCACAGAAAACATTTGCACTGAACTAAGTGATTGATGTTGACATGAGTTGAGAGATTATCTATGGGAATTGAATTGTGAAATTCAATTAATAATAATATTACACAAATTTACATTTTTGTAACTCATATTACATAGGTCATAAAGAATACCATAGAGGACCGTAAGCACAGATCATACAAACTCTTAAAGCATGTTATATATCACATTTTTACAGAACACAGTTATTAATACACAATAAATTAAATTGTCACTTAAAGGAGTACCAAAAATAACTTTTTTAGTACTTTACTCAATAGATAAACTATTCAATATACTGATAAGTAACCAAAACCAATAGTTGGTACTTTTTAAAATACAAAGACAAAAACAGAGTATCAACATATTTTCTAGGTAATTTTTCCTGCTGCAAAATTTAGAAGTCTTCTTGATTTTTTTGTCATAAAATTAAAATTTATTCAATCAAAAAAAAATATTATATATTCTGTATTTAATTGATTGCTGCCCACCTTAGAGAAAATGGAAGGCTGCCGAGTCTGTTCCCTAATTTCTTTTTTCTCCACAAAAATCAAAACATGAAATTTTCAGTATTCTATATAAACATCTGTATTCAAAAACTTGACTTTTAGTTGCCAAAATTTGTAACTATTTTGAAGAATAGCCGTAATACAGGCGCTGCTCTCACCGAGGGTGAAATAATTAACCTACTTTTTAATTAAAAATATTTTTTCATTGGACTTCAGGAATTGGAAGGTCTCCTGGCTGTAAACCGGCTTTGTCACCGATTGCTGTCGCGCTGGCTGACGCTGGATCCCTGGGAGGCCATGTTGCGCGAGGCCGACCACAGTGTTCTTGCCCCATACGGCCGCGTCGCTCTGCACGTCTTCTGCGAGCTCAACTATGACTTCCTACCAAACTACTGCTACAACGCAGCCACCAACAGGTCAGTCCGTGACACATGTAAACCATCTCTGACATCGCTACTGAGAAAAGTGTATATTATATATGTATAGGTACATGAAAATTATTGTACAAACTGAATAACTTAATTGCAATGTGATGTAGGTTTGTGAAGTGCCGCGGCATTCAGTTCGCGGCGGCCGTGCAGCGAGATCGGCCGGCACAGGCGGGGCATGCGCACCTGTGGGGCTCCAAGCAACTCAGTCTGGCTTACACCACGCAGTACGCACAGTACTCGGGTAGGTGTCCTTTTCATAAACGTATAACTCATAACTTAACTCTGCATAATTTGCTCATTCATCGAGACATCCGTGACAGTGTCTCCAAAACACCTTGAATCATGGGGTAAATTGTTGTGTTGTGTTTCAGGATTTGTGGGTCCCCAGCACTTGCACGCGCTAGTGCGCCTGCTGGGCTACCAGGGCGTGGCCGTGGTGCTGGAGGAGCTGCTGGGCGTGGCTCGAGGGCTCCTGCAAGGAAGTCTGGCGCAGTTTGCTCGCGCTCTGGCTGCTGCTATGCCCCCCGTCTGCAAGCTGCCACGATACGACTACGGATCGCCAGGTAACAAGAGAAACAAAAACGAGACAGCCCACCACATTCTTAAAGACCGATCCTATCTGTTCGGAGTTATACAAGTGGAATCTCTGGTTGGGTTGTAAATTTGCTTCCCTCTCTCTTTGTCTTAATCCACTTTTAATTCATTTAAAGTAATAAAAATCGTGACACGTCAATTTTTAATACAAAAATTGTAGAAGCGGTGAATTAAATATGTGACAAACTAGAATGACAACAAATCAAGAGGATAAAATGATCAACAACTCTGAGAGCCGAGACATAGAGATGAACAAAGTTAGTTATTAATATTACACATAATATCAAAAGAATAGCCAAATATTATTTTTAAAAAAACAAGGGAAGTAATCAATAGTCAAAGAAAAAAATTAAGTTATACCCCACCTTGCCTGGGTGTTGGCTTAAATCCTGAGTGGATCTTGTTTTGGCTTGTTGCTGGTGTTTTTTGTCAAACATATTACAGAATTTAGTTATTTTGAAATTTGTTGAATTTTCTCTCTAGCTTATGTCTATATATGTATTTGAGTTGTGTTTGGTATCATTCAAGGTGTCCTCGGCTACTACCACGCGCAGCTGCAGGACATTGTGCAGTACGGCGAGGCCCGCACTGAACTGTTCCACGCGCTGAGGGAGCTCGGCAACACTGTACTCTTCTGCCTGCTGGCCGAGCAAGCTCTCGGACAGGAGGAGATCGCCGACCTGCTGCACGCCGCGCCCTTCCAGAACATTCTGCCCAAGCTCCACTGCAAAGGTCACTAACTACACACTAGTATTAAATAAAAGTGGCTGTTGTTAGGGTTCTATCTTCGGACCTATGTTGTGCAATATCCTTCAGAAAATTCTTGTCAAGCTTCATTCCAAAGGGGAATTGACATATGTTATAGATAAAAGGGCTGTCTTCAAGGTTCCTTCCTCAGCCATATATTTTTCAATATCCAAAACATTCTCCCCAAGTTTCATTGCCAAATGTATTAACTACACTAGTAGTTGTTAGTCCTGGGTGAAATTGGCTGTCCTTGAGGCTTTGTTGTGGACTACTATGAAATCAACTTCTTATAAGGGGTCCTTTTCTATATAATTTGAAGAAAAGTTCCTCATCCCTACTAAGTATGCAGACCTGATGGTTTTATTTCATTATCATATAAAAAAATACAAATCAATCCGGAAATTATAGGCATAGAAATTCCCTAGTGAACTCAACCAGATCGGTGCTTAAAGGTGTTTCAATCTTATTAATATTATGTTGTATTATAATTTTCTTTTATCTTCTTCAGATGGGGAAAAGCCTGAAGTAAAGCAGAAGAGGATGGAAGCCAAGTACGCCGCGCTGCAGATTGTGCCGAGCATCGAGAAACTCGGCACTGAAAAGGTGATCTTTCTTCACAATTTAAAAAGCCATTTTTCTTCGTAGTATCAATCCGGTGGATTGGTTTGCAGCAACAGAATCTTGCATCTCGATCTCCATTCCTCTCGGTCCTCCGCAACCCTTTTCAGCTCAGCTAAGCGCTACAATTCATGTCCTCGAATACTTGCTGCAAATACTCCCGTCTAGGGCGCCCTCTACAGTTTCTACCCTCAACCATCCCCTCCACAATATCGTGAAGAAGACCATCGTGGCGCATGATGTGACCAATCCAATGGGCTCGCCTCTCTGAGATGCTTCTTATTAGGTGCCTATCTTCCTTGATTATCCTGAGAACCTCATTGTGCGTGACGTGCTCTCTCCAGGAAATTCCGAGAATTCTTCTGTACGACCACATCTCAAAGGCCTCTAGTCTTTTTTTATCATAAAAGCCATTATCTATACTCAATTAGTGTTTTTAAATTTTACTTTTTAAAAATATTTATTTCTTCTAAAAAGTAAGTTACAAGAAATCGGGTGATCAGCCTAATGTTCCCTTGGCCTTAAATATTTAATTTTACATTTAAAACAGACGGCTCATCCGATCATATCAGTCAGTTGTAGGAGAAAATAATATTTTGTTTAGACAGAAGTAAGTGTGGGTAGCAGATTGAAGACATAAGAAATCTGCCTGAGTTACAGGTTGCTGACTTGTCGGCTGGGAACCGGTTCTTCGAATGCTACAGGACCATAATCTACATTTACCTTTTCTTCAGGCTATCGAGCTCTCACCGTCCTGGTAGGCCATCGGAAAATATAAATAGTATGTACTCTGCATAGCTCCGGGAGGCAGAACTGATAAGCGATAAGGTGACAACCGTAGCAGTAGACAGAACAGCAGATGTAGATGTGGAATGATCAGGGTTGAAACTGTTACTGATTACACGACAGTCGAGAGCTTTATCCTTTTGTCATTTTCCTCGGTAAAATATTAGCAATGATCTTTTGCATTATTTCTTATATTTGTGGTTTCTGTTGCAGCAAGCGCAGATAGCGCGGGAAGGCGACCTCCTGACCCGGGAGCGGCTGTGCTGCGGCTTGTCTCTGTTTGGAGTCGTGCTGCAGCGGCTGCGAGCGCTGCTGGCCGGCCCCGCCTGGCAACCTCCCCCGCCACTGCATTACCCGCCCAACACCGACGAATGCACCGAGTTCCACAGGTGACAGTCCTCACTTTGATCCTCTTCTTCAGCAGTCACCCCTGGACAGCAGTATCACAACACCTTCTGCATTTGTGAGACCCAAAGTGACTATTCTAAGCAGTTTGCTTAATAAATAATAACACAGTCATACCTAACCTCAAATCCAATCCTTAGAACACAGATGTAACATCGGTTCACTCAATTTGCGATAATGCCACCGAACACAAAAAAATATCCTTGTTAAAAACCCAAATATCTTTTATGTATTTGTGTATTAATATTTTACCAATAATCTTTTAATGTTGAAATTGTGTTTTCAACTGTAATACGAGTATGTTAGTTGGTAAAACTAATGTAAGGTGTATAGCATGAAAAACCATTGTGTCCTTACATCATAAAATAATCAACTAAACTAGATTAAAAAATCTTAATTAAATGTTTAAACAGAATCTCTGACTACCATTTTTTTTTTCTTACAAATATTTTTTTTTGGTCTTATCAGTAATTGTGATTATTTGTTTGCTTATGTTATAGATTATGGTCAGCACTACAGTTCCTCTACTGTATCCCTGTTGCAGACACGCAATTCACTGTCGAGTAAGTAAAAACATTAACATTGCAGGTCATAATACTTTTTTTTTTAAATAATCCGCAATGATCCTCCTTTATTACACGTACTCCGAATGCAGCATACAATTGACCCGGCCGAGTGACATAGAGTACACTGGAAGCTCAAAACTCTGCTGTTCGTTTTCTTATAAAAAAATATGAAAGTTTTAAAATATGTTTTAGACTTTTTTCAGCCACGTTTGAAGATTGTTTGATTCGAAAGTTATTCTACAATCTGTCCCCAATTTCTCCATTTTGAACTGACTTGGTTTTTCTTGCAGGGAGCTGTTCGGTGAAGGCCTCCACTGGGCCGGCTGCACCATCATCGCCCTGCTGGGCCAGCAGCGGCGCTTCGAGGCTCTGGACTTCTGCTATCACATTCTGCGCGTCCAGCGTGTGGACGGCAAGGACGAGACTGTCAAGGGCATTGTTAGTACACCGATATCATATATTTATAGTGTTTAATTTGCTTCCTTCAAATGCGTATACAACTGATATACAGTTACAAAATTACTGTATGATAGTTTTTATAGTACAATATTCTAATTATTACAAAAGATTAAATGGGTAGTGCAGTGTTTTTCTGTAAGTATGCCAGATACCACGGTGGCAATTTGTGCTCCAGCTAGGGAACGACCATGGAAAAATAATATGGATTTTCATTTTGGTAAATGGAAATAAATTGACTTTTTTTGTTATAGCATTTGAAGAGGATGGTTGATAGGATCCGCCGGTTCCAAGTGCTGAACTCTCAGATCTTCGCTGCTCTTAACAGACACTTGGAGGGGGCGGCGGGAGGCGCCGGCGGAGGCTCCGCTGTGGAGCATGTGCGCTGCTTCCCTCCACCGCAGCACCCGGCTGCTCCACGACAGTAGACCACAAGGCACACCTCACAATTAAGGCGTACCTCTCGTTAAGGTCACTTCATAATATGATTGCCTTACTATTTTAGATGCTTGTATACAACAGAGCAATTATTAAAGTGACATGTTGATATATGGTCATCCAAAGTAACCTACACAGATGGTTCTTGCCGACGGCCACTGGGACTCAAGGGCAGAAGAAGCTTGTTTAAGTGTTTGTTAATCAATCATTTTAAAAAACCCGATGCCCAAACCATTTGGTAGTAAAATACAGTTCAATCCAACCAACAATTACACTGTGTTTTAAGGCGGTTACACTTGCAATTACGATTCGCACATAATGTTATTTAACTTGGGCAATCGGATGAGAAACAATGACTTCAATGAAATGTGGTCGTTTATTTGGGATATATATTGCATCATATGGTTGGAATATATGCACCAATATTTGTGTCTTACTTTTTATGTAGTGTAGGTGCATCTCCTTCACTCCATTGCCCTTCCTACATACTGAAGTATAATTAAATACAATAATTAGCCGACGTACAAGGCCCTTTATGCAATAATATCATGTCTTGAACTCTAATATCTAGCAATATAGCAATGTTGATCTCCTGGGCTGCGCTGGATGACTGTTGGCACCTGGATTGCAACATTTGCTTCTAATCAATGAATGATGACGGGGTCATAATAAAATTTTCAGTATTCAATGAATTCTGTAAAATATTCCAAAAGCAGCCGTAAGAGTGCTACATTAATTTTTTATCTAAAATTAATATTTATAATCGAGTGATTCGTACAATTGAAAAATATAAAACTATCGTCCACTTTGTGAAAACTGCATAATCATTTTTATAAATATATATAAAATTGAATTGATCCATCATTATTGGCTTGAATGTGAACCCTGCAGTTTTCATTTGAAGCGGTGTCGATATGATTAATACTTTATTTTATAATAATGATTATAATCTATTTAATTATATATTATACTTAGACTGAGTACAAAACTCTAGCTTATAGATTCCATTTATTTTTCATTTTATACTTGCTTTCCTAAGATTTTTTATAAACATAACATTACATACATATTTAATGATAAGTTTATTAAAAGTATATGATAGATAAATATTGATTTGTGTCCCCACCACAGCTGTTACTAACACCATTTGGGACATTTTGTCTACGTGTTGGTGGCAAAATACTTTACCAGAGAGTGGCTGTTGGAGGAAAAAAACAAACCTTCTTTGCTTTAAGATTTCAGGCTCACATTGACCCGATGGACGTTCAGGAATATTTTTTAAATTCATAATTACTCTGCGTTCAGGAGCTATGTGCAGAACATGCCAGCTTAGCTCTTTGGTGTTTCTGTGGTGGCAATATGCTTCATCTTGGGAGCGGACACGGTAGAGAATTATATTATTTATTTTAAGACAATATATAACCAATTTGTTATATTTATTCCAATTTGAAAAACAATTATTGTATTATTATTGTATTTACCTGTATATCATGCATCTGACTGGCTAAAATATCATGAATGTGTAGTCATATGCTCCAGGTTGAATGGTTTCTCAGCGAGAGCATAATGGCAAAATACCTGTCTTTTCTACAAAGCTCTCTTTTATTCCAAACGTTTGCCGACTTCGTAATACTAATGCATTCAGTGGGACTTTGGAATGAGCGCTGTAGGATATGGCATCTCAAACAGGATTCTGTTGGGACGAACATGTTCTCCGATTCGGGAGTTAACTTTTATACTATTATTTGTATGGTGGGAGGATAGCAGGTTACTTGAACTGTTCACGACTGATACACACTATATAATACCTGAAGTGCGCTTATGAGACAAGATCGGCATTACACGCATAACAGATAATGTTCATTGTAAATATTCTCTGTCGAAGTATTAACAATGATAGCGTCACAATGTGTGTCTGTGTTCAAAGTTTCATCACAAGTGATTGTTTACAAGTGAAGGATCGATGAAGTGTACAAAGTGCAATTCATAATTTTATCTATAAAAACATAATGATGTTTTATATTTATAGGCCAATTTCTTTCCTTCATAAGGATTTAATCTTTCAATGTCTACGGCAATGATATTTATGACACTTCTCCATCCGGATATGTTTAGAACAGTTCAAAATATTATCTACTAATATAAATTCACTCTTATCAGTCCTCCCAACTGAGTAGTTTTATAATTTTAAAAGCGGTGCATTTATTTTATAAGGACAAGTTATGTAACTTTTATATTTATAATTTTATTTATTTGAATGTATTTGCATTATTACATTACGCAATATATCTTCTATTATTATCCAATTGTTGATTATTTGAAAACTCGTACATTGTAGAATTGTGACCACATCCATCTTAGATAAGACATTCATACTAAATTTAATGTCAAAAAAAAGTTACAAAAAAAAACCTAAAAGTTCTCTGCATTTCATCAAGGTCCCCCAACAGATTAAAACAATAAAATTGTGAGAAATTAGTGAGAAATTAGTGAGAAATTAGTATGGTCCCTGTGACAATTTTTTATGTTTGTTACATTTTTTGAATAATAAAAGTTTCACCACAAATTTAGACAGACAAAAAAATGGTTTTATGTTTATAAACATTTGTCCCAGCTTGAGTTCCGTAATCCTTTTTTTATAGTAGAAATCCTAATATGGCTAAAAAAAATTACGTAAAAATATTTTCTAAAATAAATTCTTATTAGTTGTAGAGCTCTGGAGTTATCCCAGTTTTTGGTTATTGTTCATAGATGTTTATTTTGTATGAAAAGCAGATTGGAAGTTTATTTTTGCTAGAATAATTTGCCACATGTAAAAAAAGGTCACCATTCCGTGTACAAAAATGAAACTATAATTTTTGTTATAATGTAACAATGTATTATTATTATGTAATAAAAGTGTAACAAAAAATAATCAAACATGGGTTTTCCTTCATTGTTTTATAATCATTTTTATGTATTGTTTATTTACATAATTTTTGCGAAAAGATATATTTTTAAAATGTAAAATCATATTCTACGCAGTATTTCCAAACACTTAACATATAACCTGTGCTGTCAACTAACATTTAACAATTGAAACTTAAACCATGTTTCTATAAATACGTAGAAATGCATTAGGATACCAAAAAAGGTGTGTATTGCAATATAAATATACTGTTTCTTGTTCATTCTGTAAAATTAGCTTACTGTGTATTTATAATGCCTGTATTTAATTGGTCAGATCTAATTGATTTGAAAGAATAATTTATCATATTGATTTATTTCATATAAACACAAGCTTTTATTATTTTGACATTATCTGAATAATAGGTAATGTGAATATATTATTGATTTTTTTTTAAATTTTACTGACCATTAATGAATTGGATCCCAGTCAAATAATAATTAAATTATAATTTTTCTTTCGGTGCCTAAATAAAGGCACCACGAAAGTGCTGTGATCAAATAAGATCGATGACCAAAAAAGGTAATTTTGTGATCAATCAATTGATCTCTCTGTTAACATCGCTAACGTCCAGCGAGCCGTCCTTCTTTTGCAAACCAAACAGCTTCAAAACTGCAACCTTGTACTTGCGCACCGTGTAGTCATTCTCCCCTTCATTCATGAGAGCTGACACTGCGTCTGCGTACTCGGCACCTCCTCTGATGTTGCTCACATCGTAGCTTTTAACAAAACCTTCTTCGTCAATGTTGACATCGGTGGCGCTTGCGTCGGCATTCCATCTGATCAAAGCTCGTTTTGCGGCATTGTTATCGAAGATATATTTCTCCATGTCCGCTTCTTGTTTTTCAGCCTCCCAAGGTTCAACGACACATGACTCGTGATAAACAGCTGTAATGAGATATAAGGCATATTCCAGGTTCTGTTTCCTTGTGGGGCAACGGTCGGTGACCATGATCAGCTGGCCTGTCGCTTCATCGTGTCGGTCTCCGACTAGACGCCGAAGCTTGTCTTTAGCGTGCTCGTCGAGCTGGAGCTTTGCGATGGGCACTTGGACGGTGACAATGCGGCTGAGAGGGTTTCTGATAGATGGACCGCTGTGGCAATAGTCTGAAGTTATTATCTGTTTAGATTAAAAAAAAAAACATTTGTTAGTCATGCAAATAAATATCAAATTAACTAGAAACTTCATAACTATAGTAAAAGAACATAAATTTAATAATAATCTCTTCTATACATGAAAATATATAAGTACAATGAGTAAATAGGAGTGAACTGTAAATCAAATTATGGAATTACAAAGTAAAAAGTTTTCAGTATCTTTTGTATTGACAATGTGACAGTTTAGTTTTTCCATTTTTTCTGCGCTGTGATACAGGAGAGCCTAAGCACAATATGCCAATGCTCTAGTGCTCTATTTACTTTGGGACGGTCCACCGGGAAAAGGACTGAAAAAGCTCATAGCTACAGGACTGTTGCCATCTGATGCAGTTTGGCTGATGGTATTTTTATTTATATGACTATTATGATAATCTACCGATAGATTCGCCATCAGTTAATGTTTTACAGTATTTTTTATTTCTCCCTCGAATGAATACATAAAAAATATGTACAAAAAATATGTATATACTAAAATATGTCTTACTACACTGCCTTAAGCTAAATGCCAAGCAGAAATATTCATTGCTATCCCCCTGACTGCGTGAATGGTCACCCACATGCACAAGGGGAGTCTAACTCAATATATTGTATATTTTTAATGGAAATTTGAATCAGTATTTATTTCATTGTATACTATTTTCAAATGTTCACTCACGGTCAAAAAATTTCAACGCCAGAATTTTGTAAACTTACATGACAATAAATATTTCATCTAAATACTCTTTCTCGTTTATTCTTAGTTTTGGCAGTTTTAAATTTTAAGTGAAAAAGGCCGTAACCGTTAATTTTGAATGAGTCTCCCGCCCGCATTTACGCATTTTCCAACAATGCGATCCCGACTTTTGAGTTATTAGAAGTTGGAGAGTTCATTGTATGCCCCTTTTATTTTGGAATTAAAACTACATTATTTTCAACATCTCTTCAAACCCCCGAGCTCTCTTATTGGAGTACTGTCAAGAATCACTTAGTAGCTACAAAACTAAGCTCCAGGTGTCGAGATAGCTCCAACAAGGCTAGTATAGTGAAAATTTTTAGCAGGTATAGAGGAAGAATAATCACCTCGAGAGGAAACTTTTCTTCGCAGAGCTCATCTGTGTGAAGCCCGGCAGGCCAGGGCGAGCAGAAGGGGCGGAGCGCTTCGCACTGCGCTTTGATGGCCGGGGGCGTCAGGTGCAGAAAGTTGGGCACTTTCATCAACTCGGCGTTGGCTGCGGCAGCCGGAGGCGCCTGCAGCCGCAGCGGGTAGCCTTGACGTAGCGGCAGCGGCACCGAGGAGGGGTGGAAGGTGCGCGGGCCCGGCCACACCGCAGTCCAGTTCTAAAAATGGAATAATTAATAAATTTTATTAGAAGAAGAAAACTTAATAGTTTTCCTAAAAATAGCACTCTCATTTCTAACCTCTAATTCTCAAGAGGGATATTCCCTGACTACTTTCTGCTACTATTTTAACTATTGACTTTCGCATATGAGAAATGTTACTTTGACGATTTTATTATTTAATCACTTATAGACACCACTCCTGAAATAGTGGCTTTAAAATCCTCCATACCACTTTACTGTTATCTGAAGCAAATGATACATCCATTACATTTAAAGTCATTGGGAAGTTATTTTGTCCTCCATTTCCCTCTAACGTCTTCCGCCTAACTAACTGAAAACCCGTAGTAAATATTTGTTTTTTTTATCATTTATTTATATTTTTTCATTCTTTAAAGTCACACTCATTTTATATGTGATTCCTTCACTTGTATTGCTTTATGTCTTTCTTTCTTTTTATAAAAGCACAAGGCTGAAAAGAGTAGACTGTTTTATCATGGAAGCATTTACTTCGCGAGTTAGAAATATGGTCAAAAAGGAAAGGATTGAAAGGTGTCCGACCTGGTCCGTGGGCATCTGCAGCGCGCGGTCTGGCGGGATCTCCTCCTTGTGCACGTCGCGGCGGCGAAACAGGCTCTGACGCTTGCTGGTAAAGTTGAGAACTCGGAACTCGTCCTCAGCCTCTTGGGGACGCGGCCCGGGCGCCCCCGCTAATCCACGCGCGCCGCCATCACCCAGCGCTCTCAGGCCGCCCAGTCGCGGCAGCCACCGCACACAACTTAAAGAAGACATCTTCTCGCCGAGCAATGTTATATCATCCAATAAGCTATAACCTAAAAAACAAACGCCCTACAAAACACATTTCATTCTATATTATTGCTTATTAATCTTTATTTTAATGCATCAATTAATCATTTAATAAAATATTATGGTATCTGATTTTGACGTTTATTTGGGCAGCGAATGAATACGTTTTTAGGTTATGTATTATTTATTTTTTTCGTATGGCTGCTATAGTCTATCCAGCATATGAAGAGCCCTTGACACATTTATTGCCCCTTGTAAAAGGGATGAGGCAAAAATATTTATTTCGATAAGGTCGAATTTGTTTTCTCTTCTTCGAAAAAAAAAATCGAATTTGAATTCGAAGTGAATCGTATATAAACATCTCTATTTTTAAATAAAAGAATTTAAAGTGCAACGAATATTGTATTTGGGAAGTTTTAGCTTGAGAAAAGAACTATTCTCAGCAGTGAATCACGTGAATTTGTCGTACGCTTGCGTGATTATTTTCATCGAGAAAATCAAAATGGTGGACCATTGCTGTCTGTTGAAAACGTTCGAGATCGGGTCGCGGATGCCCTAGGAATCGGTAAATCTACAGTATCTCGGATCACAGAGGAGAAATACGGTGAATCTTCATTAGAAGAGAAAAAAATATTAACACCAAATAAGAAACGACAGAGGAAATGCTCAATTACAAAACCCGGTAGCTTTAATTTGGCGGCAATTCGGAATCACGTGTATACATACTATGACCGCAACGAAATACCAACACTTCTTAAGCTGGTAGGTTCTCTAAAGTCAGTCGGATTATTTCAAGGCAGTGCGACGTCTCTTAGTTAGTGCTAAGCTTAACTTAGTTATATGCTAATATTTATCTCTATACTCACTTTTCTTCATAATTTTCATATTACTAATATTATTATTTATATTTTGTTTTACATGTCTCTTAAAACCTGTTAATATTCACTTATAATTGATAATTATTCTAATATTTCATTTTAGTAGGTATTTACAAAAACAATCTAAAATACGATTATCTATACCCCAACACTGGTTTTCGCAGTAATTTGACATGGCCTTCTACATGCGTCAGATATTGTAGTATTATAGTTACAAATTGCCGTATTTTATCTAATTTGTAACAATATGTATATATTTTTTATTATTTTGTTTTTATTGTGATATATTTACCTAAATAACTTATTATATATATGAAGAGAGGCTTTTGTTTATTTTGATAAAATTAATATAGGTAGCGAACGTTTTTACAACGTTATATCGGACGATATTTAGCACAGGGCAATAAATGTGTCATAGGGTTCTTCATACGCTGGATGGACTATAGACGACTTTTGCGGGATACTTTGACTTTCAATATAAAAAATATAATTAATGTGTCATGCCACACATAAATACAGGATTATTTCGCAATGGACAAAAAAAGACTCAGCAGCTAAATAAGGAGATCTCTCAGCTTGACCTTAATACTAATCTAACAAAATATAAAAAATATTTATAAAGTTTAAATAAGTTAACAAAGTTACTGGTTATATATTATGTGAATATCTTTTTTGAAATTATAAATAAAATTACAATAAATTACAACTTATAATAAATTGAAAACAAAAAACTACTTAAAAAAATTTGACAAGGATTTATATTTTTTTCTGCTTGCAACTCGTCTGCATAACCTAACTATTCTTTTGTATGTTTATAATATCTTGCACTAATAAATAATGTTAAGTATTAGCAACCAATCATAAATTTAAATCATAACTCACATTAGTCAATATTACATAGTCATTTCAGGTACTCATTTTATTTATTATTGCAGTATAATGTTTCATATACTGATGTAAACAATAAAATGTGACATCTAAATATTAACCCACTTCTTAAGAAATTCGAATTATTTCTTAAAAAATAAAATTATGGAATTTATTCTCAAAAAAAAACATGTGTTTGACAAAAAAAAACATCTGTGAACGATGTTCATTAACATACAGCAATGAAATTAATTAATATTTGAAATATGGAAGTATGAATATCAAATGAAATATCATTTCAGGATGGCGTCAGAGATATCCAACACAGTTCTGACACTCGAGTTCGCCGGGGGCGCAGAGCTTCTGTTTGGCGGGACAAAGTCTCGAGAGGTGCAGCTTCCTGGGGCAGAGCCCTGGGATGTGCGGCGGTTGCTTGCGTGGATGGGAGCCACCATTCTAACCGAAAGACCGGAGCTGTTCCTGCAGAGCGACTCTGTTCGACCTGGCATCTTGGTGCTGGTCAACGAACAGGACTGGGAATTGCTCGGTCAATTGGATTGCCCGTTGAAGAGCAGAGACACTGTCCTATTTATATCAACACTACACGGCGGCTGATAGTACTGCTTATGACTATTTAAGCGAAGTATTCATATCGCTTCTCCGGTGAAACATTAAAAAATTACAGTTGTCTGAATCTTTAGAAATCGAGATCAAAGTTTTGTTATTAACTAATATTACTGACAGACTACATATCATTCTTCTTGTATGAACATAATGCCCTTTGATTGGTAATTTATACCTCTTAGGTTTATCGCCAGTCAACTGTTAATACCATCTCATTTTTATAAATCTTTTTGTCATACAATAATTTTGTTATAAAAAATACCTAAACATTAGGGCAGTAAATAAGGTTGAATACTCGTATTTTGATGAATATCACACTTTATAAAAATATTTATGTATTTGATATATATTTCAAAATTTATATCATCTTAAGTTGTTCTGTTGTCATTGTGGTATGAAATTTTGTAAAAGGATAATAATGTCAGATATTTTTTAAGTTATAGCTATTTTAATATATACATATATTTTTATGGGGATTTTGCTGTATCTTGTTTTATTGAACCCATTTAAAGCTATGGCAAAACTTTTTATGGCCGAGGGCAATGTGTTAATAACCATTTTTTTTATTCATTCGAAGAACATTGTTTTCTATTGATTTCTATACGCTTAATAAAAACTGCTCTTTCATTTATAAATCACCAGAGAAACGAAGTATATTCTGATATATATTTTGTTCTTTACTTCATATTTTCTACTATGTAATAAACTTATAAGAAATAAAACTTTTTCATTAATATATTTACACATCTCATTTATTGTTTCCAATACTGTGAGACAATGATCTGAAATGTTTTCTACTACGCAATGGGACCTGGATAATTCAACCGGAGTTCGCCTCATATGTGACACTGTAGCAGATGGAGCTCAGGTCAATTAAGTTGTAATTACTTAAGTTGGATAGAAAGATATCCCCAAGCTGGTCCTGGCATTACCTCCAGCCTTCTAGAAATTTACCTTAACATTTTCAGCCCAAACCAAGAAAGTTATTTTCGTTGAAAACAATTGATGCTAGATTTATAGTTTAGTTAATTAGGACAAAGAATTCTTCATCAGAATACTTCATCAGTCTTCTCAGATGCAAAGTTACGCTTTTTGGTGTCTCTAATGTAAGTCTTGTGATGCATAGCAAAAAAAAAAATCTATCCTAAATATGATCTCATTACTTCTCTTTAAAAAATGGTGAAGCCTTGCAAGTTTTTGAATTTGGATAAAGATATTACACTACTGCTGCTCAACTCCCATCTATCTAATCGCCATCATCATCGGATCTAAAGATATAAGTGATTATACAAACTTAGGACATTGACAGGATGTTGATTTTTAAATTTCATATGTAGGCTTCCATAAAACATTTTTATAAGTCATAAGTCATTTTTATCTTTCACCAAGGTGCTCTTTTGTTAATTTGTGTATTAATTTTTAGATAATTAATGTAGATTGCAATATATTATCCAGTAATCAAATATATCATTTAATAAGTATGTTTTTTAACTGCAATTCAATATATTTTATTATTAACTTATTCTGAACAGTAGAATTAAGGTGTAATATTTTTATGCCGATTTACAAATTCCTTGTAATACTATTGATTGTTACAGTTGTCATAAACTGTGTTAAGGATAGCTGAGCGGTTTTGGCAGTCTTGAAATGCTAATTTTATTTGACTAAAACTCGAGCATTCATGCAGTTTTAACCAGATACTGTATGACAAACAATTAGGCTTATAAATTAAACGTTTGAGTGCCGTTGTTTTTTACTCATATATAAATAACTCTCATACTCATACATAAATATACTTAAAAATGCCAAGGAAATCTTTGTTTTTTATGTCATTTACCCATGTCTTGAAAAAAAAACTGTATCTCTTCCAAAAATTGTCCAATTCTAATAATTTTTTCGGTGTTTTCTTTATAAAAACACTAGCTGACCCGGTGAACTTTGTTTCACCCGAAAGGCAATAAATGAGCAGATTTTGGATTTTATTAAGTTGAATTTTTCGGTACATATGATATCATATATTTGGTCTGGTTGAATTCTATTGCAGTAATCGACGAAACTTCAGCAAGTAGTTGTCAGCATTTCGACTAATCGTCAAACGATATGCGTTATAATTCATCGAGCTTAGATTCTTGGTAGTTTCTTCACCTGAAATTAAGACAATAGATTTGTAATTTTGTATGTAAAGCTAACATCCATATTTGTAGCATAATTATAAAGGGGTGAAGATAAATGATTTTAAATCGTTTGTCGGTTATTTGTCCAATTTTCTCTAAAAAACATCTTAATCTTTAAGTCTGTTATTTTCCTGGTAATAAGCAGTGTAATTGGTCATTTATTGGAAACCTAAAGCAAAACCAAGCACTGAAAAATGTGTCATGACGGAATCAAAACTATGATATTTATTATATATATATTGATTACTCACCATTTAATGGATTTTTCATTTTGATATTGAAATAATATCCATCTTCTCCTTGCCAAAACATCAGTGGGTATTGCAACGTGTCATATGAACGAAGTGTTTCAGATATCTGTTGTAGTTGCCCAGTATCACGACGTGTGTACCAGATGGTCGTTTATCCGCTCTGATCACGACTTTGTAGACCTCGATCAAGTTCTTCCTCCATATTGCCATTGAAGTATATTTGAACAAATTTATGCTTTGCATCTTCGAGAGGTTGGAATGATCCGATTCGATGGTGAATCTGTCCTTGTATCTACAGAATCAAAAGCAAAGACAATATTACTGATTTATAAACACTTTTTTTTAGAATTAGCATACATAATTCAAAGTAATAAGTGTAGTATGTTATTCTGTTAATTATTTTGTGTGTAAGTACAAAAATAAATAAATACCTTGAATGTCAGATTAAATCCTCGTTCTTTGATACGTCCAGGTGCAATTGTTCTTCTTCAGTCCTTTAATTTGCAATGATTTGAATCCTAGTATTTTAATGATTCTGTATTGGCTATGTATTTTTGTGCATGGGTTGCACTCTTCAGTGAAGCACCTTGTGATAGACGACATTTTTGTTTTATTATCAGGCGCAAGAACAAATAACGCAGATTGTCTTCCAACCCGTGAACATGCCACATATAATTGACCATGGGAAAAACATGGATTTTCAAGATTCAGACCACAAACTTTCAAGGATTGGCCTTGTGATTTGTTAATGGTCATGGCGAATGCAAGACGGACCGGAAATTGAAGTCGCTTAAACTCAAACGGCATATCGGTTGGGATCATCGGGATCCTCGGAATGAGGACTTCTTCACCTTCGAATTTTCCTTCGAGTATCGCTCGCAGAAATCACATTGTTCATCAATTTACTTATCACCGAACGCGTCCCATTGCTCAGTTTTGGTTGGTCTATGTTTCGAAGCATGATTACTACGGAGCCAACTTTTAGTCATAAATTGTGCGATGGTAAGCCAGGCACATCCAATGAGTTTAAAAATTCAATTGGATAGTTAGTGGCTTCGTCTTCATTCGTTACACAGTCAATAGATTTGTATGAATGCAGTGTACCAATGATATCATTCTGAATTATGTAGTTAAGGTCGTCTACATCTTTATTCTTAGCCGCCAAAATTGCTCGCTCACTCAACCATTCATTATTTTTGTGGTTAGTCATGATGTTTGGGAATACTTTGTTGATGAGTTCGTCTTTCGATGAGACAAAGAAACAGAAATTCTGAGGAAATGAAATCAATCCATTCGATATGTCGACAGGTACTCGACCATTACCGATAGTCAGCAATTGCTCAGAGAAATCTTCAGCAGATGTATCATTCATCAATGCAACTCTCATGTTTGCTGTCAGTTGAAGCTTCTTTACATAGCGCCATAGATTCTACGATTTGAGGCAAGCGTTAATTTCGTTGGCAGCAGTTGATTTTGGAATTACTGGCAGTGTTTGACGTAAATCGCCAGACAGTAAAATCATTGCGCCTCCAAAACATCTCGAGTCATTGCGTAAATCTTTCAATGATCGGTTAAGTGCTTCCAATGCACGTTTATGCGCCATTGTGCATTTGTCCCAGATGATGATTTTCGATTCTGATAAAACTTTGGCCATTGCGGAGTGTTTTGAAATATTACATGTAGGTTCTTCAATAGTTTGAATATTTAACGGCAATTTTAATGCTGAATGAGCCGCACGGCATCCTTCTAACAATGTGGCTGCTATTCCAGAAGAAGCAACTGCAACCGAAATGTTGGATCTCGCACGGACAGTGGCTAAAACTACTGACATGAGGAATGTCTTACCAGTTCCACCAGGGGCATCCAGGAAATATAAGCCACCATTTCCATCATCAATTGCCTTCATTAATGTATCATAAACTTCCTTTTGTTGAGGATTCAACAGCGGTACATTCGTTTGAACTACTAAATCTAATTCATGGTGATCATATTCACGTTCCCGTTCCAATTCTCGATTAAATGCGTCATTCATTTCACGATTTGGTGCTGGCATTCCTAACCTGACTAATAAACTACCGCACATGAGGCTAACACATGTCTTCGATTAAGAGCAAAGCCCGATTATGTATTTCCTCATTCATCTTAAGATCAGGATTTCTTGATCTAACACGAATTTGATGTAAAATATCTTCTGACATATTATTCTTGTATTTGTGCCACAGGTTAGATGGGTTCGATGGATTGTTCACGCGAGATTTTTTGCTCTTCGTCAGTCCTTTCATTGACAATTTTTCGATTCCTTGATGCGTGACGGCTTTGTTGTGAAAGATTCGAACGTTTTGGTGTCGGCATTATCAATAATCAATAATAAAATCAGCAAAATGCTGTCGAAACAAAACGTCAACCGATTGACAAAATATCTATCAAACCATAGACAAAAAAAACATAGATGGCACATCTATAAACTTATTTATTTATTTATATACAGAATCAAAATTCCATTTTTTTTTTACAAATATTTAGAAACATAGAGTAAACATAAATATACAATAAATAGAGAAAATAACAAAAAATAAAAATAGCACAATAGAATAAGAAGATGCCTTTCCATTTGCTTTTTGTTAAAACATTTTAACAAATAAAAGAATAAATTGATATTTTCACTAACATTTATTTTGTTTTTGTCTTTTTTTCCTGCCTTTTGTTTTTTTTTTGTTTCAAAATATTCCGTACCTTACGTAGGTACCTACTTACAATACCTACTATTGCGTCATTTTTAGTTATGTTGCTGACTATGGCAACACTTTCTCAACTGACAGCTGTCAAGTTACAATAGTCTTGTATGAAAACATGTTTACGTAAATGTTCAATATTTTTTCTTAATCAAATCAATTTTGAGTATCCCATGGACGTTTTTGGGTTCTAAGCTACCTTTCCACCAATTTTCAGCCAAGTCGGTTAGGCCGTTCTTGAGTTATAAAAACTAAAATAACCCGACTTTCTTTTATATACATAGATGTACAAGGGTAGTAAAATACAAAAAAAATATGGACATTTACATTGTAAACAAAAATTATAACAAAAACTGGAATCTAAAAGTAAAAAAGTTAACGTGTGCTTTCCCGCACAGACTCCATGAAGCCCTTTCTTACAGCGGGCACAAATCAAGTTGCTCCTCTTCACAGCGCTGTGATCCTTGCTGCTGCACACTACGCAGCACCGTAATTTACGCCCGGGTAACTTTTCTAATCCAATACTTCGAGGGGGAGATGAAGTCTGTTTTTTTTTTATGTAAACATATACAGGAGAATACCGACAGATGGTGATAGTAATTTTTTTTTGAAGTCTCATCTGTTGAATTCTATGACGCTTAACATGGTGTATATGGTTAAACGCTGCATGTGGAATGTTGATCCACCAATGTCATAGACTACAGCCCGAGATTCACGCATCATCCTTTATTATTACAGGAATCTACTATGAATGAGTGGTCTTCACGGGACGACTTTCGTCTACCACCAATTTTAATTGATAGGCTATGACTGACATTTTACGGGTGATGGATCAAATTCACACCAACCGGGGTATTTTAGAGCTCAGAAATCGATTACAAATCCTTTTTTTTTTTTAATCTCCGTCGGGGATCGAACCCACGACCTTTGGCTTGCAAAGCAAACGCTTTACCATTGAGCTATGACCGCCGGCGGCGGAGTAGCAGGTTCTGGTCTATTTCTGTGGAGCAACCATTTCTCTTCTAAATCATCAATTATACTTGATGTAAATTTCAATCTTTTCCTTTTTTGTCTGCATATTTCTCACTATACAATATAAATGCATTCACCACCATCCTTCCAAATACATTCAATACAACCTTTTTCCAAAATTTAAGAGTTCTTCGTTCATCCTAATAGCCGTATAGCATTTTGTCGCTCTCATCTACTCCGCCCATAAATTGATTATAGGTGTGTACCATTGCTGGTTTATTTTTTATAGATTCGTAGTTTCCTCTCTTTTTTGTGACAGATACATTTGCCGTATCGCTGTGTGTAGAAATCAAAATAACCGGATTTTTTTTGTCTTTTTATCTCTAAAAGAACATATCAACACTGGATCGTTTGTGAAATACTTGGGCTCGTTTACTGGTACCGTTTTGGCTTCTTTTGGAACAAGCTTCCTATTTCTACGTATAGTTCCTGTTAGGTATGTGGCTCTCTGATAAAGGGACCATGCAAGTTCTACACTGGTGTAAAAATTATCCGTGAACAGGTGGTATACCTTGTTCAGGTAATTCCCCGTCGACAAAAGTTTTTCTACCACCACAAATCCTAGACCTTTTTCTTTGATCTCATCTTTGTCAACTTCAGATTAAGCACCATGGTAGCAAAAGAATCCAAGACAATATTTCGACAAAGAGTCGCAAAGCATCCAGAATTTTATAACCCATTGATGATGCTTCTTGTTGGGTAAATACTGTTTGATCACAGTATGAGCATTTGTTCCAACAAGAGATTCATCTATACTCAACTGTTGGTTGGGTATATAATGCTGCCGGAAAACTAAATTGGCGTGATCTACCAACACTTGAAACCTGGTACATGGATCGTATTCTGGATGTCCAGGTGGAGCTAAAGTTTTATTATCTACCAAATTAAAAAATTTCAAGAGCAACTGAAATCTGTATCGTGCAAACATTCTTCCAAACCATGGAATACATCTTGATCCTTCCATCGAATAAAAAAAATAGTTGTCCTCCTTGTGATGCCCATTTCCAGTATAACGGCAATAAATCCTCTCATTTCTGGGATGGTGACTGGCTTCCACAATTTTGTACGAAATTGAATTACTAATAATATTATAATATGTACTTTATGTAACACATAAAAAAATACTTATGCGTGTGAGCGACCTCCCCTGTTGCGTGTTAAACGGCAACTGATTTTGGACGCGCTGTTGCGCTCCTGGCAATTTTGGATAGTACGCGGAAGCGCGCCTCAGCACTTTAACGGTTAAATAATAATTTGTGAAAAATCAGTTTTATAGCTATTAATAAGCATATTTTCTAAATATGGTATCAAAGAGGCTTGTGGATGATAGAGACCCCTCACAATAAAGTAATTGATTGTTTCTATTAACACTTGACCGCCAACACCGTTTTTTGTAGTGATCGAAAATGTTTAGATGCGGGGCCACGACAGATATTCTGAATAGCAGTTTGTAGGAAGTGCGCGTCTGACAGCGCACAACAAAATGCCGAATGTATGTATGTCCCGTCCATCAGCCAGCAGTGCGATTGTTTGGTCGACCATCAGATGCTGACATGGCAGGTACTTGTTAAATATAAATTTATTGACATATGCAGACTTATGTTGTCATAATATTTAGTATATTTTATACCTTTTACTCCTTTATAGATTTATAAGAAAACTTTAATAAAAACACAAAAATAAGATTGGTTAAACATTTTTATTTGTATATCATATATAAAATCATTTTTCCACAAAATGAAACTTGAAAAAACTGTCATATAAAATTTTCGTCTCAGTGCGCAAGTATAAAAACAATAGAACTTGGCCTAAACAAATGCAGATATGTATACATAACAATACAAAACGATATTTAAATGATGTTATGTGATAAGCGACCGCGAGGTGGCCACATCTTCATACAAATAGTGTCATTTCTTAACTACTCCTTTGGAATGTCCTAAACTATACTCTGCTGACTCAACTAGGCGAGCTCGCACAAATAACATCCTTCCATACAATAACATATCAACACAATATTTTCATGATACAATTATTAACAAGTCATACTTCGTGCCGTACATATTTAATGATTTTATTACACTTCACCAAAGATGTTATCGGAAAGAGCTGATGAAGCATTACGGGAGGATATTATTCAAATAAACTCACTTTATAATACATAAATTACGCCTACTTTATTGATGTCTTTAATAATTAATTTCAGAATGTTTTCACATGTCCAGTAGAATTGACTATTGATTTCTTGAAGTATGAATATCTCTGATGGGTCCTCTGACGTATCCTTGAATACTGACCAGAGTGTTCAGTCTTAAAACTATAAATTCGTTGAAAATAATTATTTCCAATAGACCTATATATTGAAAATGCAACACTCAATTAAAATCGTCAACTCATAACAAATGAATATTATCAACTTCAATAATCTCGCATGAGAGCGTTTCTTTAATGACTGCACCATTTTGCACTAAAATTAAACAAATAAAAACGCACATGACGAGACACAGGCGATGGCGACCGGCGATGGCGACCGCTGTCATTCCATTGAAAAATATAAAAATAAAAAAGTGTAGTTATAATAATCCTCAATAGCGTGATACTGGATGGCATTAAATTAAAAAAATGATAATATTTATATGAAAATATGACATTTTCAAAATGATACAAGGACCCTGGGACTCAGTGGCGCCCGACCATATTATATATAAAAGACGTTCCATTGAATTAATACAAAATATATACGTGCGATGAAATAAAATACAAATGCGAACATTTTCAAACTCAACAGAATGGATGTCTTTGAATAGTTGTGAATCAGCTTATCATTACATAGATGACAATATTGATTACATTATATAAAACATGGAAGTGTGCTTCTATTGAAAGCTGCACTTTTATTAAACATAGACTTTCTTGTTTTCCATTTTGTTTTTTGGTCATGCGAGTCAAAATGTTTTAGGATATTAGGGTTATTATAAATAATATATATCATTATAGTAAAAGTGAAGGTTGGAACGCTTTGAAGGTTACGCTGGTCAGGTCGGGTCAGGTCGTAACTGGGAAGTTATTAGTTCTCTTCCTGGATTTCTTCTTCCTCTTCAAACTCTGCATCATCGTCAGCTGAGGCCTCTTGATACTGCTGGTATTCTGATACCAGATCGTTCATGTTGCTCTCGGCTTCAGTGAACTCCATCTCATCCATACCTTCTCCGGTGTACCAATGCAAGAAAGCCTTGCGCCTGAACATGGCTGTGAACTGCTCGGAGATGCGCTTGAAGATCTCCTGGATGGCAGTGGTGTTGCCAATGAAGGTAGCAGACATTTTAAGGCCTCGGGGAGCGATGTCGCACACGGCAACCTTTACGTTGTTGGGGATCCATTCAACAAAGTAGCTGGAGTTCTTGTTCTGGACGTTGAGCATTTGTTCGTCGACCTCCTTCATGGACATCATGCCTCTGAAGATGGTGGCCACTGTGAGGTAGCGGCCGTGCCTGGGGTCGCAGGCAGTCATCATGTTCTTGGCATCGAACATCTGCTGCGTTAGCTCGGGCACTGTGAGGGCGCGGTACTGCTGGCTGCCGCGAGCGGTCAGAGGAGCAAAGCCGGGCATGAAGAAGTGGAGGCGGGGGAAGGGCACCATGTTGACGGCCAGCTTGCGGAGGTCAGCGTTGAGCTGTCCGGGGAATCTGAGGCAAGTGGTTACTCCTGACATGGTCACGGAGACGAGATGGTTGAGGTCTCCGTATGTGGGGCTGGACAGCTTGAGGGTGCGGAAGCAAATATCGTAAAGAGCCTCATTGTCGATGCAGAAGGTTTCGTCTGTGTTCTCCACAAGCTGATGCACTGAGAGGGTGGCATTGTAGGGCTCCACCACGGTGTCGGACACTTTGGGGGAGGGCACCACGCTGAAGGTGTTCATGATGCGGTCGGGGTACTCCTCACGGATCTTGCTGATGAGCAGCGTGCCCATGCCGGAGCCAGTGCCGCCGCCCAGGGAGTGAGCGAGCTGGAACCCTTGCAGGCAGTCGCAGCCCTCAGCCTCTTTGCGCACCACATCCAGGACGGAGTCCACCAGCTCGGCTCCCTCTGTGTAATGGCCCTTGGCCCAGTTGTTACCGGCGCCACTCTGGCCGAAGACAAAGTTGTCAGGTCTGAACAGCTGGCCAAAGTTACTGGACCTCACGGCGTCCATTGTGCCGGGCTCAAGATCAACCAGAACAGCGCGAGGAACGTACTTTCCTAGAATTAAACATTTTTTTAAATAATTTAAAAAGTATTTATTAAAAACTCACTAAACAAGGACAAGTATTAATTGATAGAGAAATTGTTTTACTCTTTTTTGGTGGTGAAAAAAAATTAAAATTGAAATAAATCTAGAACACACATAAAACTATAAATTTATTATATTAACAAATATTGCAGTTCATTTCTCAGCTTTAAACCAAAATGTACAAACGAGAACTAACCCGCAGCTGCCTCATTGTAGTAGACATCGATGCGCTCCAGCTGCATGTCATTATCACCATGGTAGTGGCCAGTCTTGTCGATGCCATGCTCGTCGGAGATGATTTCCCAGAACTATCGAAAACAAAAACATGTGTGTTAAAAAACATATTTGTAATAATAATAGGAGATTAAATAAGAGAAATAGTGAAACAACCTATTGAGCTATTACTCAAAGAATGTATTACATAAGATGTTCAATTGTGAGACGAAATGTAAATTATCTTTTTACATCGCTTCAAAGTTAATTTTACAGCCCCCAGTCATACACCAACAGTGCACCAAAACTTATGAATATCATGTATAGAAGCTTATAACCAGGGAAATTAATATATTCATAAAAAGAAATATTTCCGAGAAAAAGTTGTATGTAATAAATAATGATATAATAAAAAAAACCTCCAAAGACCCTATCACTTTGCATCATATCTTCCCTTAAAAAACATAAAATCAGTCTCAAGTGGTAGCCCCCTTTAAAGCAAATCCGCTCTTTCTTTTCATCTGCGAAGTCAATTGTGTAAATTTATATAATGGCTAAACTTGATGGATGATCTCTCAAAGATCAGAGCTGACACAGAATCAGGCTAAAGATAAGATGTGTTGGTGGTGGGCGCCGTAATGCTCCAATTGGCCTCTGCAAGACATGGAGTAATAATGGGATTGTGATTAAAAGACTTAGAAAAAGAAAATTTAATCAAGAATACATTAAGTTCATTAAAAGGTGTCTGGTGGAAATTGAGACTTAGATGGGTCGAGGCTATTAAAGAATCGAAATATATATGTAAATGGTGCTGAAATTGTCACTTCGACTATAAAAAATTTATAAACTTTAATGATATTATTTTATATTCTAAAAAAAAATGTTATTATGTAAAAAATGTGAAAAAATAATAATATAAATTATACAACACTTAAATCAAAGATGAATCCCACGCCACACACAAGATCTACCTTTAAGTGGCGTGGAAAGCAAATTTAAAAAAAAAATTAAAAAAAAAAAAAAAAAAAAATGTAATACTGTCAATAAAATCTTAAATGTATCCTATTATATTTGATTAAATAAAAAAAAAATACAGTTTTTTAAGTCCCTTTGGTATAACCCATACTGAAGGATGAAAAACAAAATAAAAAAAGTGTAAATGCTGAAGGCCATATGCATCTCAGCCAGATTGGAGAATTGCCTGATAATGATGACATCATTGTCACTGTCAGGTCAAGTGATATAATGATGTCATACAAAAAACAAAGATATTTGTTTAATGATAAAATGCATTCAGAGCAATTTAGTATGTTTCTTATGTTGTACTCCAACACATGGTTTTATTCTATTTAACTAACCTACACTAAGTTTTGTATCATACAATTCTCACATCAGCTTATTTTATAATGCTGACAAACTTTTTGAATTTTAAAATAAAAATATTTCCTGTACTGATATTATGATGATTGATAATAATGAACATTCAATTTAAAAATAAATAATTTAATTTAAAAATAAATTAATTACGAAATAATTTAATTTAAAATAAATTAATTGAGGAATAAATTAATTTAAGAATTCAATGTATTTATAGCAATGTACCTAAACTTTATTTTACATTCGATTTATTTTGATGCTCATCCATTCACCAATGTTTGCAATACCAATGACCTTGCCAAAGTATATGGAAATAAGGTCTGCCGAAAAAAACAATTCAAAAGGAAAAAATCTAAATAATACACATTTACAGAACTTCCACGAATATTAATCGCGACTAATGATAATTCAGAGAAAATTAATTTTAATCAGACGATTTGTATTATATATAGTTTTTTTTAAGGCTTGAATCCCTTTGTAGTATAAACTCTCCTCCAAGGAGGATCTCATACGCGAAAATGTTCGAATGAAATATCGACATAATTTTATGATAAAAAAAAACCCTCGAATGTCCCTGAAAAAATATATCCTAAAATAACATTAATTCCTTGAAATAAAAACCTCTTGGCGAGCCGGGTCATTGAACACTGTTCTAGAAGAATGTCGGCTATACAATGTATTCGGTTCAACTTCGGGTGTGAGCGGACTACAAATAAGGTAAATATACTAGGAAATATCGTAAGTGACCCATATGCTTTATTTAGAAAAAAGATCGCATGGTTAAAATGGAAAAAAAAAATAGGCATTTATCTCAAGGCTATTGACTAATTAACAAATCCTTCATTGCTAATTGATCAGGTTACAAAAAAAGGCGACGAATAAAACACTTGAGTCAATAGAGATTTTTAATTAGTAGATTTTAAAAGTCGTAAATTCAGAAGAAAAATAATAAGGCGGCCTATTATCAATCATTGATAAGGAAATATCTTTTGCTTATCGGCGGAAAATATTTATTATCGTTAAGAGTGTTTAAATCGTAATCATAGCAAATTTCAAATATAAAGATATATTTTTTATTACAATCCTAATGTATGAAGTAAATAACTACAAATTAGCGGAGGTTGGGGATACCTGGTACTCTATATTAATTATGCAAATTACAAAAAATACAAAATACTTTTGAAGATTACTAATGAGTTATTTTGATTTAATTCAATATTTTTTGGGGAGTTTTTTTTCGCCATTGCTATGGTGACCGCGCAATGATAAGTCATAAAGCTTAAAAAGTATTACACTGTAGCAGGGAAGGATAATTAGTAAATAAATTTAACAATAATGCTCATGGCATGAACAAAAAATGCGATACAATCACCGCCGCGGAATAAAATGACATGATACAACGTGACAGGATATTACAATGTATGAAACATAGCGAGGAAGGGCGCGGTCGTCATATTACCTTCGTGTAAAATTAAGGACAGTTCCAAAAGAAGAAGCTTATAAAAACATTTTTCAAATAACGAAATAGAAAGATTGACAGAAAAATAATCCCAAAATATTATTCTAAGCGTTGTTGGCTTCGATTACAGGGGCATCCCAGCAGTATTCAGATTCAAGGGCAAACGTTTGCTAAAATTTTCGCGTATAAATAAATAGATTTAATCAATACAAAAGTGAATCACTCAAATTTGTAAATGGCGCGGCAGTATTGGTTTTTTGTTCTCCGTCGTCCTCGAGTATAATTATGCACCGGGCGGGCAGAAATATTATTATTTGCATGCGGACATGCCATCATCGGTGCCGGCTCGACATAGGCCCATTTAAGCCGAGCAGTCGTGTATTTTGGAATTTATTACAGAAAGCTTTACAATTCCGCCACGCGATTTTTCCGTCCCGATATAATGATAGCAACAATAATATAGCGTCAGCGTCCGCCCACTGCGGCCTCTCAGACTTGCGCAAGAGTCAGTGCCATTGTTTTAGATGGCGACAATAACAAAAAAAACACGCTAATTGAATAAATGCTAGTGTAATTGGATCAATCAATTCTCTGGGAACTATACTGAAATGTTTTCCTAAAACAATGGGGATCGGTGCGAACCGGCAGTCTGCTCCAATAATAATATCCACATATCGCCGCCGCACCATGCATATATAGAATATGAAAATAAGGATACAAAAATTGTCAGAATATTTATCATGTAAGCACTTGTGACATATTTCCGGTCCAAATTATATATAATAATAATATCCCTCAACTGGCGACAAAGGCCGTAATCCTAAAATAAGTGACTTTCTTACGTTCAAAGATATCTTCCGCGAGAGATGCTTATTTGTTGTATTCATCCATTCCTCAAAGAAGTGATGATTACATATCGTGTGGTAATTGTAAAAGTGGTATTGAGCGCGCTTTGTTCCCGGTAGTGAACTTATTTTAAGAAACTTCCTGCTACCGTGCACCTTTATACTGCAGCAATAGGGAAGGGATCTAAATATACAACAAGTACATTACTACTACATATAATATCTCTTGACGGTTGATGTAGGCCAGCCTACTACACTCTTGTTATATTATGAATAAGCCGCAGCTTTCACAAAGTGTTGCCATCGTCTTTGAGAACCATCGGCCGCGATATACAGAATGAATTCGGCAGAATGTTAAGAAAATAAGTCAGCTAGGGATGACCGAATCTTAAAAACAAGTCTTCACCGACTGAGTCCGATTAATTTCACGGGCGAGAAGGGGACATAGCGGAGAAAGTTCCGGAAGAGCGGTGGGCATACGAAAGCATTCGGCGTGTCAATACACAAATAAAATGGTGGGCAAAGTTTCAATACAAAGTCATAATGTATTAAGTTGTATGGGAGTATACGTAGGTAGTAGAGTCCCATGGGATTGGTCGAGCCGAGTGTGACCGCATCGATCTCCGCTTATAAGGCTCGGTTCGGTGCGGCCCGGCCCCGGCCTCGGCCCGTACCACGCGGTGCTCCGCCGAGCCTCGAGACTTTGCCCAAAACCATGACGAAGCGCCTCGATCCTCGTCTCACGTCATTAACCGATATGATCGCGAATAAATAAATTACGGCGGTCTCGGCAGCCGAATATTGCCGCGATCATCAATCTTGACGTTCAATATTATGCAGAACGTTCCGGTAATCGTGCCCGGCCTATATTTTCCGTGTTTTTATGTACCTTGCATGGTAACAAAACAGTCCGTAGAAGAATTCCTATGCGACTTCTCGATATTGCAAAACGGCCGACGTTGCCTGTAAGCGATCAAAATAAAGAAACACGGGACTTCATGCTTTGCGGTCTGCGACATCATTAATACGGATAAGATATTTTATTATACGGCATGTGAGGATCGGTATTCATATTAAAAGGCACTATCTTCTTGCGATGAACTGCTTTCCGTTACTATTTAGTTGAAGTGGCGATTTTAATTTGTCGATCGAAAAAGTCCAGACACCAGTCGGGTTTTTATTTGTTGCATAGAATGTTGGTAAACCTCCAACAGGTTCATTGTCCGGCTGCTGTTCGCGTGCCGCAGCCCTCCCCCTCCCCCTCCCTCCCGCCATTCGCCAGAACACAAGACGATAAAAAAAGCTTTTTATCTCGAAAATGCTGCATCAATTTACAATAGATTCAGAAAATCATATTTATGAGGCGCTAATTTACTGCGACTATATTTTTGAAGGTTTATATCAGAAGATGATAAATTATATATTTATCTAGTAAAGATAGCATCATATTAAACACGATGACTAATAATGCTCGTGCAAATGATGGTTTTCTGTACCTTTCTGAACGAGGGAGAACAGGAAGACTGACGACTTGGAAGTGATGGATGTTGCATATTCCATAGACACCTGTAAAGTGGATGGTCCTACATGATACTTATTTTGGTTGGAGAAGAGGTCATGTCGAGCAAAGACTTATGGACGAGTCACCAATAGCTAACTTGGATGCCCTCATTGTAAAATGCATTGTAGTACTTAAACTAGTATGTAAATATTTTGAATGAGTTTCTTGGAGATCTTGCGCGAGATAATTATGAATATGTTTTGATCATTAAATCGATTAAAAAATACTCTTCCAAAAGTGTAATCTTAAATAATTTCTTGTAATAAAACCTCATGATTAATGGCACATAGCTTCCATAGTCTAATTATGTATTTTTATGAAGTCTGAGGCGATTAGAAATGGATAAAATATGGAAATGTGTAATTATGCATTTTTATTACTGCACACATGAACACTAGCAGACCATTTAAAAATGGTGTATTAATTATTGACCTACATTAAAGATGAATTATTTATAACAGTAATTGCTTACTTCTTCAGCAGATGACATCCAAGTGTAAAAATGCAAAGGCTGGATGCAAATAGATATTCGCTGCAGACGTGAATAGAAATCGCATTAAAGCTAATTTATTAGAGACGGCATTAGCGAGACTTAAGGAATGCACTAAGATTCATCGCTAATATTAATTGTTTCTTGTTTATGAAATCATCTCAAACTACTATGTTTGTCTAACGAGGGCAGACTTGTGAAAAAATAAATGAAATCTCCTCCACAATACTTCCTGAGAACAGTTATCTTGAGTCTCGTCCGATAAACACAATTAAGCAACATTGAGTTACTTAAATGGATGACCGATTTAGTAAAGCATATGTCGGTTGCGTTGAGCCGCCTTCACCATACGCATCAAGTTGATCTCCTTAAAAATGCCGGAACAAAACCCAAATGACTAGGATATTACAGAACCTTTTCTTCCAAGTCCCCGAAAAGCCGTAAGGAAGTATATATTTAGTATGTATAGTATGGACTTGGAAGCATGGATCGTGGTAACTGACATCTGTATAGTGGCAATTCGTGGCGATCGTATGCTCCAGCTATAAAATATGAGAAAATAATCCTTTCACTACACCAGTGCAGTCGGTATATGTATTTGTCTAACATTGCTGGTACGAGGAAGAGCACCTTGGACTGGGGAGGTTCTGTTTCTCTGATGGCGTTCTGGCGGGGGCGGCAGGGTAAGGACCGCGGGGGCGGCAGTGGGCGGGCGCCGGCAGGATCGGTGATGACAAAATAATGTTGTTTTCAATTTAAAAAGAGTCCAAGGCACTCGCTCTCTCTCGAGTGGGAACGCGTGGGCTCGTGTGAGCGTCCAATTGAACGTCTCCTGTGTGGATGTCTGTGTCTTGGGCTGCCGCGGTGGTGATGTCACCTTATGCGAGGGGGTGAGCAATGAGCAGATGTGTTGTTTGTGATGCCCAAAATGTTTAAAAATACGAGCCGCTGCCTTGTATGCACGATGTTTAGCTGATACAGGCTTACACACCTCACATTCATTACTCAAAAAATACAAGTAAAAAAATAAGATTAAAACATGAGCAATGGAAAAATAAAGGTGTATTTAAAAAGATATCACGAATCATATAGATCCAACACCATCGCCAGACGTTATTAATTAGGTACGAGAAACTGAACATTTACCAACTGGAATGGAAACAATGGATGACTCGCACGAGTATACGTGTACCTATTTAAAAGAAGATGTTAAAAGATTTCAAGAATACCAGGATTATGAATAGCGCCACGAAGGAAAATAAATGCGCGTTTGATTAGTTATGTCCCTAGAATATATTGGAATAATCTGAGTCGATTAAATTGAATGGATAATTTTAATACGCATAAAAATATAAAAACGTAGTTGTATAGTAAATTTAGGAGCAGTGATTGCAAAATGCACCAGCAGACTCCATAATCCGGCGACTTTAATAAAACCAGTTTGTTGTTATTTTGTTCGGACACTTGGACATATATTCGGCGATCGTTGTTGGAACGCCGCGAATATGGCTGCGTTATTTTTGAGAAACAATTATTTCGATATGCAAAACCATCTGGTCGGTTACAGACTCATAACCATCTGTTCGGTCATGAATTTGTGATGAGAACAGTCTTAACTTTACTTTCAAATACATTAATGATTGCAAGTATCAATATCGGAACAAAAATGCACCATTTGCGAGAACTGTGACAAATATTGTTTTCCAATGAAATGAAACATTTGCAAACGTATGGCATTTTTGGATAAAGCTATTCTCAATCGTTGGATCACTAGTAATTAAATGTATTCAAGACTATCTATTTTAAAGCAGTGTTAACTATACAATTTAAAAATAAAAATAGTAAAACTGCCATGATTAATTTTTCGTTTTTGCAGAAGTATACATACTTCAAATCTCGAAATATTTTTATTATGAATATTCTCTTACACGGAATACAGTCATCTTATACAATAGCTGAATATATGTTTATAAAGAACGACACATGTCCACTAAGTACGTATAAAAATACGGAAATTATAAAAAAATAACCGCATCGTAAGTTGATATAACTGGCTAACAAAATCACATTTCACACTACGTTAATGATGAACGCTCTATGTTTAAAATTCTGTTATCCGGAAGCCTGCGTTTATAATGCTAAGGAAAAAAAATGAAAATAAGGCTGCCTTTTCGTCGTTGACGTAATTGCACTTAAAATGGACTCGAGAAGCTGAGTTAAATTTGGACTTAGTAACATCACAGCAGTAGTTTCCGCGATTGCTTCAGTTGGATAAATTCCTTCGTAAGTGCAGTTAACGGTTGCTGGTCTTTAGCCACTAACAGTTATAGTCGCGTAACTTCCGGGATACTTCACTACGGATGTTCTAATTATTTGGTGCACCAGCTTGGCAGTCTGCCAACGCTGCACTAACCCCGGACAGTCTCTGAGACGAAAACATGAATATAATTGTTGGTCTCTTTTCATTGTTTCATTATTTTCCTCCTAAATTGTTGTTAAGGTATTGTTCTATATACAATTATTATTTAGTGTTAACAATGACCTGTTCTGCCTCCCTGTGAGTTGAGAGCCGCTATCAGGTAGGAGTAGAACGCCGGTAGTTACGATGCGTCATTTTCACAAGTACTGAATGACGTAGTTCCGTGAAATTTTTTATTAGTCACTTTTGGTCATAACGATCCATAAAACAAATACCTAACCACGTAAAATAATCCCAATTCATTACATGTTATTTATTAATAACTATGCACGGTACATTCATATGTACCTTATGGATGGCGTGTTTATTTTAATTCAGTTTTTATATATTTCTATTACTTAAAATATTAACATATCCCCCGGTACCCTAACATATAACTATGTAATAGTATTTTCCAATATTTACTATGTCATTTTCAGAGTTGTCGACCGACGTGCATTAAAAGTAACAAAAAACTTATACATATATTTATATTATCTTCCAAACACCAAAAGGTCCTGAGTCTCCCAACCCGGTTCCGCCGGCACCTACGCTTATTCCTTCAGGCCTGTCTGACGCCTACAAGGTTCATGTTCGCAGGCTGATCTCGAAGCAGCCATTTGATACTTTATCTCACGTACCACTCACTGGTAGCTCTTGAGATGCAAACAGAAAGAATGATTCTCGGAATTCTGAATTCACCAGTTAACCAGCATGATAAACGTTTCCCGAGACGAATTCTATCGCCTCTCGATAAAATTCTTAAAAAATCAAATATTAAATACCGTGTAAAAGGGCAGTGATATTTCGGATTGAATTTACTGTCAATCCGCGAAAAGACTGCAGAAAATGGTGAATCTGATAGCTGATGCCCGCGATATTACCCATTTTCACCGGGTCCACAGATGCCAAAGGTAGAAAGCCACTGGTATAAATCCTCCCAGTGAAACGCATGTTCACAGATAATAAACATTGGACAATATAATGCCACAGCCGGAGAGACACCCATTGCAGGTCGCAACTTGCGTCAAAGGGAACGAAATGTATGTAATCGAGAACTTCTTATTTTTCTTCATTTTGTAAACTGAAGGTAAATAATCTGAAAAGAATAGTTTCTCTTATAATTCATTCTTGTTTAATGATTATCTGGTTATTTTTTTCAAAGCAAAGCTTAGTAAAATTAATTATATGAATTATATCAACGAATTTCAACTCCATATATGCAAAAAAAAAGTTACTAACAGAAAATCACTTTTGATGGTGATTTTCCATACACGAGATTATCAATGGATGTTATATTCGTACAATCGTTATAAGAATACATCCATCTCAAATCACTGTTTTTGTGCTGAAGAACACCAGTTTATTTAAATTACTTATCCCATAATTGCTCGCAATTTGGAACATTTAACCCACCATAACCAACCATTAAGAAAGCCAGACTTAGACATCAAATTTCGTCGAATACATTATGTGATCTACCGTATGCAATAATATGTAATAGTGACATAGGATTTGACGATTAGTTTTCTTTCATTTATGCTGTCTGTTTAGGTCAACTGTAGATAGATAATATGGCCATTATATACACATCTAATATGGGTCGGGTCTACTGTGGGAATATATGTGAAAAGAAAATATTTTTTTATAAGGAGGCAGGGTGAATAACCAGATGCCCCAGAGTTTATTGTCCCTAATACTAGTCAATAATGTCGCTCGACTAGTCGGCTTGAAGGAAAAATGGAAAAAAAAACTATGACATTGAAAGTGAACACGACGAATATAATCCGGTGGGGTTTAAGTATTATACATTAACAGTCAAAATTAAAAGCTCATTATCTTCGACCAAATCTCTATTCGATATATCATGGAAGAACCGAACAAAATTAATCCGCCGCAGTTTTTAGGAATGGCGTTGACGCTGAATGCAGATGCAGCGATTAACAAGATAATAACGGACGAGAGATGCACCGGCCCAGCCTTTCACGTCTCCTATGCGTCATTTCGAAAGTGTAACGGGCGCGCAGTTCAAAAAACGGTACAAACACACCGGGCGGCCATTTTCTACTCGCTTAGAACCGAGAAGAAAAAGATCTATACACAACGAGCATAATGTATCAAAAGCGAATAAGTCCGCATTGAAGTGTTGTATGGTATGCAAAATTGTGTTCAGAGCAGACAAAATGAAATACTGTGTCGATTTGGAAAAAGGTCTATATACAATCGCCGTAGCGTGTGAAAAGCGAATGAGTTTACACTGAATGATGTGCGAAATATCACTCAATAAAAGAACAAATTTTGTAGACTTAGTTCAGATTATTTTTTAATACTTGCATACAATAAGCTCAATGTATGAAAAGCAAATACGTTCGCAGTGACCGGTTGTATGAAACATCATTTGGTGTGCAGAGCATGACATTTCCTGATGTACGAATTCAACGCACATATATTAAAATGATGAGAGAGAAAATCATAAAATGGTCAAGTTTGAATGTTCGTTTTAAGGATTACTTTACTCGAATGGTATAATTTTTATTTCAGCATGAAAAATAACGGAAGCCGGCGTTCGTTGGGCGAGAAAAAAGATGGCCGGTAAAACTCTGAGCGATATCTAAAAATAGATTATTTTGTGAGTTACTAACCTTTGAGCCGATCTGGTTGCCGCACTGTCCCGCCTGCAGATGAACGATTTCCCTCATCTTGAGTTTTAATGTGATTTCGCGGTCTGACGAGTGAGTCTTTCTTGCGACTGGGCGGAGCGCGGTGTGAGGTTATGTCGGCTGGCTGCTGGCACGCTCTCTGCTCGCGGCTTTGAAGCGAAAGGACAAGACACCGGCAGACGCTCACGCGCCGACTATCGGCGGATATGGCAACTAAAGCGCCGTTAACGTCGTGGCACTCGATCTAGTGGCGCTACTATCGCTTGGAAATACTATTTCATAGAACATAAAGGTCAATTTCGTTTCTCAAAATCCGTCAATCATACGATTTGTGTTAGTTTACAAACGCGCCGGCTGACAAGATTTGTACGACAAATTATTCGGTGTTTAAGTCGTATTTTCGTCTTTTTAAGCTATAAAAGTGTATCGTTGTGTGTCGCAATCATCTAAATATAATAAACCTAAATGGAAATACAACAGCTAATATCGCACAAAAATGAATAAATGTGTTGGAATGAAATAGTCTATTTCAGACTTGAAACAAATAATTTTCAAAATTACAGTTCATTTATTTTAACGGGAAATTGTTGTAATAAAATTGTTTTGTAAATTATTTTAACTGGTTTCCACTATTATTATTTTCAGCGCATCTTATAGGGTCAAATAATTTGTTAAAAAATGATTCCGTAAAACTCTGAGATCACTAATACAAATATATGATGATTCAACGAGAAAGTGGTTGCCGTATGATTTATTATGCAAAAACTGCCTTAATTTATACAAATATGTTAACTTTTAGTATCCTAAAATACTATATATTTACATATTTGGCAGGTTCACAACATTTATCAATTGATTAATCAATAATGAATTTATGTCGTTAGGAAAAAACATTGTGGCTATGCTCCAATATGAGAACGAATTAATAATAAAAAAACACCAATCAAACTTGATAAAGTTATATACAAAAATGAGGGTAGATATAATACCATTTTTTTGGCAACCGATAAAATTATGGATACGCCGAGTGTAAGACGGGCAAAAAACTTTGTATTTGTTTGAAAAGCAAGTACAGTCGATTCCGCTTAATTGGGACACATCGGGACTAAGGCATTTTGTCCCAATTAAGCGGCTGTCCCAATTAAGGGAATTTCACATTTTTTTAAATTAATTTATTTGGTTTTGGCAACTAAGGCCATTAACCAGTAATACACACATAAAATTAAACAATGGATATTTTTTTCAATAATTTTATTTTATAAACTCTTGGAAACTGTAAATTACATATAGATTAAAGGTAATATAAATTCTTAATGCACAGGTGACTCATCATCGTCATCTTCATCTAATTTTTCATATTTTGATTTAATACCGTCTACAATTGAATCATCACAGTCTTCATTATCATCTTAACATGGTAAATTGTTTTCTATTCTTGAAAATTCTTCATAGTTAATAATAGGAACTTGCAACATATCCTGATTTTCTTCATTGCTTAAAATTTACTGTCCCAATTAAGCGGAATGCTGTCCCAATTAAACATATAAATTTACTAGTGGTTTCTTGGTTTGGTTTCTGTTCTTTGAGATTTGTCCCAAATAAGCGGCTGTCCCGATTAAGAGGTGTCCCAATTAAGCGGAATCGACTGTATATTTAGTTGACATTTCCTATGTAAAAAATAAAATCACCACATACTGCCACTTCAAACTTCTGATGCTCTGGTCTATTCTGCACCACACTACAAAACGCATAATGTGTTTCTCGTATTTTCACAATATTATTTTTCTAATCCATTATTTTCTACGCGTCTATGTTTTTTTTAATAAAGTAAGTAAAGAAAAGAATCCTTATTATGGCATGGAAGCCATCCACTCGTCTCTCCGTCAACATGCCTGAGGTTCTGTAGTATCGCGGCAGACCCACAACATTCGGAAGCCGTTGTTATACTGGACCCAGAGTACACTGTAGACCTTCTGAGAATAGCCAACGCACAGGCCGTACGTGTAGAAAGATTGACAGAGGATTTTAAAAAGCGTCAACTTAACGTTTTTAGAACACCGTGCAAATCTGCGAATCAGCATATTGCATCTACCGACAGTGCCTTCCGATCTCTCTTAATGTTAGCGCTATCACTAAGATCCTCTGTTACGCAGTGGTCTAGTTACTTAAACTTATCCACACGTTTTTAAAGAAGAACGACTTATATAATACACATCCATTAGCACTAAAATTCGTTAAATTTATATTTATTAAAATTGTAATACAGCAATTTAATAAATTTTCCATTTACCGGTTTACAATTTATTGTATTCTTTGCCTGATACTTATTATGAAAAATGAAAGTTCCATGATTAATCAAAAATATTGAATAATGTTTATGATTCTCAACAATTTCCTAATTGTTAAATGTATGTTGACATTTGGTGGCATGTGGTGGCCATATGGTCTAAATTGGGAACAAATACGGCATAGAGTGAAATATTGCAACTATAAATACATAATATAATAAGTTGTTTCTACGTTCCTCTCTATGGTAAAAATAACGCTAAAAGATTCCAGTGAAGTTAGTCACGGAACTTCTAATGAAATTGTATCTAACAATAATAAGCATACAGCATTTTGATCTTATGACGTAAAGAAAGACGTGTCATTAAAGCTCATACTAGAATGCACCTTCAGTTTCATTTAACGAAAAAGTGCAAAAGAATATCGTCTCTAAGTTCAGGCTTCCTTATACCAATCAAAGGCCTTTTTCCTTTGCGTTATTTCAATTGTGACTAACCAGTGTGCTATGCAACAGTCACCAGCAGTCATCTTGACACTTTAATGGTGGACACACCCGCCATTTAATTGTTGTTTATGTCAAAAACCAACTAGAAAACCATCCTAAACAACTTTAAACATAACCCACCATAAAAATAAACACACGCAAAGCGAACCAGCGTCAATATTTTATTCAGTGCATTAAAAAAAAACAGCCAAATACATCAAAGTAAGTCTCAACCTAGATGTTTTTATTTTACATTATTATTGTGAAGTATTTATGTTTTTATATATAAAATTTCTACTCCTAAACCGCTTTTAACTTATATAAAGCATATTAATTTAATAATCATTAATGAAATTAATGTTTGTTACAGATTTTTACACGTATTTAGCGTTTTAAGTTGTCGAAGTAGATGTCTGTCTGGCTTATCTTGTTTTTTTATCTTTCAGTCATGTTAAAGTGATAAAACGCCCTAAAATTGTGTTTTTATTATATTCAAATAGTCAATAACATGATATAATAGATTGTCCTTTATATTTCGGAAGATTGCTGTATAAGTATGTCATTTGCTTGTGTGTTAAAATTGATAGAATATTGAATGTAAGCCACAGCCTTTATTTCTTCTAAATGTAATTCAAAGTCAAACATTTTTTTTCAATTCAACCACTCCTTTCTTTAAGTCTTTATAATATCATAAAAATACTATAAAAATGATATCCTACTGTCACTTATGAAACAATCTTAATCTTTTAGGGAAGACACTAACTGATATCATTCTTCTCGAGTCCCTTTTGTTATCACTTTAAAAAAAACATTAAATCTATTGTCAGTTTCAGAAGTTGAGAGCAAGTGAAAATGTTTGCCGTGAGCGATAACCCGGCCATGTCGGACCACTTTGGTACGCTGAGCCTCAAGTGGGATCCCAAGAACCTGGACATACGCACCATGTCTGTAGAGAAGACCCTGGAGCCGCTCGTGCTGCAGGTCACCACCCTTGTCAACACCAAGGGGCCCAGCAAGAAGAAGAAAGGTAAACGCAATGCTCTTTTTCTGTAAAACATTCTTCGTTTAGTCACTGCCTACCTGTTTCCCACTGATTTCCACTGTTCGGTTTTGACGACTGCCATAATGCCTAGTCCCCAAGTAATCTCTGCACCTGAAATTCAACCACATATGCTTAGTTCTCCACAACTATTCTAGATGGAATACAAGTACCTTGAAGAGATATTACCATTAGTATATGATGCATATTTGAGCGTGTATTAATCAACCATTGTATCTTCTTCTCCACGGATGACATTTTTGATCTTTAAAACATTTTCTCTCATTTTGCAGTTATTTTCAATATTTTCATGTTCATAATAATCTGAATATGTCATTCAATATTGGTGATGTTGAAAACTAAAGGTAAGATGTGAAATGTTTGGATCCTTATTAATATAATTTCAATCCATATGCTATAAAAAAATTGCCTCATACAAAATGTTTAAAAGATTGGGTGAGTAGCCTGACGCTCGTGGGGCCTGGACCATTCGCTCCTAAAGGGCGGTTCAACCTAACCAATAACATGCCTTCTCTCAAAACGGTCACTTGTCACTATTACCCATGAAGATTGTTCAATATCAATGTAAAGTTTCTTGTGTTTGACTGAAGCTAAACATTTTGCATACAAGAAGTACAGTATTTCTAACCTTTTGTGTGTTTGTTTCAGGAAAGTCCAAGAGGGCGAGCGCCCTGGTGGGCACCGTAGAGAAGGCCACGGAGAACTTCATCGAGAAGGGAGAGATCATCGCCTACGAGAACCCGGACATCACACAGGAGATGCTGGCCGCTGTCGAAGAAGTGCGCAAGACGGGTGAGTCCATTAATCCCCTAATTTAATAAATTAGCATTCATTATTTTAATTAGGAAAATCATATCAAGGAGAGTTTAATGTTCCAGACCATCCAGATCAAGAAGGTCATAGGACTTCTTGCTGTGTATTAGAAATAAGAGAAGTAAATCTGTTATATTCAATTAATAGTTATTCTACCAGAAGATAGCCTTGTTTTTTAATAATTTGATTAATAAAAAAATTAAGTTTTCTCAATTTTTATTTTATACCGATAACAGCAGTAGACTTGACATATGGTCTCTGATCCAAGGATTGAAGATTATATTATCTAATCTTCTTTAAAAAGAGTCAATCATATTTAAAAGGTATTTTGGCACACCAACCTAAAGGTAACTGCCGTATATTACACAACAGACATTTCATATATCTGGCTGTTTATATATCATTTGAAAGCTGAAAAAAACCATTCTCAATAGAAACATTGTAATTGTTTGTATGTGTTGGATAGCTTGTGACATCAGCTCGATTTAGCCCTTGCAGGCTGGTGCCTAAAAGCCACAATATACAATCTTTCGATAAATAAATAAAAATGTTAGTAATATAACACATAGCTCTGCGTCGCCATTTTGTTTGTTTGATAATCCATGATCTTGTCATTGGCAGGGCTAGTTCCGTAAATGGTAACAGTATTCATTTTGGCGCTGGGCTTTCACCCATTGCAAGCGCTCAGTCCAAGACCTTAGGAACGTAGAAAGTTCCGTCTCGGCCAGGTGACCAAAGTTTGTAAAATCTTATGCTAAATATAAATGACAATGTGCTTCTTGAAAAGTTCTTTGTGTTGCTCATCTGCTCCTCATCCCTTCGTCACGCGATCCGATGACGATCCGCCCTTTAAAAAAACGGGAGATGTCACTTGATAGTATTGAGGATGAAGTCGTAAATAGGTTGTTAATTAAATGTTGTCATGCAGGGGCAGCAATGTCGCTGGCCGCCAGGGAGTTCTCCGAGGAGCCGTGTGCCTCGGCCAAGCGCGGGGCCATGGTGCGCGCCGCCCGCGGGCTGCTGTCCGCCGTCACGCACCTGCTGGTGCTGGCCGACATGGTGGACGTGCATCTGCTGCTGAAGAGCCTGCGCGTGGTGAGTGTCGCAGCTTGGCACCCCCGTTTTTATTCAATTTGATAATTTCATTAATTTCATTACAATTTTCAACAATAACCAAAAGCATTTACAAATGGAAATAAAAACAATATTTAGAAATGATTTCACAATTTTTTATTAGAGGATGACATGTGTGGGCGTCGTTGGGTGCATATCGAGTCAATTAGGCAAGGAAGTGTGTGCGTTTATATAATGCAATGCATTTACATATCTTAATTGACTTGACAGTGTCTACCCGACGTAGCCAAAACATGTTCTCTAATAAAAAAATGCGAAATGATTTCTGAATAATCTTTTATTTTTATTTAATATTATGGAATTCCACCAAGAAGTATTCCTCTATTATAAATTTGTAACTATTGCTTTTATAAATAATGTTTTTATTTGTGACTAATTTAATTCAATTTGTTTTTTTATTTAACTTTTAACAACATTTCAATTGGTTATTTCGCTTTTAAAATAGATATTAACTTTATAATAAAACTATTTACAAAAATTATTAAAAAGTCTCAATGCTCGCTAACCAGAAAACTCCACGAAATTACTTTAATGACTAATAATGCCAAAAATGAAAAAGAAATGCTTGGGCAGCAAATTTCCATAATTACATACAGCAAACAGGCTGATTAACACGTTAATCGCCATGTCAACCACCGGTGGCTGAGTCATTACGATCACGCCGCGTCGGCCACCGGTGGTTGACGCGACATATTCATAAATTTTGTTTGTTTGATTGTTTTGCGCTGTCAACCATGCGCACCCATACAAATAGCTATTCAGAATGTCCGATGTTGCCCTAATATCTGAAACCACAAAAACATTTTCTGACACTACAAAAAACAGTATTGGCGGTCAACGTGTTAAGGTTAAATGAATGCTATACTAAAATTGTTAGTTACCTATTAAAGTATGATGTCTGGTGGATATGGTTTAAATTTATTATTTAAAATAAATAACTCATAGCTCTTGTCGAGCATACAAGAAATCTATAAAAAAATCCATAAAAAAAACAGGTGTATTGATGTATATATATCATAGGTTTGAAGAAAATTGTTTATCTGTTGCAGGTGGAGAATGATCTGGATAAACTGAAGAACGCCTCATCCCAGGGCGAGCTTCTTGAGAACATTCGCCAGTTTGGAAGAAATGCCAGTCAGTGTTATTTGTATACCTACAGAGTTTAGTTATAGTAGTTAATTAAATATGCAAATAAGTAATAGAAACTTATTTTTCTTTAGAAGGTGTATTGTGTGTAAGGTGAGAATTAAGTTTAACATTAAAAAAACAGTGTTTCGCACCCACTGCTTGTATAATCAGATATCCCTATCATCCAGACTGAAGTCGCGAAACAGCTTTTTAAGATCCACACAACCTCTCGCGGCCCTAAAAATGAGACTCCAGCTCTGGCAACAAGTCACATCAGAGGATTTTATTACTCCAAAGGAAGGCCTCCCAACTGACAAGAACCTTGACTGGCGGACCTGGAAATCCCTTAACAGATTAAGAATCAGAGTCAGTAGAACAAGGGACTACCTCGAGCGGTGGGGAATGCTTCGGCCAGGAAAGTCACTATTGTGTGACTGTGGAGACCTGCAGACCGCTTCACACCTAAGATCCTGCTCCATGTGCCCAACAAGCTGCGCATTTCAAGACCTAATGCTGGGTAACACACGTGCTATCGATATTGCGAGATACTGGGCAGAAATAATTTGATGTCGCTGACACGAAGAAGAAGAAAAGACAGTGATTATCTTCTCCCATGTTCACAAATTATTTTCACATGGCTCTGTCAGATCCCATCATCCTTGCTTTATCCCAAGCCACCTCTGTTGCTGTAGCTCTGCTGGGTTTTTAGAACGAGAGCCCGAGGCTTAAAGAGAAGGTGTTAACAGTATCCATATTTGGACGTATTGTAAACAGCATTTTAAGAAGATGGGGTAATTATGTTTCCAAGGCCTGGATCTCTTAACCTTTACCTAAGTGATTAGCCATTAAATACATGTAAACTTGAATGTGTCTTATAGATTTTGTACATTTAGTGATGTATTGGATGAATTGTATTTTCCAGATGAGCTTATGAACCAGGCAGCCAAGCGCCAGCAGGAGCTGAAGGATCCGCAGATGCGTGATGACCTCGCCTCGGCTCGCGCCGTCCTCAAGAAGCACTCCACCATGCTGCTCACTGCTTCCAAGGTTTATATATATACATTTATTAATATTCTATATTCATAGATTAAATTTTGACAATCTAAAATAAAAAATACAAATTTTATATTTGATTTTCTTGTTTATTGTCCATGTACTTTTAAGGTTATATTATTGTATGGTATTATTTTCATATTGTTTTTTTTTTACTATATCTGCTCCATATTTAGATCATATGGCCACTGAAAATTTCCATCTTACAGTTCTGTGATCTCAGATTGCCTATGTCTTGTCCCAGAACACCTGTATAACTGGAGGTCCACATGGGAATATAGATGGTTCCCGGGAGCTTCCAGGACAAGAGCCCGCAAACTTACATAGACTGCGGTTGTTGTACCAGAGAAATATTTAGGTGTTCAATGATCAGAGTTTTTTGAGGAGATCGGATGATCAGCCTGACGCTCCTGAGGCCTATAAAATTTTGTTTTGTCCTTAAGGCGGGGCTCAACCCGCATTTTTATATTTTACAATGCTTTATTAGTAGTACTTTCTATTCCATAATATATATTATAATTTTTAGGTGTACGTCCGTCACCCGGAGTTGGCCGCAGCCAAGGCCAATCGCGACTATGTCCTGCGCGCCGTGTGCGCCGCCGTAGGAGCCATCGCCAGCGTGGCGCAGGGACGCGCGCCCCCGGCCCCCAGGGCCCCCGGCCCAGGAGAGCTGGCCCACGCTCTGGATGACTTTGATGTGAGTGTCACCAACACTAATATCTTCACAACTTTATTCTCTCGCGTGCAGTACTGATACTGGAAGACTACAGCTTTGGCAATAAATCGCCACAAAGGATTTTTATTAGCCCAATAGAGAGCCTAACTAAAACATTGACTGCTGAATATGGTGTCGGAAGAACATGAGACAACCAATCTGCAACAAAGAGTATTACTAATGGGTGACAACATCACTAATATAATAATAATCTAAAATTCTGCCATTTGTGCGACTAGCTTCTCTTTCCTGTACCATATGTATAGCTAGGATAGACAATCCTTCGATTTTGCCAGAAGAAACTGAATTTATTGGACGTTGCTGATATGACAGAGTGTATATCTCAAAATTTATTTCAAAACTAATATCATTATAAGAAACATTAACTTAGTGCTATATAAAATGATGAAAAGAGTGAACTACATTTATTAGATAAAGCATATTTTAATCACAACTCATCTTAATAAATGAAGATCATATAGAGCAGAGCTCCGCAACCTTTCCTCATCTACGAACACCAAAGTACTTCTTTGGATTCTACGGCACACCAAAATTCTCACCTTGAATACCGCGGCACACCAAAAGCCAAAAATAGATATTAATTTGATCAATTTCACCTTTTTTAATTTGATTTAGAACTTAATAAGGCAAGTACCTCGTTGTATGTCTACATAAATAGGCGATAGGCGCTGGGAGCTTGAGGACCTTTGTAAATTTATTTACTTATAATATTGCCTTATTTGATCGCGGCACACCTGTATCGGCTTACGGCACACCAGTGTGCCGCGGCACAACGGTTGCGGAGCACTGATATAGAGGATCTACACTGCTTGTAAAAGATGCTTACTTCATTTCTTTCATCTCATTGCAAAAAGTGAATTAGACTGTAAACGGTCTTCTCTAAAGAGAAGTGAAAGAAAAAAAAACACTCGCATGTATTCCTAATGATGTTGTTAGAAATGCAACTAACAGCTGCAGTATCAATCTCAGAAGCATTCCAAACAGCATGAGACCATTACAGAAGGAGGGACTGCGAAACTTGTTACATTTGAAGTCACCAACGTTGACATTGAAGATACCGAGTATTAAAGTTTTGCGATTGTATGTTTTCAGGAGCGCATGGTGATGGAGCCGCTGGCTTACAGCGAGGTGCGCACTCGCCCGTCCCTCGAGGAGCGCCTCGAGTCCATCATCTCGGGCGCGGCTCTGATGGCCGACTCTTCGTGCACCAGGTTGACACATCAATTTATTACATCATTAAAACATAATATATTGACTCCTTTCACCAATAGGATCTTCCGGTAATTATTAACATGTGTTGTTTATTGATCTTCAGAGATGAGAGGCGCGAGAGAATTGTAGCCGAGTGCAACGCTGTCCGCCAAGCGCTGCAAGACTTGCTCCAAGAGTACATGACCAATGTGAGAATTTCAAACATACTTGTTGGCGCTCAATCTCAATATATATAGTATATTAATTAGTGTCCCAATTTTTTTTTGTTTTTTTTAAGGTTCACCACCTCATTTTGTGTGAATGATGTCAAAATTATTGTAAAAAAAATTTTTACTTCGTTAAAACCACAGGAAAAGATAGTGACTTGCATCGAAACATGTCAATACTAGAATTCTAAGGCGCGTGAAAGCGGACTTAGGATGGGCTCTTTAACACTGGTTTGTTTTATCAGGATACGCATTGTTTTCATTCAGCCAACATTTATGTGTAGTGACGCAGTTATATAAGGCAAATATTTTAATTGGGGACGTAAAACATTAAATTACCGGATCAAATCATCCATCTAATAGAATGGCTCTAGAAGTACAATGTTAGAGTAAATCTAAATATTCGTTGGTGCATTATTTTTTGGGAAAAGGCACGTCTATCGACTATATCTTTACAAAACTTTGTTAGAAAACTTCTTACCTCATATCTGAAATAATGTAATTGGCGGGATATTATACCTGAAGGGGGCAAAAAAATTACCAAAAAGGAAGAAAATACGCTCCTTAGAGAAAATGAGGATCAAAACCGGCATGCAAAATATTTTTCATAGTCAACTCTTCTAACATCATTTTATATTCCACCACTTCTAAAAACATAGTAATCTGCTTTCGATTTATAAAAAATTTGCCCTTCATAAAAAGCAAAAATTAAGATTTTCTGTAATAGATAATGTTATTTACATGATAGATACTTAATAAATTTAAGATAGAGATAAAACGGTGTTTTATTCACTGAATAAACATTATGTTTTCAAAAGTTCATTTTGGCCTTCATACAAAATGTTATATTAAAACTTCAACATAAAGTCGCTATCAGAAATCATTGTCGGATAGCAATGAAATTTATTATGTGAGTTATTAGGACCAAATGGCATAAAAGTAGAGGTGCCGATTTCATTTCGAAAAAAAAAATCGCCCTTATAGCCTGGGACATCCTAATGTTGATACATATTGTATAATGGCATTCAGTCTACATTTTGAAATAAATGCTAATATTGTATTCTTTGGATAGAGTATTAAATTATGCAGAGAATTGTATATTTGTAACCTACAGAAGTCCACTTTTTTAAGTACGATATTCCAAATTGATCAAATTCAAAAGCCCAAAATAATTCCATCATAACTGCTTATTAGGTGCATCATTATGCATATTGTAAAATAATGAACAATATTATTGAGATTTGTGTTTTTTAAATTTAAATATGACATTGATTCAGAGAATCATCACTTACGTCAGAGTATAAACAAATAAAAACTATTTTTTGATTAATTTTTTTTACAAGAAAATATTTTATTTGTAATATTGAAATGAGGTTTGTTAGACAATGAGTATGGTGTTACTGGGTGATTAATGATGGTGTTCAATCTGCTCCTATGCGGCCGTCGATGGCGAGGCAGCTGCAAGCTCTGCGCGCGGGAGTCACGGTAAAGGCTGCACCCGCACCCGCACTCGCCCCGGTGCACTCTGCACTCACGCTTTGTTGCACTGTGTCCTAAATTATAATATATTTCACCCGGTTGTCTTCCAGCACATGTCGATAAAGGATTCATGCACTAGTGCCCTCATCATCCTTATTGTAATTGTAACAAAAAAAATAATCAAAATACAAAATAATAAATGGTAAAGAGCAAAAAATCTGTTAGTGACTGCACTGCAGTGCTTGTATTTGTAAGTTTAAAAAAATATTACTGTGTGGACTTGGATAAAAAATACTTCTAAAACCAGGAGCCCCTAAACCAGCGGTCGGGGAACCGGGGTAAATTACCCCAAATGGGGTAAAAATATGTTTTTGGAGTAAAAGAAATTTTTCTAGTTTGCTATTTCATAAAACTTAGTATTTTCATGTAACTTTTTTGTTATTTTCCGTGTAAATTAATTCAATAAATAATGTTTATTTAAATATACATTGATTGTCTTCTTTTCAAAATGGGGGGAAGCGGAATATCGACTTACGAAAAAATATTTTGGGGTAATGGTTAAAAAAGTTCCCGACCGCTGCCCTATACATGGTCAATGGTGCTCATGTGACCATTGGTGGTGGTGATCAGTGATAGATCAACACTCTACATTCAAGATTTACAAAATCTACAGCTGATAAAACAGACAATTACAAAAATTTCAAATTGACAAGCTTGTAATTTTACGAAGCCAAATGAATATGATCTAAAAATAGGATATCATTTGGTAAAATGATAAATTGGATTGAGGCACATTTGTATAACCTTTCTATGAATTGATGATTTTGGTTCTTTTCCAATTTGCCTCAAAATGCTTGAAATCTACTGTGCCAATGGATTAGTAATTTTGACGAAATATATGGAAGAGGAGACAAGAATTGAAACATATATTACCAACAATTTTTTAATTTATAGGTTATCTCGTATGACAAAGTGAAATTTTGGATTCTCACAGTGCAATAAAGTTAACCGTTGGATTATTATTAAAACCCTCTTTTTATGTGTACACCTGATTTTTTTTCTTCTAAGTATTGTTATTTGTTATAGTGTGACCTGTAAATAACATGCATTTTAAATCATGTAGGTTTGAAAATTATTGCTTTAAAAATGCATTTTAAGCACCTTCAAATCTACAACTCTGCACTTCAAAACCAATTGTGTTACTTAATTTCATAATCATAAACGTTTAGAGCTGTAATATTTTTATGTATGTCAGTTATATTCTACAAAAACCCTTTATTTTTACCCCTAATTTTTATAATAAAAATTAAGATATTATTCACTTTATGATATGTATAGATTTTTCTTTTACATTCAGTCCTTTAATTTATTTGATTTTTTGTCACAAGCATCTATTTGTTTCTAATATAAATATATATTATTTAACATTTTTATAAGGTACAAGTACTAGTTTTCTATTTTTTTTTTATAGAAGAGTGAATTGGGTAAGACCCCCTCTTATTTCCCGAAGTATTGGGCTAACCGCCCAGCCTCCTTAAATGAAAAGACAAAACACCTTTTTTCTATTATATATAAACGGCTTCAAAGAATTATTGAACTTTGGATTATTGTTGTTTTTTGGTTCATTTTACCTTATATATAATAATCAATAATATTAGAGCGTTTGCTGCAAAAGAACATAATTCTATATTTTTCCATACTTTGAAGTCTGGAAGCAAAAAAATAATCTTTTCAGCCGTTAATTGTAGCGACTTGTCTCTAATTACAAGCATACAGAGTGGCTATAACAAATAATGATCTCTGTAACAGTGGGCGATGTATCAGAAAATCAATTTGCAGTACAAACATGAACCGAAAGTCACAAATTGATTGAAAATTTTTGCATTCAACTGTCTCTCTTTCTCCGTCTGTTTCGCTGTCTTTTTCTTCTACTCTCAAACTTTTTTTATATGCATAGACATTTATAAACGTCTTTTATCTGAATGGACTGTATCATATAATCCAATGGAGGCTCAAAATTATTGTTTTTTTATAAACTGCATACATTCTGCATTTATGGAATTGGTATTTAAAGTTAATTTTTGTTTCCGCCAGGCTGGCAACAAGGAGCAGAGCGATGGACTGGAGCGCGCCATCGACCAAATGTGCCGTAAGACGCGCGATCTGCGCCGTCAACTGCGCAAAGCCGTCGTGGATCACGTCTCAGACAGGTGATAATTATATAACATGCATAAGGTATTTAAGAAAATAATTCGATTCGAAGGAACGCGAGCAATAATACAAACTGAAAGATGTTGGATAGTATTAATGTGTTGTTTTCTTTGTAGCTTCTTGGAGACTAGCGTGCCGCTGCTGGTGTTGATGGAGGCCGCCAGGAACGGCCAGGAGAAGGAGGTCGAAGAGTATGCCGTGGTCTTTACTGAGCACGCTAACAAGCTGGTCGAGGTTAGCCTATTACACAAGTATATTGCTAGAAATTACTTCTTGACATCTTATTATTTTTTGTGATCGATCTCGCTTGCCATTTTTATATAGATTACATAGTTCTGTTTGTGGAGTGTTTACTTGCCAACGCCATTAGACTACACCCCGGTAAAAATAAAGCTTTTCAGTTGATTATTCATTTTCTTTTGAACTATGTGGGTATCAAAACTTCACCTCTCGCATAGTATGCAGGCGTGTTACTCAACGCTATACCTCTCAGTAGAATATCCATCTAGAATTCTTTGTGGCAACTGCAGTGGTCATTTTATGATTATATAACATTACAAACAAGCATCACTGTTTCATTTATGATTAACCTTTAAACGCCAAGTGGTCCCGTACGGGATCGCAAATTTGCGTCATTCAATGCCCTAGCAGGCCAATGTTTGTAATGTTTCGTTGCACAATAGATTCTTCCGTGAACTTACTTTAATACTATTATAACAAATGAATGTAATCCGATTGTGAAATGAACCATAAGCACTCCTGTATGGGACTGTAGGGCATTGAACGACACAAATCTGCAGTCCCGTAAGTAAACCACTGGGCGTTTAAAGGTTAAAGCATTTGGGTATCCAGGTGTATGGTGGTAAAATACAACTTTTTAAAAAATATTACCTTGTATAATATGTATTCTGATTATAATCTAATACTTTATTTTAATTTAATTTTGTCAGGTTGCCAACCTCGTCTGCTCCATGTCCAATAATGAAGATGGCGTCAAGATGGTTCGCCACGCAGCCGCCCAGATTGAGAATCTATGCCCACAGGTGAGAATTATTTCTACTTATTTGTAAATAAAAATGACAATTATTTAGATGTGCACCAAATAGAAGATATCAACACAGTGTGCAGACTTCTTTTCAGTATACTGAAACATAGATACCATGTTCTAAATACAAATTATTATTTCGAAAGCGCTGTTTCTCGTCTGATTACCGAATTTAAATAGCTTCAGCTAGCAAGTGAGGGTGGCAATAGGAGGAGACAAAGGATAATGATGAATGTAGAGATTATTGTCGAATGTAGGGCTAGGATTAAATATCTGGACTATTGCAAAGCATGATCGTGTAAAAAGACATACATGCTTATATTGTCTGATAAACTGACTCTTCGGGATTCAAGTGGTCAGCTCTAAATAATAGTCTACTTGAAAGGTTTGTTTTTTGTGTATCGCCAGGTGATTAACGCTGCTCGTGTGTTGGCCGCGCAAGCTCGCTCCCGCGTGGCGCAGGAGAACGCGGAAGTGTTCTCTCGCGCCTGGGAGTTTGGAGTCCGTCTGCTCACCGAGGCCGTCGATGACATCACCACCATTGACGACTTCCTTGCTGTCAGCGGTGAGACTAATATACTTTTAATATTTTTGTACATCACTTTCTGCATAAATTGAAAATCTACCATTGGAATTTTCATTAAACATGTTTTCATCAAACGACTTAATTTATATTATTTAAAAATATGAAATTAAAAAAATATATTCTAAATTGGACTTAAAACTATGGCACGCATTGATGCCTTGAGTCTACTACAGCCAGAAGTACGATCTAATCAGGAAACGACTCAAACTTGACCCACATGCAAGCATGGTAGATGGCAGTCTGAGGGCCACGTTGGGAGTAGCATCTTGCTTGTCCTTGATTGGGCCCTACGTCGACCATCCTACCACCCATGGCCACCGGGAACCAACTAGTTCTCTCGTTAGCTTTTGCGAATGAGAGATGTACCATGCCTATCGTTAATAAGATAACAAGATAGCGACAACCGGTATCAATGCTAACAGATTAAAAATTGAAAAACATATTTTTATGCAATTACACTCCTATTCATGTGTTGTTTGTTGTTGTTTTGACGCAGAGAACCACATCCTGGAGGATGTGAACAAGTGTGTGGTGGCGCTGCAGGAGGGCGATGCTGACTCCCTGGACCGCACTGCCGGAGCCATCCGCGGCCGCGCTGCCAGGTAACAACAATCTTCTTATTCCCTTCCAGATATAAGTAGTGTTAAAACAAAGATGAAATTTTCCGTTTCCTTTCACTTTGATAAGAAGAAAAAAATGATTTTTGTTGAACTCTTCCCAGAATGTACTGTTTTAACATTCCTCATATTGTTTTAATCGCTACAAAGACTCTACAAAGTAATTAATTACAAAATGATTTACTAGGTGTTGAACCTTTTCATCTTTACTTTAATAAACAGCCTGTATTGTTCTACTGTTGAACATATCATTTGTGTTAATTAAATTTTAATATTTAACGTTTTGTTTCTCAGGGTCTGCTCCGTGGTGACTCAGGAGATGGACAACTACGAACCGTGCATCTACACCAAGCGAGTCCTGGAGGCTGTCAACGTTCTGCGTGAGCAAGGTCAGCACATCTTTTTTTATTTAGTGCACATCACTATTTAACCAAACACTGATAACATTGTCTCTATGCCATATTCACAACCTACAAACGGGTACCTTAAAAAACTTATAATATTACCGTGATGGCTTCCCATACTGAGCTGCGCCGAACATATTCTGGATGTTAGTTCTTCCAGGACGATGGAAGACTGGGATACAATGAAAAGGCTGTTTTGGTTTATGGTCTCCTGCGATCATAGTAGGAGGATCCAATCCAAGGAATTGAGTTAAACTTTGCCCTTCTCTCAAGTTCGACTGCCATCTTTGGATGTGAGTCCCAGCGCTCCTTGTGAATCAGATTGATCCGAAAAACAGTTCAGCTAATAAATAATGGCACTCCAGTAAAGTCTGACCTCCAATTCATCAAATTCATTCCTTTCTTCGATTAGTTAGTCTCATAATGATATATAACTGACATGAGGTTTATATGAATTTTCGAGCCTTGTATTACACTTATATTCTACTCTAGTAATATTCAAAATTAGCTATGTTTCTGAATATATAATTTAATGAGTAAGAGTCAAAAAACTATAGGTAACAATTTAAATATTTGATTACTAGACATAATATTACAGTGCATATTTATTGTTTGAAAACGATTAACAAATCTACTCATAATGTTCCCCAGTCAAAATGTAAAGACTATTTTATAGATACAAGCATTATCTTAGACCAGGCCTGGCAAACTGGGGCCCACAAGTCACTTATTTTTTTAAGTGTAATCTTTTTTGAAATTGGCGAGTTTAATGAATAAATTGTTTGATTATTTATCGTTGGACTTTTCTGAATGGAATTTATTGTTTATTTTATGGAATTTGCTCTAAATTTGCAAATTTTGATACTTTCTGTGAAAAACTAAATATAAGAAGGGGATTTTTTTTCAGTTTTAAAAAAATGCATATTTACAGTTTTGGAAAAAAAGTAATTAATGAATGATTGGAGTCAAGTTAGATTTGTCTTCAGGTAAACATTATAGGCGCTAGAGAACTTTTTAATTACTGTGAGACCACTGTTGTAGGAAAACTTCACGTAATGTATTTAATTGGTTTTAATTTAAAACAAACCTTGAAATTGTGTCTTTCATTTTTGAATAGTTTTTGTTTTGCCATATTTCTAAGTAATTTTTAGAAGCTCTATCTCATACAATATTAGAAAAAAAATGCATGTATTTTTTTGATATCACATTTATTCATAATAAAATATATAAATAAAAATCATATAATATATTATATAGATAACAATATTTACATCACACTTAGAAAAATGTGCATTATAAAATATGTATACAATTATATAATATAGGATTGTTTACATACACTTGATGGCCCTCGCGCGGTTATATACAACACAACCGCATGGAAGCATATAATATTCATACATAAATAATATATTGTTGTTTTATATAAGTAGAAATAATAAATTTTGTTCCACAATCAAATTGAAATTTTAACGTTTTGCTTTTTGCTTTTCTTTTTGTCGAATCATGGGATCGTTGCTGCATTGTCAATCGAAAAATTAAAGTCATAATATTAACCTTTTTTAACATTGTGATTCAGTTATGAATCAAAGTGCATTTATACAAACACATGGTGATGCATACTTGAATCAATTAAAAGGTAAAAGCAATGTAGACTGAAATTGCATATATTATTTTTGTTGCATTGCTTAAATTAATTGATTGTTTTTTTTTCGCTTTTTTTCATTCCTCGTGAGTTTCCATCTCTCTTTGCTTGCTGTTGGATTGTTTGGTGGTTTTTGTTATTGGGGGAGTTAGAGTTAGCATTGGTGAGATTGGGGTCCTTAGTTCTTCTCGGGCTTGGGGGGGTTGGCCCTGATGTACTCGATGGCGCGCTTGATGGCCTCGGGGATGGGGTGGATGTGGGATCCCTGAAGATTAAAAAATAAATAAATATTCCGAAGAATCGTCACACTAAAAATTACAATGAAAAAAAAGCTTCTACTAGAAAGCATATTTATGACTACGCCCTCTAATCCTGGTATCCATTCTTGAGTTAGAATTTCAGAAATATGTTTTTATTTTGGATGAGTTTATATAAACTATTGGTTGATAGAGAAGGCTTTGGAACGTGGATATACACATTTGAAAGCAAAGCATAATCTTTTGTCATGCATGAAACATCATTAGCTTCGGTCAAACACAAGGCACATCAATTTAGTATAAGTTGTCTTATGAATGATGCATGCGAGTATGTAGTGTGATAAGCAAACATATTGTCGGATGACTGAAAGGGAAAAGTTGATGTTGTGATGTGTTTATCTCACCTGTGGCTGGTAACCGTTCTCGTCAGCGGTGTAGGTCAGAGAGATCTGCTCGCCTTCGGGGGATTTGTAGGCGGACGATCCCTGGACAGCCTATGGAAAAAAAATATAAAATAATCACCATCATCTTCTATTTATACTCGTACTTATTTAATGTGTTTGTGACTGTATTTGAATTGTCAGCAATTGGTTAAAACAAGTTAATACACTTCACTCATTTGTTTTCAAATGAAAGGATGGACCTGACTAACGCAATGCAAAATAAAGCATTATGAGCTGACACAACTGATCCAAAGGTGTATTAAAAATGGATTTTTTTTTATTATAATAGAAAGGACATCATTGAGCTTGTTCTATAGGCCTCATAAACAGGAAATCTTCAGGAAAGCTCACGTAGAATAATGAGGTGCATACAGAAGTGTGTGCCTAAATGCTGGCTCTGTAGCAATCGGAGCTCAGGTAAATAAAGTTTGTAATAGAATCTTGAAATAATACAACTGGTGTTTCTCGTTAGAAACATGAGGAATAGTCTCATGTACTAGTAGAGCGATGATCTGTGTCGGTAAAATTGGCTGCGATTCTTATTGTGCTCACCTGGGCATTTCCCTGCTCCTGGGCGACGATGCCGTTGCTGGCCTCGAAGTTCCACTGGAAGGAGCCGTCGGGGTTCTGGTCCTGTCCTTGCTTGAGGATCTGCGCGGCAGCGTCACCTCCAGCCTGGGGCAGGTGGGACACGTCGGCGGTCACGGCCACCACCAGGAAAAGGAAAGCGAACAGGAATTTCTGAAACGAACCAAACAAAACACCAAATCAGTTGCAAGTCAACCCAAAGGACTAGTGTGTCCTGATGTGCCATGTTCTGGAGACTGTTTACAGTTCACAGCTTGTGTTGGTCTTCGTGGTTGGCCACATGTATGGTGTTGCTACAGACTAAAATGTGCTTCATACATACAACCGTATAGCAGATGATTAGCTAGCTACTATTTAGTAGATATAACATGTCCTAATATGTATTCCTCATGTTTACACGTTGTATGCTTAGGTATCTCTAAATTTGTGTACGTAGTATGCAGCGTGGCTGTCTTTCAGACGCTGGTTTTAGAAGCCGCTACTGTCAGCCACCGCTAACAATTCTGGTACAAAGTTTTATACATTAACACCAGCCGCTGTTGCTGGTGCTACTAGCAAGTAGCATTGTGTGATTGATGCTTTGGACTTCACGTGATAATAATCCTGATTGCGCGATCATCTTAATTTTTTCTGTCGCCTCACAAGTTACGATACTAGTAGGCAACTTCGACCATATGAAAACTAGAAAACACATGAAAATATCTACCTGAATTTAAAAACATTTACGATTTATGCAAATATTACAGGAAAAAAAAAGTCCAAAATATCGTACATTATATGCTTTTGACTTCACGTTTTTTCCAAGTTTGAATTTCGTAATTATTTTAGCCCAAAAGTCTTTGGCATTATCTCTCATTGTATAGCATTTTCGGAAAAAAGCCAATTTAGTTATATTTTTTGGATACGTTTTTGTTTGCTCATACATAACAATATACATCACTTTGGATACCATCAAATATACTTACGAGTATAGAACCGTAAAATATTTTAATTGTATGTGTGGATTGCAACAAAACTTATATTATCTACTATATTTTGATTTGCGCGAATTCGTTTGCAATTAAAATAATGATTGCGAATTTCTCTTCCATACATTAAAAAAATATATGAAATGATTCGCATGTGGTAAGGATGATATAAATGTGTATATCCCATCTAGCCGCAAAGTGAATGCTCGTACTTTGCATTAGAATATTTTAGAAACACAAATATCATTAAGCAAGTAACCTTTAGGATGCGTTCACAAATCCCAAGCCATTGCGAAATTCTCTGCCACACAAAACAAGCATTCAGCTGCTTTGATAACGTGTTGCAATCAAATCAATACAATCAATACAGCGTTTGGAGACTGTTCATTAATTATTTTTAATTTATTTATAAAGTTAAAATGCCAATCGATTTGACGGCCATATTTCAGAATCTTTCGCAATTTTTAAATTTATATAGAAAATGTTTTTTTTTGTTGAGTTAGGACCAAATGGTACAGGCTTCGGGATGATTAAGTTAATCGTCCGGTAAAGTATGCTATAGCTGCCTTCTCTTCATGTCCCCGGGCTTTCGTTTATGAAGCCGTTATGCACAGTAATTTCTCGTCGTAATATATATATCGGAGCATATACACCCGACAGAACTGTTTAGCTGAAAGTGGCGTTGGGTGCTAATTCACAAATGACAACGTTTAATTCATCGCTGTACAGTGACGTGAATTGTTCACGGGATTGTTTTTTTCTGCCACGTACTCTAATTAATAAATTATTTATATATATATAATAGGATGGAATGGTGAAATGTGTTTTTATTGATTTCGATAATGAAACATATGTCTACATATTTACGTCTTTGTAATGTTTATTATGACCGTTCACACGCGCTAAGTGATGTGTTGTAACGAATGGAGAACTAGAAATTTAGAAATGGACACGTATTTTTGTGTTATTTTGAGATGTTAATTTAATTATCTCGGATGTTGCGCGATAAAAATTAGCATGGGCGTAACCTAGAAACTGAGAAAGTGCAAGTTTTCAATATTTAAAACAAATATAAAATTATGTCATATGAATTGAAATTTCAGTGGATTTTGTAAACAACAAATTTGTATAAGTTTGAAATACGAATATAGTATTTTTTTAATAAATTGAGATTATTACGTGTAATGTAAAAATATTTGGGGATCGAGGAACAAAAATCTGGACAACCTATGCTTGTCTATCGTGCGTTTTTTAGCTATGAAAGTGTATTGCGAGAAATCGTGATTTTTTTTTATTTTTGCATACAAAGGAGCGGAAAGTCACATAAAAATTGGGACATCTAGAAACTCTCGGGATCCAAAAGTGAAAAAATATCTTGTTTCAAATTAAGAGAATGTTTTTTTTGTGCATTGTTGTTATTTTGTTTATAAGATAGCTATAGTGCAACATCTTAAAACTTCTTCCATTTAAAAGTAGTAGTAGTCAAACAGCTGATATTATTTAATGCAAACACATGAGAATAATGCAAACAGTGGTACAATAAAGTAAAAACAGTTTTATCACATTTATAAACATCTACTATGCTTATATATTGAGTATATGTACTTATATAGTAAGTTGTTTTTAAAGACTACAAAAAACATCACAGTTTTGATTTTAAATATTACTGACAGTTTTCTGTTAACTGTTGTAGTGGATATTATTTTTAACCGAAATTTAATGAGTTTTATGATAGGAGTTAAAAAAGTTGAATAGAGGGTTAGATAGGCAATCGTGTTTACGATTGCCGTTCATTCAGGGTTGGCTAGAAGCAGCGGGTGGAATATGTACTGTTTTAAAAGACACTCGCAAAAGAATACTGACAAAATATTTTGACCCTCTAATTGACTGGATGGTGTGTGGTGATTGTGATGATACTGTAGTTGATGGATGATGGAATAATAGCACTTGACTGACCATTTTGAGTTGAGGGTTGTTGTAGTGGTCTTGGAAGCTCACTGGGTTGATCTGTGACCGGTGGTACTTGGTCTGCCCATTTATACCACGGCCGTCCCCTCCCTCCTTGACGGATCCTAACAGAGAGATGCGCATCGGGTAATTTATTCACAAGAAAAAGATGTCCGGCGAAAAAAAAAACCAAACAGCCTCAAATTCGGATAATATCTGCGAATAAAAAATCGTTGAAATATTGTTATGAATTAATCGATGTAATCGACGAGCGTACCGTGTTGAAAGCACCTGTTCTTGTCCGATCGTCGAAGACAATCGACTTCGAGCGCGGATTATACTTGGATGGGTTATCTCTCGAGAACATGTTGTATTAACTAAAAATGAGTGTCGAATTAGGTTATGTTATAATAGGTAAGTAGATTAGAATAATATCTAAAAATATATGAAAAATTTCGGTCTATTTATACAGTATTGTGCAGCTTCTTTAAGACTGAATTGTATAAAACTCCGTCGGGCTGATTATCTGATGTTCTTAATGAAATGTTTATTAACAGACGTCCAATCATGCTTCGAGACAAGAAAGCTTAGAACATAAAGCGAAAGAATAAGCGAGCACTTTACCTGCGGTCGGGGAACTGGGGTAAATTACCCCAAATGGGGTAAAAATATGTTTTTTGGGGTAATAAGGAATTTTTTCTAGTTTGCTATTTCATAAAACTTACTATTTTCATGTAACTTTTTTGTTATTTTCCGTGCAAATTAATTCAATGAATAATGTTTATTTAAATATACATTGATCGTCTTCTTTTCAAAATGAAGGGAAGGTGTAATATCGACTTACGCAAACATATTTTGGGGTAATGGTAAAAAAAGTTCCCCGACCGCTGCTTTAGAGTTAATGCCATACCCCTAGTCATATCCCGTTTTAGATTATATAAACAGTTTCACAATTTAGGGGCTAAGATTTATAAAAAATCGATAGGCGTGCTGTATTAACCACTGGGCTTTCTAAAAACCTATTGATTATGTCGTCATAAACCAAATCAACGTTTTGTTTCTCTGACTCTAGTGTTTCAGATTACCTGATAAACTCATCGCAAAGAAGAGAAGTATGTCAGATAAGCAATGGTACCCTAACGTCTGATCCAATATATGGAACATAGACATTCAGTTTGTTATTTATTGCCATTATCACGGAAACTGCTCTGGACTGTACCCGCCTCACACTGGAGGACAGTTAAGTCTCCTTGATGATGCGCTTATTCAGATTATGATAGTTTAGCAACTGATAAGTCCAGTGGGAGTCCCCTCTGAACAATTGCCACTGCACAGAAGTGCTAAAATAAAGAACCCGTGAAAGAGATTAGAATCGCATTCACGGGTTGTAAGAGATGGAGATGGAAGATAGATTCTCTCATTGAAAATACGAGCAAAGATTGTAAATGCGTGGAATTTTTTTTTAGTGGCCACAAAGTCTGCATGCCCGATAGGGCCGAGGCGATTCCCTCGAACTGCATCGAAAATGACTCCTCTTTCTAACAAGAGGAACTGACAGTCCCAGAGAATGTGCTCTGAGGTCTGGAAGGGGGCGCTACAGGGGCAACTAGGGTTAACGGAATCTGCTCTATCGAGCTTTCACAATTTTTCTCAACCTGTAACTATTTTTCAATGTCAGATCTGTGGAACTCTTGCCATGCGCGATTGATAATATGCCGACATTACACAAACAACTTTTCCTCTTCCTTTTTAACACCATAGGCGGCAGGCTTTACAATGCATTATAAGCATCTGCATGTTTACGTTCAAAAAGCAGATTAACAAACAATTTTCTTTACGTAAACGCATGCAGGAGAGCACAATCGGTTGAAACCAGTGGGCTATATCAGCCAGGACGGCACGATGCTCCTTGCCGGAAACACGCGTTGTTTTTGTGTGCGGGTTGGGGGGATTGCAAGTGTATACTAATCTGATTCATGAAGAGAACGATATTAAATCAAGGAGGAAACACTTATACTGAAACAGCATTCCAAAGCCAACCGGTGTCATATTATTATTATAGTGTCCGCGAAGGACCAAAATTCTTTACTGGAGCTCTCATGTGTGTCTTAAAAAATAAGTATCCTTAAGGGTAATCTGTTTTTACCTACTGTTTATAGCTGGCAATTTAGAAAACGGAATTATGTATAATTTTTTTATAAATCTCGCAGGTTGATAGGTACCTGTAGATCATTTTGAAAATGCAATGGAATGCTTTATTATTTGAAATATTCGAATGTCATTTGTTTCGCTTCTGTTAATTTCGATCTAGTATATTTCTTACATAAAATTCACATAATTGCAATAAAAACTATGTTATTAATAGTTAATTTTTTACCTCATTTTTTTTTTTTTTATGTAAACACATACAGGAGAATACCGACAGATGGTGATGTAATTCTGAAGTCTCATCTGTGAAATTATATGACGCTTACCATGGTGCATATGGTTAAGCGCTGCATATGGAGTGTTGATCCGCCAACGTCATAGACCATAGTCTGAGATTCACGCATCGTCGTTATTATAGCAGGAATTTACTATGAATGGGTGGTCTTCACGGGACGACTTTCGTCTACCACCAATTTTGATTAATAGGCTATGGCTGGAATTTTACGGGTGAGGGAATCAAATTCACGCAACCGGGGTATTTTAGAGCTTCGAAAGCGATTAATTATTTTTTTAATCTCCGTCGGGGATTGAACCCACGAGCTTTGGCTTGCAAACCAAACGCTTTGACCATCGAGCTATACCCACCGGCAAATGAATTTTAAGAAAAAAATAGTTGTTTTGTTACATATAAGGTTCCTTTGCTGCAATGTCCACAAACACTTCAAGTGCGGGGTCTTTTTGACTTCATTCGTCATTTCATATAGTAAAGACCCCCCTTACTTACCGACTTTAATCATCGCCATAATTCCATATCCGCTCCCTACCTGGAGCACACGGTCGTCAAAAAACGCTTTTAAATGCATTTCATTTTCAAAAGTACTTGAATTTTTCCAGCGGGCAATATTTTTTTTAAGCTTAGGAAAATTTTGAGCGGTACTCTTAAACACTTTTTTTCTCGATTGACCGTCATCGCTTCGGCAGATATATCTCTGTCACAGTCACTTCAAAATGTGTTCTTTTTTATACGCTCCCTAGTTGGAGCATATGTAGTCGTCACAAAATATCACCATAAAGTTCTTAAGTTAATTGACTACGCATTTGTCACCAATTCAAAAACAACCCGCTTCAAATGCTGCTCAATTTCAGTGATCGGAAGAGTTGTAAGATTATGAATTGTTATTTTTAATTTTTTTAATCGAAAAGGATAATGGCAGGTTATAAATGTGTGGATGCGATTTGTGGCAGTCGCATGCTCCGTCTTTAGAACAAAAGAAAACGATTACATTTGTATAATTTATTCAAAACTCTCTTGATATATTATTATATAAATTCAACCAAAAAAAAAAAAAATCTTGGCTTAATGTTATGTCATGTGTTGTCTCAATTTTTATTTATCAATCCTTCCTCAATTACATAAATGTTAATGATCAATTATAGTGGAGTTGATGCTGTCGCAGGACGTTTTCAAATATTACATCGTTTCTAGAAAGGCAGCAGATAAAATGCTAATTTATTATAATTTTGTCAGGATATGTCTGTGGCCGACAGTAAGGAGCATGACTTTTATGCGAGAAGTCGTGTGTTTGATACCTAGTGAAGCTTCAATTATGAATTATAATCTTTTTAGTGTTTGCTAAAAATTGAAACTAGTTTTTTTTTTTTATTTTTTTTCACTTAAAAAAAATGTAGAAAAACTATCTAGTTGCATATTGTACCCTGCAAGTTACACACAAGGTTAGCATATACATCTGAGAAATAGTTGAAGAACGTAGGAGCCTATTCCATGTCAGCTTCGTTAACCGCTCTTGTAGCCCCGACGATTTCCCTGATGAAGTTTCACAGCAAGGGACCGTCAGAACTAAGCAGCAATTCAGGTAAATCCTCCCAAGAAATGGTAGAGACTCCCAGGCGACAACACAGAATGCGTCTCCTGTTCTCATGGATGATGCACTCAATGAGAGAGTATTTTAAATATTAACTCCAGTATCTTCTTGTAGAAGTCCGTCGCCGAAGTAGTATCTACTTGTTAAAGTTACACGAAGTAGGCAAGTGCAGCACGAAGTGAACTTGTATAGTCGTCCTCGGCAATTCCGTAAACGAGTGATAAAAAAATAATTGCGTGAAGGAGCGTAGGCTGGCTGAAAGCTGCGCTCATGTAAATTTATTCTTCCCATATTTGGAGCATACGGTAATTATAAATTACTGCCACTAAGCTCTCTCGGTCGGCATTGTTCATGCCTTTTCCCAAGACGGCGGCGTCTGGAGGTCCACCTGGGAACAAATATACTTCCAGATGTCCTCCAGGTCAGATTCCCGGGAACATAAAAGGATCGCAGCTTTATAGGCGAGACGTATTTTGGGTAATTTGTTTACGAAAAATTTAAGGAAATGGGATGATTGCCCGAAGCAACATTTCGTTCTAACGGGCGGCTCAACCCTTGTAAATTTAATTGTGGAAAATAATTGCATTCAATATTTCGGGTTTGATTTTATTTTATTGCAGGTTTACGCGCCTCTTTATGTGCTTAGATAATAAAAAATGGCCAACCCTATCGCTGAAATTAATTAATTAATATATTCGTCATTGAAAATGTCTTGTTTAATCTTATCCAAAATCCCAAGGTCGCCCAGGTTGTATATAGTCGTCTCCAGAGTTAACACACAGCCATAAATTTTATTAATTATTTTTATTAGGACATAATGTGTATTTTAATATAGATTTTAGTTCGACAGCTTTTAAAAAAAACATACAGCGGCGAAATATGTTCTTAATCTAATATAATAGAGAATAATTTCATTTTTCATCGATTGTATTAATATATATATATAATATAGATATATAATTGATTAATTTATAAATAATTGGCTCAGATCTAGTAACTTGAAGATTAGTTTTTCATCTAATGAGTATGAGCAAATAGCAGATTAAAACAAAATTAAATTCTTGCGCTCAAAAAATTAAAACGATTATATCTTGCAATCGAAAATGACAGCAGCGATTAATTGCTATAATCCTGAAAACAATGTATCGCGTAAAAAAACGATGGAATGTCTTCTTCGTAGTATTAATCCGGTGGATGGGTTTGCAGCAACAAAATCTTGCATCTCGATCTCCACTCTTCTCGATCCTCTGCAACCCTCTTTAGCTCAGCATTAGAGCTGCAACTCATGTCCTCGAACACTTGCTGCAAATACTCGCGTCTAGGACGCCTTTTGCAGTTTCTACCCTCAACCATCCCTTCCACAATGTCGTGAAGAAGACCATCGTGGCGCATGATGTGATCGATCGCCTCTCTGAGATGGTTCTTACTAGGTGCCTATCTTCCTTGATTAAGCTGAGAACCTCATTGTTCGGGACGTGGTCTCTAGGAAATTCCGATAATTCTTCTGTAAGACCACATCTCAAAGGCGTCGTCTTTTTTTATCACTTGGTATAGATGTATTAAACTTCTATGTACTTACATATATCTGTCTGCTTTTATGAAAACTTTCAATACATGTACAAATAGTCAAAACAATGCTCTGCCAATTTCATAGAATCTGATCTATATCTATATCTGAATCTAAAGTCTAATTTTTCCCATTCCACCGACATATGTTATGTCGTTTATTCTCACGGAAAAGGCTCTCCGAGTGACCTAGGCCTGAGTGATAATAATGATGATATAATGATGCTGTAGAACGGGATAATGAAAGCGACACATACACACAGAAAACCTAACCTTGATTCTGTGAGGCACTGTCTATTAAAAATCAATTTTATGACACATGCGTCTCTCACCCATTATTATTAAGACCAGTCGTCTTAGAGTTTTTGGCAAAAAAAAAACTCCAAGAGATTTAATTTTTGCATACAAGACGAGTCAAATTTAAATATTTATGTTAAAATTACAAAAAATTATAATGGTGCGATTTGCGATTTTAATACTATCAAAAGGTTCAGGTCCTAGAAATGTCTGGCTAAACATCCTATATCATTATAAATTAATCCATATATGCCTAGGATACTAAATCTGCCTACTCTACAACTAAAGTCAATACGTATTCGGCAGAACTCTGGGTGCTTAAATGACTTGGGACGAGTCAAGGATTGTGACAACTAAAATTGTTTGTTAGATATTTATACGAATGTGCACAGAAAATAAGAATAATAAATTTACTATGTTTTTTTTTATATTGTACGCTTTTACTTTATGATCCATTTCATATATTAAATAGATAAATACTTATTACATAGTTTTAACATGAACCACGTTGAGCACTGTTTATTCACTTGCTGGAATACCGCATGGAGAGCTGACATAGCTTCATTGAAGGCGAAATCGCGGTATTCCAGCAAGTGAATTAACAGTGCCGAACGTGATCCATGTTATAAGGTAACACGCATTTATCTATCTATACAAGGTATCGAGTATTTATCTATCTATACAATATACTATAAGATGTATTCATGTATTTAATAATAAGTTTACTTTAAGTTTTTTAGTTCTTTCTGTAGTTTATTTTTATAACATGACTGGTTATCGAATGTATTATCGAAAATCAGACGAATAAAGGCGGCTCGGGGTCAAGGGTATATGCCTCATTGAATACCATACACGAAACCTAGCAACAAAAAATAAAAACATAATTAAAAAAAACTCGATTATAAAATATTGAATTATAATGTGAATAAGTGGCGGTTTATTGCCGTCGCTGTTGTTGTTTCATTATGTTAAGATGACGGCTGTGTTAGGCTGAGAATGGATGAAAAAAGGAGGGAGCCACGAGTCGACCTTGTGGCGGCTTTAGTGGAAAGTGAACGCTGGTGGAGAAGCAAACATCGGCAGAAGTGATGATACTGTACCGCGTGACTGTCGAATGAAATAATGACGGGCATGGCGCTTTCATTGACGGATTAAACTCATTTAATTTTGTTTCGAACCCTAGCTGCCTCTGTGGCGCTTCCTTTCAGATCTCAGAGCACATTCTCTTGGACTGTTCCAAAAGAGTTATTTTCAATTTAATTCGAAATAAGTGCCTCGGCCTTATCGGGGCATGCAGACTTTGTGACTACGAAAAACATTTTCTGTGTCTTTGCTAATTGAGTGTTTGTTAATCGGGATTTAGGATACGCAGTATCTGGGATTCGCTGCTATACACAATAATAAAAAATAACGATTATACAGCACATGTATCGTCCTCATTTTTTTACAGTTGCGAACCTTAGCAACTCATTAAAAGCCAATGCAGCTGTGTAATGGGTTTTGAAAACAGATGTTTGCGTATACTCGAGGTACGATAGTTTGACTCTATGAGGGATGATAAGGTGATGGAGTGGACAAGGCAGCCTTCTATACTACGCTCAAGAGATGAAAGTGGACCTAGCTGGGAGATGTATTTAGAATGCCGCAGGAGAGAATAAACTACCCGCCGTCTTGGAAGGCCTTCGAAAATTATGCACAGAATGAACTCGGCATGGCTTTGGCAGGTAGAACCGACATTGAATGATGCGAGGATCATGGTGGCAGTTCGTGACGGCTATATTCTCTAATTGGAAACGAAAATCAGGGTTTTGAAGAGACTCAATGAAAGTTATGTTTTTTGTCATTTTTTCTAAACGAAATCTTAGCCACACAGGCATATCTAGTCCAGTTGAATTCTTCAATCGGACAGGCAACGAAATACCAGACAATCCGATCGAAAACGGGACATCTCGCAACCCTATTCATACCGTGCACACGTGACATTCGTGGCATTGTCTGTATGACAGAAAATATTAGGTCGCTAGAGTATTCTGGTCGTGCTTCGTGGTAGCTTGGTAGATTGATCGTATCATCCTCACGATGGGGGAAGGTGCAATGGCGGCACCAGTGTTGCACACTCCACCGGCATTTGATTGTCGTGACCCTTGGCCATCCCAGCGGCGACCTTGACCCCGATGCGATGCGACTCGCGACCAAGCGATGCATTTTTTCTACCGTTTCGCAAGCGACTCGTTTGAGAGATCGCGACCTCATCTGCGACTTTGTAAAAGACGTAATTTTACACGTGTGACAATGGACAAGGCACATTATCTATTGAAGACATGACATATTGATGTTTTATATGAAAAATGGGTATATTGTGTTGCATTTTTGGACAAATTGAATTGTAAATGGCATTCGAAGCGGCTATTTTTCCTTCAACATTATTTAATATTTCTTACTCTCTTTGCGATACCACAAGTGGTATAATAAATAAACTAGGAGCTGCGTTATATGAAATTCTAATAGCATCGATTTTTTTAAATGTATAATATTATGGAGTATATTCAGTATAATTATTTGAATTAATAAGTTGTACTCGTTCTTAGCAGTTGGTGCGGTATTCACATTGATTGATCAATGACGCGTTGTTCCAGGCGGTAGAAAATTAAGTACAAAGATAAAGTTATTTAAAATTGAAAAAAAAATCATTGCAACCCATACTATATTATATGAAATTTAATTCTACCTGCATTAAATATATTAATTTTCCCTAGAATATTTTAACTAAAAATATGATGTAAATTGAAAAAAAAAACATTTTAAATACTTACTGTAAGATAATTATTTTTTAGCGATTAGCCCTGACAAACTTGTCATAGACTTAGCGTATTGAAATGCTTAATGCTATGTGCGCTTGCTGTTGGGAAGGCTTGATTTAACAGGCGATTTAAATAATACAGAAAAGAAATACTGTAAATATATTAACAAAATACTAATGTGCTTATCAGGCTAGCCATTACTCTTATTTTAGTTCTAATTTTAAAATAAATAAAACCCGTTGTTTTTTCTTGCTTTCGGTAGTATTCGAAAGTACTTAATTTTCTACTGATAACATAACGTTTTTTTATCCATTAGTGCGCTTTCGAAATAGATTGAGCTGTTAAAGACAAACGTCGACTTCGGATTCATAATATGCATAGTGATGTCACCTCCTGTTTAATGGAACATGAAAATTAAAAAAAAAACTAGTGATATTTCGACATTGCAGTCTTGAGAAAGGATGTTTCTACAATTGTTGCGTTAACTAACATAATAAGCTTAATGTAAGTAAAAAAAGTTATGTCACATAGTATCAACACAGCGTATTACGCAGGTCTCGCGCGTAGCGCTTATACGTACGTCCCCGAAATAGATCCACATATTACATATATTTATCACCATCTGAGAGTATTCTCCTGTATGTATTTTTTTCAAATGCACTCATATTTACAAGGTAATGGAGAATACTCCGTGATGTTTATAAAGATATGACGTCTGTGGATTATTTGAGGCTTTCCATTTTTGACGATAACTAAGAATTGTTTTCGGTGTGTTGGTCTGCTAACCTTATTGGACTACAGCCTAGTATTCACGCATTATCCATAAGTTAGGACAATTTATTCATCAAGGTTGTTACCGAGGGTTGTATTCACGGAATAACATTTTTCACAATACAGGGAGCGGTAAAAAAAGTTAAAGGTTTTAAATCAAAACAACGACGAAAACTGTCAGCTTTTTTTGCCGCTCCTCGTACATAATATGAAATACTTTAATGATGAGGTAAAAAACTCACCTCAACCGAGGATTATTATCGACATCTCTTAACAATTTCGTCGTCAGTCTACGCCTGTCTGAACGTCACTGTTGAACACAGGTCTGTCTGATGAGTCTTCATCCCTCTCGATTCTCCGCATTTCACTCCCAGTCTCTTCTTGCGGAGAAGTGGTTCTGCTGACACCTATTGGGCGTCACTCCAACACATTAATTCTCCATCGATTACCCTCTCTTCAGTAGATGTGTTTCATGACCAAGTGATACTACTCGTACTTTTTCATGTATAAACGGATTTCAAATATGTTTAGTTATTTTGATTATTTTGGGATCCGAACACGCGACCAGCTCGCCTGGCAGTCGAGCGATTTGTCTATTTTTATTTATTGATTTTACACCGCAATCAAGTTAGAAGTGAAAATAAATCAAGTAAGAATGCGTAGTCTTTCTCATTAGTCTCTAACCTTACCAATCCTCTGCCTTCGTAGCGAGCCTCCTCCTGCCCATTCTTCTGATATCATTAGTTAGTAATGAATTCCCAGAAATTTCGTCCTGAGTTGACTTATGGCAACCGTTGTTGCCGTGTTTAGAAAGAGTTCCACGTGTTTTTGACTTGTTTTTTGTAGGTGCAGGCGCAATCAGTTGATAAATTATGCACTATGTAGGTCGACACCACGTTTGTAGATTGCTGATTGATATTAACATATAAAATTGATGTTGACATTATTGCAAAACATTGATTTATTGAGTAAAAATGCAAGTTATTGATTTATTTCTTTGTTTTTTTCTCACACCTTTGACATTTGATTAAGAGTTTTTTTTATAAATGGAAATATTTTCATTCTATTTTTTCTCGATGTCGATAATTTATGAATATTTTTATTGGGCACGTCGTCTCGCGTAATTTATATATATTTTTATTATATTGCCCAACTCACCTTTGATTTTTTTTTTATATTTTTATTTTATTCACAATCAACATAATTTTGTCTCATTATTCAATAATCTGTATTTTAATTTTATTGTTGGGGGTGTATCGCATACGAAGAGGCGACAATATTACTTTTTTTAAATTTAGTTAATATATAGATAAAAATCTAAAGTTTTCAATTTAATGTTTTTCAGCGTCTAAAATTATAACGCGATAATCTTCCCATCCTGTTCATATCTGGAGAATATGGTCTCCAAAAATTAACTTCACTTAGTTATGTCAGTGGCAATTGTCCCATGCCTTATCCCAAGATATATCTGCACCGGAAAACCCATTTGGGAAAATATACTTCTAGTATACGTTTCCCGACGGCCTCCGGTGCAGGAGCTTTTTTTAAGCGAGCGTATTTTTAAGAAGAAGCAATGGGTGACTCAACTCAGACACGTGGAAATCAAGAGGCGGTGATCTATCCGTGTTTTAGTCCACGTCCAATGTTGCTTAGCTTCGGTGATCCAACGAGAACCGCGCTTTCAATACACTATCGTCATTGACTATCGAATAATTTATCAGATTAAAATGATGAAATTGTCAGCTTCTTTCGGTAACGCATTCATGAGTCGCATTACGCTTATGTTGAATGGTTAGTTAGGAGGAGTTTGGAGATATTTCCGAGCACGAGTGTAGCGATCGGGAACAAATAGTTTAAGGCGTAGCAATGATTCATGTTTGCTGATGCAGTAGTATCATGAAGAGATGTATGCATTAGTGATGTCACCTATTGGTGATTTTGGACCGGTACGCTTTGAACCGTCCCAAACCAGAACGATAAGATCGAGGTTGCCGAATTACATAATGGCGTCGGGGAGTGGGCAGGCTGTTAGCGGACTTTGTGGTGGTAATCTGCATATCGCGGGAGTGTGTGTGACCCGACACGGGAAAGGTCAACGGGTCACCTGGCTACCTGGTCAGCAACACAAGGGAGAGCACCTGCAGAGGGCCTTGGTCCTCCGCGGACTCTATGGCACTCAACCGGCAGGAGGATATGGTCGTCAGCTCTGCCACACGGAGTTCTGTTAAATACATTATGTATAGAAACGCCTAAAAAAATAAGCAGCTCTAGTTTACACTCGTTTTATATATGCGAGTATGTAGCCTTATTTGAATTACAGGTAAAACGACTGTCACTTGCTGTGTAATCTAGAGTCCTCTAAAAATAATTAACAATAAGTGTTATTTATATATTTTTTATTTTATTTTGCATGGCAAAGGTGTTTACAACTGTTTTTTATTTTTATTACAAACCGACGTGAAGATGGGCGCGTAAAATAGAATAATTATGAAAATAGTTCGAAGAAATAACAAACCGATATGAAGATAGACGGCTATAATCGAATATTTTTAAAAATATTTTTCAAAAAAAACGATATGTAGATGGGTACTTAAAATGGAATAATTTTAAAAATATGCACTTCTAGTGAAATTACTATCAGGTGTGAATATATATAATATATGTGATAGGCGCGTAAAATGTAACAATTTTGAAAATAATTCTGAGGAAAACACTAATCTATATGAAGATAGGAGCGTAAAATGGAATTAATTAAAAATATATATATAAAGGAATAATGTCAGTGTTGCAGTCAATACACAACATGTTTGAACCAGAATCATAAAGAAAAGGTAGCCGTTGTTTATGCTCTTCTGCGGTATCCGAAGAACATGTCTCAAGAAGATTGACCTTCGTCTCTTGTCTAATCAACGCTTAAAATATCATTGCGCTATATCATCATCATTTCATAATTTTTATGTCCGTTGTCTTAGTTGGAGCATATGTCCGTCACAAACTGCAGCCATGAAGCTTTGTTAACCAACATTTTTCTCGCCTCTCATCCCATGTCAACTCTGCCTCAGCTCAGCCAAGTACATTCTATGTACAGTTTCTAGGATGACGGTAGCCCAGAGGCTTGAAGAAAAAACTGCTGTAGTTAATGATCTTCTGCGGCATCCGAACAAAATGTTCCAGCTAGGTTCACCTTCGTTTCTTTGACTATCTGATGAAAGAATGCGGTGTCCGCTCCCTAACCTCGTCATTCCTTACAAAGCCAAACTATTGTGTTCTTAGTATTTTACACAAGCACCTGATGTGTTATATAGGCCTCTGTATTGGTGGCACTTTCTTTCAATCGAGTGTAGCTGATATGCGCAATAAGTGGGACTCGCAGATATTACGCATATATGTGGCATAATTTGTTAATTTTTAATGGTCCCGAAAAACACACAGGAAACAATGTTAAATAATTTCGCATAAGCTGTTCCCCGATTTCTCATTTCCCTCGATATATCGTCTAAATATTATGGTCCCATTACAAATATTATCTCGATTAACCGTTTTTTTTTTATTTCAATACATTTCGTAAATATTATGAATTGGAAACACAACACGGCGATGAAGTTTGAGTCATGCCATGTTGCTAGGCAGTCACCCCCTTTGCTTTAAACGTGATACCCACGTGTTTTACTTATATTGTCATTGGGGGAACCCCATATGACGTTAGCGTATGTTGTGTGTATTATGCGAGTATGAAATGATATGAAATATTTCGTTGTTTGTTGCAGTGATGGGCAAGTTCGCGGCGCGCGTGGAGGTGGCCGTGCGCGCGCTGGGCGGCGGGCTGGGCCCCGCGCCCCCGGGGGCCCCGCGTGACGTGGACGAGAACGACTTCATAGACGCCTCGAGGCTGGTATACGACGCGGTGCGCGAGATCCGCCGCGCGGTGCTGATGAACAGGGTAGGTCTGGCTGGAAAAATGGCGCTAACTTACGTATTTGTAAAAAAAGGTCATTTTCAGACCTTAAAAATAATTTCATTTTGCAGTAATAATAATTGAATTGTCGGCGTAGGTTGAATATCAGGGCGATTAATTAAAATAAATAAGGTTTAATTTTGACCTGGAAAAAGGTCAGTAAAATTTTGTAGACTGACCTTAAAAATATTTTTCTTTTTAACTAATTGAGCGCCGAGAGCGATGCCGAAAATTTCGCTAGCTTATTTGTAATTTTTTTTAAACTTTTTTTTAAAAACCCGGAGTAAACCCTGCCGACCACACAATATTTTATTGTGTGGTCGGGGTTGATTAAAATAGGAGGCGCAGACTTTAAATAAGTAAGGTTTTTTTTTTTGCTTGAAAAGATCAGTAACATTTAGTAGACTGACCTTAAAACATAAACTCTTAGATGTGACCTTTTTGATGATTAGTGTTGACCTCTGTTTGATTTAAGTAGCAAGGAATATAATGCTAATGTAGAAAGGGTAATGAAGTATTTGATACTTTGAAACAGAATGCTTTGTTCTGACCTAGAGAGATGATGCAGGATTTACATGAACTTTTTTAAATTTTTAAGAAAATAAGATCATTTTATCTTCTTTGACCTTGATAATATATAACCTTATTAAAACGAGAGTTAAATATAATAAAATAAGGTCAATTAAAAATGTCGACATTGAATTTGTTTTTTAAAGGAAAGATTATTTATAAAGACAACTTCATATTAAAACAGAGATAACGACCTTAAAATAAAAGGAGCTCTGTATAAGATTAAGTGGTGCAATCCTTAAAACAGCAGATCTTCTGTGCGATCGGCAATATGGGTTCCGCCGTAGTCGATCGTGCGGCGATCTCTTGGCATATGTCACACATGTTTGGGGGAAATCCGTCGAATGCTATGGAGAAACGCAAGCTGTTGCCCTGGATATCTCCAAGGCTTTTGATAGAGTCTGGCATCGCGGTCTGGTGAATAAATTACCGTCTTATGGACTAACTCCCTCCCTGTGCTCCTGGATTGAAAACTTCTTGAGTGATCGAAGCATCATCACTGTCGTAGATGGCTTTTCTTCTTCCTGCCATAAAATCAACTCAGGAGTTCCACAGGGCTCTGTGCTGTCGCCCACTCTTTTCCTTCTGCATGTGAATGATTTGCTTCAATGCGCAAACATTCACTGTTATGCTGACGACAGCACTGTCCATGAGAGTATAATCTTCCATAAACCTCCGAAACATTCGGAACTATCTGCTGCTAGGGAATCTCTGGTGGAGAAGATGAACATGTCTCTTGAAAGGGTTTCACGATGGGGCGACCTCAACCTCGTCAGTTTCAACATTTCAAAAACCCAATCATGTACTTTCTCCACCAAGAAGACTGCTATGGATCCTGTATCTTTCAACGGTTGTTCTCTTCCGAAAGCATGCTCCATCAACATGCTTGGATTATCAATATCGAATAATGTCAAATATTACGAGTCAATTAAGTGTAAAGTCGGTCTCGCTTCCAAAAAACTAGATGTATTATATAGATCACGTCGGTATTTCAACGATAAACAACTTCTTCTTCTATATAAAGGACAAATCCGACCTATCCTTGAATACGGCAGTCACCTTTGGATTGGAGCCCCAAAATACCTTCTAAACTTAATTGACTCATTTCAAAGAAGAGCAATTCGTTTGATAAACAATGACACCCTTACGTCTAATCTACAATGGAACACAGACGTAAGGTTGGTTCTCTTAGTCTTTTCTACCGTTATTACCACGGTCGCTGCTCTTCGGAACTTAAAGAACTAATTCCTCCTGCACCCACTCACAGCCGACAAACTCGTCTTACACTTGCCGAACATCCATACACGGTTAATATATGCCGACCAAGAACTGGCAGCTTCCAAAGTTCCTTCCTTAATGCCACCGGTAAGCTATGGAATGCTCTTCCAGCGTCTGTGTTTCCTCCTTCCTACAATCTGGATCTCTTCAAGAAACAGATAAACATACACTTGCAATCTCCCCAACCCACACACAAACACGAACACAACACACGTTTCCCGCATACAGCGTCCAGCCTCCCTGGCTGAGCGTCATAGAGTGCACTGGTCTTGACCGGTTGTGCTCTCCTGCATGCGTTTACATAAAAAAAAAAAAAAGACTTTAAAATTAGTAGTGATCACTGTAGGGAATGGCGATCTCATTTTAAAAACAGGAAGCAGTGAATTCAGAATAAGGGAAGGTCAGACGAGAGCCGACAATCTTCAGATATCGAAGGAATACTGACCGAATTTGATTCCAATTTGTTATTTTTTTTTATGTTTATAATCTTGAACATTTTGAAGGATGACGAAGAGCTGGATCCCGAGGACGTGGAGCTTGACGAGCATTACACCCTGGACACGCGCAGCAAGTGTAAGAGACCGGCCCGACCTTGGCTTGACCCTGGCTTGACCCTGACCTGGTGTTGTGACTGTGTTGTGACTTCCTACCATATGCCACCATATCAATACCTCGGTTCTATAGAGCAATCCTACCAATAATACCTGTCGATAACAATGATAGCTTCACATATTAACATAATATATTAAAGATATTTACCAGCTTATAATGACTGGGCACAACGGTTTTAATGACATATTAAACATATTTAATTTAGTTTCTGTCTTTAGTTGTCGCCGAGTCAGTTCATTTTGGTCGAAACAACCATCAATATCATGCAATTAAGAAGTGTCTCATACATATCAGGCATGCAGACTTTTTGGTTACCAATATGATGAGAAAATCTATCCTCTTTCAACCTATACTTTAACCCATGACTACGATCCTGATTTTTTTCACTTGTTCCTTTACTTTTTGACCCCTTTTTGGTTTATCAGATGCTAACATACAATACTCTAAATTAATGCATTATCAAAAGAGACTCGCCTTCTCAAAAAATAAAAGAGATATTTTCATATTCGAACTGAGGTATCGCTATGCTCTTACTTGACGATACAACTTCACATTATAACTTAATTAATAATAATTATTGAAATATATTTACTATATACGTGGCTTTCCTATACTAAACTGAAGTATTCTCGTCAACAAGATATGAGAAAAAACTGCAGATATCATCAAATATATAAGTGGAAAAGAGTCTTGATACAGTAGACCTTCTTTAGAACTGCTATGGGTATCTGAATGTGCGAGTGCAGCAATTATTTATCCTTCACCAACACTTGCCACCTTTCAGATGAGTGAGTGAGATGAACATCCGTAAATATTTGGTAACAATATTTTACTCATGTTATTACCATTGCTAGTAACAATGAAGCGTACACGTTCATCTTGGTTGTGTGAAATGTAATGAAGTTAGTGAGTCTCAGATTATTGCTGCATTCATGCTTTAACATACCCACATCAAATCTAATTCATTTGGAAGAATCTTGGACTGTAAAATATTTTGACATATTGATGATATCAGTAGAAAAACCTGTAGGAAGACCTGATGATGGCCAGAAGTAACGCCATCGACGTCGGCCACTTCTGGGCAGACAGGATCTGACCCTGTTGTTTCCGACACGATTATATATATAGTAGAAAAACAATTATTAGTATCTTATTATGAATATTGAACGTACTGGAGATGACAAACTAAACATTCAAAATCTCTATTACTGTTCATACTCATAATAATATAATATTGCATGCTTTGAATGTTTAATTACCTTTTCGTCCACCATTTTAGGGTCATAAAGCAGCAGCCATTTTGTCATCTCATGTCCATGTGGTTTTATTTGTCTGTGTGAATGTTTCTTGCACGCTTCTGTTTTTACGTCAATAATATTTAATTTGTATGTTTAATGACTAGTTCAAAACAGAAATGTATTTTTAATTGAAATTGTTAAATTTATGACTTAATTTTTATAATCAAACCTAAAGAGTTTCACCAAATATTACTTTACCTTAAAAATCTCCAAATAATTCTTTTTTCATATACAGTGGAACCTCTCATAACGAGCATAATTCGTTCCAGAACCTTGCTCGTTATGTGAAACACTAGTTAAGCCAAACAAAATTTCCCATATAAATCAATGTAAAACACGATAATGCGTTCCATGCGATCATTGCAATCCCTTTTCGTTTATCCACATGAGAAGCGACTTTTTAACATCATCAAGAATACGTTTAAATTTTGAAGACATTCTTGACACTCCCTTTGAAGCATTTATCTCCTTAATTATGTCCTTGTTCTTGAGAATAGTGCAAATCGTTGATGTAGATCAATTGCATGAGCGCGCTAGATCAGCTACGCCTACACCACCTTCTCGCTTTTCAATGATGTACGTTTTATTTCTACAGTTACTTTTATTCTATTATGGCCGTCTTCTTGTAGCTTTTTCTTCGGGTAAATTTTTGCAAGGGTTATTAAACTTTGCACAAAAAAATACAAATAATGCCTGAATATAAGCTTAGAAAAATGTGTTATCACATGCGACACTAACGTACTAACGGTACGAGTGCTAAACACAGACTGATGCAATGCGGAAGTCCCGGTTCACAAGTGCGTCATACGTTATGTGACTTCCCCTTTCTGCTGAAATGTCGTTCGTTAAGGGAGCAATTTTTTTTACCTTTTTTTGTTTGCTCGTTATGCGAATTACTCTTTATGAGAGGTGATCGTTAAGAGAGGTTTCACTGTATATTTTTACCTAACTATGAAAATCCATTTATCTCAGAAAAATTTAGAAGGTATGTGAATACAAAAATATAATTTTACACGGGGTTTGGCTGCGTTGTGCTAAATACCTAGTTTTGTAAAATTCTGTTTTGAACTAACGGTTGGTTTTTCATCGTGTTCGAGTCCCCGCATGTGTGTGTGTATGTGTCTAATGGCCGCTTGCGTGTTGTCTCTGTGTTGTCCATAGACCAGCGAAGACCTGGACACTGACACTGAGTTTGAGCCGGTGGAGGACATGACCATAGAGACGAGGAGTAGATGTGAGACTCGCTTTTTGTTCATTTTCATATTTTATGTTTGTCGCTAATGCACGTCTTTACATCGTAATAATCAACAATGAAATATCACCGCTCAAGAAGTCAAGAGAGCGAAGTAAAAATTTGAGCGAAAAAAAAAAGCAAAAATATCAATTGTTCATGTAATCTATATAATCAACAAGTCACTCAATTGAGCAATTTTTTTAGAGTTCCACAGTTTTATTTATAAAATCAAAAAATTTAAAAAACAAAGAATGTATTTTTTTCATTATTGGCTCTATGGTTTTCTCACATGGGTCTCTTGTTATCTATGGTGATGATATTTAATAATATTTTTATTTTCAATTGTCAATCAATACAAGATTGATAACAGTTAAAATTTAATTCAAACTGTTGTTTAAATTGCTTGCAAGTATATTTTTTGATTTGCTTCACTTTTCACCTTTCAACAAGGCACTCGTAGTGTGTTTTGCCTTAGCATTTTATGTAATCTCAGTTATTGAAGCCCAATTCAGAGAGACACTGTTGCACTTGTCTTATGAGGGCTTGTAGTTTTTGAGCTTAAGAGATTATTTTTATCAATAAATTAAGTACAGATGTATTTAAATAATATGGGAATTTAAAATCACATGCTCAAACTTCATGTTTATATGTTAATGCCCTTATTATAAATTTGTTTCTTTTGCTTAAATTTTCTCATCTTGATAATTTATAACAGTTCTCTACTTTTAGAATAATAATCACAAATAAGACATTCATTGGAATGGGCTTAAATTTTAATTTGAATGGTGTAATGATTTTGTTTTTTTTATGTGGACTTGTAGCAAGCGCACACACAGGAGAGCACGGCATCGATGAGTATCCCGACATCAGCGGCATCACCAACGCCAGGGTAAGTCTTCTGACCAGACGTGGGTTGTTAACAAGGGGCTTGTTTAATCTCAGCCCTTGGCATTGTTCCAGAAATAGGATAATTTTTATCACTCTTGTACAATTATATGCAATGATTATTAAATTATAATCTCTGTGATTAACAAATGCTCACATGATCCGTGTTACGAGGTATATTTTTTCTTATCTATATAGTCAGTGAAATAGATCTTAAAGTGAAAGCTTAAAATATATATATAACAGTCTTAAAATATTTAAAGCCACAGGGACCTTATGGTTGATAATGTTGATTGCTGAATTCTAAAATTTTGATGGATTCAATTTAGTGTTAGGACAATCAAATAATACTCATGTTCAAAGAAATTCGAAGCTCTAGGAACATCCTCACGAAGCATCATTTAAGAAACACTGACTTGAGCAGTCCAGACTGTATACAAGGAAGTTCAACCATAGATCACCATAATTCAACTATCGTTCAAACTTCAGAAAATGTTTTTGGAATCTGTAGTTCAAGCTATGGATAATTTTACACCATGTTTATTTATAATTAATGTCTGAAGAGTTTAGTCTCGTCGAAAAGAATTTGTAATAATATTGAAACCCAGTATTGGATCATAGTGAGTTTAGAGCTGTACAAATCAATGCAGTAAATATGGACACTAGGGATTACTGTGATTTTGATCGACCATTGAAATTTGAGCATTGTTGTACTCGTGGTGATTGTTGTGGCTTGCGTTTGCAGGAGGCCATGCGCAAGATGACTGAGGAGGACAAGCAGAAGATCCTGCAGCAGGTGGAGCTGTTCCGCCGCGAGAAGATGACCTTTGACTCGGAGGTGGCCAAGTGGGACGACGCCGGTAACGACATCATCGTGCTCGCCAAGCACATGTGCATGATCATGATGGAGATGACGGACTTCACCAGGTCAGTCTTCATTTCTTAGATCTTTATCTGTGCTTGTTATAAAATGTTTTTATGATATGATTATCTTCTGACATATTAACGCAGTGTCTAGGTCACGTTGGGTTAATTTTGTAGTCTTTTTAAAATGCAGATTAACAAATGCTCAAATATGCCATGTTATATTACAATCTTCTTTTTTTGTATTTGCTCTCTAGTTGCAGTATATGATTGCAGAAAATTGCATATCAAACAGTTTTGTCTGCTGCCAATATTCTTGACTAGTTTCAAATCATCTCTGCCCCTGGAGTCTCTGTCAAGTACATGCTGTGCAAAGCTCCCGATGGTTCCATTAAAGAAAAGGCAATTGTAGTATCTGAAACATACTTGAATATTTTATCAGGTTTTGCCTGACACTTCAGAGGTCTGAATTGTTTGACTCTAAAGGGTGGCTTAACTCGAATTTTTATTTTTTTAAATCAACAGAGGCCGTGGTCCCCTGAAGACAACAATGGACGTCATTAACGCAGCCAAGAAGATATCTGAAGCGGGCACCAAGCTTGATAAGCTGACTAAGGAAATTGCCGAACAGGTAACGTATTACTTTGTTGAACTTATTTAAATAAGAGTGGAATGTTGTCATACCACTTGCTGGAAAAAAAAGTCCGTCTAAAGTACCTTTTTCTTATGCTTAATGCTTATCTTTCATCCAATGATTAAAAGAAAAATGTTGATTGATTCATAGCGATGCATTTATTAAGTTGTTGTGGTCTGCTTCCAGTGCCCCGAGTCTTCCACCAAGCAGGACCTGCTGGCCTATCTGCAGCGCATCAACCTGTACTGCCATCAGATGAACATCACCTCCAAGGTCAAGGCCGACGTGCAGAACATCAGCGGAGAGCTCATCGTCAGCGGGGTAGGACACTTAACATCATTTTATCCTAAGGGACCTGAGACTGTGACTAAACCAGTATTTCCTAACCTTTTTGAACCTGCGGACCGGTGATAAAAGAAAAAAATATAATTAGTATTTTGAATGTCTTAAAGTGGCATATATAAATGTTTGAGTAAAATTAACTTTTTTGATAGTTTATAGAAAACAATTATAAAATTTTTCGATATATGTTTTGGTTGGGCTTAGTATTTATACTCACTATTCAAGAGCAAATAATTCAACTGTCACTGAGTGTATATTTTATATTTGTGTAGGGGGAAATTATTAATTTTTTTATACTCCTCGCGGCCCAGAGGAAAATCTCTGCAGGTCAGAGGTACACTGGACTAGACCATACCCATACAGTCTAGTCAGAATCTAGAAGTGAAGTACTTACCTATGTTGCTCGATATCGTGGGTTAGATCCCACAAAGTTTACAGCACTTAACCACTAAATTTCGATTAACAAGACAAAACAATTGATGTACATATAAAAGAAGGTTGAGCCCGCACGTCTGTGACAGTTTCTGAAGAATGTTTTAAGGAATTTGAATGTGTTAGATTAGTATGTGTTTCAAAAGTAACTATGTTATGTATTTGTTTTTGACATTATATTGGAAAAATTTCAGTTGGACAGCGCAACCTCGCTGATCCAGGCAGCCAAGAACCTGATGAACGCCGTGGTGCTGACTGTGAAGTACTCCTACGTGGCCAGTACCAAGTACACCCGCCAGGGAACCATTGCGGTAAGATAACATTTAATAACCAAAATGGCTTGTTTGTTTTCTGTACAAGATGAAAAAAGCTATCTAAATATATTTTCATGGCAAAATGGAGATATTACCATTGTAAATGTCAAATACCATTTTCTCTAGATTATGAAATTACACACAGGTTAATGAATATTGGTGTTATTTGCATATTATTTATATATTTTGGTTTAAAGATCAAATAGAAATGCTAGTTCTTAGCTCTTGTTAACATTCTTTAAATTGACAGTTGGTGTCATTTTGCCATACGGCTACCAAACTATTCAATATATTTAACACAATGAATAGTGAACTATTTAATGTTTTTCTTATTAACTGATTTGCAGGCAATTTTTTTTTAAATATACTTAATATTTTTTTTGGTACTACAAACATAAAAGATTCTGTCAGTTGACGACTTTATACTTTTTTTTATATAACTCAATTTTTTTATATGATGACTTGAATAAAACACTTTTAGATGTTAGGATGATTCATAAATAATTTTCTACATTAGGAATAATATTTTTTTATATATTGTTCTATGAGAAATGTACTGAAAGGTTTGAATTGTTGCTTTTTCTTGGTTTATTGCCGTGCCCGGGACCAGAACCAATATGTAAGTTTGATGGTCAGAGAAAACAACCTCAAATTGCAACTCTCACACTGGTTATTAGTCGTGTACCTCACCGCTCCACCACCTCTTTTACACATTTCTTCTTTCTTTCCTGTCTCATAGCCGACCAGCTTTAAGCAAGATGTATACCGCGGCCATGTAAAATTCGTAACAGGATTGTTATCCCAAGAAAAATAAATTCATTAGATACAACCACTAAAACGTTTAGGTGTCATGAGTGTACCAGTGTTTGCACTGCTTAGCATTAAATGAATGATCATTGTTATATCCATTTCAAGCTAGAAATAAGTTATTTACCACAAAGATTTTAATTTAGTCATTGGTATGGAGTAAATTAAAAACCCTTTGTAAATAATATATGAGTTATCAAAACCCTTTGTAAATAATAATTTCTTACAAAGCATTCATTTATAACAAGTGCTATCTATCTATAAAAATATATATTATTTGCCTATAATATGTACAAATTTATCCTTTCAATGGCATGGTGAAATGGATTAGTGGTCAACGTCGATCTAATGAACTGAACATGTCTACCATTTTATTTTCTTTGATTGATTGATTAAAGAAACGTCATATAAGATGATATTTCATAGATAATTGTATGTGTATCAATTGTCGTTATTGTTTGGTTAATTACTTACTAGGCTTGCTCGAAGGATTCATTCTTATTTAATGCTGGTCATAAGAAACTATTTATTTTATTTTTTATCTAAAAATCATAACATTAAATGTTATATTATTCCATAATGATGTGTGTGATTTTAAATTATTATTTAATTTTATTTTTACTCCTTACAATGCATGATTATTCAGTTTGTATATATATTTCATCGGAGACGACAGGAAAAATAATTAGACAAATCATATTGTAGTGTTATAATTTGTATATTTTTATGACGAATGTATGATTTAAATATGCATCAGTGTGCCCTAAAGTAGTTATATATATAATATTCGTAAATGAACAACGATGCACTGAAGGGTTAAGCAACAATACTGGATACTGTTTTGTTATTAGTTTCTAACACTTTGAATATGACACCTTTTTAATTTAATATTATAGTATATGGGCAATTCTACTAAATTTTATTTGGAAAAATCACAGCCCAAAAGTATACTTTCTTATGAATGATTTTTGTTATTTAGAGTTTAGTATAAACTGTATTTTTTTTTGTATTGAATACAAGAATATTTTAAATGCAAATTAAAATACTACTATTATTACTACTTCTACTTTTTGGGGAATACTTAATATCTTCCGTGTTATTTGAAATAAATCCAGTAAAATAACTCTAATACTACAGTGCATTAATATTTAGATGACCTTTTTATGTGTACTAAATAAATAATGTTTTAAAAACACAATAAACAATAATACATTCACAAAGATTGATTATTTTTTTGTCTCTTGCAAAATATTTACTTTTGACATAAAGTTTTTGAGTGTCATTCTAATGTACCAGTCTTCCAATTAAACAGAATAGATTTAATTTAATTTAAATTAGTTTAATAATAATATTGCTTATTATTTTTAACGGCGTGACGAGTAACATTGTACTGCGTTGTGATTGCAGTCTCCGATTGTGGTGTGGAGGATGAAGGCGCCAGAGAAGAAGCCGCTGGTTCGCCCCGAGAAGCCCGAGGAGGTGCGCGCCAAGGTCAGGCGCGGCAGCCAGAAGAAACAGCCCAGCCCCATACATGCCCTGGCAGAGTTCCAGAGTCCCACCGAGAGCATGTAGACGCGTGAGTGACAGCTTTTTACTTCTCTTTTGATGTCTAACTCTAACCACCTGAATCATACAGGCAGGCATCATACAAGAAGAGCAATTCGTTTGATATACATTTTACCTGCAATCAATAGAACACATGTGTAAGATCGGTTCACTTAGTCTTTTCTACCGTTATTACCTCGGTCCCTGCTCTTTAGAACTTAAAAAACTAATTTCTTCTGCACCCACCCATAACTTACAAACTCGTTTTACAATTGCCGAATATCCATACACGGTTAATTGCGTCGACCAAGAAATGCAGTTTCTAAAGTTCCTTCCTAAATGCCACCGTTAAGCTTTGGAATGCTCCTCCAGCGTTTGTGTTTCCTCCTTCCTACAATCTGGATCTCTACACAAACAGATAAATATACACTAGCAATCTCAAACATGACACGTTTCCCACATGCAGCGCTCAGCCAGGGTAGCTGATGCACTGGTCTAGATTGGGTGTGCTCTCCTGCATGTGATTGCATTTAAAAAAGTACTGCTATAACCCCAATCTCGTCTCGTAAAATCTTCGCTTCACCCTAATTGCTTCAACCGAAGCTCTGCCGAGTACATACTATGCATAGTTCCTGGCGTCCTTATAACATTCACAGTAGAATACATCTACATACATCTATAGAGGTCATGAGTTTTAGACCCGGGTTTCTATTCATTCTAATGTTGTAGTTTTTTAAATTAGCTTAATGTATTCTTCTTAACAGTTTTTTGAAGATTGATTTCATAAAAAAAATCTTGCTTTCTACACTCCACTCCATCTTCTGTAGCCTTCTTCAACTCAGCATATGAAGTGCAGTAAATGTCTTCAAATACTCTTATCTACGACGCCCTCTGTAATTTGTCCATTCAACCATTCCTTCCTTTTTATAAGCTAATATAAGCCATTCTTAACTTTTTTTCTTTTTCGTTTCAGGAAATGCAAAGCTCGAGCTGTTTCCAGATTTTTATATGAAAAAATTAAATATTGTTAGTTTTAATTATAATGATATATTACACAACTCGTATAGTATTTTCTAAACATTGAACATTATTCCTATAATATAATGATTATTATAAAGAGCAACTATGATTTCCTTGTGTTGTAGTTGAATACCGGAAATAATAAATGGTAAAGTGGCTAAGAGGAAAAAGATGCTAAAAGAAAACCTACAAATAATACCTTTATTTTAATTTCTGGTGTTCAGTTATACTTTCATATTATAACATTATTTTTTACCTGTAATTTTTAATTTAGTACAAATATTAAATTCACACAAACTATGTAACATCAGTACTGTTCAAAGCTACTGTAATAATCTACAAAAGAATGACACCCAACTAGAGTGTATTAACAGAAGCTATGACTGTTTTTTGTCTCTAGCATCAAATAACTTCATAATATTAAAAATTATATGATTGTTATTGAAGCAATAGATTCTTCAATTGCGTAATGTCGCAGTGAATATTTCTTTTAAATTTTTTCACTCATTTCCCAAAAAAATTATATATATACATATAAGTAAGTGTTCAATTACTAGTGCAACACAAAAAACACAAAACATTGTAATGAGAGTGTAAAATTCAAATTGATTGAAAGATTTTTTTGTCGCAGTGATGTTGCTAATGCTGTGTGAATTAATCATTAATTATTATACTTATTGTAGTTAACAGTTTGTTAATGATATTTGAAGTGTAGCTAAAACTAATATACAAAATAATCTTATTTTAGTAATGAATACATAAATGAAAAGAATTATAATGCCCTGAAAATCAACACGTTTCATAAATTTCTATTAGTATTTTACATAAAGAGAGAGAAATAGAGGAAGGAATCTTCCATTTTTTCGTTTCAAGGAACGACAGTCCTTTTATCAGGTACACATTCAACAATTCATAGATTAATTTATAACCACCATCTGTACTCTCCTGTATATTGTTAATTTCCATATTTAAATACTGCGAGTTGGTGTGGCCATTACCGCTTAATTCTAAACGGCGGTTCAATCCAACCAACGACACAGTGTTCTCAAGTATGTTCTACGTCTAACGCTGCTCAACTCTAGTGCTCTAATGAGTATCGGTATTTTAACAAGGTGTTGTTTATCACAAGTGAATTCCTTCCTCCTTTTTTTGTCCCGAGCCTCTTTAATAATTCATTAATCACCTTTAAAGCTTAGGTCGTACTGATGTAGATTCTCAATTATTATTTTTGGATTAGTGATCACTCCTTAGGAGTGAGAGCCAAAATTTGAGACGGATTTTATCATAGAACTATATTATTAATATAATAAATATAAATAGAGTTGTTTACACGTTGAGTAGAATTAGACTTAAATCGTTTTTTCACATTTTGTTATCGGCAATAATCATTAAAGCAGCTTGTAGGACTGTAACCATTAACAATAAGCAGAACCTGTCGGTCTCAATAGCATTAAATTAGCCTATAAATGATACATCTATTCTAACTTACTTTCTTATATAGCTTACATTATTTATTTAATAAACATATCACTGTTACAAATGGCTCAACCCAAAAGGCAGAATATTTTTCTGTACTTTCTGAACACATATAAATGGTGAAGCCGTATGTGTATACACAGGATTGAAGTATCAAAAACATTTTTTTTTTAATCAATGAATTTTTATAATTTGCACTATTATAAAATGTATTATCATTAATTCAATGGCAGTTAATATATGATTTATATCAATATACAGTAGTTATATAGAAAATCTCCAAATGGATAACCACACGAGGGTTATGAATTAAATGATTGGTCAACTATTAGAAGGGTCACAGTTATTCAAAGCTGTATAGCCGTCTGCTCGTGGCAAATTTATTGCAATATTTCGCAATGTGTTGTTCGTCATCATGACAATGATGCGTGTGAAAAGAGACGATGATGCAAATCATTGTCTTTGTAGCTGCATATCTTTTCAAAAGTTGAATAATTATTAAATTCATATCACTCATGTGGGTTGTCCTTAAGGGGTGTATGCTTTTGCTTATTTTTTACATGAGCAAATTACATTTACTATTTATGCATTATTCACAAAAAACACTTAATTAATCACTTATTATTAATGGAACATTTATATTATTATTTTTGTAGAACATCAGTGAAATGTATTATTAATGTCATATTATTGTAATGTGTACTAGACAACACTATAGTTTGTATCAATTAAGAGTATGACTGTAGTTTTCATACATATATCCTAATGTTGTAAGTTTTTTACAATCCGTATTTGTAAAATTACCCTCTAAGAAGACCTCGAGGACATAAGTGGAAAAAGCTCAGGCATTAGTGAATCTTGCAGAAAGTTTCTATTATGAATCAAGAACTGACTGGCCGATTGCACAAATTTTTGCAATACTCCTTCCATAAGCAAAAGTGCATCATCTGTTTCATATGCAAGATACAGTAGCTTTTGTTTTTTTTTATCTTTTTGGTAAATGATATGCTCTGTAAATGTTTTTTTTTTTTACTAAAAAACATCAATTATCAAGAAAAATGGCAGCATTTGTTTGTTAAACCACTTTTATGGTTATTATTAAACAGGTGCCATGTTTTTTCATCAGAATATTAAAAACGTTGCATAAGCGAGGCAAAATATATATATGTATATAAGTACTTGGAATTTCAATTTTGCATTGTAAGTACATACTGCAATTATTATTATTAATGCGTTATATAATATAATAATGCATAAAAAGAATGGCAGTCACCATAAATATAATATCTGTTATACATACAGACACACTTATACTCATGGCGGCAGAAATTATGAAAGTTTAAATTTTCAGATAAAATAATTAACTTGTCATCTGTTTTAGAATTTATTAATCCCATTTTTTTATAATATTAAACAAACATCAATATTCCCATCCAAAATAGACTGAACTGAAATCCATTCCATGATTATTACATTTATTATCATTATATAAGTTGCATACATTCCTCTTTTTAAAAGCGAGCCTCTACATTCAATGGAGTTGATTTTAAAATATATATATATATATATTTTTTTTATTTAATCAAATATAAAAAGATACATTTTTTACATAGTAATTTACATTCCAATCTTTTTTTTTTTTTTTTTCTTTTTTTTTTTACATTCGCTTACCACACCACTTAAAGATAAGATCTTGTGTGTGGCGTGGGGAATATGAATTGTTTAATTTTTTATATTTCACTGCTGAAGATTAACATCTTACCGATTGACTGCTGGCGTTTCATGGGTTTTGAGATATCTACATTCAAGTATTTCAAGTGAATTAATAACTCTTTTTTTTAAATAATAATAACTATTACAATCAATGTAATGCACCAAATTAGGAATAGATAGGGCAAAGAAACAAAGCTCAAATTGCACATTATTGATGTTTATCTTTATATAAAAAAGTATTATGTTGGTTGAACTTAGAAACCACAAAATCCATTAAAGTCATGTTTACATCATAGGTTTGGTTGGTGAACCCGTTGGTTTTTATTTTGGTTAGTGACAAGCTGGTGCGGTGTTAGGTAGAAAATTTATATTTATGGTCTGTTTTTATTCATAATCACAATGTATGTTTGTTATATAAAACAAAAATATGTGGAAAAAATGCACCTCTTAGGTAGTGACATTGGATTTGAGTAATTAACTAAAATGTGTAGGTGTGGTGCACTTATTGGTTTGAAATCTATAATTATGCTGCGGTTTGGCATAAATTTAAAATTTTCAATGAAAATAATATTTGTCAGGTCAAATAGAATATATTGTATTACATTTTTATACAGTTATTTTGGAATTCCACTAATGTCCTCGAGTATAAATTATAAATATGTGTCGCAATGATTTTGAATTTTGGACCATTTAAAGTATTATGTCGTCCCTCCACACGTATGAGAAAAGAAGAAATAAATTCTACGGAACTATGGAAGAAAAAATTAACATTTGGAAATAATTTATTTTGTTAGTTTTAAAAAAATCATTAAAATTTAATGAAAGTGTATTTTTTATATTACTTTTAAACAATTGAGTGTTTAATATATGTTTAAATACCAACTTATTGATGCGTTGATTGAATTGAATGATATATAATTAATTATTATATAATATTTTTATCATTTTATATACTATATTTATGAATTGCGGAGATATTGATTGATTCCATTTGAATATAATTTCAATAGGAGAATGCTCATGTGTTCGTAGTGGGAGACAGCCCAGTGCCGCAAGTGGCGATCTAAAAAACTAATGGCGCATCAATGACACAGCCACATACAATACTAATGATACACCTGGGACCGGACTTTAAAAAAACCAATATGGTACCAACACAAACCAACACATACATGTCCGACGAGCGAACAAAGACACGAAAGATCGCATATCGAGGTTTTTGACACCAGCCAGCAAGGGCTATATCAAGCTGATATCAATTTAAAAGATGAAAAAAAATGTATGTGCTTCGATTTTTATCGATGATGCAAAATATGTTGTAATTATTTTAAAATTGAATCAATCAATGCTTTTTCCAATGTGCTTTGTCCTATTAGAAAATAGTTTTTAAGAAAAGTGTTTCTATAATGGCCTAATGTATTGAAAAACAAATCGTGAATTTGGTACTTGTATTTAAAAAGGTATATAATATTTAGGATAATGAGAGAAATGGAAAGAAATGTCATTTGTGACATCATGTATGTAGATTGAATGTTATTTTTTACGTTTTATTTTATTTATGTAATGTGTAAAAGGAAAAAGTTACTTGAAAAAAAAACTGATGTATTATTTAAAAAAATCTAATTTCTGAATTTGATGTTTGGATTTAAAATAAAATAAATTTTATTGATTATTTATTTCTTATAAAAGATTATTTACTATGTTTATTTATTTTTATAATCATACTTAAATTCGATTCATACAGGGTGGACCGAATGCATCAACTTTGTCTCGGCAATTGTGGACAAGTGTTTTAAGTCGCCTGGTATTTTATAGTTTTATATATTTACAATAATTATATATATGTTAAAAATATTTAGTTTTATTATATATTTTTTTAATTACTAAATATTTTTAAGTTTCATAAACAAAATACTATTATAATTATTTGGTTACATCAAGAATTGTCAGTTTAAAATCAAATGATTAAGAAGTTCATTATTATCAAACTTATTCCAAATAAAAGAGTTGTGAAATTAGTATCAATAGTGAAGTATTTTTTAAATATTATCATTATTAGATATTTTTAAACTCAATTATTAAATTTTATTATAATATTACAATATTTTAAGTAATTTTTAAATATTAAAAAAACCTTTTTTTTGTACAATTTAATTTTGATCGAATTATAGAAATCTAAAAAATACAAGAAAGTTCCTGGTTGTATGTTTTATGGAAATGTTTTTCAAGTCGTCAATAAATTTTACATAATACAATATGTTCTTTAATTTAAAAAAAATACTTTGAAAAATAATTGTTTTCCGGCAAAGAATAAAAATAACATCCTAGAATAACTTTGTTAACATGGAAATTGCAATTACATGTTTTTTTACTTCTTATCTGAATGTTTAATAGTCAATGATAATTGACTTTATAACAATATAACCCTACTATTCGATCAGTATTAAAATCAATAAGACTTTATAATTAATCTAGATTTAATAATTGTCATAGACATTTTTAGTGAAGTTGGGATAGTATATTTTAATTAAATTATTTACAGAATTTTCTAGAATTTTGAAAAATAAATGAAATAAAAATATGAATTGAATATTATTGAGCAGTAGCGGTCTATAGAAATAATTTGGAAACACACATAGCAGCTGATTATCTGTGTACTTCTATAATGGACAATGCTCCATCTTTCCAGCCGTATACAGAATATAATATGATGAAAATATATTATAGAACTAGAAAATAATATAGAACTGTTATTGCTAAATATTGTTCAGGTATTTTCAGTCGAATTCCAAAAAAATCTGGAAATGTATTTAACCATTTAGTTATCCTGACTTCATTCATTAATGTAAAATAATAATTTACATCGGATTTGTATTCTTAAAATTGAGAAAATGTAAACAATATATACACAAAATAAAACAAAGTATGAAAATGCAGTTATTTTATTTTTGAAAATTTGTTCTCCCATTTTGTGAATCGACTTAATCTTACTTACATAATTATTTAAAAGTTTGTTTTTTTTTTATAGATTTTGACACATTCATAGAAGTGTTCTAACCCTACACCAGTTTTACTTGAAATAAATATTTAAAAAAAACACACTTTGCAAATTCCATTCTGCCAATGATCGTCAAAGATGTAAAGATCTTTTGTCACGAGGATCTTATAGATCTTATACCTTTGGCCGAATGCTAGAAGTCTCTTGTCCGATTTTTCGAATGTTCGATTTTTAAACATAAGTATATTGTCATGTATTTTCAAGAAACCAAAATATCAATCGCCACCAATAATTATCAAATATTTTTTGTGACTGAGTGATTTTTGATTGTGTTGAAAAATTTAATAATAATAATTGTTAATAAGAAATAAACAATAGCCCATACTGAATATATATTTGAATTAGGCACTTCTATCTGTATCCATACATATTGATTACCACTGACACAGTATCCATACACTAGAAAGTTTCAACATCACAGGTAGGCTTTGAAATGTTTTCCCATCGTATAAACATTTCACTACGATTTTCTATGAGTGAGAATAGTGTTAATGGTAATATATATTTTATTTGTTTCTGTTGAATTTTTTTTTATGATATAATGCAGGTTCTACTTAGAGATCCAAAATTGGTCCATCATAAGGGTGACATAGTTAATTTAATGCTTTAAACACATCATGTATATTTTTGTGTCTCCAAAAAGTGTTGTTTATACTCCGAGGTCTGCGGCCATTCTATATTCATCGTACGTGATCCAACCATCCTCGTCCTTGTCGATGATCTCGAAGGTCTCATCCACGATGGAGGCCAATTCTTCATCGCTTCTGGAAGGTGCTTCCTCCGAGGGAGTGGAACCATCGGGTCCTGCAAATGTAAGATACGGTTTAATAATTCAATATATATTCTATTGTTGATAAAATATGTATATTATTATTTCGATTTTTTCGATTGATATTTCTTGGTGGAATTCCATAATATCAGATATAAATAAAAGATTTTTTAGAATTTATTCCACAAATATTTTTTAGGCGACATTTTTCAGCCAGGTCGGATGGCCACATTCAAGTCAATTAGTTAAATGGTTTTGGCTCTATATAAAGCAAAGAGTGCTTTATATAGAGTGCTAGTACTGGTATAATTATAATAGGAATATTCAGCCTTATAACTAAGGCTTTTATAAATAACTAATAACTTTTACCTACTTTCATTGATTTTAAGTTTTTTAACTTTAATCTAAGCACGGATTCTAGTAAATAAAAATAATTTAATCAAATAATCAGAACATATTTTTTATTTTATGAGCATAAACCGAACCTAATCAATGTCATTTATTTTTAAAATTTCCTAGTCAGCTAGTCATTATTTTTTTTAGTGATTTTATTATTTTTTTCGTGAAAGCGTTCGTCAGAAATATCGCAAGTCAGGAAAAAAACTAAATATTAAAAATGAAAAGTGACTTACCGTTTAAAAGACCGAATTTTCTGAATGTGTGATATATTCATTGATGAGCAATGGACGAGTATTTTGACCGGGTCACAATCTTTGGTCAAGAGATGCAAACAGCAATGGATAGAGAGGAAGAGATGTGATCATTATTGGAGAACGGAGAGTCACAATTATACAAAAAACAATTAGATGGTTAAAGACAAACATAAAATATTTATTGCTTATATAACGACATAAAAAAATGAGTGCACACAAGAGAGAATTATAGAAAGATTTTAAAAATTATGAATTATTTAACAGGAAAAAAGATAAGTGAGTGTTATGGTGGTGAATAGTATCCTTGATTATTGGGCGGGCAGCTGCTGTAAACTATCCGCATATTTTGATGTTTATACAAGTATACGTTATCCTATATACAACTCTCCAGAATTATGATGAATTAAATGTAACTTTTAGCTTAGTGTTCGTAGCTTCGCTGCTCGTGGCTGACTTGTCTACTTGCAGAGATCTCTCGGCTCACTTGACCACTGTGGATCATGTGCTCTTGCCTTCTGCGGCTATCTTGATTGTTATGCAAGTTGTGTTCGGTTTCAGGGTTAGTCCGTCTTCTGTGAGAAGCAGCGTGCCGATCGTGCCTTCTATCTTGTTTATGTGGTGGATGTCCCACTTCCGGGTTTGTCCGACGCCTATGTTGTGCTGCACGCTTATGCTGTTCCATGTTAGCATCATCAACGTGACGTCTTCTATGAGCTTCATCATTATGTTCTCTTCGCAAGACGTATTGAGGATCGACCTGTCCGCTGTGGGAATCTTGTTCCTGACTCACCGAGCGTGCATGTCTCCGTCCATGATCGGCTTGAACATGCTTCCTGCGTTTATGCGGTCGTTTCACTTGCACGCTGTGCACATCTTCAATTGTATCTTGCCCGCTGTGAAATTGTCGTCTCCCTTCAATGGATTCTTCGCTGCGCGACCTTGGAATGTATTCGCCGCTGAAGGAGCCCTGGTATTCATCGCTTGCGGAGTTGAAGTACTCTCCGCTGGTCTGCGTCCGCAGCGGCCGCGCGTACTCCATCCAGTCCAGGTAGCCATCATCGTTCCAGTCCGAGAGCCGCAGTCTGCGGTCTACTTCCCATTCGAGGCTGTCATCATTCCTGACATCGTAAATGTCACGCAGCCCGTCTGATATCACAGAACAATCGGTCAAGAATAAATAATTACTCTAATAAACTGTTAATTTACAAATGAAAATCAGAAAATGTGAATACTTACAGATGCGGTTGATTATTTTAAATAATTGATTACCGGAAATAAAAAAAGGTTTAAATGCCAAATAATATGGTAATTTCTACTTCATCTCTAGCGCCTCAACTGTTTATCTGCCATGACACTTTAAATGTTATTTATAAAAAGTTATTTTTTTTGCATTTGTGCCCTTTTTAATATCCGGTATTCTTCAATAGTTTTTTAATATTGATGTATATAAATAAAATAAACACTTACGTTATGAAAAAAGCACCAAACCAAGTCACCGGGTTATTTTATAATAAAAAATGGCTCACTCATTATATAAACACAACTCGTAAAATTGAACGTCCATTTTTTTCAAAACCAATTATGTATATTCCCAAAAACATTAAAACACAAACTATAAATTTATGAGAGGCATCAATAGTCTAAGAAATAGACTTATAAGGCGGATATTGAATTCTAAAGCAACCATCTGACTCTAGATAAAGTTATTGTAGAAAGGCAAAGTTGAGAAACAGTTTCCAGACTTACTCTTAAATAACGAGACCCTAATATTGAATCTGAAAAAACAACTTTAATAAATTATTTTTTACTCTTCGCCACGAGACCATATTAAGTAGGTGGATCTCTTCATCTTCTTCACTGTAGAAAGCTGGTTACGTATGATTACTGAAATTTTAAGTTCTTAGCCATTTCTTACTTTTTAATAATACAGTGGAACCTTGCTCAAAAAACTCTTTGCAAGTTTGGCTAAATGTTTTGACATAGTATCATAGAGCGATTGCATTTTGGCACAATTCATTGATTTCTGGTATATTCCTCATGACTCATTTTGTGAAACATTGCTCGCCAAGCAAGCCTTTCATTTATACAATTAGTTTTGTCAGTTATGCTAATTACAAGTTATATTAGGTCAGTGGTTTGTAATCGATTAAGAGTTGCAGAGTACTTGTGATTATAAGATCAATTTACACAGTACTAAAACCGTCATAGCTCAAACTTTATGTATTTAAAATGTGAAAAGCTGCTGATACGAAATTCCACTATGAAAATAAACTTAACCGCTTATTTTGTATATTTTAAGTATATATCATTTAAAATACCAATAAATCAGTATTTTCTTAACCTATTTTTTGATTGGACACAAATACATGTATATTTTGATATTCCACAAAGCGGCACATCTGCCACATAATGGCATAATATCAACGCTTCAGCAAACACTGGTGCAAGGTGCTTATTAAGTAAGATTCCACTGTAATTAATTATGAATGCAATGTACATGATATGAAACAGAAAATAAATTGTTTTTTTTTAACAAAAAAATGTTTTTATTAATTTATAAAATAAACTTATTTACACAGGAGAGGTACACCAAGAAAAATAAGATCATTTTATGTATAAAAAACAAGATAAATTACAAAAATACATTTTTATCCTCTCAAATTGACAGATTTTTATAAAAAAACATATATTCAATAATATAAGAAAAGTTGTATTATTTTGTTAAATGTAAGGTACTTGTATGTTAGGTGCATTGGGCTACATAAAGTGCGATTGTATCAATCCACACACAATTTGAATTAGTACCCCAATAGTCAGTGTGTGCTTGTCTGTGTATGAACCGCTAATAAGGTGGTGGAGTGCATATAACATAACGTATCAAAATCATGTGCAAAATAAAAGTGGTACATCAGATCCAGAATGTCTCTTGTCTTGCAAATTTTCTTTAGAACTTAAGACAGTCTTATATCTCAGTTAAGTAATCTCAATATAAAAAAGAAATACAAACCATTCAAACAATATTGTGACCTTACATTGTTTTCCAGAATAAAATATTGGAATAAAAATATCATGCAAACATTTAAATACAGCGGTACCTCGACATACTAGTTATTATGGTTTTTTTTTATGTAAGCACATACAGGAGAATATAGGAGATAGTAATTCTGAAATCTCATCTGTGGAATTCTATGACGCTTACCATGGTTTATATGGCTAAACACTGCATGTGGAGTGTTGATCCGCCAACGTCATAGATTCCCGAGATTCACGCATCATCCTTTATTATTACAGGAATTTACTATGTATTAGTTACTATTCGTCTACCACTAATTTTAATTAATAGGCTATGACTGACATTTTATGGGTGATGGATCAAATTTACACCAACCGGGGTATTTTAGAGCTCAGAAATCGATTAAAAATCCTTTTTTTTTTAATCTCCGTCGGGGATCGAACCCACGACCTTTGGCTTGCAAAGCAAACGCTTTGAACATTGAGCTATGACCGCCGGCAAGCAACCTTGCTCGTATTTCAAATTACTCATATCTCAAAGTAAATTTCCCAAAAGTCACAATACGCGAACACAACTTATCAAAGATACTTTGACAGCGAGAGCACACTGATAACTGATTCTCGGCCGGGAGATTCACGCGGGAAAGCATGACGCGCGGTTCGTGTGCAACCGGCCAACCCGCTAAGCCGATTACTCGGATCTCAAATTTTGCTCGTATTTCAAAGTAAAAAATCGCTCCCTCAACGGCTCGTATCTCAAAAAGTCGTATGTTGGGGCACTCGTATGTCAAGGTACCACTGTATTTATTATAAAATTAATAATCGTCATCATTCAAAAGTATCTTTTTGTATCACCTATTTTTGCAAAATAACATTTTACTGTTGGGCAATTGTGCACTTCAAATTTGTATGATCTTTTTTAATTTAATTCTAAGTTTATAAATATAATTACGATTTAAAATTATAAAGTGACGCAGTGAAAGAGTGGCATGTACCATGGTAGGCATGGGCACATGGTTGAGGATCTTTAATTTAACCTTACTTTAAAAATACAGTTTATCATGAATTGATTGAATTATAAAAAAACCTTCCATGTTGATGTTGATTATTAAAATGTGCCACTAAAACTAATGTAACTAATAAAAAATAAATAAAACATAAATATGTAATAATAAAAATCAATCTCACTAACCGAATTTGTGTAAAGATTTGTGTTTAATTTAATATTTTTATAATTAAAAAATAAAGTTACAATTTTATGACTACGCTTTGGCATGGGTGTAATGCCAATTTAGTTATAAAATGGAATGTATTGAGACATAATACGCACATTTCAAAAATATTATTTATCAAATCAAATTTATCATAAATAAAAAATAATTTTATAAATTATAGAATAAAGTTATAGTTTTATAAATTGTAGACATATTTATTATAATAAGTAATATATTTTTGCAGATTTTTGAGACATTCGTGATTAAAAAAATTGTAGAAAAAATAGACAAAAAAATATATTCTTTTCAAAAAGAAAATTCAATAAAAGAATGTGTTTATACATTTTAATTATCATATTAATGGATATTTGCAGTAAATATTTCATTATTTATATTAAATATAGTATGCTCCTAGTAAATCTGAGGTTTTCATTTCAGAAACCATAATTGTCAATAAAAAAAATGCATGGATATTCGTAATTCATCATACACAGAATATTTGAATTAAAAATTATACTCAAAATGAATTTACTGGGCATATTAATTTAACAATCTTTAGGTTTATAACATTTATTCTTTTCAATACTCCTAATCTCAAGGATATATTCTGTAATTAGTTTTCTTAGACGACGAGAGAATAGGGCTGGACAAAAAAGTCTATGGTTTACATTCTACTCTGCTAACCGATCCTTAGTAGAAGCATACGGTCAGTACCAATTAAAATAATGTATATCAAACAGGTTTATGGTGTAAGTTGCTATAATAGAAGCATAATCTGTTTTTGATGAAACCCTGGTGATTAATCCGATGTTCCGTAAAGTATCGATTCCTCAAATAAAAAGTAAAAATCTTGTGAAATTTTCTTGTGACTGCTATATTCATTCAGTATCATTAATATTTAAAATTATCTTACATCATAAGACGACTCTGTCATTAAACAATAAATAACAATTGTCACACGTCACAAGTCGACAGAGGTGTGACGCTTTGGGTGAAATACATACAATTTTCACCAGAAACAGATTTGAACAGTTCAAAAAGCCTCTCTAGCCCTTTATAGTCAACAAGTCCATTTGCCATAGATCAGTTCCATTTGAAAGACGAACATTCACACATAACGGTTCTGTCGCTTGTTCTTTCATAGCCAATGTGCTTGCAGCATCACATATACTCTTGCAAAATTAGAGAGAGAGAGGGAGATCTCTGTTGCTTTGTTGATGCCGCTCTAAAAGGGTTCGAAAGTAAGTTCTATAGCTTTACAAGCAGGACAAACTGTAGCTCAGCGGTTCGCAAGAGGTGGGGAATTCCAAGGCGAATGGCGTAATTTCAAATATTTTTGCTTACTGTTGTGTATTATTATCTGAAATGTGGTGAAGAGATGAATGGAACAAAAAATATTGTGAACCGCTGCTCTAGTTTGTTTGCAAACGAGTGCCCTCTGTCTCTCTCCTTTTTTGGATGCATTTAGACCAAACTAACATAGAAGTAGAACGCGAGTAAGAATGTTCATTTAGTGTAAGTGGTTTTGTTTTAACTTGTCGGACATGGAACGTTTATAATAAATTCGTAAGGAATTTGCAGCTAACGGAGATAAAATAATGTTTGAATACAATTTCATTGTTTTCAACAAGAAATTTCAAAGAGGTGAGGTTAGAATGTGTGTACACAGTGGTATAAGAGTGCCAGGTCGGCGACCTGGCACCTAGGGAAAATTTAAATTAAATTAAGATACTTTTTTTTCATGTATTTATTATATACATGTGTGTATAAAAAATCAACAATTATGAAGAAAAACAAAAAAAAAAGAAATCAATGACTGACACAGCACCTCTATATTTACCACTACACAGCTGTGAGTACCTGTATGTAAGTTTGGTCTAAATGCACCTAAACAATTGAAATGCTATGCGCAACGTTAGCCTTTTTAAATGCTTCAGTTCTTGTTATTGTTGTTTTGCTGGGCCTTCTGCTGCGCCCGCACAAACTCGGGATAGTCAATGAACCCGTCCTGGTTCGCGTCGTCCATCGTCAGGATGGGATCGATGAGCCCGACCAGCTCCTCGTCAGAGAAGATCTTGTCATCGGGAGCCGGTGCCTGCCCGGCCTGCTCTTCCTTGTGCTTAGAACCTTGCTCTGCAGTTGACACGCGACATCCGTAAAGTTTCATCAAACGACGAACGGAACGTTTTTAATTTTTTATGATTAAATTATAATTATGCAGTTTCAAAAATAATTTGAAATATTACAAAATTAAATTGATAGATTAGAAAGTGGAATGATATGTTTTTACATTGGGTACTCAATGAATAATCATTTCATGTTGAATACAAAATAGATTATAAGTAGAATATTATAATACAAATTGTTTTGGTATGTTTTAATAGTTAGTGTCATCATTTTTTTACAAGAATGATGATTTAATGATATTTTTATTTTGAAAACACAATTTAAGATGTGAAGTTGATAGTTACCGATCGGATGCAGCGGGATACGTACCAGATGATGGTGTACGGTGAAGAGTGGTGAACACACGGACAGCAATCGGGGACAACACAAAGGCAAATGTTAGGTCAAAGAAAAACGGGACGGACAACAAAATAACAACAGACAAAAACACACACAACTTCCATGTAAGGTTAAAATAAAAGTAGAAATGTATTGTTTTTTAGTTAGTATGTGCAGTAAAATAGGGATTTATTGTGATTTTTATTGTTTTATATTGAAAATAGTAATTTAAACGAAGAATATGTTTGATATGGCAATACATTTGTTTTTTTTTTTAGTTTTATCAATTTAAAATGATGATTATAATATAAATTTTAAAATCATAGTTTACATTTTATAAAAAGATTTATATATATATTCATTAAAAATTTTATTAGTACTATATATATATATATATATTAATTATATAAGTATTTACTAGAGGCATGCTAGATTTTTAAATATGTAAATTTTATTTTTTTAGTTCAAGAACTTAAAATTTTGTCAATCAAAGTAAAGTTAAGAGTTTAATGAAAAAAATGAACAAAGAGACAGTAATTAATTGAAATAACATAACGTGGAAATAAATAAAAAGTGTGAATAATTGAACTGTTGAATTGTGCCAATCTTTAGGACCTGATGGTGCAGATCTTGGGAGCATTGAAGTAATCACTTGATCAAGTTAACTGATCTGATTAACACTCAAATATAAATTGGATGCTTTATCCATTTTTTATTTAAGTCAGAAATGACTCTTGATGAGGCAATGTTTATGGCAATTGACAAAACTTTATGGCAGGCATGTAGTAAAGCATATGCTCCAACTTGAGAGTAGATAAGAAAAGAAATAAAATGTAGTGCGGTGTAAGTATGGCTTTAGCGTGATAATCAGGTGAAAGAGAAAGTAAGTTGTGCCACTCTTCAAAATGTTTAGACACACAAAAGAAAATGTTGGCCAGGAGAGACGTCTTGCATTCGCTTTTGATCGTCATCGAGTCTGTAAAAGTATGTTCAATATTAGTCAATACGTGTGGTGTTGGGATGTCGTGTCGTGGAGAGCCTACCGTGCCAGTGGATGAGCGACTTGATGAGCTCGCAGCCGTCCAGCTTGTTGTTGTTGTCGGCGTCGTGCATCTTGAAGTAGTGGAACTGCAGCTCCTGCTCCGACATCTTGCTGGTGTCCATCGGCACCTCCATGTGCTCAGCAATGTGCCTGGAACAGGTTAATCCAAGTTAATCTCTCAATGCCGAAAAGAGATCTACAAGCGAACCCTGAGTAATTCCTGACACGACTTCTTCTTGCATATCTTTTTTTCCTATCTGGCACATATTGAATTGATTGTGCCAAGATTTGCTGTTATAAAGTCCTTTTAGCTGCTATACTAATTCTTGTCTTGTCAAAATTTATTTCTTCGCCTAAAGGTACGCACTAAATAAATACAGTTCCCAACGGTATATTTTGGCATTTTTTTTTTTTAAAGAACATCATATGATTTGCCTTCTTGTGCCGGAGCCTGAATGAATTGGACCCAAGGGAGTGGCTCAACCCAAACATGATATGCACATGATACTAATCACGGGGTAATTAAAACATAATATTCTTACTCTTTTTCATGTGCCATGTTGCCAGGGTTCAGCAGCTGAGGATTGTGATGGCCAGATTGATGGCCCCCGTGTCCACCGTGGCCCCCGTGACCACCATGTTGAGCTGAAAGAAAGAAAAAAAAAAAAAAATTGAAATGTTTCATGACTTCAAACAAACCTTACAAGTAAAATAAGTTTCAAAATATTAATCAAGGAATAACGTATTACAGATTTCTCTTTATATGTATTATAATGATGTCTCACCTTGTTGCATAGGCACTTGCTGCTGATGCTGTTGAGGAACATTTTGCTGCTGTTGCTGTTGGTACTGAGGCTGCATAGGAACCTGCTGAAAATACATCAAATATCATTAGTCTGTTAACTACGCATCTATAAAAAAGAGGTTATCTCAAAGTTACGTAAATAATAACAAAATGAAAGAAGAAACACAATACCTAAATACAATATCTGGTGGATTGAGCGGCATAGAGTCCGTTGATGACAAAAAACTGGTACTTATAAATAACAAATAAGTCTTTTTCCGCCTACTACATCTGATAAATACTCTGCTTTTCGCATACAGCCTCCACCTTCTGTTTATCTGATATTATTTATCCATCTAGCAGGTGTTAAACCCCGCTTACTGCTTCTCGTAAACCACTTCATCGTCTTAAATCAAGGCGAGTCTGTAATTAGTGTTGTATTTACCTGATGCTGTACTTGCTGCTGGTGTTGTGGTATTTGTTGATGTGGTATGTGTTGTTGCTGTTGCTGTTGCTGAAAATATAATAAATAATAAATTTATATTTTTACAGAAGACAGAGAAGACATTAATGAGAAGAGTTGACTTGTGGCAGGGTAAATGATTTAGGTTCGAACAGAATATTCCGATGAATATTTGTATGACTAACTACTTTTTTAACGGGAAGATGATTATGACAGAGTTTCCTGTTAAAATATTAGTCTCTCTTTGATGATGCTCTCATTCTGATTATTGTCAGTTGGCTACTTTACATATCGGCATATTAATTACTTCTGAAATGGAATTTTTGTATTTATGAAAAGTTACAATGAAGTTCAGTCATACAATTCTTGATAATGTAGGTCAAAGGTCACCAAAAATTATTTATTTATAAATAATAACTCATCATAAAGATACATATTTAGCAAAAAATATTATTATGCAACACTAACAATCAATTTAACCCTCCAGAGACGAGCGTGACCGTATGGTCACAGTGAACACTATTGTCTATTTATCCCTACTCCGGTCCCTTTTCTACCTGAGCATTGTATCTATCGCTCAGTTTCGGTTCAGAAGTGTCTCCACAACAGTTATTCTGTAGCTGCGGGAACGGAAACACTTACCAAGTACCCTTGTGAATAATTTTATTTCAGGTTGAATTTTTTTTCTACAAAATGCATACTTTAAAAGAGTTTTTTTTTATTTTTTTATTTAAAAATGATTTACGTAATTTTTACTAATTCATTTTGTATAACAATATGTTGATCTAAGAAGGTAATATCATAACTATTTTTTTTTTATATTTTCAGTGTAGATGTATTTCAACCCCAAAGGCTATCCAAGGTTAGAATCCATACAAAAAAACAAAATAAAGAATAATGTTTCATACAAAATAAGTTGTCAATATCTTTTCTACAAGAAAGCATCGTGTGTTTTAAAAAAAAAAATTTTGCTGGATGAAGAAGACTTCATGCTGATAAAATATAGCTTACAACTTTAGTTTTTATCAAAAAAAAACTTTCGTCTCTGGAGGACTAAGTGACCCATGACCTTGATTATCTCAAATTGTGCTGTTGTTATTGTCAGGGTTTTTTATGCCTTTTTAAAGTAACTGATTAAAACTTGATCTTCAGTCAAAATCTAGATAGAATATCAACTTTCGTTGAGATTTTGGTGAAACTTAATTAATAAAATACAATTAGAAACCTCTGAACAAACAATAAAAAACAAAAATGTAGGTTTTGGGTGTGCGGTAACCAATATCGCTTTTGGCAAAACTCAAGCTTATGTCATTCAACATAAATGTTTCCCACAGCAGACCTTAAGGGACACCTCTAATGGGTTGTAAGAAAAGTTCCTGTAACTGAGCATGGAGATAAATGCGAAGAAGACCTAGATAATGTGTTACAGTCCGCGTTGAATATCAGGGATATGTGATGATGCTTAAATCAATCGAGGAAGCTTATTTGGGACAAAAAGTTACTTTTCTTGAATTATTTAGTATTGTTTGTTACCTGGTAGTGTTGTGGGGGTACGCCGGGGGCCACCCTTTGGGCCGAGGCCAGGCTCCAGCACTGCAGGACGGCCACCAAGGCAATGTTCCACTTCATCTTGGAGAGAAAACCTTCAAAGGGTCACCTGGAATGATGATATTTATTTTTATTTATCATTTTTTTAAATGAACATTAACCATGTTCACACTTTTTTGTTCAGCAGTGTATAAGTGCATTCTTACAATGCTGTGACTAGCTTTTCAGTATTTATGTATCGAAAGAGTAAGAGAAATTATCATTTATATATTGTGATCAGATTTATTCTGACTCCAAAATCAATACGCTTAAGTAATATTTTGAATACATAGCGTACAATAAGCTTCACAGTCTATGTGATCCACAACATTTTGAATACATAGCTACAATAAGCTTCACAGTCTATGTGATCCATAACATTTTGAATACATAGCGTACAATAAGCTTCACAGTCTATGTGATCCATAACATTTTGAATACATAGCGTACAATAAGCTTCACAGTCTATGTGATCCATAACATTTTGAATACATAGCTACAATAAGCTTCACAGTCTATGTGATCCATAACATTTTGAATACATAGCGTACAATAAGCTTCACAGTCTATGTGATCCATAACATTTGAATACATAGCTACAATAAGCTTCACAGTCTATGTGATCCATAACATTTTGAATACATAGCGTACAATAAGCTTCACAGTCTATGTGATCCATAACATTTTGAATACATAGCGCACAATAAGCTTCACAGTCTATGTGATCCATAACATTTTGAATACATAGCGTACAATAAGCTTCACAGTCTATGTGATCCATAACATTTTGAATACATAGCGTACAATAAGCTTCACAGTCTATGTGATCCATAACATTTTGAATACATAGCGTACAATAAGCTTCACAGTCTATGTGATCCATAACATTTTGAATACATAGCGTACAATAAGCTTCACAGTCTATGTGATCCATAACATTTTTTCCATCACCACTATCATTTGAAACATGGACATCTATTGGTCTAATCTCGCCCATTTAGAAATTCCATGTTTCTGATTCGTAGAAATATATTTAAAATACATACAATATCACAATACACATTTAATAAATAAGCAGTACATGTATTTGTATTTCAAATAGGATTTTACGTGTAAATTTAAGTGTGCTGTGAAAAACAAATTTGTTTATTTTAAATAACAAAAGACAACATCTTCATTGAATAGTTCATTTGAATATTTCAGTCATTTAAAATGTATGACAGATTAAATTTTCTTCCACGGCATAAGCATTAAAGATATATTTTTGTATCAAGTAAAACCTGTTTTGTGGTTGCCCTTATCATTTTATTTAACAGGACATTATTATCAAGATTGGAGAAAACTTGTTTCTGAGCGGTTTCAATCGAAAGTGTTTTGTTAAGGAATAAAAATATTTAACATTCTGGTTTTCGAAGAAATAATAAAATATAACATTTACTTTCTAAAACAGACTCATAAAAACGGCTTTCCCTTTTTTTTGTTTTTTTATAGAGCATCAATATGATTTTCGACCATACAGAGGACTCTATGACGTTTAGCCGGGATTGCTAGATGCTGCATGTAGTGGTTGTTTGAATGTTGAAATAGAGATTTTAAAGGAATCTGTTTAGAGAGTTATAAAGCATAATTGTTAAGGATTAAAGAAGTGCTTGAATTTTTTTTAATAAATTGCGGAAAAAACAAAAATTACTTAATCAGGTTTAACTGGCATCTAAACATGAGCCTATACAGTCAAGTTATGGATTTCGAGACCAGGTGCCTGTGAAGAATATTAGGGTACGAGGTTTTTCTTTTATGACGAATTAAGAGGTTAAGTAGCAGACCCGGAAGCTTTCTATCGTACAGTCGGTAAACACACTGTACAGTGGACCAGGCTGGGATATGTTCTCTGAATAACGCAGGAAATTATACACTACAACTATTTTAGATTCATTTTTTTTTCGAGTTGGGTTAGTTTAGGTTAGGTTAAATTAAACAGACATAGTCCCCGGTTTTCTGAAATAAATGCTTCTTTCTGTCAGTAAATATGATGAACTGTCAAGAAAAATGCATTTCTTTTGTGAAAATTGTAAATTTTCCAATTAATAAATCTACTAATAGCCCTTATATGTCACTTATAAACATAGTTTTGTTTAAAGAAATATTTTTTAAGCAACACATAAGCTTTACGGAAGAAGCATATTTTTTTGAAGAGACACTTCCTATATACATAATGAATAATTTAATATATTTATGTGTGAGAATCATAACTCTACCAGTAAAAATACACGTTATTGTATGTCAATCAAACTGGTGACATAAAAAACATCATTTCACAGTGAATTCCAAAAATGTTCAAAATGATCAAACGCAATATTTATTTCCAAAATGCAGTTTTGTTCCTAATTTCATAAAGAAATTTCGTTCCAAATATGGAAAAGATATTTCATTCCAAATTAAAAAAATGCTATTTTGTTTTTACAAAAACAGAAGACAGCGTAACCTCTGACATTCAACAGGAACTGGGGGAAGATCATTATTCTGTTTATTTATTTACCAAATCATTATTTTATAAATTGTAAATATTATATTTACTAGTTCGCCTTGATCTAGTGTTTTTATATTAATTACAAAATTAAAATTAGAATAACTGGTATTGAAAAATTATCAAACAAAACAGAACATCTGTTTTGAAAAAGGAACATTTGACTTTTTGTGTTACAAGGCGCGATACAAAAAAATAAATAATGCCATAACGTTTAAGCTTAAATATATATGCGTTTGTAGGTTTATTTGATTAGTAAGATATGTATTACCTTAATTTTGTGTGATTAATCCACGTGTACATCAATAATGTCTGCTGAACTCAGGTGAAATCGCAGTTTGAAACTACACGTCAGTGGAGATGTCGAGGATAGCAACACCGTACGGAGTGAGTGGCCAGTGGTTGACGACTCAGTTAATATTAGCGTGTTGTTAATGTACCATTTTATATATAATTTTAACAGTTTTAATTTATTTATACATACAAACAAAATTAATTTTAAATTATTTTAAAATTTAAAATAATTTAAAATAAATTTTAAATAAATTATTTAATTTTAAATAATGATTTAAATAAATTTTAAAATAATTTAAATTATTTTTATTTATTATAAACACTTATACACTATAATTTATAATTAATGAACATATAAAATCAAAGCAAACACCATCTTATATGACATTTTTCTTATTAGTTAAAAGAGACTGAGCCTCACAGAATCACAGCTATTTGGAAAAAGTGGCGTTCGGTGACTATAGGACTCTGTGGCTCAATGAACTAAAGATAAGTTCTATAAAACTTTGTTGCGACCGATTATAACAGTGAGAGCACTTTGCTGGGCCATAATAAAGTGGGTTCAGTAGTGGTATTTGATTGTACTGAATTAGAATCATGCAATTGAGAGAGAGAGGGCTTCTAGGTGGCCCTTATTACGGAGAAGCCCAGAGTCCATACTGAGGTGGTACGAATAAGCACTTGCCTGATAACCCTGTCTTCAACTCACCTACGGATATGGAATACAAATAAACACCACTAGATAGCTTCCTTTAGTCTTCCTTTCAGAAAGATTTGCAGAAGATTCATGGTTTTTGTTCACCAGGAGAATCGGTCCCGGATAAGGTTTAACGGAAAGGAAAATAAGATGTATATATTCTTTATTTTTATTAGGTATTGTTGGCTTACCAAAAACTGTTGGCGTTTTCTGATGTAGATATTTCGTTTAGTGCAAGCGAGAATGTACACTTTTCAGCGAACGTTTGTATCAAATAAAACGAGACACAAGATCACTGACAGCGCACCGGCTTGTTTATAGACAAGCTCTAAACGTCCAAAAGCTGCGTTTCATTACAAGCTTTAAAATATATTGTTCCACAGTGTATATCGTTTTTGTTTCTTTAGCTACGATATTATACCAAAGAAAATTTACCACCATACCTGATTAATAAGACTGTTTAACGAAAGAAATTTTATTAACAAGAATCCTTATATAAATGTTATATTACTTAAAATAACAACCTATTAGTTTTTTGGGGCAAGCATGTGAAACAATATTAGTTATTTAATATTAATTATTTAGGGATTAATATCAATTGTATTTATTCAGGGATCATGCTATATTTTCTTAAGTACATATATGTGAAATATTTTTTCCCTGTCTATGTAGAATATCTTGCTATTGGTAGAACTTTATTTTTTATCATGTGGAATAATATTATTTTATTTGCCTTATTGCGTTTTGTGACTTTGGCATTTGTAAGTAATGTATATATATTTTTTCTTTTGTACTTATTTATGCGAATAATGAATGGTTCGAAGCAAAACAAGTCTGTCTCAAATAAAGATCGTCGGTACTTTGAACTGTTTTTGAAATGTAGTGGAGGAATGATAGAGGAATCTTTTTCTTTCAGTAGAACGTAATTAAAGAGGTGTAATATTGAAACATAAGTATTTTATAAAATTGAAGAATTAATACGAGCATCACGCCTAGCTTGGCTGAATCATGTATTACTTAAACTTTTTTTTTCAGAAACAAATATTCTATTCTGTAATAGACTGCTCTAATGCAACATTATCATTATTTAAAAATATGCATATTTTCGCATTGGTATAATAATGCCACAACGCTCTCACGGAATTTTCCATATTAGTTAAGAATATAAATAAATCAAAATATTTCAAATAAATAATTTTATTTCTAAAAAACATATTATTACATAAAATTATTATATTCATCGTAGATATATAAATATAATAGACTATCCACACAAGCGATACAAATTGCATGTTAGTTCAACTATTTCAAAGGTACACCTGTAGTGATCAAATGATCTACTCGTATATAGATGTATATCTTTTAAAACACAATGTTGTCATGATAAGGGATGATACACAACAAAAAAAACTACATGGTGTAATAAAAATAACACAGCTACAGCTAAAAAAAAATATTTTGCTGCACTAAAGCACTATTTCTTGTGCCTCTTTTAAATACATTTTTAAACAAAAGAAATAATAAATAGCCATCATGAAATTCATGCTTCTCAAAATTTATTTATTTTAATTTCAATATAAATAATCATTTTATATATCACTTTATAACAATATTATATACCATACTCATATTCATTTTCAAATACTTAAATTACAAATAGTCCTTATAAAAAATATATGAAATTAATCTTGTCTCATATAATTAATTATAAAAAATATTAAATAACAATTTAATTATACTATTATAAAATTAATAAAGGAAGCATAATCATATAGACATACATTTATTGTGTACTAATTAGTAATATTTTTCATCAGTTCTGTTATATTATTTAATCAAAAATCTGCACTTAGTCACGACAGAATAAATAAATTAAGTTAAAATGCCAATATATTTTAATTTTACTTAATTTATTTTATATATAAAAAGAAAAAAACTTTCTCCTCCATATACATTAGTCTATGTAAAAATATTTTTGTTTTTCATCAAAAAGGGTCAACTAATAGTTTAAGAGGAACTTTTATTAAATTTAAATATATACAAGAGTATTCTTCTGTATATAATATTTTACTCAATTTATTCAAAATAAGATATATATTTTGCGTATGTTTGTTAAATATGTTTTGTAATTTTTGGATATAAAAGTTAATTTAACTGCATTCATAATTAAAAAAGTAAAATTCAGACATATTATTCAGGTAAATTTTGATAGTGCATTTAGTGGTAAAAACATTTATTTTTGGTATTAAATTGTAATGAAGAAACCAAAAATTTATGTAAAATAACAATCATCTACTCATATATTCCAAAGGTAACAAAAACAGTAATGGTCCTTACAGCTACATGGTTATATGGAAATCTAAAGCAATGAAACATTTGTTAAGAGATAATTTAATATTTATGATCAATTATTCGAATATAATTTATATTTAAAAAAATATTTATTAATAAAAAAAGACTTTAATATTAAATTTAAAATGTTAAAATAAAGATACCTATAGGTATAATTAAATCCAGTGCAGGAGCTACCTGCTGAATTACTTGTATTTTCAATTAATACAAAATTAAGACAATAGTAGAAATACGAGTATTTTCACATCGGTGGGTATGCCAATAGGTAAATATCTATCAAATTTATTAATTAATTTGTTAAATTTATGAATGATTGAATCCACGCAAATGAATCACAGGCCGAAAACACATAATAAAAGTAATAAATACATTTTTTGCTTTATCGACTCACTAGGTACCTAACTCACCTTTAGGTATTTGCTTAAGTTTTTTTTTATTTTTTTTATTTGGTTCTTTATTTAAGGTATTTTTTTTTCTTACAAGTTTACAAATAATAATAACTCTAACTTAAATTACCAAACATTAATTGTCTCTTAACTTATTACAATAATGTGTTAGATAGTATAAAAATAACTTAATATATTTAATTATGAATTAATTTACACCTTCCTTGAATGGAAGGCATTTCTGACATGTGATTTTACTTAACACTAGGACTTAAAACTAGGATACATGTTGAAGAAGTTAGAAAGAAAGAAAGAAAGAAAATAAATCATAAAAAGAGACATAACAGACACATAAAATGAAACACTTAAACATACAGGAAAGAAAAACTAAATTAAACACTAATAAATATACATGTAGTGGACTAAACCATTGGTGAGTTCACCTGGGCAGGACATTGGAATGAACCCCCAATCTGTTGATCAGAGGGTTTTTGTGTTGTTTTGTGGATCTGTAGAATGTTATTGTTACATTGATGAAGTGTTGATGGAGGGTCTGAATTTTGTGGCGCGTGTGTAGGCGTTTGAGATTCATGCGGGGAGGGGTATTGTATATAATTTTTAAACATTTATTTTGAAGTATTTGTAATTTATTAAAGTTAGACATGCAGTTGTTAATCCAGGAAGGACCGGCGTAGGTGATGATGGGTTTTACGAGAGAGTTATAAATAATGGATTTGTTTTTAAGTGATAAGGAGCTTCTTCTATTGAATAGCGGTGATAACGCTCTGAGAGCAGTGAGTGCTTTGCATCTAGCTGCTTCAGTTTGGGGACCCCAGTGAAAACGTGAATCAAGGACAACACCCAGATACTTGACTTCTTTAGACCATTCAATACGGTTAGCACCTTTGCTTAAGTAATATAATATATTACGCAGTTAGCCTTATATACTATTCACATTACATATATGTATCGTATTTTAAATATATATATATTTCTTTTTATAATCATTTACTACATAAAAGAAAAGGCCCTATATATGGTTATATGTATATGATGGTTTCGATAGTAAGGAAATCGAGTTTTTTAGTTGCAGATTCAACTTTTAAAAATTAATTATCCCTCAACTATTTATAACAGGGATGAACTCGGGATGTATTGTAGGGCTCGTATCAATGAGTCCAACAATATATTTCTACTTGTTCAGAAAGAAATATATATGATTCGTATTTGGTCTTTCAGAAATTACAGAAATCTTAATGATTTTCCCTAGAATTCACATTTAGAATACTTTTGAACATTTTTGTTATCCTTGTATTCACTACGCAAATAACCAAAATTACGAATATAAATAAAAATGACAAATTCATTTAACAACATAAGTACAATAGTGCAGTAATTCGCAATAATGCAGTCGACAATTGTTACTAAAGTGAATTGAAATTCCCACTTTCAACTTACTTTGTAATGCTCATGCCCCTTCAATATGTAACTATGGTCTCCATTTTAAGTGAATAACGAAGACCCTATACACGATTTATTTAGTTGTTGTATTTCACAATTTTCAAATGCCATGTGATAATCATTATCAATTATCAAATAGTAAACGTTAAAAGTTAAGTGAAATAAAACTACACACTTAGGTTTTATTTTAAAGGGAATCAATTTTATAATGATAAATCAATTATATGATGTTGATATTTTTTTGTAGCTAAATTGTTCTCCAATTATAAAAAATAATTGCATTCCCGACAAGGTGAGTTTTTATTTTAAGAGTTAGTGAAGAGCATGAATCATTTTTTGTTTTTATCTTGTGATTTTCGGTCGTTTTGTTCCTTGGTCCCCAGTTCCATGCTCAATATACTTTCCAGCACAACTCTCGAGGCATTTCTTCTACTGCATCTAAAAACATAATAAAGTTTTCATTTGTCAGCCATACTTTTTGAATGTATTCGGAAATATGTTTAAATAAACAAATCACCTATTGTCAAGTTTACCATTTTGTTAAAAGTTAAAAACAGAATATTTATGTATATATTTTCATTTATTATAAGTTTCTTTTGTCCTCTATTACAGCGGTGACAACTACGGCCCGCAGATCGGATCCAGCTCTCCAATAATTATCATGCGACCCCCTTATTTTTTTTGAATTTTTATTTAAATTATTGATATGTTTAATTAAATAAGATTTTTTTGTCATTTTACAACACGACATTCATTTCAATTTATAAATTGGGATTAACCACATTTTTTTAGAATATATACAAGCAAATATAAATTTAAATCCGAAATGGATTCTTATAAGAATTTATTTGATGTCCGGGCCTCTATGTTTTAAAAAAATTAATCCGGCCCGCTTCTTAAACAGTTTAGTGAACACTGCTCTATAATATGAGGACGCAAGATATATAGTCTATGTAATATGTTTTTTCAATTTTAAAGTTAAAGTTTTATTGTACATATTTCAGTTTAATTACCTTCATATTGTTTCGAAAAAAACAAATAGGTTAACCTTTTATATCAAAGGAGGTTAACTTTACATAGGACTATTGACATATCTGCTCTAATAGAAGCGTTCGTTCCACAAAACGGCTAACAGTACTTTTATCATGTCCTGTACTCATTTCAAAAACACCAAAAATGGAATATTTGTATTTTACAATGTAATATTTTTAAGCATACCTTGGAAATAGATTGTCGCAGTTCAGTGACTTGGCTCCATTGAAGGTTTCTTCGATGAGGGTATCCATAGCTCGTTCCATGGGCAGCTCACCTACCACTAGTCGCAAGCCGAGACTGAAATATCAAATAGAGACTACAAATGTCAGAGAATAAAGCAGTCTAGTACTAACGAACAACGAGTATGAGGAGTTATCGCCGACATTACGTCTACTTTTTAAACACCTTATGAGTTGCATATTTACACCCGTATGCAGAGACATCTCTTAAGGTTAGCTACTCTACTTTATAATGTTTAAAATGAGAAAGCCTCAGTCCTCCACTCACCTCAAACCTTAAGAAACATTTCTGCAAACGGATGTTAGTGACGTTACTTGGAGATCATTAATGACATAATTAAAATGTTTTAAATATTTTTTCAGTAATAAAAATAATAACCTGTTTAGTTTTGCTAGGAATCCGTAGGCACCATCGATCTTTGTCGTCTTGTCTAGATTTTTGCAATAAAGAGTCCAGATGCAGTCCAACTCGGTCATCTTTTGTCCATCTGGTTCCACGGAATTGATGCTCTGCTCCTCTGGCATCGCGTCATCCATGTTGGATACCATTTTCATTGCGTCATTCATCATGGGGACCATTTCATTTCAACATCCAAATTGGAGACCTTTTGCATTACATGGCGTGGTGAGATTGTCCTGGTCTCTGTTTTGACATCAACCTGTGCGTCATTTTCATTGCTTCTCTGTTGTACAGTACCAAAGTTTTCGAGTTGTGCTCTAGAAAAAAAACACTTTCAAGGTTGGTTTCGAATGGTCTCATGCGAGTTTAAATATACTCCAGCTATTGCAAAGAAACAAATATAATATGTATAATACATTTACCATACCTTGCATTTCTGAACGCCTTCCCAAGATGCATGGCTGCCCTGGCGGTGCCTACAGCAAAGTCGACGATGTCCTGTCCGACATAGTTTTCAGAAAACGAGCTCAAGAGTTCTCCAGAAACCACGTCGTCATCAGCTCGGTGCTCCAACTGCCATCTGGAAATATTAAAGAGCAATTTATAATACAGAAAACTACAATATTTGATCTCTGGAAATATTAAAATATACAACTACAAATACTTATAGGAGGCAACTGAATAAAACAAACATCTAGTTACATGGAAATTTTCCAACAAGATGCAATTTTCATGCTCCTTCAGAAATAATTCCACGATATTGTTATCTATTATAAAATTTATATTAGCTTGTTATTTTATTTAAGTACAATGAATGATGGTATGCTACGATGTGTTGCTTAAAAATGATAATAATATATTGCAACACCACGCTGACGGAGCACGCAAATGGAGACGCCACTAATGGAGACGGAGTAGCGACCCAGCCCACGAGGCGCAAAGTTCTTAACGAACGATTCACAAAACTACGACGCTATATCTTCTCCATCGATGATTAGTTAGCAAAAAATAACAATATATTTTAAAAAATACTAACAGATCAATAGCATCTCTTCCTTCAGCTTTGTTGTCCTCCAGCCCCTCGTAGATGACGCGCACCTTCTCCGGATCCATGAACAGAGCGTTCAGAGCAAACACTTCAGGGTCTCGGAATACCATACTATCAGATGCTTCCTGAAAACAAATACATATAAACTTTTTTATTATATATCCTGCTTCCTTGCATTACACAAAGATCTAGTGAACAGATTCAGTTCCGGTTTTAGTTTTTGCGGTGCGTCATGCACTATTTTTCTATGCGCCCCTAGTTTTCTTTGCCTCTATTTTTGCTAAAGGATTATTTTTATACAATTCGTCCAAATTTATATACAATATAATCGACCTCTTTTACTTAGTTTGGTGCCCTGTCACGTTCAGCGGTTTTGGACAATATCTGAACTAGAATAGCCCTCGAACTGACATTATGGACTCGTAGACTACAGATCCTATAGATACGTTTATTCATTTAAGTCGTTAACTATCCTTGACTTCACCGCAGGCACTGACTGAGATTTCTGCCAACCCCAAAGATTTAACAGTTTCAACTGGATAACGACTGATGAAACATCATGACTGTAATAATATATGACTTTGGCTGTGTTATCCTGCGTAGACCGGTTTTGCTTTTTAAACAGGTTGAACAGTTAAATGAGAAAGATACGTTTAATTAAATTGTTAATCTAGTCATATATCAAGATGTTGTGAGCAGCGCAAGACTACTCCTTCTGGAGGAATGCCATGTCTTGGTAGATGAGAACTCAGTTTAGCTAAAAAATTCAGTTGAACTGTTTACCTGGTCATCCCACGCCATCAGCTGGATATTCCTCAGTAGCATGACGTCTAATGCGAGAAGTCCGAAGGAGATGGGACTGGATGTGTTGGTGAGGATGCGCCGGGTGCGGGCTGGGTCGAACTCAATTGTTGTGTTATCGTCGTGGTAGATATCCTTGAGCCGCGTGAGCAGTACGCCTGCGTCGCCATCCAGCAGCGTCACATTTAAGGCACGAAGAATCTGGAATTTGAAGATAGTTCGTTTTAATTATAAAAGATAGACATAATTATATAGTGATTAGTATATTTAAAAAAAGACCTTCGTAAAAAAAGAAAAATACTTATAAAAAGTATGAATAGAGTACGTCTTTAGCAATGGCCCAACGAGTTCCTAAAAACAAGCCACTAGTCGTTACATAGTCATAATGTTCATACGCTTTGATTCGAATGTTGACACCTACACGAGGCAATGTAGGTAGAACAGAATGAAGTGTATTTTCATATTAAGATGCGTAAACTCCTGCAGGTTAAAAATCTAGTAGCATCATTATCAATAGAAAGATCGAAGCACCTCGAACGAGTTATCTAAGGTTTAGCTAACTATTTTTTACCTTAGGAATGGTCCCTGCCTCTCCCTTGTTACTTTCTGCCGGTGCGTTGTCCATGTTGCCCACAATCCAGTCGTGCAGCTCCTGGATCTTCTCCAGCAGATAGTCTGTCCAGCTGTTCTGCTGATAGTCGTAGTAGTAAGCCTGCGCGTCCCTTTCCGAGTAGAAGTAGTCTCCGGGATCGTAGTACGAATCCTCGTTCTTCCTGCGCATCTCCGACAAGTATATCGTGGAGAAATCTATAAAAATTTCCATTCATAATTTTAAATCAAAGGAATAAGATAGTTGGATTTTGAAAATATCGATCGAAATTTCATCCTACAAAGATAAATTTTCAAGAGACCTGTTAATATTATCTACTAAAATAAGTTGCAGATGGTTCTGTAGCTGTTTTGATTTATAGGTTGGTATCACTTTTTCATATTGAAATACTTTTCTTACTCAGTACAGCCACTCCAAACGACCGATGTTTTGGCACATTTTCATATCACAATGTAATGTTTTAATAATAAATTTAAATAAAAAAATCTTGCTTTCTTCAATCAATAAAATCAGCGCATTAACGCAAAAAAATACATGCCATTAGATGTCAGTTATATATTCATCTGTAGATTAGTAAGATGCATTCCTGCAGTTGATTATACGCCTCCTTACAGGTTTGCATGGAACACCTGTAAAGGCGCCGCTTTAAATGGAAAGTCCAACTGTGACGAGAGGTGGATGTAGTGCTCATGAACCCAATGCTATTGGATTCCACCCGGGGTATCAATGAAAGATAGTCTGAAGATGAGTTACATACACTGATTGTGCATGTTTCATTACCTCTGTTCATTATCGGTTGATTCCATAAGATCCCGACTAGGTCATCAATGAGAGCTTATCTGAAGATGAGCGAGATGTCCTACCTGCGCTAGTCTCTTTGTCTCCCTGCAGGTCGGATTGCGACACGTGCGAAGGGACCGGCTTGAAGGGAATGTCCAGCTGTGACGAGAGGGGACCCGCGCTGTCCTTCTTGTGGACGCGATGCTCATTTGAGAGTGTTGGCTGTTCCTCAAGGATCCCGGCCAGGGCGTCACTGGAGGCGAGGGCTAAGTTTGTGGTAACCTGAAAAAAAAACCCTCTGTCTATCACGGTCAAGATGGGTATGATATTATGAAACTGGAACATTAGGATTTCAAAATATATGTATTTGCCAATATAGCTTCTTGAGTAAAGGTGTCAAATTAAAACAGTACTAAAAACAGCTTTATCGATAAGGTGCGAGTTTTTTCAAAAAGATAAAAAAGTCACGTTTATTTATTTCACAGTTTTATGTAAAAGAAACCACACAAATAGGAGTCACCTGTACATGCATCTGATTTATTGAGGATCTTTTCCATAAGATTTTGTGATTTAATATTATTTTTGATGTTTCAAATATTTGACCTTATAAAATACAGTTTAGTGACCTTGCAAATATGGTAAACTAATCAATAAATCACATATTTTACGACAAAATTATAAGCTTAATAAAGAATTAAACAACACATGCTTACCTGACCAACTGCGTCATCTGGTGATGAGATTTGCGTGCTGCCGTATAATTCTTTCAAATATTTGGCCCAACCTTCACTCTTGTCCATCATCCCCTTGATCAGCCCATCCTCCAAAAGTTTGTCAGACACCTTCTTCATTTCCTTCAAATCCTTTTCATCATTAGTAACAGATGCATTTAACTTAACTATCGGCAGCTCTAAAATTTGAATGGGCTCTTTAATCACTTCTTTAATTTCTTTTAAAATCTCTTTTTTTTCAATCGGTTTTGTTTGATGTATTTTCAGAACATCCTCGGATATTTCCAGTATCTTTTCAGGTTCATTTTTGACCTCTTTTACGATGGATCCGTACTCAAAAGTTAGTCTGTCGTTCTTGGTATTAATTTTGTGATTGACTATAATTTCACTTGGATTTCTGTCGTCAATAAAGTTGGTTTCGAAATCCACATCCTGCAAAATAAAAAGTAAAGGTAACTTAATTAAAATTTTATAATTTGTAAAATTTCTAATCACATATCAATATTAATACAATGACTTATAAGTCCATATTAATGAAACATTTTCAATGCCCTTTTTACCCTTGAGTTAAAACGGTGTCTATGGTTTAAAGAGGTTATAGAAAGAGATATATTGCTTAATCTATGAAGTGGTTGCATTCTTGGTACAAACATCTGGAGGTTCATATATATCTTGGACTTCCTAATAGCACAGCGATCTTGCCTTTAAAGACTGCGCTTGAGCCAGTAATGATGAGTTTTCCAGCACACTGGAGCGCCTGCTTGCCCTGTTTCCAGCCCAGACTGCAGTGACGGCCACAGCTAAGCAGAGTATCAGGCACAGCAGGGAAGCCAGCACCCACATCTTCGCTGGAATCTGGAATCAGCATCAAACCTCATTTTAATACACGTGTATTTTGTTAGCCACTTTAAACACATATCAATAACGTCAAATTTTTCCAAATTTTTCCAAAATTCACCCAGTTTCTAAGAACATTGATGGCCCGTTTGTTTATTCAACAAAAAGTCCTGGGAGAACCAGCAATTCAGGCACATAGGGGAGGACCTTTTTTTCACATAGTGGAACGTATTTAAGTTTAAACCAGTGTGGATGAGGAGCCGTTTTATCATTTTTGGGCAAGGATACCAAATATTTGTAAAAAAATGTACTATGAATTTGAAGTGGATCGATACAACGGTTTATATTATATGTGATCTGACGAAAGACGACCCGACACATACGTCAGGTGGACCATAGTTTTTCCATCATCGGAGAACAAAAAAAATCAGATCCATCGTTTCGTCCCAATTTTGCCGCACTTTTGATTTATGGGATTTAATCAGATAACTACAGACAGATATCTTAAAAAAGGCATATCTTGTATTTATATATTTTTAATGAAAACCACGATTTGTGTAGCGCAGATAATGTTGAGTGATTAGCAATTGCAGGGCGGCGTTCTTCTGTAGTTTTGCTTTTTTAGGTTTTGATGGTTGTAAACGTATTTGATTAATAACTTACCTGTGTTTTGTGCATAAAGTGGGCATATTTGCAGGGCATCGGTCTAGAGGGGGCGCCTCCGGGAAACAACACTCCTGGTGGACGCTTCTGGGGAGACATCTGGAAATAAAATGCATTTTATATATATATTTAAAATTTGCTAAGGTAACCGCTTTTTACAAGTTTCTAACAAAAAAGGAATTATAAATTTGATACAAATCGAAATAAAGATTTCCTATCTACTCCTACATGACAAATAAACGGATGAATCATTCCAAGTAAGCGGATGATGTTCATGTAATGCCGTTCTACCTAATTTTATTATTACTAATAAATACATTTTACCAATTTAAATGGAAGGAGTCGGAGGTATATCTCATTTTTTTGTGATCTAATTTAGAGTTTGTAAATTTAGAAAAAAATGCGTTGTTGTAGATCAAGTCAGCTACGATCGCATTACACCCTTACCCATCGGAAAATAAAATTAATTTTCCTTAATGTTGTCGTTATAATATTAAATTGAAAAAAAAGGTGTCGCGCATTTTTTTTTCAAATAATTGTCTCTTGAATACGTTTCCATACACAAAATAAGTGTATTATATTTTATAGCCTCATCGCGGATGCGAACCGTGTGGTTATAAAAACTGTCCCGCCTTAACAATTGTCGCTGCATGCGAAAGGCCGCGTCCGAGGCGGATAAACTGCAAGAATTGTTATCATCAGCTAATTGGGATGGACCACAATGGCTGGTTGCTATTATATCTCGTCGCGAGCTCCACATATTATCGTCGTCAAAAGAAAATGGAAGCCGATCACAAAGAGTGCATCCGCAAATGGGTAGAAAGGGGCTGGCGAAGTGTCGTCTCTCTGGTTCTCACAGTAATTTCCTTGTTCTCGCGATGCTCTCTCTGATGTAGCAGTGGCTCACAACCATTTCGGTACTAAGAACACTCATTATCGAATACTTCTAGTTTACAGTTATTTCAGTTAAAAATATAATAACTTAATAACTCAAATATTTCGATTCAGGAAAAAATCTCCGTGAAATGCTTCTCACTTTTTCTTATTTAAGTACACGATGGAAAGTACAAGTATTTTGTTATGTTTCACGGGTTTGTTCCAACAGGGAATAACTTGCATTTTTAACATTTGTGTTAACGGCCATTCAAGCAAATGTAATTTATTTAGTTATTTTATCAAAGAAGAATCTAAACTTTCTTGAGTATAATTGGTTGTACTCAAGAAAATTTAATAATCATTTTTTATAGATGTTCGTGTTATGGTTTCGGAGAGTTTCAGTAGCTGAAAATTTAATATGAAAAAATAATATCAAACAATGAATCAACTGCTTGCGAAAAATCGCTTACAGTACATTCTCGATAATTTATAACCTTTATTCTAGAATTTAGATTATTTTATATATCTAATAATCATATGATCAGAACATTGGATTTTTTTGTTGTAAAAAGAGTTCTTCGAAACTAAAAAGGTTAAAATTCACTGAGTGGAGTATTATAACTTTAAGCATCCATTGTTCATGGTGACTGGTGAGTGCCACGCTCCAACATCCCGGATTATGCAGTTCATGCGTGCAAATGCAGATGCATCGATCTGTGTCAGAACTTTTCAATATTCACATACATAATACATGTTATTATGATAAAATTACTTATTTGAGGTCAACGGTCGCAAAACGATTACTAATACAGCTACCTGTAACTCACAGTGGCAATTTATTACGAGTAGCCAGTGTTTTAAAAAAATATAATTACATTTATTTAACATACTGGAATGTATACAACCGAAACACAACATATTACAATTAATTTCCGTTCTTAATGATGCGTTCATTTATATTATTGCCAGTTAGCAACTTAAACACCCATTAGAACAATTATAACTGCTACTAAAGATAATGAAGCCTTAAAAAGCATTATGATCGCAGTAACGGGTTAAAAGAAGGTCGATTCAAACATGTTGTTTCTGTTGCTGAAAATATGAACAGAATTAGTAAAGGTATTTAAATCCTTATTTATTATCCACAAAATTTGGATGCCCGGATAGATTCGAAGTACTTTTTTTAAATGCATCAAAAATAACTCTTCATGACTTCTGAAGAAATTAAGAGCAACTAGAGTAGTCACTAAAGTAGCAAAGAAACGAGTTTATTTATCGTTAAAAGCACCGAGCCCAACCATGAACTACGTAGACTGCGACTAAGCTTAGAAGTGGTGCTGTGTTGTAGCAGAGAAGCTAAGAGAATTATGAAAAAATAATTTTCAAAAAAGTTAACTCACGATATACCCGTATTCGCGGCGAACTGGTTGAATGACGTTTAAAGGGCTGATCCATAAATGTGAAAAAATATCTGTATAAATTATACACAAAAATGTATTGTATGATAAAGATGATGTCGTGGAGATCCTCCCTTCTCGCTGTCTGTGTTGTGTGATATCAAGAAAATATAATAATATGATTGTTTTATCAATTACTGTCCGCAGTCTTATACATGCTCGAGTATTGAGATCACCTGCATCACAGAAGACGATGCATTAGTTTTTATTGGAGCGAGATAATCATATGCAGGCAAGGAAACGATTACCGATCGTACAACACAGACAGCATAAACATAATTCAGAATATGCACAGATATAACATAAACATAGCGTAATACAGAACACAGAGAAAGCATTCAGGGAAATGCAGTATAATTGTGTTTATCATGTTACTCTACTTCTGGATAATAAGACTCTTTATTCATCTGTCACTGGTTCTTTATATTCTTCTTCGTGTCAGCAACATTAAATAATTCTTCCAATTATACTTTTTTTATTGTAAAATAACACAGATGTAGCCGTAACGCACTTAGTTTTTCTAACATGCGTTTTACACAATATTAAATTTAACAGTATTGTGTGATATTAGTTGAAATATATACATATTTCAATTGCTCACAAAGCGCGAAAACAAGACAATACAACGTACTTAGATTATGTTGGGTTAAGTTGAAACAAAATTATGATAATGTGAATGCATTAATGATAATATACAATATATTAATGAATCCCTGATTTATGCCATTTCACCGGGCACTGTGGTAAGCTATCAATAGTATTGTGCCGTGAATTAATTGTCTACGAGCAGTGCATCCATACCTAACACGTATCCTTAAATAATCAATATGCCCGTTATATATTTATAATGAATGCCCTGTAATAATCATTTTGCTTGGCGCCTTCGGGTAGAGTCCAAACTCGCCTCCTTCGTAAAGCCGGATCTGGTTACTAGACATCATTTTGAATTGCACTTATATTGAACGAAGAATAACGATTATAATCTAGAAAATGTCTTTGAAACACCGTGTTCATTAAACGATGCAGCGAGTAGGCAATCGTGTGGAGTGTTGCGTGTTGTCTATGATGCGGTTAAGAACAATGCCGGAAGCGCCATTAAGTCATTATGAGAAGGTAAGCCACACAACTTTCTTGACACTCATTTCGCTCAATATGAGTTATTAACCTCAAGTGAGCTTTATTACGCCTATTAAATTAAACTATTAAATGACGGTACACTCACGTTTACTTGAGTATGGGTAAAACAATACATTTTTATAATTGCTTAAGAAATATAATTAAGAAACTAATAATATTAGCATTTATTTTCACTTCTTAACTCAAAAGATAGCATGCTTTTCACACCCATTTTTAACAAAAATACATATTTCTTATCTTAAATTAATAACATTAAGGTTATTAACCGACAATACTTGGTGAAACTGCATAATTACAATTAAAAAATAAACAAATTAAAAATATTTAGTTTTGATTCACATGTATTTTAATCGATTACATGTTGCGGCCTTCCTGGCCTTATTGAAGATGGTCTCCAGGGAGGCCGAAACATATAATCGTTTAAAATAAATTTGAATCAAAACTAAATATTTTTAATTTGTCAATTTTTAATTGAAATTAATTTAAAATTATAATGTTATTTTAAAATTACAGACAACTCTTTAATGCACGCTTTTATTATTTTTAACAAAGATTTTTCACATGATATAATAGTTTCTAATCATCCCATCTTATGAAAACGTTATAGGAAGATTGACTGTAAGTTACAATAAGAATTATGCAATTTCACTAAAAATTGTCAGTTATATTCAAGAAAATTAAGCTTGATCTCTGACTGCTGACTAAATAATTTAAATTATCTGTAAACTGAACTAAACGCAGGTATAAGGTATTATCATTTATTTATTTTATTATTAATTTACTTATGTATATTTATTTACACATATTTATTATAGTTAATTGTGTCAAACATGTAAAACATTATAAATTATTATAAATATAAATTATTTGGGTAAATAATTAAGGATCATGCTAAATTTTGTTGAGTATAATTCGCGTTTAAAAACATTGTCTAAAATGTTTGTTTGGTAAGTGTTTTGAATATATAGGGTCCGCCATCTAACGTTTTTTTTCAACTAGTGCTTATTTCGTGAACGGTAAGACTTAGCTCATGTCTGATTTGACAGGTAATTAGTTTGATCCTTCCGCTGAACGAATATGGTTGTGTATACGCTTGAACAAAGCTGGAAAATATTGCGACATTACTTTGAAAATCATGTTATTGTCCGCCATCTAACGTTTTTTTTAACTAGTGCTTATTTCATGAATGGTAACACTTAGCTCATGTCTGATTTGACAGATAATTAGTTTTATTCTTCCGCTAAACGAATATGGTTGTGTATACGCTTGAACAACGCTGGGAATTATTGCGACATTACTTTGAAAATCAGGTCATTTTTCTTCAAAAATGAGCAAGGAGTGGCCGTTACAGTCAATGGCGATAGTTATCGGGACATTTTTGTTCACAAAAATTGAAGAGGAGGATATTGGCAACATTTGGTTTTAACAGGACGGCGCTACGTACACACAGCCGAAGTTACACTCTCGATGTTTTGCGCCCCATTTAAAAAAAAAAAAGTTATTTGGCGGACCGGTTATGTACCTACTATACCACACCATTTTTGCGGGCGGTATTTGTACTATTCAAATATAATTATAACGACTTTTAGTCACCCAAATAATTTTCCAATTGAGCAATACATACAGTACGTCAACATTTTGACCTGGTGACACACTCATCTGCCATTCCACGTACGAGGATCATTTATCTTATTTGTAATGTTTTCAAACGCAGAGAGTTAGGAATACATTCGCAATCATTTCGAATATGACTAGTAATTACAGTCATTCTTGAAATAATTACTTGTATTGGCAAATGGGAAACTTTCTACAATATCCTCTCTGATATATTCATAGAATATAGATTCAGGCGTACTATGGGTTAAGGTCGCCTTACTTTAGTCTTGTCTAGAAATTACGAATATCACATCGCGATTGATCGCAGTTGTAAACAGTACAAATAGTTACTTCTTGGGTTTTCACGGCCAGATTTGATATTGTGGCTTTTGGATTTTATTCTTAGAGCATACCCACGTTCTCCGGACCAATGAAACTTGAGTATGTAGTTGCCATGGAGATATCAATAACGCTCGTAAAAAATAATCTGACACAAACTCGCAACTAAATCACAACTAAATCATCAATCGTGATGAAGACCCCTGCAATGGCGGTCGAAATATTGATTAGAAGAAATTCGCCACACGCGGCTAAGCCCAAAAGCCACAAATAGTACAAATATTGTTTTTTTCTAGTTTTTTATTATCGAATACTATTATTTTTATGAAATTATTTTATTATGAAACCGAAAAGTTTCGGAGGGACAGTGAGAGTAGTTGTATTTAGAAAATTCATTATAAACTAAATATTCTGGATAGACGAGAAAGTTGTGCTCAATGTAGGTCATCATTTCATATCCGGATATAGGGGCAGCTTGTGTCGACCACATGCACGAATCAAATCTCAAAAAAGGCTTGAAAAAAGGCTAGTTTATGCCCTCATACGACTGTAGATTGGAAGCTTGTCGTGTCTGCTCCTTGTTATTTCTCACAATATCACACTATCGTTCCCGCAATAGATAGGAATTTAATTTTGAAATGGGACAAAATAATCCAATTATATACTATATACATAATAGCTTCCAGATTAGCTAGAGAATTCAACTGGTATACACTGTGAATCGTTGCTGTAGGTGAGAAAAAGTCAAATCCGCTTTTTTCACGCTTCTAAGCTTGTCATCAATGAAGTCAATCGATCACAAGGAGTTACAATGTGTATGGAAAAACTTTGGGACTATTTTGACAAGACAGTTTGTTGGCAGCTTTCTTGTCGCTACGGTGGCCATGTATTCCGATTTCACAGCGGATATGGCACATATCTCCAACTAAATTGGGTTACTTTCAACGTTTCTTTTATATAATGGATACATACTTCTTTGTTAATGATGTTTCACATCCATACGTGACACTGGGAGACTGCATTGATCGAAAACCCTCCTTTTATGGAACACATGGATAGTTCATTTTTTCAAATGTATTCAGCTGTCTAAACGCACAATAAGTTACAAGCCTATACCTAAACCATAAGGTCGTTAATTTTAACGACCTTATCATACTTCCCGTATATTTACGGGAAGTATCAAGAGAAACTGACATATAGTATGTACTAGCAAATGTACCTACAGTGTCGCAGTAAAGCAATAATCTTTGTAAAAAAAAAATGTTTGTTTTATTAACACTTTTACAATTTTAGTTATTTAAAACAATTAAAATGTTGTAATACGTCCAATCTGATTTGTAAGACATCCCATTTGGTTTGTAAAAGATCCAATTTGAAATAAAAACCTATAGCTCTAATTAGTATTAAGTCATAGGAAATCTTAGCCTATTTAAGAAACATTGTTTCCAATATGAAGATGGCAGCACTTTTTAAAATAAAATGGAATAAAGTACTTACATACAATTGAGATAAAAATTATACCTGTTACAAAGATCGTGCAAGATTTACTCAAGTACATATAGTGATAGCAACAAATATGAATAGGTGTTTTGTTGTTGTTATTTTTATTACCTTCTAGAAGTAAACAGAACCTTCGGTGCACGTAAACAAGTTTTATATTATATATACACAGGTCGAACATTCTCAAATCAGCTGTGGAAACTGGTCGTAAACATTAGAAAAAACTACTTTTACCAGAAATGGTATTCATAGAATTCGAGAGAGTGTTACAATAATAATTGTTGCCACTAGGTACAAGCTTTAAGTATTTTATTTCCTGTGTACAACAAGTTATATTTATGTATTTTTATAAATGCTTCTGGAAAATGGAGTATGCACATATTATAATTAGTTTTAGGAGTATATTAGGGTGATTGAAATGCATGTTTACAGTTTTATTTAGAAGAAAACTAAATATGGAAAAAATAATTTTAAGATATTCAATTAAATAATGTGAATTATTTACTTTTGATAAGCATCAAGTCGATTATACGTCAATATCAATATTATTTTAGAAGTTTAGGGTTGACATATTTTTTCGAGATCCCTGTTGAGATAATTTGGTGGAGGATGTTTTTTGCCTCCATCTTATTTGTTAGACAAACGCTTTCTTTTCATTCGACGATTTACCTTTTCTATTAAAAGTTTGACGAACCATTATTTTAAACCTTATTTTTATTAGTTAATAAAAATTCATAATGGTAGCAAATAGTCAGCATTTAAATACGTTTTTGAACGTTGTATATACAGTATAAAAATAATAAAATATCATAAATATTAACTGTTTAAGTTAGGTCATGACTAGTAAAATACAAACCAATAATAATACGCTTTACAGTTGTGTGGTGGACAGGTAGTAAATTTGAAATATTATCTGATCAGTATTTCCCTGTTCGCTCTTTAACTGGAACATATGGTCGTATTATATGTATAATAATAACATTTTTTATTGCACATCTTTTCCGGATATAATGACGTCACTGTTCGAGTGCATCGAGATTCGAGACAAATGGCAATTCTAATGAAAGTACGTGTAAATAAAAGGGTAGCTCTTAATTAATTTTTAAAAATCAAATCAAAGTTAGTGGTTATTAATCAGCGAGGATGTTCAATCTGATCGGCGAACAAAGAATCAGTACATTTTATTATTTGTCTTTCCAATACTAAATTTGTTCCATTGCTATTTAAAAACACAAATGATACTTGGATCCAAAAAAATACGAAGTTGATGAAATGATACCCTTCAGAAGCTGCCGCCCAAGGCGTTATCAAGTCTCAATGTAATAATAACATTAAAAAATATCTTTGATGGGCTCCGAGGAAAAAATGTAAGAGAAGGTAGTCCGAGACTGAGACAGAAGGATTACATTAAAAAATATGCTTCTCATCTTTAAGAAAGTGTGTCCAACTATGCCCAACAAAGACGTGTCCAACTGGACGGTTGCAGTTAATGGTAAAAGCAGTTGGAGGTTAAAGGTGACAGAATATAAATAGGAATATGGGTTTTCTTTCCAATGTTTTCAGCATTCACTTAAAAATCCATTATAAATAATAAATATTTATTTATTTACCTTGTTTTTACATGGATCACGTAAGATATGGTCTCTGCTTAGGAGACTTCAGTTTCGACTTACTCGTAGCCTTCCTCAATCCATCACATGTCGAGAGACTAAATTGATTTATTTATTAATTTCTTATTAGGCATTTAGTTTAAATTAACTTTTATTTGTTTGTAAACAAAAAAATCTCATTTTAAAAAAATATGTAAAAATAATCACTATCCAAAAAAGAATACCTAAAATATATTTAAGAATATATAATTATTTTTTCTTCATTCTTGCAACCCTTAATGTCTCCCTCTCTTATCATTTCCTGATAGACACACCCCTACCCCATCGCCTACATAAAATGGGTTCGAGCACTTATGAAGTACTATGCAGATCAGTTGTCTCTTGACAAGTGATGGATTGAGGAAGGCTACGAGTTAGTCGAAACTGCAGTCTCCTAAACAGAGACCATATCTTATGTCATCCATGTAAAAACAAGGTAAATAAATAAATATTTATTAGGAATATGGGTATTGCAATTTAATAAAAATAAGATTAACATTCATTACTTATTTTGAAGTCGAAAGTCACTTTAAATTTTTCAATTAAAGAATCGCTTCACTCGGCTGTCGACAAATAATGGACTTTGTGTTGAAATGATTGTTTAATTTTGTATTAATTTAAATTCACACAACAATGAATACTTTTCAATGCATTACGTACGAATTATAAAATATAAAACAAAATATTTTTTGGAGCTGCTTATATTATTTTGATTTTCTCACTGATAAAATTCAATTGGCCACTAATTATCAAAAGTATTACACCATTTTTTCCTTTTGTATTATTTGTATGGCTTTGAAATATTTTTTTGTATGACAAACTGTGAACGAAGATATAAAATTAGAGTTGGACCTTGCTTAACCTTTCCATCCATGTGATGTGTATCTTCCACACATTGCTTCTAATAACCATCAATATCTCTATAAATATAATAAATGCAAGGTTAAGATTTTAGGTATTTCTCCATAATATATTTACGCATTGATTTAAAAAATAATATTAATAAAAATCAGAATTTATCGGGTACATTGGAGGTATTTTGTGAATATCGGAAACAAATTCACCCTGTGAGTGCCTCAACCTTGGTTCTCAATGATATGCGGGAAGCGCGACACTATATTTGCATCTCACTCTTTCATACTTCACTGAGAAGGAAGAGGAAAGAGAGTGGGAGTGGGCCATTCCGGCAACTACCAAGACTAGCGGCAGTAGCTATCGAGCTTGAAACCAGAGTGAATCCGTGAGCGCTGCCAGATGTTTTTTTTAATGTTTTCAGCCAATAAATCTCAAATATTATAATTTTTGACTTCAATTATAATTAATTAAGTGTAAGTAATCTGATACCAAATGCCAGCAAAATTTTTAGGCAATCATACAATGCAGTAGGAAGGACAATAATTGTTTAGAATAACAAGTATTTAGCATTACGACTAAGATTCAGTGGCAAACTGTAAGGTACCATTGCATTATGTATTTTTTATATTAATACAATATATATACAAAAATGTCTCTACAGTAATGGATAGATCTCATCTGTGGATAAGATGCTTGCAATTTAAGTTGAGTTTAGTCGTTTCATTTGGCCGCCAAACTTTTTTTACGATTATTATTTATTCGTACACCGTCCACAAATGTTGATTTGTTCATTCAAGTGATGTTGGGATGACTTTTGTCGACCAGGTGGTCAACGAAAGTGTACAACAATGAAATAGTACAAATTTTATAGTCTAATAATCAACCTCGGTAAATTGATTGATACCTAAACTATTGCACTTTACGGATGAGAAATCAGTTCAATACAAGCTGGAGTTTTCTATAAATATTTTAAAACACATCAACCAACATTATATTAGTAAATATCTTTACAATTGGTCGAAAATTAAGCCTGCGACTTTCAGCGTGACAACCGAACATTTTGATAGTTTCAACCTTTTCTTTTGTCGTATTTTTAATATACAAGTAGGCTAAAAGTAAGAATTAAATAAAAAGTCGTTGCTATGATATTTTAGAGAGAAAAGTGATTGTTTTCAAATTTGTGTGGTTAGCTTATTTTCAAATGTTGTTTTAGAGCGTTAGGTAAATGATCCGATCTCCTTATAAATAAAACACTGATTGCGAGTATGTCCCACAGATCCCATGACACCACATGTTTACTCGTACAATATAAAATCTTATTCATATTCCTGTGAATGAATTCCCAAACTTGGGAAAGATTGTCACTATAATATGTCACTGTATTGAATCATGAATATGTTTATGTACGATTCACTTTGAATTCAAATTCGATTTTTTTCGAAGAACAAGAGGAAAAAAAATCGATCTAATCGAAATAAATATTTTTGCCCCATCCCTTTTACACAGGGCAATAAATGTGTCACAGGGTTCTTCCTACGTTGAACAAACAATAGAGCATGAACGACCATTATTTGCAAAGAAAGAAAAACTTTTTCAAATGTATGTTTTCCTCGACTTCGTTCATATCCGCCTCATCGCTGTAACATATGATCGCTAAAAATCGCCGCTTTAGTGTTGGAATGCTCTTCCAGCGTCTGTGTTTCCTCCTTCCCAATCTGGATCTCTTCAAGAAACAGATAAATATACACTGCAATCTCATCGTTTCTGCATGCAGCGTCCAGCCTCCCTGGCTGAGCGTGATAGAGTGCACTGGTCTTACATGCGTTTACATAAAAAAAACATATATGAGGAAATTTAAGGCGTTTATTCATCAGCTTTTTAAAGGAGATCGGTTTATAAGTCGGATGCCTCTGAGACTTGGACCATATAGTCTTATGAAGTGGCTCAACGTAAAACATTTATTTTAAAACTTAAAAAAAACAGCTGTCACTATCGTGTAAGCCGTTGCTTTTATAAAGCATTCGGTGAAGATTCAGATTCCAGGATTCTGAGCTGATACTACATAAGCGTAATTAACAAGGGTTTGTCATTTGTTATCTACTTAATAGAATACGATAGACATTCCAGGTAAAAAGTATCAAATCAACATGGCTAGCGGGGGGTTTTTACATTATGACTTGCATGATGTTGTATTTAGGGTTGCTAGATGTACGGTTTTCAACCGGAATATACGGTGCTTTGAATATTTGACCTTCTGAATAAACATTGGCCGACCGGTCAAGGGTTTTTTAAATCCATAAATTAAAAAAATTAAAATCAAAATTCCGAAAAATACTTTTTGTACAAACTATGTATTTGAGTGCAAATAGGGTATTTTGCTCATCAAACAAGGGCGTTTTTTCTTATCGATCTTTCAAAAGGAACGTTTGTTTTTTTTGTTTCATTAGCATATAAAAATCATTCAAAGATTCCCGACGTGATTTCGGAAAGGTATTGGAAAAAATATGTCTGGTATTTAAAAAAAATACATTTGACAATAATAGTTATGAGTTTATACGAGATATTTTCTAAGGAAAGAATTTGACAAAAAAATATATTTTATTTTTTCATTTCTTCACTCAAATAAACGGTGCGATAATTGAAGCATAGGACCGTCATCAGCGACGTACAGGTACCCCCTCAAAGTCTTATCAAATATATTAAGAGTATTTTAGTTTAAATAACGTTTTGGATGAAAGTACATTGACCTGAACGAATGGCATCCATAGTTTATGCTCTCATGCCATAACTCGTTATTTAACGAATTTAGTAACCATTACTGACTACTGTTCTGAAAACTTAAAATGCATCGTATTTGGATGCAGTGAAATGGTCATAAACATAAATTCATAGCTTGTGCATTGTGCCGTGTAGGGATTTTTTTTTGATGTTTCGACCACTGTTACACATGTCATCATCATGATGTGTTGCGTCGATAATTATTCGTAGAAAAATATTCAACGCACCATATAATATTTTTTAGAGACTAGGTGATCAAGCTTGAAGAGCTTTTATTTCGTGGTATCGAATAACCGGCGCGCGTTGTTAAGCGTCAAAAAAGGCAAAACAATGATTTAAACATAAATAAAATGCACTTTTTATGATGATCGGTTAAATTGAGTGGAAGTTTATAGGAAACAAACAAACATGAATTTGGTTTATATAAAAATATTTTTTAATACTATTTACCTTTTCGCTTTGTGTTCCCGCACAATAAATTATTTTTTATGACTAAGAAATTTTATTTTATTATATAATTATATATATATATGTAATTACACTTCACATTTAAAATACATCATAAAGAATGATTACAAATAAAATACTCCTTAAAAACGTAATTTATTTGTATTGTTTTTTAAATAAAAATATGTTTTTTGTTTATTTACACTATTGAGAAACTTATATATTATTTTTCAAAGCGTTGATTTTATTTTGATTTTCTTATTTTCTCGATGTTTACGTTTATTTAAAATAAAAATGATATTGTCTATGTTTCCGCACGTCCGAACGCTAAGAATATCTGAACGGGACTGGCTCTCACAAAATGACTGGTAATTTGAACCCAGTATTCGTGTAACTAACAGTAAATTTTGCGCTAAGACTACCTCCTAGCTGATTATATACCAAACGATGGGAAAGATGGATGGAGGATGACCAAAACTGAGAAATGCTTTCTTCGCATTATAAAGAGACACAATCTGGAACTCTTCTTTTCTTGTAGTTCCCTCATTACGAAGAAACGTGACCTGCGTTGATTGAATAGAACTGCGGTTCACCTTACGCTGTATGCGTATTGACTAACCAAAATATATTAAAATATCACTTATAGAACAAATCTATTTAAAACCAAATCGTTTAACAAATGAAAAAAAATATTAACACTATTTTTTGGGAATTATGATGCGGAACATGGCAGGTGGTAATTTTAACGGTTAATTCTAATTTTAGTAGCACAATAGGCAACAGTATCACTTTTGTTCTAAAATTTAAACCCAATACCTAAATAAAAAAATAAATGAATGTTTCGCCAAATAATTTTTATTTTGACTGTCACCTTTGGGTCTGAATATCAAAATACCTTCTGGATCAGATTGATTTTGTTTATAGAAAACAATAATGTTTTCTTTATTATTGATTATACAAATTATGTGTATTATAAAGTAACAATTGCACACATGGCTCAAATTATTAATCTATGAAAAATAAATTATTGTGGGTTACATTAGTATTTTGTATCGCTATTATCGCGACCGCTGCTCTTCCGAATTTTCGCAATTGATCTCTTCTGCACCCTTCCAAAGCGGACAGACTCGTCGCACTCTTATTGAACATGTAATATTTTTTTTATATAACACGATACATTTTATAATTTTACAAAGAAAAAGTATTTTTTAAATGCTTCCCAAAAGACAACGCTACTATTTGGCTTAATGCTTATAAAAAATACGCGTGTTTGTCTCTACAGGAAATAATACTTGCAAATTCAGGCTTAGGAACTGATTTAACAGAGTGAATTAAATTTGTAATTCGAGGTTCCAATTTACCTACGAGTACGTATACATAGTAGAGTCATAACTTGATACTTTTTTATCTGCAGCATGTTGTATCAATTCTATTTATTTTTTATGTGAGTCAACGAATGCAGGTAAATAAAGAAAAAAATATCATGAGAGTTGTGTTGTATGTAATATTTAATTTTAAAGTTTTTTCTTGTGATATGGGGTAAAATATATTTTTTATTTTCAAAAAGCCGGCAGGAGACCACCAAAAGTGGGTGTAAACCTTCAGTGTGAGGAGATGTTGTATATTATTTTATATATATTAATATGTGCATAAAAGCGATAGATACTGTAATAAGGCAAGGAACACAGATGCTGGAAGAGCTATCTAAAGCTTGAGGATGTCGTTTAACAAGGAATTTCAAAAAAGAATTGTACTTTGTCGATCAACCAGCGAAGTGATTTTGTCGATTTGCTGGCGGGTATAGCACAGTGGTTGAAGCGTTTGCTTGGCAAAACGAAGGTCGTGGGTTCGATCCCCGACGGAGATTAAAAAAAATTCAATCCATTCCTGAGCTCTAAAAATACCCGCGGTAGGTGTGAATTTGATCCTTCACCCGTAAAATGTCAGTCATAGCCTATTAATCGAAATTGGTGGTAGACGAAAGACGTCCCGTGAAGACCACCCATTCAAAGTGAATTCCTGTAATAGTAAGGATGATGCGTGAATGTCGGGCTGTAGTCTATGGCGTCGGCGGATCAACACTCCACAAGTAGCGCTTACCCATATGCAGCATGGTAAGCGTCATATAATTCCACATATAATTCCACAGATAAGACTTTAGAATCACTGTCAACATTTATCCGTATTCTCCTGTATATGATTACATAAACAAAAAATACAAAAAACATCAAATCATAATATTTTGAAATTCTTATTGCATTATTATTTAAAAAAAAAAACAAAACAAATATTGGTGATTTGGAAAAAATCTGAATTGCATACCAAAAAGCAGGACATTCCCAAAAGCTAGATAATCAAATAATTCCAGTAATTTTATAATAGTGTTGCTATTTTTTTAATAACGTATGTTAAACGTTCTCTAGCATCTACTGAAAAACTAAAAACACAGCTAATTAAGGTATTTTTTAAATATTTGAAATAATAAATTTGAGTTATGAAAAATAAAAAATAAACGTTGAATAATTAATTAAGATTTGTGATTTATATTTTTTGTAGGCGCAAAGGTTGAGTTATCGTTGAATGGTATCGCTCCCGCGAAGAGTACTCGCAACTAGACTTAGGTATACTAGTGCCTCTTTCTATTCGACGAACAATATCTAGGATTCACCGCTGTCAGGATCATATGATCGCCATAAGTCTATGTCACACAGTTTTGTCAATTGCCTTTTTCTTAGTCTCATCCCAAGTGCTGTAGTCGAAGCTCTCCATTGAGAAGCCTGGAAACTTGAAAAAAAGTCACTTGTAGTGGGATACATATTTGGGTGTAGGTAAGTTAGCATTTTAAAGGAGATTGGCTGGTTAGCCAGATGCTCCTGAGGCCTGGTTAATTTGGTCCTAAGGGGCGGCTCAACTGATGTAACGACATATCGTTCCCAGACAATTCGTTCTACGTCTCATCGGTAACGACGTGAGGCGCACTGGACGTCTGGTGCACGGGTCATTTTGCGCACGGGACAACTGGTGTAGTGGCTGTCTCGCTAACCTAACCTAAGGATTTGTTTAGTGATCGTAGAGTCCATAGATCCATAAGTCTCGTTAACGAAATAATTTAGGTTAGGCTAGGTTAGGTTATCAAAACATTCAGTGCACCTGTTGTCCCGTGCATCAATTGTCCCGTGTACCAGACGTCCAGTGCGTCTCACGTCGTAGATCGATGAGTCGTAGAACGAATTGTCTGGGGACGAAATGCGGCGAAACCGGCTCAACCCAAGCAACAGTAATTAGTCAAAACAAAGTACTTTAATTACAGCAACTTTTTTAAAGCCCCCATGTTTTCACTGTCGTAGAAATAGGGAATGATATCTATAAATGTTTTGGAATAAAAAGAAAATAAGTCACTTAATTAATCGCACATATAAAAGGTTATTTTTACAGCCATAGCTCTTATATAATTTCTTATATAATGACAAAACCATTCTGAGTTCATTTACGTGCATTGCCGGTTTGCCATTGCAATTAGAATGTTCTTGAAGAAACATATTTTCTTTTATTCTCTCTCGCAGATGTGAAAACAAGGCGATGCATAAACAAGCGAGAATTGTTTACTTTGAAATGTTTAATAATCCCATTCCGAGCGACTATTTTTAGAGCGTTGTTACGGTCCGTGCGATTGGGATGTTATTTTTTAGTTGATTTTGTTGCGAGATTTCATAACTGCATCGGAAATACCGTAAGAGAAAGAAGTGTGACGGGTATAGAGCTGTTCTGTTCCAGACTCCGGCGCAAACGCGGAGCGGACATTTGTCGAGATTTGTTGATATTTGCGGACGGTTGCCGACTTATAAGAAAATATATTTTTCATGAAAACGCATGCAGAAAAGCGCGAGCGGTTGAGACTAGTGGATTAGTTTACGCTTAGCCAGGACGTATGCAAGCTACTTGCGGGAAACTGTGTTGCATTTATGTGCGAATTGGAGAGATTACAAGTATACGAGTACATTCATTTATTTCTTCAAGAGATCCAGATTTTATGAAGGAGGAAACACTGATACTGGAAAATAATTCCAAAACTTACCAGTGACATTTAACAATGGATTTTGAAAAGTTGCAGCTCTGGTTCGACATTAACCGTGAATGGATGTTCAGGAAGAGAGACGAATCAGTCAATTGTGAGTGGGTTTAGGAGGAATTGTGAACCAACTTTACATCTGCATTCCAAGTATTGGATGTTATACGTAAGTTTGCCATTATATATCAGACGAACTAGTATTTTTTGAACCGAGTCAATTAAATCTAGAAGGTATTTTGGGGCTCCAACCTGACTGCTGAGTTCCAAGAATAGGGCAACCAAGTGACTGCTGAGTTCAAGAATAGGGCAGATTTGTCCTATAGGACTTAAGACATCCATATATAGAATAATAAGTTGTTGGTCATGTCATAATAGTTGTATGCTTAGCGCGGCGCTGGGCACGGCGCTTTTAATGACAGATTATACTAATTTGTTGCCCTTGTGGCGTCCCCTTCCAGACCTCAGAGCACATTCTCTGGGACTGTCAGTTCCTCTCGTTAGAAAGAGAAGTCCTTTTCGATGCAGTTCGAGGGAATCGCCTCGGCCCTATCGGGCATGAGGACTTTGTGGCCACTAAAAAAAATCCACGCATTTACAATCTTTGCTCGTATTTTCTGTGAGAGAATCTATCTTCCATCTCCTTCTTTTTACAACCCGTGAACGCGATTCTAATCTCTTTCACGGGTTCTTTCTTCTATCTGTGCAGTGGCCACAATTGTTCAGAGGGGACTCCCACTGTACTTATCATTATACGAATGAGCGCGTCATCAAGGAGACTTAACTGTCCTCTGGTGTGAGGCGGGTAAAGTCCAGTCCAGTTGTATGTTTAGCGACAATTTTGCGATAAATGGCTCCTCCACTCCCGCGCTGGTGAACGCTTGGTAACACTAGGCAACGCTTGGCAACGCTTAGCAAGAGTGTAGTGCCCGCTTTAAGCAGCTTTGTAAGTGCTTACGAGTATCAAGTCTGCATTAAAATCATAAAAACAAGGCAAATCAGCGTCTTTCACATGAAAATAATAATTCATTGATCAAACACGCATTTTTTGTATGAGAGTTCTATGACTCAATACGCATATTTTTTTAACTTAATATACTTATATATTCTACACAGACCAACATTATTATTTTATTTTTTGTGATACATGAAGCGGAAATGGCAGGTGCTAATACTAACTGTTAACATTGTTTTCTAGCACAAGACAAGAGAATATCACTAGCTCTCAAATGTCAATGCTTAACTTAAGACATGAAAATATTGTAAATACGAGAATAGCCGAGAAAATGTATCTCATATGTAAAATTTCTTTCGCAGGATATTAATCTAAAATAGTGGCAGAAAAAATATTTCGTGAACACGACGTATTCACGGTGATTCAAATATAAAGAGAAACAAACGAATTCCAGTCCACTGACTAGCTGATCTTACACATCCCAAAAAAATCGAGATTAAAATAATCCTTAGATGGCATCTCTCCACCTGGTTAATAATGTATTTACATAAAAAAAAAACTCAGATTATGCAGAGTATTTGTAACAGATTTCTAACATTTCGAAAAAGAGCATGTCATTGATGGAAATCACGATATAAGACAATGAGGAAAGAAAGTGAAGGAGTTCGTAAATAGGCAATAAAAATAGCATTATATTTTAACACGCGGCGGGTGCTATATAATGCAACGGAACGAAAGAGACAAATGCAAAATTCTAATTATACAATATGTGGACAATAATTGCAAGATATATTTACAGCAAGATGCAATTTTTATATCTTGTTGTAAAACTAAGCAACGTTTTTAATTGGGGGACGTGGAAATTTCTGATTATTGTATTTGAAAGAATACGAGAGAACCTGAATAAATGAAATGTCGTTGCTTTGCTAATGCGAATACCCCAAGAACACGGCACATCATATCCAGACCCGTGTGTCCAACTATAAAGCATAAATATACTCGTATATTATAGCTGCTCCTACCAGGGCCTAATGTTTTTTAAAAGACGCAAATATTTGACAAATAACCTTTGTTTACGAACGCTATTTGTATTATCCAATTGAAAAAGTTATTCCCATAATACTTTATATTTATAATATAGATAATAATACTTTGCTATCATTAGTTTTGGTGATCAACCATCATACCATGTTGAAACACATAATTGTAATTGGATGGTTGACCGCTGAGGGAAAACCACGTGTCGTTTAAAGGGTTGAGCCGTCATTTCTCCGTTGATCCAGGTCTCGGAAGTGTTAATCAAATTTTACGATATGTTTTTATAAATGATGATTATAAACGCCCAAGTATATTTCGGGTACAACAGTGCCTTATCTTCAAACCTCGAACTCTTGTCCCGAAACTTATGCATAGTATATTTGTACTCGGTATTTTTGAGTGTAAAAACAAAGAAAGAATCCTAGCAGCTGACACAAGTGTTAGAGGAAAATTTGTGCCGATTCTTTTGATCGAGCTACAGTGTGCGTATAAAATAAGAAGAATATGATATTTTTGAATCATTTCGTTCATGGATGTCACAAGAACGTTTTTCTGTTAATTCTAATAATTTTGAAACGAAGTTTCATGCAGAATGGTCTTGTAGAACTGAATTGCGCACCATCCAAGTTCAGCGACACAACATGTAAATGATTAATTGTCTAATTATGTATGTGGCAATACATTATTTAACAGGAATATCCTTGAATTAAATACAAACAATATTGTTTTTAAAAAAATATTTAACATGTATGAATCAAAGAATTAATGCGCGACCAAGTACCTCCATTCGTATCTTGATGAATATTTTTTAATAAGTAAACACATGCAGGGGAATGTTGTAGACTTTGCTGCATGTTGAGTGATGTACGCCAATGTCATTAGACTTTGTCTCAGCATCAAGATGATTTGTAATTTTTTGTATTAATTCTTACTCTTGTTTTCTTATGTTTTCTCAAGTTACATAACTTAATTTTTCTTGCCAACGTTCTTTATAAGTTGTCTTAATCTATTTGTTAATTATTTATATTTGTTCCTACGTGGTTATTACATTTTTAAATATATTTTTTTACCGTTTTCTTAATTGGATTGCATACAAGCTTGGAACAGATGGAGGGGGAAGGTTATTTTTTAAAATAGCTACAGTAGGTTATGCGTGTTGAAATAGCATCCATATACATGAAGTTGATAGAAGTGTCCTTACAGCGGCTTCAGGAATATGGAGAGGACCTCATTCCTTTCATTATCATTTATATATAAGGAACTTATTGTAAATGGGTACCTAATGTTAACGTTGTTAATAACTGTTTTTTATGAAAAAATATACAGGAGGATACCGACAGATGGTGTTGATAATAAAATCTGAGGATTATATGTCGTTTATCGTGTCACTTATTTAACATTCACACATCATCCATTTATTAGAGGAATTCACTATGAATGGGTGGTGTTCACGACTCGAGACGAATTTCGTCTACCACCAATTTTAATAAGTAGGTTGTGACTGGCATTTTATGGGTGAGGGATCAAATTCACACCAGATTTACCCCGATCTTGGAAAACGTTTTAGAGCTTGGAAATCGTATTTTTCATCTCCGTCGGGGATCGAACCCAAGACCTTCCTTTACCACTAAGCGCTACCCGCTGGCAAACTGTTGTCTACCATTTAGTTGATCTAATATGCTATGATAGATTTACACGGATGAGTGACGAAGTCTTCGTAGACTTGTGTGATCTAATGTAGAGTGTTAGTGAAGTATTTTGACAGTATAAATATATAAATAGTTGTCAAAATATATATTATAAATAGTTTTCGTCACGCATCTAGGCAACCCTGTCAAGTTGTACTGGTATATACGAGTATACATTGTCTACCTTGGTATATTGATATGAAATGATTTACTATTCAATGAAAGGTCGTGCTTTGTGTATAAAAGTATTAACCTATTACTGCGTATATATTAATATTCTTCGTGAGATATCTAAACCTGAAACAATGGAAAGTACTGCAACATCTTTAATAGAAAGGGTTGTATTCTTGAAAAAATAATATATATGTTTTTAAGAAAAGTTACACACATTGATAAAATATTGTAGTTCGTCTCTGAATTGTGAGGTAGTATACTTATAGTAAATTATAAGTATAATTGTTAGTATTTTTTAAACGATTTTAAGTCGATTGATGAGTGCAGCTTATGTTTATCATGGAACTCAAAATGGATGATCTATTTTGTGCGTATCAGAAATAGTTAATGATTCATCGGAAGATAATTTGATATTACTAGTTTAGTTTAAAAAATTCAACGGTTTCAGTATATATATTAATTTAAGAAAAATAAAAAACAGAAGTTCTCTTGAGAACCCTAATTGTATGAAGGGGTTAAATTAAATAACAAAGTTACCCCTAATAATAAAATGTCACGAATTATTAAATAAATGAGTGTCTATACGCGAATTAATGTGTTACCATCAACGAAAGTAGTATGTATTCTGTTTATGTAATGATGTCTGGTGTGGGTAATTCGTTACGCGCCTACTTCGGCGCACATATTTTTAAATTATTTTAGGTCAAATTGACGAAACAGGTTAATTGTATTCATGATTTTTAATGTTGTCTACCAGCTGTTTGGAAAACTATTTATTTCTATAAGCAGCTAGGGTTGGCAGATATTCATTTTTTAAATACAGCTTTATCAAGCTCCGGGGCAGAGACGACTTACGACGACGCAAAGATAATGGTAGCATTAATGTGTGAAAGCAACATGAGAAGATCATTTGCTGCAGATAGGTAGCGGTTATTGAAGAAGATAATTAAGGTGACTAACCGTCTTCTTTTTGAAAGGACAGTCATCACCTCATTAAAGATATGTCATTTATTAAAATTGTCTTCCCTTTTCGGGTTTCGATCTCTTTAAATATGCGGAAGGGCCGGGTTTATTTTTAGTTTTCCAAATTTGTGGTGGACAAAAGAAGGGGTAATTTTTTGATAATCAAAAATATATTTAATAGAATGTAATTAAAAACTGTACCTTTGAATATACACTGCGTAGCATTAATTTAACATGAGTTAAACGCTATTTTTAAAAAAGCAAATGATTTTTAATTACGAATTTACAAAATAAAATGAATTTATCCCTTTCGTGAAAATATATCCCCACAAAAAAACAATATTAATTTAGAAATGTATTTTTTTTATTTCCAAATTCGACTTTGCTAAAGTAAGGTTAATTAAATTAATACAACTACAATTTTTTCTAAAGCACTCGCTTAGTCTATATATGGGAAAAACTATAAAACTTTCAAAACCACTTTTATAAACTACGCCTGCCTTTAATTGAAGCCTCTGGGCTTGCGATGTTCTTGAAGGCCATCGGGAACTATACATAAAATGTACTCGGAGTTGTGGGAGGTGGAGCTCCGCTTCCTGCACTCGACATGGGATGAAGAAAAAATTATAAAGACTAACAAAACTTTGTGGCAGTAACTCGTGATGATCAAATGTTCTAGTTAAGGGAGCGGGCATGGTGATGATGATGACGATGATGATATATGCTTTGTTTTTTGTATTCTCTTCAAACCCCGACGTCTAGTTTTGAATATAATTGCAAATTATATATAGCATGATATATAATTAATAATAAAGGCGAGGCTAATCTTACTTTTATCTCTTTTACAGGCAGCTGATAAGAGTATTCCAACAATTTTTGTTAAGCATTTACTTTAACTAAAACGTAATTAAATAAAAAAACTTTTTAACAAGTCTAAGTCCATATTTAACAGCAATTTGAATTTTGATTACAAGGCAAGCAAATAAATTTTCAAAATTTAAATCAATTTCGGCTCTGAACTTAAAGCATCACTTGGATGTTTTTTTTTTAAATTTAAAACAGGTTTTATAAATTAGATTAGGTTTGGTGGAATTAATATTACCATGTTTAATTCGTTTAATAATTCAATATTTTTTTTATATTCTGACGGAATGAATTTTATTCTGACCGAGAAAATACGACCCTATACTGTATAGCCATAAAGTAAACTATAAAGCGCACATCATCATACTGGTAACACTTTTCAGTTCAACATGGCGGCCGCAGCCGCTGCCACACACCGGCCTTACGTAAGCTGTCAACAATAACGCAGCAGCGGCCACAAAACCAAACAAAAACTTCCATTCCGACAAACAACAAAACGAAGTCACTTCCGCTTAGATAATCATAAAATTATCAGTTTGATCGTTGGAAATAATTATTTTTATATCGAGTCTTACCACTATTTGGGAGTGAAACAACAAGATGGCCGTTGTTGCCGATTGTTTCACTATAGGAAGTGTGGTGGCCTGTAGAACTTGCTATAGCCAGGACATCGAAGGTGAAGTCTTGGCGTTTGATCCGCAAACCAAGATGCTGATCCTGAAGTGTCCTTCGTCCAGCGGAGATCCGAAACTAAACGACGTCAATATCGTTAATCTGGCGCTGGTCAGCGACGTTCAGATCAAGAGAGAGGTCAGTGCACCTCCTGAGCAGCCTCAGAGTCTAAACCTGCGGCTACTGGACAGGCGAGTCAGGAACCAGATAGAGGAGAAGCGTAGACAGGTACGCATTTTTTAAATGCAAATATACAGAAGAATGCCGCCCGACAGTGATTAAGAATTTCATCTTCTGTATCTATGAAGCATGCCATTTTAGGATAGGTAAAAGCTGCATGTGAAGTGATAGTCCGCCTACGTTATTTAGACATCAGCCCAGCCTGTTTTTAAGGGACTCACTGTGAATGGGCGGTGTTCATGGGACGACTTTCGTCTATTGACAATTTTTTGTTATACCTCACTTGATGGTATGGAGCTTTATAAAATCAACACATACTTTGTACTTTATGTTTTAAGAACTGTGACATAACTTGGTGGGTTATGGTGATACTTACGAAATTAATGCTGGTTTTTTACACATTAATGCTTATTTTAATAGTTTAACGCTCTCATATAACATATCATTTTAAAAAAAGAATATTTTAGGTAAACCAGCCAGTCTGCTGGTTTAATTTAACCTTACTTAACCTAAACCAACTTACATAATTCATGCTTGAAAAGAGTTTTTATTTCATTTTAGCACTCATCATTAGCAAGTATTTTGTCTTAGATTATTCTGTTTGAAAAATTGTGGATAGCCGCATATTTTACCGTAATCGTAAATATAACGATCATTAATGTTAAAAAGAAGGACTATCTATAGTTTATAACAGTATTTGTTTTAGAAATATTTAAACACAGAGTTAAAGTGTTACCCTCAAATGTTTTGTTTATTCATTCATTAACCTTTTTGATGGATTTTTACTAGCCAATTTTTAGATTATAAATATAGATAGTAATATATTTTCTAGTAATTGAATGTTATTTATTATCTATAGTTTTATACTCAAATCCAATATACTGTATATTTAGTAATTTATTCATCTGATTTTGAACATAGCAATAGTCGAATAAAGTTGAAATAGGCTCAAAATTTTGATCATATTTCGTGAATGCTATAAATATTGTTCACAGCAGGGTTAAGTCTCGCATTTACAGATATGTATACTGGGCTGTATTCTGATAATGTTAATAGAACATATTCCGTATTTAACACATTGACTGCTAACACCGTTTTTTACTAACTGATAGAAAATGGGATTGTAGTGGTAAGTGTGTAAGGGCCGCATCAGACATTCTTAATAGCAGTTTGTACATAGAACACGGCCGACAGACAGAAAGACAAATATATATATATATATATCGCGTCGGCCACCGTTGGCCAACATGGCGGTTAATTTGTTGACGCTTTAGCTATCTTAAAAAGTGCATGCATTGATTCACTGATGAGAATCAGAAGACTTGTCTTATTAGGTACTGAGGTAATATAATATGTTACTGAATTAAAAGATCCAAAGATTCTAGTACCAGTAACTTGTTGTGGTTGTTGGTAGTTATATTATGGCATATTTGAAGCAAATGTGACCAAGATATAGTTTAAATGAAGCGTTTTTGGTAATTAGTTAATGCATTATTTGGTTGCTGATACTGTGGTTGTTACTTTCCAGGTTTCTGCATTATCCTGTGCGTATCCCGAGGGCCGGAGTCTGTTCCTGGCCATAGGGAAGACAATAAAAGATATTGGCTGGTCGGGGCAGAACATAATAGTCTTCAACACACTCACCATCACTCCCCCCTATAAGGTAAACAATTTATTTAACTTGAAGCCCTTATAAATAATGACAGCCAAGTGTTGGTACCGCACTGACTTCTGAATTTATTATTTTAAATCTCAAGAAAAAATGATATGATATATCAACATATATATATCATATGTAGACATTCTATAGACCGATGATTTATTTTATTCTTGGAGCACTTTGGGAAGTGGTCTTTGCCAATGTTATAAAATAAACATATTGAATATGCTGAGATAATAATATAAAAGTCCAGAACAAATGTAAGAAAAAAACGTTGCATTTAAAAATCGGGCATCGCTTGTGATTCATTTTGAGACGGGAAATATACTAACTCAAACAAAACATCTGTTTGGCGGAAACAAAAGCTCTCTAAAAACTAATCATTAAAAAGAAGGATTCTTTATTGTTTACAATAAAGACCTAACCATTCAAGAACTAATTCGATAAACTGTCATTTTTTTCTGTAACTTAGACTGTTGCTTTGGTTGCTACTTTATATGTGAGGACTGTTACAATTATTGGTTATTCTTTCCAGGAAATATAATCAACCGACTCGTTGAACTCTTACCAAATATGTATTCTGTTGACAAAAGTCTAATGAATTTAAAAAACTTTTACAGCTATGGTGATAATTGGAATGTTATTCCTTTAAATGTGTATTGTCTTCATATATAATATAGATCTCTTCCAGTGATAGGATTTCACAAAATTTTCAATCGCTCCATCCCTTGTATAATATAAACTATTTCAATGTTAAAAGTGCACACTAGTTGCAATACTCATTTATATGAAGTTTGAAATCCATAACCTTTTGTGGCCACCATATAACTAGTAAATTTGTTTTTTCGGATATCCGAAGCATATTTGGCCATTTCTTAATTATTATTTTTTAAGGAAATTACGTGATTTACCTTGAGCTCCGGAGGCATAGATTGTTTCATCGTAAAAGGCAGCTCATAACAAATAATTTATCTATCATATAATGTCATACATACAAAGACGGTTTTATTTGTTTTGTTTCAGACCGAGAACATCTGCGGCGATCCCGAATCCAAAGTATTCAGTCATCTTAAGAAGGTTGTTGAGAAACATGTGCGGGAAAGTCGCGAGGGACGCGGACAAGCCACAGCAGCCGGGTCCTAGGCCCCCACCTCTTCTAAGTCATATCCGTGTCAACTTTGCAATAGTCCAAACAACTTTTCCATCAGACAGTAATATCAAGTAATCATTTAAAATAAACATCGACAAAACTATGAACGCCGCTTATTTACAGTTTGCAAATTACATATCATATGTATAATATAATTTAGGCGGGTGTAAGACTAATCCCTTATCCATAAAAGGGCTTGAAAGTCATCCTCTAAACACCATCGATTCACTGCGAGTTCCTTCATGATAACATCTTCCTAACTGTCATTTGTGATTGATGTGTGAATGTAGGCTAATGTCTAGCTAATTAAAATCCACACCAAGTGCTTGGCCATCCTCAAAAATGGCAATTGTACTATAATCCATCTCTTCAATATCATCTGGTAGTACTGTCTAACATGTGTTTATGCAAAAAAGAGACATGAGGGATAATTAAAACAAGTCTAAAGACAAAATAATTTATACTTGTGTCATTTTTTTAATTTAAAGTATTCAATTGTATTTGTTACAATGTTTATTTGTTATGGAAATATTGCAATGTCGACTATATTCATCCTGCTGTTTTTCTACTGTCATAATAATCATCTCAAGAATTCAATGAGTATTATCAATTTTAAAACCTTGATATCATGTTTTTGTTTCTCATTTTATCATTATTCAAAGCCAGGATATCCTCAGTTATATGAATTCTATAACTAATGATATTCTAGGTATTGCAGTAAAAAAATCAGTTTGCCTACTCTTGTTTTATCAAATTCTTCAGTATTAATGCGATATTATTCAAGCGTCAATTTTATCAACCTTTAATAATATACATTATATTACAAAGGCATGTATTGCGCAACAAATGATTAAATCAGTTAATACTTAATCTTGTATCTATTTCTCATTATTATTTTAAAATATCATTTTCCCCTCCTTCGTAGTCATTCCTATGTTTTTTCAGCCATGATAAATTAATTTTTTGTTATGTTTAGAGTTTCTTTGAAACCCCTTTCCTTTAATGTCCTTAACCATCCCATTTATCACAAAACAAAAAAAAATGCAAAAAAATGTACAAAATGTATAAAGTGAAATAAAAAAATATAAAATTGATATTTCGCTTGTTTTTGTTTTGTTCTTTTATTCAAAAGTACTGGACAACATTCACCAATAAAATAGAGATGAGTGCTGATGTAAAAATGATAATTTTTCTTGCCTTAAAAGGTCCGTATCTACATAGAGAAGTCAGTACACTATAATAATAGTCAGTAAAATAATTCAACCATCGTTTTACACATAAAGTACTACTAAAAATTGTATTTTTTACAGTGGCAAGTATATTAAATATGGGTATATTACCATTTAAATTTAATATAACATCATAAAAATAATATAGAATCATTTTTTCTGGTACTATACTGATTATAACAAATATTGACTATTTAGTTGAATACTTATATACGCCGATATATTCTGGAATGCAGGTGATGAAAAAAAAGGCATTGTACGTGTATTGTGTATTATTATATTACGATTAATATTTTTTTACAAATCTATAGAAAAAATCACATATTTCAAACAAGATCAATATTTGTCTGCAATAATAAGTAGGAACAAGACAATACAGATAACATAATACAAATAAAGAATATATTATATATAGTATCAGACTCAAGACCCATCTTTTAACTCAGAGAGGCAAAGAAGCGCTTTTGGAATGATCATTCGGTCATTAAAGAGTGCTATACAAATACTAATAAAATAATAGTATAGTATATCACTTTTTTGCATAATCCATTTTTTTTTCTTCTTTGTGTTGATGTTGACGACAAAACAGTTCTATCGTGTGAATATGTATTCCTTTTAATTTTATTTAATTATGTGAAGATAGTACAAAATATCAGTAATTATAATAATAATTCAAGTACAAATATGGTGTTAATTTACAAGGTCTCTTGCATAATAACAAGCGACTGATGAGCAGGAGACAGAGTTGTAGGTCGAAGTACTGGCCGGATTGTATATACCAATAAGATAAATAGCTCAGATGATAATACGATGAGCTCTCGGTTGACACTTGACTATTAAGTTTTGTAAAGGAATTTCGTATTAAAGGAAGAATTTTATATTACGAAAGTATTGAGTGATTAAATATTTGGATGAATTGAGTGGGAAAGTTGTTAATTGTATATTACCTCAATACATAGATATCTTGGCATTAGGAAATCTGGGTACATAAGAATATCTAATATTTACTCATATTTCAAAAAAATGAATGGATTTTTTTCACACTCTGTGAGACCATTTTCAAGCTTTACTATTTCAGATCTATAGCAGAGAGTCAATCTTATCATATTCGGCATTCAAGCTCGGACGTGAGTCTTCAGGTGTTTGTTTAACATAGAGTTAGTCTTGGTTCTATAGGGACAAGAGACGCACGCAAAGGGCCGCTCCTGGGAGTGAGATATCATGTGAGCCCTCAGGTTCTGCGCACAAGTGCCTCGGTACTCACACAGTGGACACAAAAACGCGCGCACGCCCGAGTGCTTCGCAGCGTGCATCGAAAGATTCTTCTTAAAGTTACTCGCGTAGCTGCAAAGTTCACAACGATACGTCTTAACATCACTATGACTCCGCTGATGTGACAACAAATTTACGTGACTTGCACACGTGAATGAGCAAAGATCACACATGAACGGCTTCTCTCCGGTGTGTGTTCTCAAATGATTATCGAGATGTCGTTTGGCTTTGGCCCGGTAGCCACACGAACCGCACGACCAAGGCCGCTCGGCGGAGTGCGTCAGACGATGCTGCTTGAGATGCGCGAGCTGCTTGAAGCGCAGGTCACACTTGTCACATAGGAAGGGCTTCTCACCCGTGTGGATGCGGACGTGCGCCTGTAGACTCGCACGGAAGTTGCTCTTGAACGGGCAGCTCTCGCATCTGAACGGCTTGTCGCCATAGTGGCTCTTGTGATGCATTAAGAGATTGCTTCTCGCATGCGTAACGTATTCGCACTGTACGCATTTGTATACATTGGTGCCGTTTGCATCAATGTCTTTTGTATACTTATTTGTAGCTTTTTCTCTTTTAATAATTTCTTTAACATCCGGATGATGACAGTCATGGTGTATAAACAATTTCTTCTTTTCGTGAGAAACGTAATCGCATTGAGAACATTTATAGACATCATTACCTTCAGCATCAATTTCTTTCATATATATGTTTTTATTTTTTTTCATAACCTTTTTTAATGCCTTTTTTTCATTATGCACTAACTTTCTATGATCACCGAGATCTTTTTTAGATTTCGAATTGTAATCGCAATACCTGCAGGAGTATATTTTTTTCATCGCATCCTCTGCTTCTCTTATTTCTGTTGTTTTTCCTTTAGATGTAATATCTTCATCATGCGACACACCATCGCTAAATTCATTCTCAAACACTTCGTTCTTAACATCATTGAAAGTAAACTCTTCAGTAACAAAACATTCATTCTTATCCACTCCCTTTATTTCTTGTTTACCATATTTTACCGAATCATTGAGTTCTACTTTTTTAATGTTAACTAAACCGTGACCATTCTCTTCCGGTAAGATTAGACAATTCAATGTACTGTCATTATAAAACTCTTCATTATTAATTACCACATCAACATCAGTCTTATTATTATCATTTATTTTATTTCCATTCAATAACAAACTACCTTCACCATTTTTACTCAACTCAGGTTTGTTGCGTGAAATGTTTACTCGACTAAATGACAGGTTATTGGCCCGCCTCCGCAGCTGAGCGTCTGAGTCGGTGCAGCATTTTCTGAAAAGAAGTATCCTCTCGGTTTCCTGGACGCATCCTTGGCAGATAGTTCTTGACAGGCCATCAATTTCATCAAACTAAAAAAACATACTTTAATATTTAAAATATATATATTAAATTGACATTCATAATGATGTTTATTGTATATCATGTTAGGTTAAGGCAGCCCAATTTTTCTAGACCTTGTGAGCATCGGAGTAATCATCCGAACTCCATGAAAAATGTTGGTAAACAAATCCTTAAGCATGCATCAGATACTATTCAAGCTCAGGTGGTCTTAAGTTGGGGGGTGTCGGAATCTATACACTACCATTACTATTAAAATTATCATTTCACAAATTGGCATTTATACTGTTGAAATACTAATTCTAACAAAGACTAGTCAAAAACAATGTTTTAATTTATAAAGCATTTGTTGATTTTATAAAGCTTGTATGTTGCTACATAAAAGTCTGACAATTCATTTTATAAAGCGATATTTCATTCTAGGCTTTCAACTCTCAATTTTCTGTAGGATATAACAAAACGTACCTTGAGAGGTATAAAGTCCTGAAGTATTTTGGCTAAGGGCTGTCCCAAACGCTCATGTTCGTCAAATAGTGAAGTCATATCTTGTGCTGACTCGCTCAAGCAGGTCCTACAGACATTCCAGGCATCCTCGGCGTTCTCCTGCGTGAAGTTCATTTGGGATGAATATGATTATTAGTTTAAAAAACTTAAACAACAATCTCGTTGTCGAATTCCGTACAAAATGGTATGTATACAAATACAAACTATAAATAGTATGTTTTGACAGATATACTACATAGACAATAATATTTAGTCTATGTAGCTTTGACATATGGAAATACAGAAATTCTAAAATTATATAATATCTTAATACATTAAAATAACTAATACTCAGTAATTTTATATTCCTTTTAAAATTGAAAACAAAAATTTAGTTTTATATAATAACTCAATACATTAAAATGACAAATACCCAGTAATTTTATAATTATATAATGCCTTTTTCAAATTAAAAACAAAAATGATTACATACATTAGGAAAACTACATACCCATTAATTTTATTAAGTCTCTTTTCAATTGTTTTACCCGCACGCATATATAACCTGTAAATATGTGTATAGGAACTAATTAACTGTCCATGCCTATATAAGCCAATGCCTGTTTTTATTTCTTCATTATTGAAGATGGTCTTCAGGAAGGCCAAAACATGCAATCGTTAAAATAAATTGTAAATCAAAACTAAATATTTTTAATTTATTAATTTTTTTAATTAAAATGAATTCTAAATTATAATTTTAAATAAACATAAAATATTTCTAAATTAACACATTTAAACATATGACATTAGCCGTGTAGTGAAATTTCGCAACGCAATTTTCTTGTATTTTTTTGTCGTTGTAAATTTTGTATTTTCAAAATAAATGGTAATATCTAAAGCTACAAAATAACATGAAAGCAGAAGAAGTTAATAGAGTGGCTATGCGGCGCCCGTGTCTATGCCGCTATGCGGGTTGTCACTTGGTCCGCCGACTCTGCGGGCGCGCCGTCAAGGATAAACCGGATGCCTCACGCGTACTAAATACCGAAAACATTAAAACATAAACCAGCATTATATTGTACTACCCTCCATCATCAATAACCAGCACTCGTTGCATCAGAGACGTCCCCGTGGACGAAAACCTGCATGCGATCGTCACATTGTTGTTGTGACTTACGCTCGAGCAAAGTGAGTGATTTGTCGTTTTTTCGTTTTTTTGAATTTTTGGAACGAAAAAAATGGATGTCCGTCTCCATGGCAACGAAACAGTAAAAAATAAAAAATAAATCTCAGTGACAGAAGGTGAAGGCCTAAGACAGTAGTTTTTTTGTTCGAGAATATGTACGACTTATGACGTTTTGCATTACACCAAATCATTGTAGAAAAAATAAATTTTATAGAATTACGTCGTACAAACTTTGTATTTCTTGTGTTTTGCCTACGCCTCGTTACTTTTTGCAATCGAAAAGGACACTATGCAGATAATTGAGAATTGACAATAGTGTTTTCTTAACTTATGACGTTCAGATATATGACATTTTTACTTTTAACATTCTACACTTGAAAACAAATATGGTGATTAAAAGAAAATGCACCTAAGTAACAGAATATTCTCAAGAATTTTTGACAGTAGTATTTTATGTATACATAATGTCGTGTAATATAACGTTTCTTATAAGAGCCTTATGATGTGTTGCACTTAATAGACAAAGTATGAAAGAAGAAATTTTCTGTGTGTGATAGACTTGTAACTTCTAAATACTTAACAACAATGTTTGTTGGACTTCTTTTATTACGACAGGGCATTATGATTTTTTTTAACCTCTTCGGCAAAGCAACATGAATACTTTAAACAGTCAGTTTTCTTGGGTTCTCTGTAAAATTTGTAATGTTCTGGTTTTAAATGGAAAATACGAAAAAATGCATATCTGTGACTGAATGTCGTAAGGACCATTACAATCTGATTTTGTTGTAAGTCACTCCCTGTGGCTTTTAATAAATGCATATCGGTGATACAAATGAAAAGGTAAAAATACCAATGATGTTTTTTTTCATGTATTATGAGATACATCTTTCTCTTACTTGTATTGTACCAAAGTATTAAAAAAATACATATCCTTATAACCAACCATCACTCTAATGGGCTATTTGCAAGAAAGATATAAATTGCCAAATTGCGTGACGAATTGCAAAATAGATATATATATATATATATTTATATAACTCTGTTGAGCAATTTTCAATTTATATCTCTTGTGTCAGTTACTTTTAAGGTCATTATATTTCAATAAAAAAAATCCAAAGAGAGCAATGCATAAAATCATTTTCCCTAAAATTTCACAAATTTCACTTTTAACATCCGAGATTCTTGCACTGATTTGTTTCACGTCCCCTAGCTCCAAGGAGAAATGGATCAAAAAAAAAATAGTTAAATTATATATTTTTCTTAAGGAATAAAAACGTGTATTATCCTTTCACGCAATTAAAAAACTGAACATTAAATCGCTGACGAAAAATAATGACAATTGAATTTATAGCTAGACATCATAATATTGTACAAAAGCTTGTCCTAACTATTGAAAACAATAGAATTGTCTATCCCAAGATAAAATAATTTACGATATATAAACATTTTTCAGGGTGGCAACCCCTTTTTTGCTTAGGGTACACCTGTGTTAGATTATAATTTAATTCATGTAAGATCTGATCATGTCATTCGTTTTTTTTCTTTTGAATAAAATATTTAACTATAATTTAACATAATTTAATATAAAAAAACAAGTGTACCTCAGATTGATTGTCTCAAGATCCAGGCAATCTCAATACAATTTGTGTCATTGTTGCGCATTAATGCATTTTTTTAAATTTCATAAGCGAAATGTAACATCATGTTGGAAAAAGAGCTACTATATGACGAATAGTCTTGATATACCAATTAGTTTATTTGGCATTTTTTGACAGAATTTGTTATAAGATATTGTTATTATATTGAAGCAAAATATTTACTCTTATTTTTGTTTATATTTATTCATCTTTCTCATGACTGTGCATCACGGTGTCAATGATGTTGCACAAATCTTTTTTTTTGTTGTCAGCTAGTGTGATAAGATAGTAGCAGTGTAGCTTCGTTGGATAAGGTCTATCCAGTGAATCATAGCGATTGATAAAATGCAGGTTGTATAAGAAAGGGTACCACAGACAACATGCAGAGATCATAGTGGCTAAAAATGAATATATAATATGAAAAATAATAAATAATGCTTGTCTTTCCTATATTCTCTCTTTTTCATTTGAATCTATGTGATGTAGAGAGCACTTTAGAGCTGCAATCCAAAGGTGGCTGTCGAATAATGTAAAAAAATGGGCTCTGTTCGTCAATACTAAGCAACTTATGTTAAATCGTTGACACAAAAAAGCCATGACTTAATAATATTATTTTATTGGTGATGTTTGATTTACTGTGTCACCAATGATGCATAGAATAGATCAGGGTTGCCAATTACTAAAAAAAACATGGCACACTTAAACAAAAATGGAGCACTTAAGTCTAACCTTTATTCTTGAAACACAGCATAAAGCTTGTTTAGTATTTTCTACTGATATTTCCATGGCGGCTGCATGTGTAAATAAAAATAATAATAAACTTCACTCACCTACAATTATATACTTGTATGACAACTGAAAATAGTAAAAGTATTCCTCACTTCCGGTAAGCTTTGAAATGCTTTTTCAGTATCTAGTATGTTTCATATTTCATACAATATGGATCTCTTCGTGAAATAGATACAAGTGCAATCTCCCTAATCCTTAACGCGAACCTCACTCAATCTTTCTGCATGCAGCATCCAACCACTTTGGTGGAAATGTATTGGAATTATTAATTATTTGCATCTTATAAAAATAGATGATAAAAAGATATTAAATAGATGCTAAAATCAGCTTTAAATGCTGCAAAATGCTAAAAATAGAGAATATTAATAAAATAAATAATATATAATAAAATCAATTAGCGATATTTTAGCATAGATATTATATGCTTGTAATTTTCTTTTAGTACTTAAGTAATTAATATGATACAGATATTTTTGTTTATGTAGGGAGTACATACTATGTTATCAGAGCTTAATTGAAACTATCAAGATAAGATTGGATTATCTAAGTTTTTTTTAAAGAAGTATATCCAGATCCTTGTAACTGTTTTATTTATTTTTTTGTGTGAATTGAAAAATAATCATTAAGTTTACTTTTTTTTGAACAGATGTAAAATTTGATAAATATATAATTTTAATGCTATTTAAAACTAATGTTGGGATGTTTAGATATATAAAGATTTATTTAAGGGGGTCATCCTGTGTTACTAAATTCAAAATTAGAACTCAGCGAAAAATGCACAGTAGACAAGGTTCACATTTTTTTTATAAATAAAATAAAACAAACACAAAGCATTTCAACTGAACTTAGTGATAATATTATGTTGTTTGTGACTTGCTCATTTTTGTGTAGATCGCTGACAGCTCCAATGAGAATCTAATTGAAATCTGATAAGAAAATCAGAATATTTTGGTTATTATTATTGATCTTTTAAATTATCAAAATAACAAATATTGATTGTAAAGAGGTAAATAATACGAGTATATCATTGAATATTTGACAAATATTTTTTTGAGACATTTTTTTTTCGCTTCAAGAATGTTTTTATAAATGTCTCCAGTTTGACAACCCTGATTGGTTAACAGTGTTAAATGTTAGTAGGTACTGCGAATGTACGTCAGTGTAGGCGAGCTTAAGAATTAGTGTCAACGTCCGGCTTAAAGATTTTGCGTCTCGTTCTTAAGGTCATAACCATTACGTATTATAACATGCACGGTGTATCTTCCTTCTTCATCCCTCAGTGTATAACTCAATACAATTTTTAATTTAATCTATTTCACTTTTAAAAACATTACAAGTAGTTATTTCGTTTTAAAACAATGATTCAACTAGGAAAATATTATAAAATAAAGATTATACAATAAAGAAAATATATAACAATACAAAACATTACACATTTAAAATTGAAAGATGAAAAAATAAGAGACAGTTTATCGAAATATTCCAGGAAAATACTAGAAAGTTTTAAAGATCGCTAAACAGAAGAATCCCACCAAATTACTTCTACAAGCAAATTCGTGGAGCTCATGTCGGAACCGGGCTTCTCTCACGTGGAATATATCAATATTCGAGGCGATATGGTTGAACAGACTGACTATTCTTCCAAGAGGCATAGTCTCTGGTAGGTTAGTATATTATTACTCAGGCAAAACGAACAATCTGTGCCTCCTTATCCTTTGATAATTGTCAGGGACAAACAAACCGATTTACAACAAAATATCAGGATTTCTGAATACGCCGAAAAATAATTCCATTATACCACATTGGTGCTATCCCTCTTGTGCCCCTTCCTTCTCGAAAGAAGAAGTTTCTCCGTACAGCCAGTTATACTTTGGCAACAGACAGCGGTTATCATATAGCCTCCGTGATCAGAACGTCCAGTGCTTGGAGCTCTTTCCTTGAGCGCCTTCTTTTGGTGACTACCAGTTTCTTTCTACAGTCAGTCAGACTCTGGTGGCAGAGAGCGACAATCATGAAGCTTCCTTAATAAGGCCGGTCGAACGCATCGGGGCTTTCCTTCAGTAACTATCATCTTTTAACATTAACCATTCAGACTGGCAGAAAGCTAGAGGACTGCCAATCCTCTAGCTTATTTGATCAAGTCGGTCCAGCGCATTGGAATTCTTCCCTTTGAGTTTCTTTCTTTGTTGCCTTTCACCTGTTTCGCTGAGTCTCTCGCTCGGCGGATTATTAGTCTAAATAATTTGTGCATACACGATGTACTATGTATACTATGTATTTATATATCGTGTATACACACTTTTCTATTATCAATAAATCTAGGATTCCTTTAAGAAACAGAATCACTTAAAGCACACAACTGCTGGAAAGACGTATGTCTTTGCATACGCAGAATCTACCCAACCGGCTGAATTTTACTTGTATACACATAGAACTATACTGGAGGATTGGAACTCTGTCGGCACTATTTGCGTGTTTTTAAATAACAAAATCTCTTTCATTCCCTGGTTGCTTCTGTTACTTGCGCCACGTTCCATTTTTCAAACGTGTATACCGCATTGAAAACACCGAATATCCGTATCCGGTAGTCACGGCTGATAAGCAAGTTGCCGTTGTGCAAATGGCCGCTCGGACCATTGAAATGGGTACGTCTGTATCGAATTCTGGCGGCGTCAGAGATTCAGAACAAACACTTGGAATTCTAAACCAATATTTGTCCATGGAAGCATGTAACGCGGTACTATTGCAAACACCATGCGTCGCCGAATCAACAAAAGGTATTTTTCCCGATGGCTGTGTCCGCAAAGGCCTCGGGGGCACGGGCCTTGTGGCTACGAAAAATAATTTCCGCGTTTTTATTGAGTATGCGCAGATGAAACGTTTTACATGCGACTAGAGTAGTAAGTTTTTCAAACGTGCGATACAAGACGCTATAATGTCGCACACGCTATGCATATGCAATCGTGCGCTTTTCTGCTGAAATGCGCGATTTTTTTTTATTCATATGCCGGCTTATGTTAGTTAGATTCCAGGGTTTCCTATACTGCATTCCACGCTTTCGTGAATATGTATTAATTCACGTATTTTTTTAATATTAATTCTGCCGATTTCGGTTGTGTATCAATTTTTGGTTGTTGATCGAAAGTTGATTTTCGGTGAACCGTGTAATAATGTTTAGCAGAAGTTCATTATCGGTTTTGAATTTACCGAAAATCGACCTTTTAACAACTGAAATTGATTGATTTCGAAATTCACTGAAAATATCTGCTGCATAATGAAAATCTATTATAATTTAGCTGCTACAAACACATACATCTATACTCGTATTAATATCAGATTACCAATTTACGAAATTATATATTATATAATTGTTTCACATAGAAAATAGTTATTTTGCGTAAGTTCGTTTGATCCCCGGGGTAACTTACAGTCAATGAACAATTAAAAACGCATTATGTACTTATTAATAATTTAACATAATTAAACAAACGAGTATTGTGGTCAATTAAGGAATGTTAATAATGTATTAATAGGTATTATAAAACAAAATATTTTTGTAAGCGTGAATAATCAGAAAGCATTGGAAATAATTTTATATATGCGTGTTTTATTTAAAAAAATGTGCATTTTTAAATTGGAAATTGTTTTCAAACTTCCGTCACCTAAATTCCATAAAAATGTGACGTTCTACCACACCCGTAGCAATCTCTTCAACCCAGCGACAGCAAAAAGAAAATGAGAAGCAGCAAACCAGCTCTCACTACCATTTCCATCAACTTTGAGGGACTATCTTCCTCCAAAGAAGAACTCCTTTGCCATATGACGAAGCAACTACAATGCGATGTTCTGAAGAGTGGTTTGAAGCTAACCGATTATCTTTGGTGCATGATGCTAAACAACCGGCATCTTTTAACAGCGGCAGTTGGAAGAGGGGCTACAACCCAGATCTCATCTTTACCAGCAGCCAAATTAGCCAACAATGCACCAAAATAATAGGCACGCCAATTCCACACTCCCAACATAGACCTCTCATTCTTCACGTTATGGCAGCAATTAGGCCAAAAGATGCGCCATTCTGTAGAAGATATCATTTCGCAAAAGCTGACTGGAATGCATACCACACCCGTGTCTAAAACCATGCACTTTGCAACGATACTTTGGACAAAAAAATATTTTTTTTTCTACTAGACTAGACTACTCGTACATAATGGTACTTAGCGCAAGCCTTCTGAAAGTGAAACAATCATAATCACTAAAATGTTTATTTAATAGCGATAGCGTTTTTTTATCTAACCTATTCAGATTAATGTAACTGCTTAACAAAAGCCTTGATCCCTCTGTCTATAATCATTAATGTTGTGCAACTGATTACAGGTCTTTTCGAACAATAAACAATGAAGATAGAAACAACAATCAACGAACAGTGTTAGTGTTTTAATCAGGTTTAAAGTGAAGTGAATCACCATCATTAAATGTTGTACGTCGAGCTTTCATTACTCTTCCTTATCCTTCTCCCCTTACCCCCCACCTACAATCATCGATTGTGTTAGTTAATACAAGTTTTCTAAAAAACTTTTAAAATATGGAGACAAAAAAAACATTCAATGAACAGTGTTAGTGTTTTAATAGGATTAATCAATGTGATTTATGAACATTAAACGGTGCACGTCGCCTTCGTTCTTCCCTATCCTTCCTCTTTATATCTATACCCTTCCTCCTGTAATCCTTTAATCAACTATTGTGTCTTCTGGTGCACGTTGCACGAGTGATCGTTTTATCCATTAAACTGTCAATCGGGGATCACCGATTAATAAAAAAATCATAATTATTAACTATCGACTTAGATTAAAGTCAAAAAAGCATTCCTTCCTCTATAATCTGCCCCGCTACTATATCGACTGATGTATAATTGTTTTGCGTAATAAATGGACACTCTGTGAATATTTGGTGTAAAGCGTAATGCAGTAAATTATTGTTAATTTTGCCTCTTTGTGAGGTTCAAAACTCATCCTGAATTCTATCAGAAGAAGTAATTCGTCCATCGCCGTCATGAGTCACTCTCCGGCGCTGGAGACGCCGTCTCCAGCGGCCACCACTCCTTCGACGCCTGTCTTTCGAGGCTTATCGGGCCACGGAAGCGAGAGGAACCCTTCGAGGTCTCCGCCGCCGGCTTCTTCCAGCGCTTCTCTGCAGTCCCTCCCGCACCAGAGCAAGGACGATCGCTTCCAGTACCAGCAGCACACCCACGAGGCGTCCAACAGGGCCAGTGTGACCTCGGACAGGTCCAAGAGTGGAGATCGCGTTGATGGTCGTCAGCATGACAGGCGGGAGGACAAGGCTGTCGGAAGGGAGTTCCAGCTGATGGGCGTGCAAGACAGGATCAGGCAAGATTTTGCTGACGTGGGATCAGCGACGCCCGGCCGGTCGTCGGATGCAGAGTTCAGACATCATTCCAAGGTAAAAAAATGTTTTTTACATCATTGACGTTATTTGTATGCGCCATTTTGAAAAAAAAAATGTATTTTGTCATGTTTTAATATGAATCACGTCAAGCATGTAATCGTATTATCACAAGCGATTAGAATTGACGAAAGAGGAGTCACGTAAACTCATACGCGGGTAGAATACATTTAATTATGTACTAATGATACGTTCTCAGATCATGTAAAATTACGTTATTACCCAAAATCGGTTCATTTAATTTCATAATTTACGTCAACCGATAGGTAAACTCCTTGTATGCATCTTCCGATAGCAATTTAAAATCCTATTTTAACCTTCGCTTTCTCTTATATGGTATGATGTATGTAGCCATGTTTTATCGCGGTGACTATTGCTTGGAATATATTTTCGCATCGGCAACCCTTATGAAGAGCACAATTCAATGGGCCCAACTACTATATAAGAATTTAGAATTTATTCAGTTAACTTGCATTGTTAATAGTTCCCGTTTCGAATACAAATGCGATCGATGTGACGGAAGAAGTCGCGAATAACATTTTTAAACCTTTATCTCGAAATGCCCCACACTTATGTTATCGTATTCGTTTTGATCACGGAGACGACATAATGCTATATCTGCGGCAACGATCGGAGTTTTATCAACGCGTTTTTTTACATATCTCTAATTATATAGAGCGGATATCCATTCTATATCCGCTCCCAAAACGGAGCATATGACCACATTAAAACATACATTTTCTTCTTGTAACCGCTTCCTAATTTAAGAATTTGGCCACCGCAATCGAGCGAACATATTCCAACCAGATTCGCAGGAAGAAAACAGTCATGGGTAATAAACTCGATGCTCATTTATAAAATAAATAGTTTTGTAAACTAGCTGGAGTTTATCTTGATACGAAGCTGATAGAAGCAGGTACTTGGAGCACCTTCGGGAATGTATTGAAGGTCTACCCTTCTGCGATCGTGTATTATCTATGTTAATAAAATTACAATAGTTCATTAATTAAATTTAAAAAATACGTAAAATATTTACGTATAATATATAGGTATATACACGATACCCATTTGGAGCGAAGTTTTTTTTTCCTTATAATTCGGAACTGGAGTCGAGTGAAGGACTGCAGCTGTAGTAAAAAAAAATGGATTGACCCGCGCGTTTGGGAATTCAAATTTTTGGCACAATTTCTTTTGTGAAAACACGTAATTTTTTTGCCCTTGAACTCATCCCGTGATTATATATCATTTTCGCACCGTCCAGAGTTCAGAACGAAATATATTGAAAAAAGATTAATTATTTAAATTGATTATAAACTATTTTGATAATTTCAAATGGAATGGAATATATTTGAAAGGAATTAATATTCGTTCCAATTAATTTATTCCAATTACACAATTAATATTCCACTACTTATCTGTTTTTTTCAATAATCTACACTAATAGTGGTCTGGAGTTGATAAATTTTCATTTAAAAAAATGTTTTAGTTGTAACTTTCTCTACAGCAGTGTCTCCCAATCTTTTTAGACCTGCGGACCAGTAAAAAATAAAAAATAAACCTCGCAGACTACTAATATTGAAATTAGACTAAAAAATACATTCTAGTTGGACAAATAATAATTCTAAGTGATATTACACACAAAAAAGTGATACACATTAAAAGTTTATTAATTAATGTTTTTAAAATCCCTTTCTGTTAAAAATGGACATATTAAACTCTGATGTGTCATGCAAGTAATTATTTTTGTATGACGATTCCTAAAACCATACGTAATCTTGCAAGTGAAAAAAAAATGAGGAAAATAAATCTAACCCTATGTATAACTTGCGAGGTACACGCCCAATTGTATATTTATTCTAGATTTTTTTTATTTAAAAATTAATATTAAAAAATAAACAAAAGCAGTACTGATAATTGATGTGTTGTCATCAGGGCTCGCACCGACTGTCCACCGGCCTGCAGGTTTCTCTGACGAGCTCCAACATCTCATCCACCCCGGTTTCTGGAAACTTTACTGGTGAGTTGCCTCGCATTGTCATAGTATTTATTTGCGCTCTTAATTCTGCACATTGCTTATATATGTATTTTATGTCAGACTCTTAAAATTGATGTTTGGTTGCATTCAGTAAATAATTTCTAAACGCTTGAAAAATTAAAAATCCATAATCCATGAATGTAACAAATTGTTCGGCGTAACGAATTTTAACATGGATCACACTGAGTACTGTTTACTTACTGGCTGGAAGACCGCAGTTTCGCATTTTATGAAGGCTTGTATAAGCATACTGATGTATAAGTAGTTTAGAAAAGTATAGCTACATTTACATTCTTGAACGACACTCTGCGCTGGCTCTCAATACAATTTTAAAGTGGGGGGACTCTAACAAGCTGAACTTTGCGCCAAAAGAGACTTTAAGCTTCCTCATGAAAGGCTCGTTGTCTAAAAAACCGATGATAAAAGTAAACCTTATTACCATTCCATTAAATGCTTAGGTATCATACTGGACGAAAGGAGAACATTCTTTCCCTAGCTAGCGCCAATGTAAGCTTTCAGAAGCCAGAACCAGTTTGAGAGTTTCCTTCTGTATGGCTAAGCTGTACTACAACTCTATATATCTGAGCTCCGTCTGCTATGGAGCTAGTTGCTGGGCGGACTCTTGTGACCGCCATAAACTCATGCGTCGCGTGCAGAGGTTTTACGCGGAAGTAATTACAGGATTTTAGATGAGTTGTCACCTATTATGTTTGCTGTAATGTTTTGAAAACAAAATATTGACGTATTTTGCCCTTATATTTTTTTCTGTGATTGTTTTATGAAACTCTGAATGTATTTGGTAAACATAGGTGTGGCAAGGTAAAATAATTTTTATTACATAATATATATATTATTTATACAGTATCAATCTTCATTGATTGCCTATAATGTGACTTATAAATAATTGATGATTTGTGCATAAAATATTCGATGCCAATTACGGAGAAAATGTGTCAGAGCTAACCCACCATTTGAAAAAATGTCTTCTACATTTATCAGTAAGCTAGTGATGCAAGTAAGCAAGTCTTTTTCCTTCAGAGTTTTTCCCTTTTTTACTGAACATTATTGCATTTGTGCGTAAATACTCAAACAAAATGACTTAAAACTATTTAATTTCATTTGTTTTGATAGGTGGAAATTTTATGATAACACAATTTATTTGCCAAAATTATGCGAAGAGGATATTATTATTTGAATTAATTATTGGGAAATGCCTTAGAAAATGTTCAATGTCCTACAAAAGCCTATACAATGGGCAATCTGAACTCATCTTCAATGAACAAAGCTTAATATGACAAGTCTTGCCATGACATTGTCATAAAAATGTGTTGTATCTTAGTGACCATTCATACATTTGGATGTCGCATGCAGGAGAGCACAGCCGGTCAAGACCAGTGCACTCTGTGATGCTTAGCCAGGGAGGCTGGACAATAAATAATTTGTGATTTGTCCATCGTGGGTTGACATTTGTTTCAGATTTGCAATGGCACTCGGGTCTGGCGCATACGCCACCCAGCGGGGGACAGCAGGCGCCACACTCCCCGGGGGCACTCAGCTGGGCCGGGGAGACAGCCCCTGGACATGCCACTTCCAGTGACAAGGTAAGAAAGATTATACTAACACATTAGATAACATTGCTTTATCATCCAGTTTTAAAGCTACGTTATACGCCTTAGGTGTTAAACCAATGCATCCTCCCAGTATTAACTTATGGCGTAATAATGTGGATTCTTACGGCAAGTCTTAATTATAAAATAAATATCATCCAACGTGCCATCCAACATTTATCTTCCCCATCACCCGTCGTCTCTTCAACAATATGTCCTACCCATTATCACTTGAGTGTGCCTATTCGTCGGGTAGCCTCCACTACTTGAGTTCTTCTGGATATCCTCGTTTCGGATTCTATATTTTAGCGACACTCCGAGCATGGATCTTTCCATGACACTCTGGGTAACCTTTATTTTATGGGTAAGACTTGCTGTTAGATTCCACGTCTGCGCCTAAGTTAAAAATGTATACTTTTATGCATATATGTAAAAATGATCATCCAAATGAATGAAAGATAATACAAGTAAAAAGCATTTTGGCTTGTTTTAGAACTCCGACACCCAACCTCAACGACACTCCTATTATGAAAAAAAAACAAACTAAAATCTTTGCAGTAAATTATATAAAAAATAATTATAGTTTATTTATTATGCCTAAAAACTTTGATTTGTGCATGCAAGAAAGTAAGGGAATAACATTCATTGATTTTCAATATCACTTTAATTATTGAAGAAGTTGGAAAACCTGTTTCAGTCTTCAGAAACGGGGGCCGGGCTGGCTCCACGGCTGTCTCGCAAGGAGTCCTACAAAGCGCAGCGCCAACATTACCGCAGAGAGAAGAAGCGCGCAGCATCAGCGCTGCTGTCTTCACTCGAGGACCCCGCCGTCGTCATCCTGGCAGACTGGCTTAAGGTAAAACAACCAACTTATTACTGCAGATTAACTTGTTAATTGAACTTCAAAAGCTGTGTGATGGTCACTGACTTTTCACATTACACTGAAGCGTCTTACCCCATTCAGACGGAATAACGAGCCTGACTCGTGGTGTGTAACCAGGTCCAAAAGTAAAAACCACGAGTCTGACCCGTGGTAATTTTATTCATTCCCTAATAAAAAAATAATTGCTGGACCTAGCAGAAGCATTGCTAAAATATACTCCAGCTAGAACATACAATGTGCGAGGTAGACCAAATACATCAGAAATCCCATCACGGCTCAAAAATTGTGGACATTTTGTGAGACATATCATATAGAAGATATCATACCGTTTTTGACTATTAAATTTAAATTTTTCACCTCTAAAGTGAAAGGGGTAGAAATACAGGATAAGGCTTTTATACCAACCCCTATTCGTCATATAATATATTAAACTTTGTGTTTTCTTTCTTTATGTGTTAATGTTCCAAAATAATTTTAGTTTTGTATGTGTATTAAACTATTAAACTCTAAAATAAATAATTTTACCTTTTTTTTGCACCTTTTCCAAAAAAAATAATTGGTGCTTCAAAATCAAATTTTTTGAAAAAAAATATGTCTAAATGGGTTAACCTCTCAATTTAACTTCTTGATACACAAGCAAACTATTGATTGTTTTCTAGTATCAACGAGCATATTGAATTTGACTTTTTCATCTTCGACACCACTAAATATAGATTTGCTAAGGTTCTATAGGAAGTGAATTTGAAAAGAAAACAATAATAATAAAAAAACTTAATTAGCAAAAATGACAAACCATTCCCAAAAAAATAATGTAATAAACTTACTAACAATAGTGATAAATAGAAGTAAACTTCTGTTCTCTTTTCTCAGGTTCGTGGATCGTTGAAGTCTTGGACCAAGCTGTGGTGCGTCCTGAAGCCGGGACTCCTTCTGTTGTACAAGAGCCCAAAAGCAAAGGTCAGAATCTTAAAATATTTTTATATCACTGTCATATATTATTTTCACTAAACCTCCAAAATTTAACATTGATTATAATATTTATTTTAATTGAAATTAAAATTAATAAATAAAATATTTAAATAAATACGAGTTTATAAATGACATTACTTTTGTGAGGTATTGTAAGATTAGAAAATGGACTCTGTAAACTTCCATCCTACAGTTGGCCAAAGGAGAAGATTGGACCTACCTAGTAGAATTATGCGGATGCTGCAAAAGAGTATAAACTCTCAAGCTCTCGTCCTAAAAAGCCGTTGGGATCTATACATAGAATGTACTCGACACAGCTTTGGATACAAAGATGACTCTAGACAAATTGGCAGAACTTTACAGTGACAAGTCTAGGCTTAATTCCTGCTCGAAATAATCGTAGGAATTATGAGAGATGGTACCTTGCTCATATGCGTTATAAAAAAATGAATAAATGGAATGTTAATCTTCTCTTACAGAGCAGCCACTGGGTTGGCACCGTGCTGCTCACCGCCTGCCAGGTTATAGAGCGACCCAGCAAGAAGGACGGGTTCTGCTTCAAGCTTTACCATCCCATGGAGCAGAGCATCTGGGCTCCGAGGGGGCCACACAACGAGACCATAGGTGAGTGGCATTGATGGCAGTACTAGACAATTAGTCAAACTAGTTGTGTACATCAATGGTACTAAAATGTTGGTCTGCGAGTACTGGTTCTTAACTGAGTTAAGCTTTATGTTCAAATTTTTCTCCTAATTTTTTTACATAAAGTGTTACAGTGGCACTTAATGTTTTTTTTTTAAATTTCATTCTTACTTCACAAAAATTATGACCAAATTGTCATTGTTAATACTCTAAAAAGTAGTAAATATGGTCATACAACACAAGGCCATGGCTGTTGTTGCTGTTAACTTGAATTGTACCTCTTTTTTTAGCCTGAATTTGACCATACTGTGCTTTGAGGTCTTGTAAAATTTGCCAATTCTTCTGATAGGCTCTGAGAATTCATTGAAGGAATCTAATCCGTCCTAGTCTCGACCCAGGTAGACTTGCATTTGGCCATGTTTGTTATTGGATCTTGGTTTGTTTGCAGGTGCCGTGGTGCAGCCTCTGCCCACTGCACACCTGATCTTCCGCGCCCCCTCGCAGGCCGCCGGCAAGTGCTGGCTTGACGGGCTGGAGCTGGCTCTCAAGTGCTCCAGCATGCTTCTCGGGTTACTATACAACATCTCCTATTCCTCATTTAGATACCACACACCCGCATCACACAGCAAGACAATAAAGTGTATTTACTGATTGTGATCCCTATTTGTAACCGCTTTTTTTTATATAAAGACATGCAGTAAAATGCCAGTAGATGTTGATTGAGATTTGATCTTTGGATTTAATGACGTTTGCCATTTTGTTGGGCGACTGCTGTATGTTGATCATATATCATATATGGCGAATGTTGATCTGGTGATGTCATTGAACTTGCAATTTTACGAACTTATCGTCGACGGCGGAGATGTAGCGTTGAGATTTGTCACCGGTTCTTTGGGCATTTTGGTGTTGAGGACTGTAGCATGCCCCATCGTGCCGGGTTCTGAAGATTGACTTGCCCCATTGGCAGCCTGTGCTGGCGTGCATTTTCTTGTTCGGTCGCATGTCAGCACGGTGTTGCCACAAACTAAATGCGTCATTAATTTTTACAGCGCAGGTTTGATTGGTCAAAAAAGATATTGTGTTTGATGTTGATTGTCGGTATTCCAGATGTGGAGCCGGAGCAGGAGTCGGAGTCCCGGGGCCGAGTGTGGTGAGGACCGTGGATACCACGGCCAGCCATGAGACACAGTGGTCTCCTGAAGACCTGGAAAAGCACTTCCACGAGCACGGTCAGTAAGCCATCCTACACATCTTCGAGTATATAAAAAAATCTACACTATGTAAAATGAATTCTTAACAAGTTATAATTTATATGAATCAATTATGTTTATCTCGGTGTAACACATTCAAATGCCTCACAAGCAGACTATATAAATTGTATCTCATTGCAAATATTACAGTGAACAATACTGCAGGACATATTGGAGAAGAGGAAGACCAATTAAACTGAATTAATAATCTTTGTACGCTCTGTGTATTACAGGGGTACCTTTTTTACTTTACGTGTCTCTGGCGTGTTATTCTGAACTATATTAGAATTTTTAATAATCCAATCCAAATGCACAAGGCCCTCAAAAACACATTCTTCATTGCTAAACAAACGCTCATTATTAAAGTATGTTTTCCAATGTCCAAAACATGGAAATAGAAAAGAAAATTGTGTGAATTAATAAAAAAGAAATTTTATACCGAATGGGATTTGATATTGCAAAACAAACATTGTGTATTAGAATCACCAGATATATATTTGCATTATTACGGCCACAGTTAACACATGTGGCTCTTTACACAGCACTGGAGCTGAAGCGCCTATAAATGCAAAGCAATGGTCCTTAATAGATCCATTAACATTTGGCGTATTGCTGCACTCGATGTAAATATGTAGTTTTTAAATGAAATATTATTATTTAATTCAATGGGTAACTTTTTTCATTGATTTTTTTAAATTCTGTATTCGAAATTCTTAATCTGAAGAAATTTTAAATATTGTGCATTATCGAATAACTCTGTGTAACAATACACACACTTTATACCTGATTTATATTATTTCACTTTACGATTCACACTATATGACTCTAAGATAGTTTTATTAATTTCATTGATTAACTTATTTTTGGATAATCGGGACTGTGTACTACTTTAACCAAATAGTAATTTATTATTTAGTATTAAGATTTATCATTTTTCTAAAATAAGTTGCTCAAAAGTAGTTCATGTAATAAATAAAAAAAATTAAAAAATATAATACAAAATCTGCTTTACCTAAAAAAAAATATCCTAATTGAAGCAATATTTTTTTATCAAATATACTCCTATGTATCCATTAATGTAACATATTTTTTATGATTTTTTAATTTATTTTTTGCTTAGCAAAGGTAAATATGCCACCATGAATCCAAAGAGGTTGTTTTATAATTTTTCTTTCACTCTTATACTGTTTTCTGATATGTTTTTTTTTTTTAAACATTTTTTAACCACTGATCGCACCTTTTCCCATTTCACTCGTGTCTATCTTTGGTTTCGCTCCGTGTCTATATTTATTATACATTATTGCATTCTACCCTCTTTTACACATTCTATCTTGGTCTTCTCACTGTACAAATCTTTGCCTACATCATTCTCTTTTCTATTTCATTTATCAACTAAATTATTGAGTCTTCATTTCAAATAACATCAATTAAAAATGTAAAATTATTTTTTCACTCACAAGTAAATGCCACAATTTTTCAAATGTAAAAACACATGTTTGCTTTTGTTGTACATTGTATATATTATTACACCTGTAAAATGTATTTATGCTTAGAGATATCTCATACAACATTATTTTATTACTTTTCATCATATTCTTCAATTTTATTCTAAAATACCTATTTAAAAATATTTTGTGTTTATATAAATAAAAAATCTATATTATTATAATATTACTTCCCTGTGCCTGGTCAATAAGTTTGATAATGGATATATATAACATCCAAAATGATGTATTTCATATTGAAAATATGACAAATATTAAAAAAAAAAAACAATGTAAATACACTTCAAAATTGGCTAAATATTTTTTTTTGTTGTATTTCTAAATGACTATAGTATCATTGTTGGTAGCTGCCATTAATAGTTACCCTTCAACCAGATCTAGTCCGATGTCCATCAGTCAAGATTCAGAGAGCGCACCCAAGACGTCGAGGATCAGATTCCTGACAAAGAAGTCGGCCAACTATACGATGCCTTACGCTCCGTCACTACCTAACCTCAAAAGATCGATCGCTAAATGGCGACACGTCCTCGAGAAGCTCGGTTACGAAGACTCGGATGATGAGACGTTGTACATTGACAGCCGTGAAGAGAACGCGCTGCTAATGGAGACTGAATACGACTCTGTCAAAAAGTTCTCAGATATGAGCAAGAGAATCAACAAAGAGATGGCCGATCAGAATTCTGAAACGACTGTCGAGGCTTCCGTTCCGAGGATTATAAAGTTTGACATTCTCTCCAATTGGCGAAAAAGATACAGTGAGTCGGGAGGCAACCCCGGGTTAGAGTTTTTTAAGAGAAATGCTCTCAGAACTGCATCTCTGCGTTCTAGAATCTTCGCCAGCAACAATCCTGTCAGTAACCCTGGCGCATCGCCAACAAAACACTTCAGAATACGAAAGCATTCTGATGCGACAAATAAAAAAGCGGCCAAACCCACCGGAAGTGGCGCCGATACGGAGACCACGGATATCTCCACCCCGGAACATTCTAATGTAAAAAAAAAAAGTAAGAGTGAAGGTTCGAACGATAAGAATATTGTCAAGGTTGCTGTCGATGCCGGTAACTTTTTTGAAGAGAATCTTTTGAAGATCGTATCGGCATTTCCCAAGCGGAGGAGTTCCACTCCTTCGGTTCTGTTGAAGATCGCAGGCGACGAAAACAAAAATCTCGGGGAGAAACACAGTCTTTTGGGCGGATCTGCTAGAAATGCCGATTCCGATGGTGGCGATACGTTCTGCAATGAGATCTCCATCAGCAAGAGTGGAAGACCAAAGCTGGACTTCTCATCACTCGTGAGAGGAAAGGTGTCGTCGGACGACGAGAGTAAAAAAAAGTCAGTGACGAGTGTGGGCGGTCGTAAAAAGAAAAGCAGCAATGTGTTTACTGACAGTAATGATGGCACTACGAGTGATGTGTTTGAGCAACAGGGACACGGTTTAACAATACCAGTCATCAAACGAAGACAAATCAAGAGTGATTCGGCAGCCGTAACCGAAAATGGTCTGTTTTCGAATTTAAAGCCTCGTCGAGACTTCATTGTTTCGGGTCGCAACTCTGTCGAGCCGGGCATGTTTCGGGACAGCGGACGATTCAAAATGGATGTATCGGGACGGAGATCGGCTGAACCTATCATGGGAGGCCGACTTTCTTCTCCTGCATATTACACGACACCGAAAATTGATGAGACGCTCGGCGACGACGAAGCGGTGGAGCTTCGCATTAAAAATAATCACCCGAGTGTCTCCATCAAGACTTACGGAGCCGAGATGATGGAGACAACTCCCGATAGGTTCTCTCTTATTGACTATAGAAGACTGCCTTCGGTAAACCTTGGAAAGATCAGAGGAGAGTCCAACATGCAGAGGCGCTCTCAGCAGTGTCTGTATGTGTCGGGAACCATCATCAAACCGGCAGGTAAATTTGAGCGGAACGCCAAGTATGTGACAAATAATTGTTATCTATTGAGATTTAAAAATAAAAATACCAATCGTTCCTTCGTCAGATTGAGAAGATTTTTTCAACCGAACTGACCTAAAATTCCAAAACATTAATTAAAAACGGGACATGATGCAACCCTAGATGTTTATTTCTTCTGGAATTTCCATTTGTTAGCCTTTACAATTAAAGAGCACATTATCACCAAGCTTTTGAAGATGCCACTATACAACATATTTTTTAATAAACAACCTTAAAAATAAATGGAGAATTGATTTGACCTGAGAATGAACTTTTTAAATTTATATTTTAATTAAAAATAAATTAACAAATCTTCCAAAAATCAATAAAAAACTAACACAAAAAATTAAATGGGTTATTATACAGACACATGTTCTTCTACATTGTAAAATGTTGAATTGTATGCATAATGAATTCAACTGGTTTATATGGTATGGAGTTGTGAATTGCATTATATGCAATAAAATCTACAGTTTTATAATTAAATTAAACTTTACTACTTTCATTTTAAATTGTCAGTCAACAGTTTAGAGATTGTTCAAATTTTTATTCCATTTTAACAGCAATTACAATAGGGATTATTATTAGAGTGTGATGTTTTGCATTCATATTGTAAATGCGTTGCGTATCATCTCTCGCACGTCCTTGATATCCTTCTTACCCGTCCGTCACTTTGCCAATCAAAACTCATTTTCATAAATATTACCTAACCTAACTTAATCCTTGAATAATTTAATGATGTCAAATGACACCTGATAATCGATTTGTTCAAAAATATTTTTCTATTAATCCCTAACCTAACCTATCAATACATTGTAAACTGTTGCTAAATTCATCCGACGTTAAAATATTATATTATTAACACCACCGTACTATTATTTGTGACCTTTTGAATTGTGATTATTGATTCCGTCCGTCACTGTTTGTCCTTGACATTCCGCTTCACTGCCCCGTTGAATCATTGGATCACACCCCGTCCGCCCTTGTCACGATCCTCGCCCTCGCAGATCTGGAAGGCGCCGAGATGACGGACTCGGAGTCGGACGGAGACGCCCTGGGGGCCGAGGGGGGGCCGGGGCTGGCCGCGGAGCCGCCGCCCAGCCCGGCCCTGGACGCGCGGCGCCTGGCTGCTCGCCTGGAGGCCATGTACGAGGACGAGCCCACTGATGATGTCGGACAGGTACTTGTGACTATTATATGCTTGGTCTCCAATGTTCATTTCAGTTTATTTAATTAATTTGTTATACTTATTCAGTGTCGTCATCATTCCCTGAAAGACACACCCTTACCCCCTCTCCTACATAAAATGGGTTAGATCACTTGTAAAAGTACTTTCGCAGCTTAGTTATCTCTTAACAAGTGAAGGATTGAGAAAGGCTATGAGTTAGTCGAAAATACAGTCTCCTAATAGAGTATTTATCTTACGTGATCCATTTAAAAACAAGGTAAATAAATAAATATTTATAATTTATAATGGACCTCAAAGTGAATGATGAAAACATTTACAAAAAATATATATATGAATTTTCATGCTTATTGTATTTGAAATTTTCATGCTTATTGATTACAAATATCCAAAAATGTAGTGAGGAGAGAGTATAGTTAGTCTGCGTTTAACTTTCCACAGTGCGGCGAAGTGGTGGAAGAACTGGGTGAGGAGAACAAGTCCCTGTTGTGGTTCCTGGTGAAGCAAGTGCGGCCCGGCATGGACCTGTCCAAGGTTGTGCTGCCCACCTTTGTGCTGGAGCCGCGCTCCTTCCTCGACAAGCTGTCGGACTCCTTCTACCATGCTGACATCCTGGCAAGGTCAGCATTGGTTCCTCGGTCATCGGTACATCCAAATTTGACGGGAGTTCTTTAGTAAAGACTAGTGACTTCAACAAAATTAAATGTCATTAAAAATAGCTTGAAATAGGATTTATTTATTATTAAACTTTATCAGGATTCCACAAGGATTTACTTATCATTCAGAAAGAGGTAGAAGGGTGGGCTCTGCTGACATTCTCACAGCTACTGTTAGACCTGTAGTTTCTACTATCAGCTTTACATGCAAGGAAAGCATGCAATGTGCTAATACCGGCCGTCACATGTACTTCGAACAATATCCAGTCTACGATGCAACAAAAAGTCAACCAAACACCGTCATGATGAAAAAAGGAAATACACTCCCCTGTGAAAATATCTATGCATCCCGCGTGGCCTCGGCAGTGTGATACCAACCATGCTTTAGGACGTCTTTGAATTATAGACCCCTCTTTTTGGCCATGGTTTAGCCTTAAGGGCATTTTTTTACTATTATCACACAGGTATACACTTTGGTATCACAAAAAGTGCTCCAAAATTTTAGCCAATATTTGGCTTACTTTCAATACTTGTGCTTTGGCTGTAATTGATTAAACTCAAACCTTTATTTAATTTGAAGGAGCGCAGAGTTAATCTCTCCTGTTAACTCTTCTATTACTGCCAATTTAAAAACATTTTTATTTTGTCTTTATTTAGTTACATTATCTTTTATTTATATAATTAGTCACATGCAATTCCAGGGCTTGGCAGTTCAAGGGTCCGTTTGAGCGCATGCGAGCCGTGACCGCTTGGTATATGTCGGGGCTGTACCGCAAGCCACGCGGCCTCAAGAAGCCCTACAACCCGGTGCTGGGCGAGACCTTCCGCTGCAGGTGGCGCCACCCCGGCTCCAACACCAACACCTACTATGTCGCGGAGCAGGTCTTTTAATATCACAAATTCATAATTAGTTAAGTAGTAAGACAGGTACATTTTGCCACGCTACGTGTGCCTAATGTCATATATGTCAGCTCGTAACATCTTCATGTGAAAGATGCAGCTTCTGACAAATGTCTGTAGTGTTACATATGTTTTGCGCTCAAAGCAGCCAATCGGACTGACTCTACCGTTGAAGGAATGAAAATTGTCCTGTGGTTTACTCGGTTATCTTTAAAGTGTGTTTTCTGTTTACAGGTATCGCACCACCCACCGCTGTCCGCCTTCTACGTGTCTAACAGGAAAGAGGGCTTCACCATCGAGGCCAGCATCCTAGCCAAGTCCAAGTTCTATGGTAAAGCTACTGGACACAACAATTATCCAGTTTGGTTATTACAGAATGAAAATATAATAACTCGTATGTTAAGATGCGGAAGTCTAAGATAGCGTGAACGTTGATAGAAAGGAGACATGTCTTTAGGAGACGGTTATGTTTGCAAGATCAATTGAAATTATTTGGAAGAGTAGGCTGATATACAAATAATAAATATGTCATAATATGAATGCGGTGGCTTTAAGCACTGCAGCAGTCCACCGACTCGTGCAAATGTATAACCTGCTTTGCAGGTAATTCTACATCCGCTATTTTGGAAGGCCAGGCGCGCGTGACGCTGCTGCCACTGGCCGAGACGTACCTGTGCACGTCACCTTACGCGCACTGCAAAGGTCTGCTGATGGGCACACTGTCCATGGAGCTGGGCGGCCGTGTAACTATCACTTGTCCCGACACCAACTACTCGTCCGAGATAGAGTTCAGACTCAAGGTAATCGATCCACATCTACCTGACAAACTAGATTGTATATTTTTAACTTCTGATACCCCACATTCAATATATAATGTTCCCCATTATAGCAGTGCTACTCAAATGCTGATCCGTTGATTACTTCTAGACTTTGCGTCACAAATTTTAGCTCCAGACCCCAGGGAATTATAAAAACTACTTACAAAAAATACTCATTCTTTTTGGAAGGTTGTGAAAAGGCTGACTGGGAAAGAAACTGAAGGATTCCTGTTGCCGTTGTGTAAATCCGGATTCTTCATATAAAAAAGACGTAATATCTTGATACTGCTTTATAAAGTCACCTATGTAATGACAAATGAATGGTTTCAGCCGTTCCTGGGCGGGGCCGATAGCACCAATATGGTCTCTGGCCGCATCCGCCACCACAAGGAGACCGTGGCCACCATCGAGGGGCACTGGGACTCACGCATCGACATCAAAGACAAGCGCACTCAGGTAAATTCATGATGCGATTATCTATCTAGTCTACTATTACTATTATATTCTTACTTATTCTGATGTAACCGTTTGTGAAATAATTAAAACTTTATTTTTAAAACATATTTGCCGCAGACGACTTCGGTGCTCTTGGATGTGGCCGAGCTGAAGACTCAGCGGCTGAAGCGCCAGCTCGTGCGACCCGACATCCTCGGGGACTTTGAGAGTCAGCGACTCTGGCTGAAGGTGTCCACGGCAATAGCCAACGATGATCAGGTAATAATGTCAACATAAAGGGGGCAACCACTTCAGGAGGCTGTTTTTTAGCCTTTTTATGTAAAAAAAAATTAAAGCGGAACGAATTATGAAAAATGATTGAGTATTTGAGGTCTTTTTTTGTAAGTTCTAAACTACATAATAATACAGGTATATTTTTAAAAGTTTTTTTTAAATATTGTTCTAGTTATAAGCTGATATACAGGTGTGAATGCTAAAAATATAAATAACAACATGTATCACGTGTCACGTATGATAGCATTTAACCTGTTGTAAAGAGGGACACATAGGTATTGTGGCTATTGGGTTTTGCCGTGTGTGACGACCTTAGTTAAACCCAAAAGCCACAATACCAAATTGGGCCGTGAAGACCTAAGAATTTATTTAAGGGACACATAGGTTTTTAGTTCTTTAAAGGCTTAGTTTGGCTGATCTTCTGATAGATTGACCTGTGTCTGCAAAAGATGATAATATACAACTACTAGAATGTATTAAAACAAGTTTATAAAAACAACTTAACCCTTTACGTGCGAGGTGCGGATATATCCGCACCAACTTGCACTGCTCTTAAGTGCAAGGTGCGTATTTATCCCACGCCCTTAAAAAACACGTCGCTTCAGTGCGAGATGCGGATTTATCCGAATACTATATTGAATATAATTTTGTTTCATATTATGACATTCCTTCGTCAATTTTTTTTTTACGATATGTATTGAGTTGTGGGTCATTCTACACATGTTTCAAATTTGCCCTTTTTTTAAAAATAATAATGGATTTATTTGATTTAGTTCTGAAGGTGAATATAAATGCAGCACTGACCAATCAAAACACAAATAAAATCGTCCTTAAATATTCAACTTTATTTTTCATTGACTTATTTCGTTACTTTTATGAAATCTTATTTCGCACGTAAAGGGTTAAGGATTCTGTCTCGCACCTTTGACTGTCGATATGTTATTTTTTTTTATTTCTATTTGATATTGGTTAATCGAGATAAACAATTTTTTTACCGTTTTAAAGAAATTTATAGGTTTTTTTTGCCAGAAATGTAGTTAACGATTCCAATATTTCAGGTGGCTGCCACTGAGGAGAAGACGGTGATCGAGGAGGCTCAGCGTGAGAGAGCTCGCGCTCACGGCGGCCGCGCCTGGTCGCCGCGCTACTTCAGGCGGGCTCCTTGTGATGATGGTTAATACCTATTATTTAATTTTGACAAACCTACCAATTTATTCAATTCAATTATTTTTATTTGATCTTTATAAACATGTGATATATATATATATACACATACTAGTTTTAATTTAATTTGTTTATAAAAAAATAATAGCCATTAAACAAGAATTAAAATGGCACTAGGGCCTATCAACTATCAACGTTTGTATTATCAAGTATGCTTGAGTATTGACATATTTAGTCTGAACAAATTCATATCCGGCGCAAATGGTGACCCAAAACTCAGTCCTGGAGAGTCAAAATTGTAACAGTAAAAACTATGATATAAGTACATCAACTTGGATACACAAATAACATAATTATTGTTACAAAATAAAAATCCAACACCCCGTACTACCTGTCAACACCAGCACTGAATCCAAAGCAATATTTAACACTTGTTATTATTCGACTCAAATGTAGGTATTTTCAAAATGACTAAAATTAATTGTAAATTAATATTAATTATGTTTTTTTTTTTCATTTAAAAATAATTAACTAATATTGTTATGCTTGGCTAAAATAGACCTTTTTTTTTTACTGTATCCGCTTCGTATTTGGAGCATATGAACACCACAAATTTTCGTTTCATAGTTCTGTAAGCTCACAGATTGTCTATCCCTTGACTCAGAACACCTGTATACCTGAAGGTCCACATGGAAACATAGATGGTTCCCGGAAGCCTTCAGGGCAAGAGTTCGCGAGCTTGCATATACTGCGGCTGTAATACCAGAGAAATATTCGGGTGTTCAATGATCAGGGTTTTTAAGGAGATCGGATGATCAGCCCGACGCTGCCGAGGCCATGTGAATTTTTATTTCGTCTTTAAGGGGTGGCTCGATCCTACCGGGGGCATGTATAGAGCATATATTTAATTAAATTGATTTAAGAAAAAAAAACTTGTACGGGATGCAAACTGACAGCGAGAAACAAGCGCTTTAACCATTGGACTATGTCGCCCGGCGAAACAAACCATAGCCTATGTTGTTTTGTATCATAAGTGAGGCTAATATTTATGTTAATAATACTATTAAAATCACTGAACGTTCTACAAATTTTGTATTAGAAGAAAATTATTGACTGTTATGCTATTATTTGTCAACTCTAGTACTTATGCTCACACGCTACAATACCTAGTGAGCCATTCTTTAGTTATTTAAATTTTGCAATCATCGATGCCTTCATTAATTGATAATAATAGTGTTTTTTTTTCTATAGGAAATTCCAACCATTCTGCAAACACTTGGCAGTACAACTTTCCCAACCTTGCGTAAGTACAGCTCATAACTGTCATACATTAGTCATCTCCAGGGTCTATTATATAATCTCTCACTGCTTTGTTATCACTCTGGAATCGATACTAATCATAAATCTTAATGTAGGTCAGCAGTTCCCACCACTAACTTGGGTCCCCGAATTTCTTTGTATGTAATAGAAAATCACTCCATTTCCAAAATCACTCGAGGGCCATGGTTAAAGCATTGGACTGTCATGTGAGAGGTGTCGAGTTTAATCGCCATTAAACTAAGTATAAATGTATTTTTTTCAATATATGGTCTGTTATTATTGAGAAATATTATTACTTTTCGTGGATGAAATGTCAACATCAGAAAAATAGCGGGAGTAGGTTGGATGTGAAAGGCGGAGCATTAAAGGGGATGGAGACTCATGCGGGAGGCCTATGTTCAACAGTGGTGTACACAGGCTGATGATGATGATGACCCTTGGTCGGTATTATCCTATCATAGGCTAATTATCAAAATTGATGGTGAATAAACATCATTCCGTAAACACCAAACCAAAATATTTCCATCGCCATCTGATGGTATTGTTGTGTGGCAGGCCTTGGGATGACTCGGTGGACGTGCTGGAGTACGAGAGCGACTATGTGGTGCGCACGCTGAGCCGGGAGCAGAGTTTGCCGGAGGCCAGTCCCCTGCACGGGGCCGGGATGCTTCCCGAGGTAAATCACATTCTTTCTTTCTACATAATCTTACAGTGATGATTACAAACTTTATGATGACTTGGTGCACTTGCTTGAAGTACGAGATCAGGCGTAGTGCTCCAGTTTCTCATATATAACCATCAAAAGCCGCTGCCAGGGACTTTCAAATCACTTTTTTATATTGAATTTGCTTAACATCTTAAAGGTCTCTCTATAAGTTTCTGTTATTGACTGACTACCTTTCAAAAATCAAGAAATACTGCTGTAAGAAAGGTATTCTGTTTATTTAATGGTAATGTGATTGTAGCTAATAATATACCTGAGAAGACATGTTCTCGCTAGTAGTTATAAGCTATAAACAGGCAAAAGGTACCTGGTTGTGTACCAGTGTGTTGGCACATTATCAATCTAAATAATGCTTAGTATATTTGTAGAATCTTTAAAAGAGATTCTTCCATAATTGTCTTTCAATATTCTTTTGTATGTCCAAGGTCTGAATGGCATTAGTAGATAACTCTAAACTTGGTTGTTTATAATTATTCACATTATAAAATAACTCTTGAAACTAGCTTTTGATTTGTCAACTTTTTTAGTATTTGAATACTTTTTAGTATTTTTATTATTAAAGGCAAGGAAATACTTAAAGTAAAAAAGAAGTACCCTTTGGTTTTTGTACTAGATGCATTATAACTCGACAATTTCTTACTGCTTATATTACAACTTTTTAATTAAAAATCTGTTATAAGACAAACAAACTTAAAACATTATCTTAAAATAGAAATGAATTACCGAATATCTTTCCAGACCGAACATTCTGCCAGCGAGACAGACTCCACCAACTCTCACCATCACCGACCACCATCACAGGGGTGGGTTTTTTTTTTACACAAATTTGTCTTCCATAAAATAAATACTTTTAAATTACGATAGAAGAAGTTGCATACATTATAATTTGATGATAGAAACACAAACAACATTATTTTTGTGCTCAGGCAAACGATGGCTGCTGCGCTTCTCCGTGTGGAGGCGGCCCTTCGCGAGCAAGGATCACAACTGGCCGGAGTACGTGCCGCCGTGGGACGCCTGGAAGGCGCTAGTGACCGCGCCGGGCAGCCGCAGGCCCCAGCCTGGAATGGCGCCTGGACCGTGCTGCTCGCTGCACTCCTGCTGCAGGCCATCGTCTTCTGGTTCTACAAGCACTGAACCGCAGCTGAACATCCTGGAGCTACCTGACATACCAGTGGACTATATGAAGACTGGATCCTTCATTTGGGAACTGTTTTGCAGCGTATTAACTAAATATCCTCATGGAAGATGATGAGCAAACAGTATTCATTGAAAACACTTTGGCATCCGGAAACTCAGAAATTTGTATATTGTCGTCGACAGCCATCTAGGACAGCCAGAGCTCAAATATTTTATAAAAATATGCTATAATTTTAAAGCAGCAATTTTCAGTGACCATACACTCCGGCAAGGAAGTGAAAATGAAAGAGGAAGAATGAGATGTAGTGACATTTCTCAGCTCGGTACGTTCATAATTAAAATGTATATTAACTTGACAACTTCTGTGGAATACATTATTCTCCTTAGGGTCACTATATCTACGGAAATCACGTAAAAAAAAATTACAATCAGTAAAAATCTCTCATCTGTAAAACCTGTAAAGAAATTACAAAGGGTAATAGATATTTAAATGGGAGACATTGAGACCAATCTATAATGACAGCATAAGGAGGCGGGAGGCAGCGGCCTCTTCAATACATAACAAGAAAACCTTTATTCTTCTCCAGTGTCTTCTGATTATCTCCAGGTGGTCAGCGATTAAATCGACTGAAGAATGGTAACATTCTTATCCTACAACGGATTCGCAAATCGCTTGTAGCAAAATTAAATTTTAATATTTTTTGTTGCTTTAAGGTTTTTGATAAATTTAGAATTATTCTTCAAACGTAAATAACTTTTTTGACTAACTTTGAAAGGAACATTTTTGGTGTCATTTAAGCGTGAGATCTACCTCTACATTAGCTGACATAATGGATGCTTATCCGAGGTTAGTCACCAGATTCCCTAATGAAAAAATGACTGAGATGTTAAGTAATAAACGAAAACAACCTATTATTCAAGTTCTAAATAAGCCTAGAATACTGTTGTTTCTGTAGATGCCATATATTTTGATAGGAATAACATCAGTCCTTTGAGTGTCTCCGAGACCAGCAGAGTTCTCCCTAAGAGGCAGCATATACTTGTTGGACAATCCTTGTAAGTCCAAAAAAAAATGTTTAAAGTTGCTTTTAACAAATATGTTTTGGTTTCGGCCGTAAATGAACGGAAACCAAAAGCTTTCGATCGCATCAAATTAAATACTCTTTCACGCGTTATTCGAACAAATTAAAGTGAAAAATTGAATCATAATTTTTCAATTGAATTCCAAATATTGTACTCCTTCCATTAATCAATAAACTAGCTTCATATTCAACTTTGTACTTTTAAATAATTGACATTTTTATTATATAATATTGTAAAATATAAGGCTTGTGTTATATTTATTAACGTCATGTGATGTTTGTTGGTGAAATTGCATTGTTATATTAGTAATTGAATTACAAAATAATACTAAAAGCGAACGTATCAGAACAGAACACATCTCTGAACTCCTGAAGAGTTATTCTCATGTCAATGAACACATCGCAAGTGAAAATTACAGACTTTGATCTGATACAGGATAATTTATGTTTTATAATTAAATTACTATTATATAATTATACTGCTTACTGATTCCAATATTTTTTTTACATGTATATCATTTAGTTAACGTATTTTATAATTATTTTTAATTAAATAAAATATTACACAATTGTATTGTTTACGTCATCAAATTGGTGAAAATGCGATCGAATATGGGGTGATGACAGTAGAATTATAAAAAGTAATAATTGTATAGGCACAAAAATGTAAAAGAAAATTGTTGGCGCTCGTGTCCTTTTTTGTTTTCGATATTACTCGGTTTTTATTCCACCAATATCTTCAGCGAGGATAATGCTTTTTCCAGCAGAGAATTTTAATTTATTCAAATTATATTTTTGTCTAAAACTACTTGCCATTTTTTTACTTATAACATTATAGTATTTAAAATATGGGCTCATCACCTGTAAAATATGAATTTATCAATATTATTTAATGTGTAGATATTTTAGGGACTGTCAACTTGTATCGAAGTGCAAATGTTATCTCCAATCTGAGATCTTGATTGGCTTCATTACTAAGAAATCCTCTGTCGGATGTCGAGGCATTCCACGTAAGTAAGGCCTAAGGCAATAAAGCTAAACACACTGACTACTCTGCCCTAGAGGCATCGTCCCTGGCAGGTGCTTAGTCTCACTGTTCAAAAACTATAAATATAGTATCTCAAACATGATGTCGGGGTTGTTCCAAACATGCTATGTTCCAGGTGGAATAATAATTCAAACACAAGCATACATTTCTTTATCTAAAGAAACCTTTTTAAATTTAATTTATTTGCTACTCTCTTCCACATTACTTTTAAGTCCTATAGTTAACCTTACAACCTTGTGAGAAGTTGCGGATTCAATCCCCGATGAATATTAAAATACAATAAATTTGTTAGCTCTTCTTTGTAGTATCAATCCGGTGGATTGGTTTGCAGCAACAAAATCTTGCATCTCGATCTCCACTTTTCTCGATCTTCTGCAACACTCTTTAGCTCAGCATAGGACCTGCAACTCTCGAACACTTGCTGCAAATACCCCCATATATGACGCCCTCTGCAGTTTCTAACCTTAACCTATTAGCTCTATTGTGTTGGAATATGCTTGTAATTATAAATATTTATATACCCCTGGTTTGTGTGAAACTGATCCCTCACCAGTAAAATGCTACTGGTAGACAATCTATATTTTATATTATTTTGTCTAATTATAGGCATAAATAAGATTCTTGTTGGCAGTTTCGATAGATAAAGCATTCATAAAAAATATGACTAAATATAATTATAATTGTCCATTTAGTAAATAAGTTTATTGATGTTATATAAATTGTGCAAGTCCCTTGCGAAATTTGCTTTGTTAACGTTATTGTAAGTTTTGTAAAGTATGCTTTTATTTTTAAGCCAACCTAGATAATATACATACTCCAGTTGTAATGGCTTAAATGTAAGATGTTTGAAAAAGGCAGTGCGATTTATTTATCATTTCTCAAGAGCTCTAATTGACATTTCTTATTGTGAACTATGCTACAGTGAAGCCCTTTTTCAATTCCATTAATCTTCAACCAATTTTAAGGCAAATTGTTTTGTAATTATCTAAAAAAACAAATAAATTTTTCTTGTTAGTAATTGTTTAATTATTCAGATATAAATAAAAGATTTTTTAGAATTTATTCCACATATATTTTTTTGTCAAATTTGACATGAAAATGGCCATCCGACCTGGCTGAAACATGTCATCAAACAAAACACGTGTGGAATAAATTCTAAAAAAACTTTTATTTATATCTGATATTATGGAATTCCACCAAGAAATATCGATCGAAAAAATCGAAATAAGTTTAATTATTCAGTAATTTCGTTTGATAAAATGGACTTTTATTTAATTTGAAATTGCTTTCCTTATTTTTTGATATCATAAAAATGAATACCACCCAATACTCTTTTTTTTTGCACGGTTTCCAACGAAGATTTTTGTACCTTGTTTCAATCCGAATTTAAACAAAATAGATTCATTTTTCACTTTTCACAAAATTAGAGCAACAGTTTTTTTTCACTTCATTAGCCAGTATTTTTGTCCACATTTGAGAAGATTACAGGAATCCGTGGCGCCATTTCCCTAAAAATAAGACAATGTGATCCATATTGAAATATTGTAAAAATATCTACATTATTTAATTTTCAAAATGGTCTTTAAGCGATTGTTTAGAATATAAATAACAAGACTTTGTTTTAGATAATGTTTTATTTTTAATAATTTAAATTGAAGAAGCTTTGAATATATGTTATGCCGATTTTGTGAAATAGATTTTTATGTGAATTCGATAAAAAGGTATTAAAAATGGTATTTCCTTGAATAAGGACAATTGATATTTGTAAAGGATGCCTTTAGCGAATGAAAATGTTTCATAAAATTAAAAAAATATTTGAAGCTGCTTAACAACAACATTCCTTAACATTAAGTATTATTAATCTCTACAGGAGTGAGTTTTTTGCAGACATAAATATGTGGATAGTGAGATTTTTTATATTTTTTAAATATTATACCATAGACCAGTGCTCCGCAACCGGTGTGCCGCGGCTCACTGGTGTGCCGTAAGCCGATACAGGTGTGCCGCGATCAAATAAGGTAATTTTAAAAATAAATAATTTTACAACGGTCCTCAAGCTCTCAGCCACCTATCGCCTATTTATGTAGACATACAACGAGGTACTTGCTTTATTAAGTTCTAAATGAAATAAAAAAAAGTGAAATTGATCAAATTAATATCTATTTTTGGCTTTTGGTGTGCCACGGTATTCAAGGTGAGAACTTTGGTGTGTCAGAGAACCCAAAGAAGTACTTTGGTGTGCCGTAGATGAGAAAAGGTTGCGGAGCTCTGCCATAGACAACCGTCAGACTTTAATTGAAATTAGGTTACATTTATAATTATGCAGTTTCACAAATAAGTATTAGTTAATAACATTATATTTATTTATTACAGTTACATAAATACCACCCCAACCGACACATAAACTTACAAATTTCACAAAATTCTGTGTAACATGTACACTATTTTTTTTGCACATTAGACTTTGGTAATAGTTCCCAAAGCGAAAACAGGTTTGGCTGGCTGTAAGCGATTAAGAAAATTATGGAAAACTCTTTTAAAAGGTGTTGAAAGCAATCAGAATGATAAGTCAGCCTGCATCAAGCCGCTTGATAATGTCTATGTACAAGGGAGTCTGCTAATGTTGCTATTGTTTACACATGTGTATTGTATAAGATTGACTTTTGATATCTCTTGCAGTGTGAATCGATCTTTATAACCTTAATTTCAATATGAGAACTGATTCAGACTATAAGACAAGTATATACTTGAAAATGAGGTATGAATCCTAATAAAGTAGCGAAATAGTGTATCATAGTGTTGTGGTCGATTTTGTATTTTATTATATGTAGGTAAATTATAAATACCTACCACACTGACTTCTGATTCAGATTCTCCACTGATTCAGGTGATAACTTCTTAAGTTTTCACGGCCAGATTTGGTATTGTGGTCTTTGGGTTTAGCCGTGTGTGGCGAATTATTTTGTATCAATATTTCTACCGCCATTGCAGGGGTCTTCTTCAGGGTTGATTACTTTATGAGTCTTTGTGAGACTTTGAAGAAGACCCCTGCAATGGCGGTAGAAATATTGATACGAAATAATTCGCCATTTAAAGTCAAAAGCCGCAATACCATATTCAGGAGAATACCGACATACTACGATTGAGAAATCTCATTGTGGATTCTATGACACTTTTATTGTTAAGGGCGGCTAAGTGTTGCACATGGAGTGTTAATCCGCCAATATTATTAGACTGCAGTCTGACATTCATGGATTGTCCATTTATAGCAAGACTCGTTGTGAACAAGTGGTGTGGTCGGGACGACTGTCCATCTTTATTTTTTATTTTATTTGGGCATTTATGGAACACTAAAGCTTAAACTTTTAAGCTTCGTTGGTGATTGAATCTGCAACCTCTGACATGGTAAGCAAGCGCTTTACCTCTAAGCCATATCCACCCACAAGCTATTAATCAATTGCATCTAACTTTAGATCGGCGAGATAAATATAAACATATAATAAACCTTTTATGTTCTTACCTAAACCTCTGTCTTGCTTGTGTTAAATCTCTTTTAATATACACATATAAAAATCCTCAACCAATCTGCATTAATGAGACACTTATTTTTAATTATACGTTGTATGGATTGCAATAATCATATGATTCAAAATGAGAAAGGCAACACAGATGCTGGAAGAGCAATCCACAGGTTATTGATTAATTAGTTGTGGTGTTCTAATGACGATCAGCAAGATGAAACCTTTGCTTAAGAATGGGTTATTTAGAATGATTCACGCTGCAAAAGTATTCAATCTAAATTATAATTATAGAAAAATATTATAGTGAAAATATAAACCTGTCAATGTCACCTGAAATATTTCAGAAGATTCTGAGTTGTCGTAGATGTTATGGATGTTAGGCTTATTAATAAAAGCAATGTAATGTACCCCGGTGGCGAGTGCCAATACTGGAAACATCCTTATACTTTGGTGTTTAATTGGTCATTATCTATTTTAATTTCGGTCAGTAAATTAAATATAAAAGGTGACTAGAATGTCGAAATTGTCAGTGAAATATAAAATGTTCTCTTTATGCAGTATTCACTCCGGATTGAAGGCATATTGCTACCATTTTTTACTCAACAGTCCTGTATGATGACTAGAGCAAGGGAAGATTGCATTCTTTGGCTTACGTTCTACTCCCGCAACCAAGAACATGGGTATTAAACTGCCGTAATGGGATACATCAGATTTATTTTTTGAGGACGCCTGGTGATAATCATATTGCTCCACAAACATAAATACATTTCAAATTTAAAAAAAAAATCTTTTGAATCAATTGTATAACTTTGATCACGTGTGCACTGCGCGCTTCTTGAGCCCTCACGTTCAACCTACTTGATCAAAATTTTTCCGCTGTATTTACTGATAATTAAGAAAAAGAAAATATTTTTTTCATGTCTTTAATTTCTCTCTTCTTCTCTTTTTTCTCAATACTGAGGATAGTGCAGCTGGCCTCGTAGATGATATCCTTCGACCTGTCCCCAAAATCGTGCATAAATAGTGGGAAAAATAGTGGAATTGGCAAAACAAACCGGTTTAGATGAGGTAAATGTGGAAGATGTCGAAGAAATAGTTCAAGAAACAGCAGCTAGTCTTTCTAATGATGAGCTCAAGGAATTAACTGAGCAAGAAGAAAACAAAAATATGATATTAGTGATTTCGAAGAAGAGGAAAAAATTGAAAACACAATAGACTGAATGATCTAACTGACTTAGAATTTTATTCGTTTTTATAAGTATATTAGTTTATATTGTTTTTATTTGTGTAAGAAATAAATGTTTGGTTTTATTTTTATTAAAAAAAAACAACTATCAAATTTAATACCTAACACCATTATTTCCATGTTAAGATAGCCTCGTTTAGCGCTGTTTCGCATTACGCTCTACTTTGATGGAACGTATCCCCAGCGTTAAGCGGGGTCTTACTGTACTTCCATTTTTTATTTACTTTGATTTTGAAACTGACCCGGGGTACATATTTTGTTTTATCATATGTAATGTAATAATTAATAACATTTACTTTAAAGGTTATAACAATATTGCAAGTGTTAATGTTTAAAGAATATTTTTGCATCTAGTAAATAAATTTGTCACCTTCTATTCCAACAATGTATGTAGGCTTAGTCAATGAAATATTATTATACAAGTAATTGATAAATCAATTTCATGTAGATTTTCACATTATCATTAATATTATTAAAATTGTTAACAGAGTTAAAATTCTCACTTGATATTCTAATTATAGTAAAGTTGATTGAAAATGGTGAAATTTTGTTTTATTATTTAACCACTTCATCGCCACTTGTTTTCAAAAAAATAAAAACACTACTTTTACTAATGACTAAATTAATTAAATATTTTTAACATACATTATTGATGAGCTGCAATCGATAGAAGTAAAATTTTCACGAAGAAAAAACACTTTTTTTTCACTAGGGCTGCCACAAAATAGATTATAGATCAAATACCCGACCGCTTGCTTCGACTGACCTTGACTAACTACTTACAAAACTGTCTCCCTTCATCGAATGTACCTTCAACGCATCACGTTTGTTGTAAATATTTAAGATATAAATACTACATAATTGTTTTCGAAAAAAAAAAAAAACATGTGATTTATCCCTTGACACCACTGACGAATATCTCCCAAACTATCGAAAAATATTGATCTTTTTTGGTTTGTTAAAATTGTAAAATATTCATAGATATCGTTGTTAGAAAATCAGAATTGATTTTGAAATACATCTTTCGAATATTGCGAAGCCCCCACGGGCGGGCTTAAGGTGATCTTCAGGTTAGAAGTAATGAAATGCCTGATTTTTATGTTTTTTATGCACACTAGAGTTTACCAAGAATAACCAAATCCAACTGGTAAGCTTTGGAATGCTCTTCCTCTATGTTTTATCCATCATAAAATATGAATATTTCAAGAAACAGATCAATGAACACATAATCTCTTCATCCTTACATAAAAAGCGCAGGTCCAAATGTATAATAAAAGTTTTTTTTTTCAGTATTTTTATTTACTATTAACATTGATGGACCATTTACTATAATATTATAAGACGAATAATTAGATTTAAGAAAGGAACACTGGATTAGTCTATAATTAATGACAAATTAACCTTAAATTAATTATATATAATATGGCAACAAAAGTCACTTTTATTGTTTATTATTTCCGTGATATTTTAATCTAAAAAGAGAGAAAAAATAATTTGTTGTATTTTTTCAATAACAGAAGGGTGCATATGTGCGTTCAAAATAATGTTTTCACTCAAGTATGTAAAATTGTCTTACGATTACGGATAAAGCAAAAGAGATCAATAATAACTGTATAGGTGTGTTTCTTTTTTATGAAACATCACACAATTTCACAAAATAAATATTTCATTAAGAAATGCACAATGTTTAAAGGGCATTTACCCAAAAAAAAAGGGGAGCGTGCACATTTTTGAAAAGAAAAATAATAATGGATATGATTACGCAAACAGTTTTCCTTCACAGCAGGACATCTGTAGAGCAAGCAGCCCGGCCCTTGCTCCTCTCGCGCGCCTCGTGCAGCTGCAGCAAGAAGGGCGCAGTCTCTTGAGCGACGTCGCCTTCCTCGGCGATCCCTCTCAGCCCCTCGCAGTTCCTCTTCACTCTGCAGACAGCTTCAGCAGCTTCCCCGCCCACATTCTTAGCGGAATCTCTCTCTAAGGCTGAGGTTAAGATTTCGGCTAACCTTCGCGCGCACTCGATTATCTCTTTGGTTTCGTTTTTTGAAAGATACACCCTAGCATTCTTCTCGGAATCTGCGTCATCTTTTTGAAATTTCGGATCTATTTCTTTTTTCGAGTCAGATTTGTTTTTGTTAGAATCTCCGTCCCATTCCTTCTCCCGCTTCCCCGAATCTGGCGGCCGCAGTTCAGTTTTTCCTCCCGTTGTGTTTCTTTCGAAGTCTTCGGCTTCTCGATTGAAAGGTGTCGGACAGTCATCGTAGAAGAACTTATTGGCGTATCCTCCTCCGGCGTCGCTTCTGTTGTAATCGTTCCAGAAGCTGTCCCACTCGCCTCGGCTCCTCTCGGGCGACTCCTTCCGGGAAGCGTCCGAAGCTAAATCTTTCGTCGCTTCTTCCTGGCAGACTCTGACGGGCGAAGGGGAGTTCTCACACGTGGAAGCTTCCGAAGTGAAGTCTGGTGAGTTGCCGAAGATCCCTGGCGGAGGCTTTCTAGCAAAGGATGACACGGAGTTGCGCCGCTCGTACCGACGTGCAGGTCCATCCCTCGGTAAGGCGGCGCTCTCTGTCGATCCGAACGATGTGCCTTTGTACGTGAAGCTCTGCAAAGAACTTCTTCTAGAGAAAGACCTGAAAGGTCGTCCCGAAGACGGTTTGGCGGTTCGCGGTGAGCGTCCGCATGCACAGGCGCAGTCCTCTTCAACTGTCGCAGCGGACGTTCTCAAGATGTCAGTTCCGCTGCCTCTCCTGGTGTTTTGGCGCTGTCTCTCTTGCTTCGTCCGCAGTTCCTTCCTCGTCACCTCGCGACAGTCTTGTTCAGAGTCCGCGTAGTCAGACATGTGGTCGAGAGACATGTCGTCGCTGAAGAACTCGCTGTCGGCGCTGCGGCACTCCGCGTTGTCCGCGCTGCACGGCGGTCGCTTCCTCGGGGGCCGCGGGCGAGCGAGGAAGGCCATCCTGCTTCCCGGCAGAGAGTTCGCTCGGTTAGCTTTCTTGTTTACGGCGTTCCCGTACACTGCGAAGGTTGGATCTTCTTCGTCATCAGACCTGAAGTATTCCTTATTGTCACTCTCTCCCTGGACCCGGCTCTTGTCCTCGCGCTGCCTCAGAGATAATCTGTACCTTGATGCATCCGACAGAATGGAGGAAGGACGTTGCGCCATATCATTTTTCTCAAAATATTTCTTCGTATTCATTTTCATAAAACTTGTATTGTACTCGTATTTCGGAGATCAGTAAAGAAATCGACGAGATTTCACCCCTGTTCATATTTTATTTTTCATCGATTTGTCCACTTCTATAACATTTTTACGACAACAAGTGTCCGACTTTAAAATTAAATTCATGAAATTTATTTACACACGAGTATATGAATGTTAAAATAATATGCTCCATAAAAATATATATCAGTTCGAGTATATTTTTCATTTCCTTCTTAGTTTTCATTAAATTATTTACAGTGTAAAAATTTTAACCGCTGAACAACTAAAATACGATTATGTTATCATTGCTCAATGATCTAGTTACAAATTTAACACAGATTTATAAGTATTAAAAATAACACTGAATACACACTGTATTTTTGCAATTTTCACTGTAATTTTAAACGCTGAAAGGTTTTTAATGACGGAATTAAATTTGTGTTACTTTTTCAGTGCCTAAGTACTTAATTGAATTGCGAGGACTGTGCCTGCTGTGTTTTACCCGCGAAGGTTGAGCGACCACTGATGAATACCCTAATTTTAGACATCGCTTTTAGAGGCAGGTATTTACAGAGCATGGATAATATCGCACAGAATTTAAAACTAGGGGAAATATAATATTTAATTAAATATATTATCATTACATCTTTTGATAAACAACTTCGAAACTTGTTAGAAAATTATACAAGATGATATATGAATCCTCGTATCCGGGGAATTTATGATGAAGTATCATATTGGATATAACTATAATAGTAAGAGAAAACCTAAGGAGGAATATAAAGATGGTGATCACATATCGGTTAACAAAACGCTCAAGAAGACCTCGTGCAAGAAGATGGGCAGGCTTAGTACAAGACGCTGCCATGTCTCTTGTAATAAACTTTGTAAATCAGCGATCAACAAGGTCCAGTACCGTGAGGGATAGTGATGAATTGAGCAGGCGATTATCGACCACAATGATCATTAAATAATGTTAACAACAAATACAATGGATACAAATCTGATTAAACAAACCCATATACTCTTTGTTGTGATATTAATACTTCATTGCAAAGATTGATAATGAAGTCTTCGTTAGTAATGTCCTGGAAAATACCACCAGACGTTGAAGATGTCAATTATATAACGGTTCTATTATTGAGTATGTCTTAGCTCTGTGGATATGTGGAGTGCTGATCTCCCAATGTCAATAGACTACAATCCGATATTAACACATTATTCATTGTTGTGACATTGGGAATTGTGACGTTTTTATAGGGCGTATTTCGTCTATTATCAATTTTGATCAATAAGTGGCCTCCTTCCAGCACGTCTGTTAGTATTTGTTGCGGTGGCGCAGTTGCTGCCACTAAGCAAGTAAGGGGATGCAAATGTTTCGGGCGACCGATTTTACAATCACTGAGCTGAGAGCGCTCGCTGGACTGTGAAACTGTTATAGCGTATCCATATAGAAGAATGGCACCAGCAAGGGCGTAACAAACAAATATATCTATTACATATAATATGCAGTAGTATATCATCAGTTTTTGGACGTTCATTGCTTAGTGCAAACCTCCTCCAATAGTTTTCATCCATCACAAGCGGAAATAGCCTTTCCATCAAACAGAATAATTTCTAAATACAAGACGAGCTTCGCTTATCGCAGCGTTGATAATGAAAAAGTTAAACAACAAAATGAGTATTCTATAGCAGATAAATGTTTTTATAAAAGCCCTTTTCTGCTGACAATTATCATTATGACAGTTGTAGTCGTCAGTGTTAAAAATAATCATTTTTTTTTTTGGGTTTCATAAATTAATTTATTGGAAAAACCGGGTGTATTCAATTTAATTCAATTCTTTTATTTTTCTTTAAATGACATTACAAAATATTAAACATTTCAATTCGTCATTTAAGTACACATTAACATAAGTTACATAAGTAACATAAGTAACATAAGTAACATAAGTAACATAAGTGTGGCCCTGTAAATGTATTGACACATTTAGTGTCAATGACCTCACACTCAGAAAAAGCGTTAGGAGACTCAATGCAAATAGTTGACTTGTAACAATAAAAACCCTGTCATAATTAAATCATGGTTGACCCACAAATAACACGGCATTATTGTCACAAAACCAAACGTCTAACATTTCGCCTTCATCAACACTAGCACTGAATCCGAAGCAGGATTACACTAAATATGTCAATATCTTCATTCAAGTTGGTTTCAACCACTGTTCACTGCGATTCTTTCGTCTTACACGTATCCAGAGCTGAACGATGGTCTTTTCAGGCCACACTTCAGGCTCCATGAGAGACTCCAGCGAAGTTGCGAGACCCCGACTTTGAAAGAAGGTGTAATATCATGGAATGTAATAATTAAAGATTATTATAATATATCTGCATTAATAGTAAATAATAAAAATCTGCCATAACATATGTATTTTTTAATGTTTACCACAGGTAACCCTTCTTGAGTTTAGTGTATGTATTATAAATGTTTCGGTGGACATCAAAACTGATTAAATTCACAAGGCGTAAACAATATATTCGAAATACTGTTATAATACTTCTATTAAAATGAACAGAATGTTAATTTTAAAAGGCAACATAGTTTTGTTAGTATTTAATTCAAATTAATGGGCAGTAATTATTTAACAAACAGCCAGTAATAAATCTTAAAAAGGTAAGTAAAGAATTAACATTTTACAGTAGAAAAGTATCAATCGGCAGTAGAAAAATAATAAATTGGCAGGAATTAATTAATGAATGGTAATTAATAATAGTTAGGTTAGTTTTCCAGTTTATGGGTTAATTATTCATTAGTCTTACATTATTTTTTATCGATATTGAATATATTACTACTATTTTAATTTTATAACTAACCATATTCATACTGAGACAGTGAATACTTCAAATTTATTTAGTCTACTGCCGTTAAATTTTATGTATTGCCAATTGATTTAACTTACTTTCAAGTACTTACTTGTTCAGTAACTAATTCAAGTAAAACCTTGAATTAGTTACTGAACAAAGAAATACAGGCCATTTTAAAAATAGATAAATCCATCGGTATATAATTGAACGATGGAGATTTATGCATACTCGTAAATGGAAACAGTTTTTGGATAAAACTATTAACGTGGCGAATTTCGCGTTAATGTAGAGTTGTTTTTATATATTTGTAATCAATTAGGGATAAAATATCGCCTTTTCCAAGAATCATTGCGATTAGCTCTGAAATGAAGTTAATCCCTTGTTAACAGTCTACCGTCCGAATAACTCACACCGATATTTTTTAGTCGTTACTTCCCTGGAGAGTAATGTCGAGGGTTTGCGTGACCATGTTATCACCTTGAACCAGCTGATCCTCATTTTGGAACAGCCCCCAGTACATCCTATTTTTGAAAGAGGGAGTAAGTATCCAAAATCATTCAATGATAAAGTAACCATCGCTTATGCCAAAATTTACAAAATTAATGTAATAGGTAGGTTAGATATCCATTACCAGAGATGTTAGGTACCAATCATCGGTAAATTATGTCATCGGTTACTTATTTTTATAACAAAAACTATGTAATCCTAAAAATCAATTTCAATCCAATCAATCCTCCCAGAACTGCCTAATTTATTTTTTTTTGACTAGAACATAATTACTTAATTATAACTTAACTTAATTTTTTCAGTTCGATCTGTCTTTCTGTGAGTAGCTTCGTATGTGCTTGGAAGGGGGTAAACATTTAAGCTGATTGACTTATTTCCTAATGTTTGGTTTAGCTGAAATTTTCCAGATCTTTGAATATATATAGTAACATTCTTAGAATTTACTGACGTTGAGCTAATCTGATAATGAAGACGGACGATCATCATACGAATGTGGAAACAAAAAAAGGCAATCCTTAGAATTTGGTCTCGTTTCAAATATAATTATGAAAATTTTTTATGGTCTGATGAAAAGGATTTTAAAATATTTGGTAATGGAAAGTTATGAACTATAATATAAGCCCCTGGAGTATGTTACTGTTGTCCAATATAATATTTACTTATTTTTAAAATATTTAAAATGATAATTTGCTAAAAAAAAAACTTCAAAAATAATAATAACATTACGATTTCATCATCAATTTCAAATTCTGCTCATTTCGTTTATAGTCAAAGCTTCCAAAACAATTGAGTGCCGAACAGCGCTCGCACAAAAACACAAGACTAACGATTTGAATTAAAGATGGCCAAACTTGTGTTCAATTACTTGTTAATATTATTGTATTTATTTAAATTCGGCGATGCCAAAGACCCCGAAGAAATTTTCGTTAAAATTCGGCAAGGAAATTTAGTAGGAGAATGGAGAAAATCTTTCCACGAAATGCCGTATGCAGCGTTTGAGGGCATTCCATATGCAAGATCACCGGTCGGAAAAAGAAGATTCATGGTTTGTCGAAAATTATTTTTAATGAGCAAATGGCCATCATATGGCACAATATAAGAGATTATAAATTATAAATTATTATGTCAATCTACAGGAACCTCAACCACCTAAGCATTGGCATGGAATATGGCAAGCTACGAAACTACCAAGAGTGTGCTTGCAGTGGTACAATCTTCCTGAAGACGAATATGGAAGCGTTGTCGGTACATATTTTAATAATCTCTATGACATATTAACTCCCAATTTGGTGCATTTGACCGTCATAAATAATCAACATAGAATTTTGCAGCCGCTAGATCCATCATCCAAACCCTATAATCCCAAGTCATTTCTCCTTTTTATTCGTCGCTGACGGTTTGTTTAACTATTAAAATTGGGCTTCCCAAATTGGAGGCCACGAAAATAAACAAAAGTGATCGGTATAGTTGGGGGCCGCGATTTTTTTCAGATTTAAATATCCGCTACATTAAAGTAATTGGGATGCACTGTAATAGAAGATTGGTTGTAACGGTTAAAATTTATCGCTTATGGGTTGATAAAAAATAATGCATTACTCACATATTTATATTTATTTATTTTATATTTCAAAAAATAATATTCTTATAACCTTCCAGGGTCAGAAGACTGCCTGTATTTGAATGTGTATTCTCCAAACACAAATAAATCTGCAGATTTGCCCGTGATAGTTTACATCCACGGAGGATCATTTGTTTTTGGCTCTGGCACTCAATACCGACCGACTTACTTCATGGACAGAGGCGTGGTCTTTGTCACAATCAATTACAGACTTGGAATCTTGGGCAAGCGACTTAATGTTTTATAATTTACTAAATAAATTTCATTAAACTTAAAAGGTTCCTGTATTAAGCACACTTGCAAAAGAGGCTCCTATAAAGAGGATGGATGAGATAACTTGTGTCAATATACAGATGCTCTGCGACGCGCTCCGTAATTTTTTATTTTTTGTATTTGAGTTATGAAAATTGGAATAATTTCAAATAAAACAATGACAGTTCAACGATAATTTTAGAAAAAATTAAAAATTCCTTACAAAAAGACGAATTCGCAGAACTTAACGATAAAAACCAACAATCATTGTTTTTTTTATTAAATAATTAATCATAAAATTTATCGATTTACGTGTCACAGAAAATACCAATACTCAATGAGAACTTTTATTGTAGAAACGATATTATATAAGGCTGTTTTAAAGGATTTCAGTTTATAGAGTTTAAAGTTTAAAAAAATTCCAGCTTAAGTGTTAACGATTTGAATAATCAAGATTCTCTAATTTAGATTTTTATTTCTTGTAATGGAGTCTGAAATATCGTAATTGCCCTAATATTATTATTATTGCCACCCATATATTCATATGGATCTATTTATAGGATTTCTAAGCATGCAAGATGGAGAGCTTCCCGGAAATAATGGCTTAAAAGACCAGTCCATGGCCTTACAGTGGATACAACAAAACATAATGCAGTTTGGTGGAAACCCCCGCAGCGTCACTTTGTCTGGGATATTCGCTGGTGGAGCAAGTGTTCATTACCACATGCTATCTTCAATGTCCAAAGGTAAATAACCACCAGGGTGTGTTAGATGAAGAAATAATATTTATTTAAAAATATGTAGTTATAATTATTTTATTCATTAAGCATTGCTAAATAATATGACAAGCGGCTTCTATAAAAAATACATATTACATAAAATGTGTGTTTATTTCACTACTTGATGATGCGGCGTCGATGGATGGTAATGACGCTAGACAAAATGAACTAGACATGATGTACGATATACAATGTAATATACAAGGTCAGTGTTTCGAATTCCCGTGGCCGGCGTTTTTTTCTGATTAATTAAAAAAGAATGCACAAATCATTAGTAAATATATTTAATAATATGCTCAAAAATATTCGAGGTAATATTGGAAGTCTTTCATACATTAAGAAAAGACCGCAAAGATTCGATTACTTTTCATCATTCCATATTGAAAAAAATCACAAAAAATAGTAAAAAAACAGCCTGCTAAAGTGGTTGGCCCCCCTTAATTGATGGGAGAAATTTCATAAAAATGTTTTTTTTGTGAATTTATATTTGTATCATTTGTTGAATATTTGTATAAAAAATATATTAAATTCATTTTCAAAAATATATAATCTCTCCAAAACCTTACAATACAAGTTCGCTTTACTTTCCCCTCGCATGTGCTAGTAAATCGCATAACAAGAAAAAAAAAATCACATGACGAGAGACAAGAGAATACTCGTACGTATCTACAACAGCAACTCATTCCAAAGCGTAGTGTATTTATTTTTTAGGATTGTTTCACCGCGGAATATCGCAGAGTGGCACAGCCCTGTGTCCGTGGGCCCTGCAAGAGCAGCCTCGCGAGAAGGCCCTCCTGCTGGCCGCGGCCTTGGGGTGCAGCGCCCCCGCTTCATCACAGATGATGGAGTGCCTTCGCCACCGTCCTGCGCTTGCCATTGCTATGGTGACAGCCATGTTTGAGGTTTGTCTACCTTATTTTTTTTAGCAAATAATCAGTGAGTCTCCGTTAAAGTACCCTCTGACAATTTCGAACGCTGTTAGGTTTTCTACTACGTAGAAAGTATCCCAGGAGAACAAATACAAAATGGGCTTTTTCTTTGAGAACTCTCGTCATCCTGGTGGATCATCGACTATAATTATACGGAAAGAATAACTTCTAAAGTATAGAATAACTTCATAGAGTGGCTATAAATACGACTATATTTGTCTATATAAATTTTAGCTTCTTCTTGTTAGTGTCGGCGACGTCAAATTGTTTCCGATCAATATCTGGCAACATCGATAGCCCGTGTGCTGCCCAGTATTAGGTCTTGGGATGTGCAGCTAGTCGGGCACATTGGACAGGATCTTAGATGTGATGCGGTTTGCAGGTTTCTTCATTCGCACAACAGTGATTCTCCCTTCTGAAGCATTCCCTACGCCAGTCCGCCAGTCAAGTCTCTTGCCAGTTGGAATGCTTTCCTTTTGAGTACTGAATTCTTCTGATGCGATTTATTGCCAGAGCTGGAGTCTCTCGGTTTCAGGGCCGGATGTAATGTTGTGTGGATCTCAGAAAGAGATCTGATCTTTCTGAGACCAATTAATTTTAGTTAGTTCTTAATTTTTCTGCTTGCGATAAAGTTTATTTCGTTGTCGTTTTAGCCATGGTTGCATTCGCCCTTCTCTCCCTTCGCGCCCGTCATAGAGCCAGACGTTAAAGGCGCTTTCACCACTCGGCATCCTTACGAGATAGTTGTACAAGGCCAGGCTCAGGATCTGCCCTGGATCAACTCCTTGACAGCTCAAGACGGACTTTATCCAGCTGCAGGTAAACAATGTAGCTAAATATTTGTTGAGTAATGTACTTCAGTGTCGTCCCGTGATAATGTGGAGTGGTGGCATATATTTTTTAAATTTATTATCAAAGATTAACTTTTCAGTCCAAAAATTCCCGTTGTTCTTAACGATAATGTTTGAAAGGGACACCATGTTAGACATATTATGTACGTAATACGTATCTTGACATGTTTTTTTCGCGTATTTAAAACAAATATTTACCAAATTATAATTACTGTGTGTTGTCAGTCATAAATAAAGTTGAAAACCACTTTCTAAAAAACTATTTCGATTGTCAAAAAAACATGTAAATAGTTCGAAAAAAATACTTTACCTGTTGATGAATTATGAACATATTTTATTGGCGTGTTTTTTTTTTTGTATAAAGTTGCGTACATATTTATGTCGCAAAATCGCGTCAACGGACCAAAAACCAATGTTACTTAAGACGCGAAAATACGTCTACGGATTCTAACGTGAAAGGCAACAAATTCATTATATAAGTACTGATATCCTCCTCTTCCATTTGGGACATCGATTAACTGGATGAAGGATGCAGGATCGGATTCACAATATAAACACTTGTTTATGTTTCACATACACGTTTATTTGTCAATAACGTCGCCCGTTAAAGGGCCGCCATTAGGAATGTCCTATCACGATGACGGGCGAGTTGCGACTGCCTGCCCGCTCTCACATTTCGGCGGCACCAACCGCCAAGATGACAGTTGTACCAACTGACAATGGGCCAACTGTCATAGCAATTATTTTGGCGTATGCAAACACCGCTTAACATTATATAATTAAAGTAACAAAAGATCGTTTGTCGAGGCTTTACGGCACCGGCCTTAAGGAGCAATAGCAAGCTGATATCACCACATATATTAATAAGTTTTTGGTCAGTATTATTTTTTATATCATTCGTTAGGTTAGATTATTACGGTGAGTATAAAATAAATACACATATAATATACAACATTAAACACACGTAATTGTTATACTATTAAACTTTTCTATTCGCTCAGATGTTTAATTATAAGATTATTCTCACACGTTTTTCGGTACTTTATTTTCATTGTGTTCACTAGTAATCACTTCAGTTGTATGTGTTTTTCACTTCATTGTTTGAAAATGTACAAAAACTCTCTGCTTAATATAAAATAATATTCTTGCCCACAAGTCCAGGTGACAATTTGCAACACTGGAGTATTATATCTGAAATGGAATATTCTAAAACGCTCATTAAATAATCATTTTTTATTTCAGCATTTTTAAAGAAAACAGAGTATATTTCCTACTTGGAATCTAACTGGCTAGATTTAGTTCCACATGTGTTTGATTTTAATTACACGATGGTTTCATGGAGGCACGCAGAAGCAGCACATTTGATAAAACAATTCTACATGCAAGGGAAACCCATCTCTGTAGAGACATTCCCTGGACTGGTCAAAGTGAGATACTGTTCCTTTTGATATTACTGTTATATCCAATCTCAGGAAGCGTGGAGGTACTTAGAGCTAAATATCAATCCAATTGTTAATTAATAATAACTATTGATGAAGCATAAGGTAAATTCTATTAAATTAAATTAATATTTATGCCTTTTCTCGACAAGTAATCATTTAAATCGTAGATTTAATGTCAATTAGTTTCTACAAATTTAATCTTATAAAGTATTCAATAATTTGTAAATACACCTATAAATAACCTTTTTAAGTCTAAATTTTATAGCAAATTGATACATACATACAAATTTACAGCAATTATCATCTTATAACATAAACATAAACATATGACCCATAGCCAATTTCTTCCGCACACCGAGCTTAGAAATTAACTGGATAGATTGTATTATTGATATGTATTTTTCTAGATGGCGCTCGTTGTAAATTGCATGCATATTTTTATTTCGATTAAATCATTTTTTATTTAGTCACAAGTATTAGCCAGCACCGAGTACAGATTGAACAATGGTTGCAAAAGTTCGTGGTTCCAATTCCAACGTCTGCCGTTTATTTTTCTCCGATATTGATGAGAGTAATGTCATAAGATATTTACTGTAAATTTATATGTATGTTATCAATTTGTTAAAATATTGGTATTTACTACGAGTATATAGTCGTAGATATTCAATTATCTATAAGATATTAAAATATTGAAATAATTCCTTAAAATCCAAAATCAGTTTAATTTAAATTTTATAAGTTATTGTCGCCAAGTTTAGTTCATTATCAAAAATATTTCAGGCAATAGGCGATCGACATTTCTTCCTAGACGTAGAGAAATGCACTCGCTTGCAATCATCAAAGGGAAGGAGCCCGGGATACTTTTATTATTTTGCTTACAAAGGCGACAGCAGCCCGGGAAAATTTCTAAGCTCGCCGAAAAGCCAAGGTAAAGGAGGAAATTCATATACACTTGATTTTCAGTTTCAAAATGACAGGGTGGAAAAAAGTTTACCTAAATCAAATATTAATTTAACAATTCTTGACTGATAAAGTACTTCAATGTGTTATTACATTTGACTTAATTATTACAAACCAATTAGCACCATTCCTTATAACTAAGTCCTTCACTTATGTGTAAACCGTAAAGGTTTCTATACAATAAACAATTATATGAATTTATTTTTAAAAATGAGCATTCTTAATACTATTCTTCTACCGATCATAAATATTTAATTGAGCTACAATTACTACATTTTTATTGGAAGATTTGAGACGTCAATGTTACCACAGGTCAGAAATTGAAGTTAACCTATACTCGTATCTAATTTAATATTTTAATGTCTACCTGCTTTCTTGGAAATATGACAACTCAAATAATTCAACTTAAATAATTCACACTTTTTAAAATTAACATTAGCAAATTGGTCAGATAATCTAAATGTATAATAAGGATAAGACTTTATTAGATATTAATTATGAATACTTAAATATTTTCTTCAGGTGTGACTCATGGGGATGATGGTTATGTAATGAATACCATTTATATGGATCCAATTACAGTGGCCGAGGACAGAGAAATGGTCAAGATCATGGTGGACATATTTACCACATTTGCATCCAATGGGTAATTTTATATTCGTTTCAAATAAAATAAATACAATTCAAACAAAAACAACTTCTTAGGTTTTCACGGCCAGATATGGTATTGTGGCTTTTGGGTTTAGCCGTGTGTGGTGAATTAATTACTCTTCTCCACACACAGCTAAACCCAAATGCTACAATAACAATATAAACAAACATTAATTTTTATGTACAAGATATACCTACCTAATTAGAAAAGTGATAATAAAATCCTCCTCTATCTGATATACCTCAAATACCTGAGATTAATCGAGATCGTGGATCATGTCCATCGTATCATAGATACTTCCACAAACAATTGATAAGTTTACATTCTAATATTGCGTATAATATTGAAAGTGAATATCCTTAACCTAACTATTTTAATGATAACTTTTGTTAATTATATTTGTTAGTGTTCCGAAAGTGACTTCGGTGGATTGGCCGCCGGTGTCTGTACAAGACGGGGAGATGTTTTATCTGGAAATTGTCGATCCAAATAACATTGCAATGAAAACAACCAGAGATCTCAGCGGAGCCAAGGCCTTTTGGGAAACACTGGACCTGAAGGAGAATGAGATGCGATGAACTATAATGTGTCTGTAACTTGTATGAAAGAACTTCTATCAGAAATGTTTAGAATTGTTTATGTACTTTATAACACATTAAAATGTACTTCTGACTATAATTTATTTGTACTGCTAATTCATTTTCAAATAAATGAATTTGCTGTGGCAACAATTTGGCAAAAACGAGTATGGTACACAAGATTTTACATCCAATATGCCTTGATCAATAGAGCAGAGGCCAAGTTTTGAGAATTTTGTAATTTATCATCAAACTTAGCACATGGCTACGTTGCGACCGGAAGACAATGAATTTCTCTTATGATTAACCTTCCAGCGGGCGCGCTGACTAGTTTCCTTTGAGCTTGTTGCAAATCGTACGTCATCAAGTTTTCTCCATGTAAATGGTGTTTTCTTTATATAAATGCACTTTTAAGAGTATTTTTTTATTCCAATCCCAGGGTCTGTTGTTTATTTTTCTGATTTGTCGATGAGAGAAACGTCATATAAGTTGATGTTTGCTGTGAATTCGTATGCGTATCAGTTATACAATATTTCATTTAATATTCTCATAAATATATCATTGAATTTACATAAAAAATAGTCTTATAAATACGGTTAATGAATCACAATTTATGTTGTATGAACAGTGAAAACTGAAAAATACCATGACAAAAGTAATTTTTGAGCAACTGGTATACACATATAAATTCACAACAAACATCAAACATCATACTATTGCTGCCAGGTGCTCTGAGACTTTGAAGATATTTAAATTTTTCTATGATGACTCCTCTAGTTTTCCTGTTGTATATTCTTTGGGATTTCTTTGAAGTGATTAAAACACAGTTTTGCTTACAAAAATATTTCATTTTATATCATCAGCCATAATAATTTCTTTACAAATATTCATGTCTCAATATAAAGGTGAATAAAATATAATAAAGTCGTTCCAGGTGGAAAACAATATATAAATAAAATTGTATAAATAAAATATATCCTCAACAGGACATAATACATTTTGCAGCAATTGTTTGTTCCATTAATGTTACAATACAGATGTGTATAAAATGTGGAGAAGCGTCTTTGATTACATTCCAGTTAAATATAAATGACGGTGACAGACTTTTAAGTTCACTGTTGCATTCTTGTTTTAACCTGCTTGCAGTGTTTCTAAGATTTTTCTACCAGGCACCTAATATGGAAACTCAATCATACATTTTTTTATTGGATCCGTAGCGATACAACTGTAATACAAGTACAGACAAATCGATCACTTCAAATCTGACACATTTATAGACTAGTTAAAGAAAGCAGGTGCTGTATTTGAATTATGCAAAAACACGAAATGTGCCGTCATAGCTAATTACTCATTATATAGAATGATGCTTTAGAATTTGTAGTTCAAATTACAGAATAGGTTAAGAGAAAATATTCGAGTATATATCTTCTGTGAGCAGTTATGGCAGGTCCACGTTACAGCGAAACGGAGCGGATCACATTAAGAAGACCTTGATATCTAAGGATGTGACGTGGGCATAATCTGAAGTGGCTTTTAAACACTAACGAAATGCCTTTAAAACACTGTAAATAAAACAGATGTTCTCACAACTTATATACACATATAAATTCAAAGCAAACATTAACCTCTTAACGGTTTATATTTTTGAAAAAAACATATTTTTTTTACTAATTTGCTTTTTATATATTTTTTCCTCTTGTATACATTTACACACACACACAGGGGTGTTATTCCAGAAACGCATGGATTTAATTTTCACCCAAACCGTTAAGTGGTTAAACAACATATTATTGCTGCCAGGACGCTCAGAGTCTTTGAAGATATTTCAATTGTTCTATGATAACTCAATTGTCCCGCTGTAATTTCATTGAGATTTCTTTGATTTAAATAAGTGTTAAGTGAACATATTTTTGTTTGATTATTTGCAAAATTTTACAAATTATATAAAAGATCATGTTATACATTTGTATTCCATATTATATTTATAAATATTATATATTACTTCCTTTCATATTTCAACAGAGGTTCATTGCAAAACAGCTCACAAGAATATAACATTAGAAGTGCAGTGAGATGGCAGTGATCTCTTTGTTCTATTTGAAAGTTTAAGCACCAATTATCTTTGCATATTAATGTTAATGTCTATAGAAAGTCTGTATTGACTGTCCAAACCTATCCTAAACAGATTATAAACAGAAACTGAAACACTTATAATTAAAATTTTTAAGCTTTCAACATATTTTAATAGCTAAATACAGGGAGCGGCAAAATGATCCAAGGGTTTTTAAATCAAAACGACAAAAACCGTCAGATCTTTTTGCCGCACCCAGTATAAGTATGTTTAAGTTAATTTTAAAATGAAACTGGACGCATTAAATCACGGTCCAGCGATAAAAGACACTCGACATGATCCATGTTGAAATAATTCAGAAAACTGTCGCATGCACTTAATTTTTCAAAATTCATTTAAAAGTGGAAGCTACCAATATTTTTTAAGGGTGGTATATTTTGGTAAACATTTTTAACAATTTGTAGGCAAATATTATATTATGTAGATAAAAGATAGTACAGTCAACACTCCCATAACGTTTTCATAAGCCTGGACCATTTGGTTCTAAGAGACGCTGCCGAGCGTTTTATGAAAAATCATCGCAAAAACTATAGAAAATATATTCCATTATAAATCAAAAAATTCATGCATTATAGGAGGATTGACTATAATAATAATAATAATAAGACAACTAACGTTTGGTCAGTATCCAATTCATTGACAGTCAGTATAAATGAAATAAATAATAAGTAATACGGCTTTTTATTTAATAACATGTATATCATAATAATTCCATTACATGTTAAATAATATTTAGTTACAGGTCAACCAGTAGATATACAATGTGAACTTAAATTCTAATTATAATATTTAAAATCAAAATAAAACCAGTGTTCCATTTTAATGACCATATTTGATTTGAGGACTGATTTATTTTATTTAGTTACCAAAATTGAATTGGACACTGACGCAATACGGGCCAGTAAAAAAAAGAACATTACAAAATATAAAGTACCCAATAATTATTGTTTTTTTTTTTTTACACTTTTGTACAAACGTTTTTAAAATATTTTTAACACTTTTCATGATTTTTATTTTACATAATAATTACAAGCACTATTTCGCCCACTTATTTATAAATGAGATAATATTTGGAATCGACCGTTTTAGATACAAAGATCAACAATCATTCAACCAACTTAGAGTAACGCATTATTATAATGATTTAGAATATTACAATTAAAACAATGACAGAAAAACATCAATTACGAATCAAAATTAACCAAAAAAAAACAAAATACGACCACCAAAAAATGAGGCATACGCCACACACACTCTTGAACTAGAGCATGTGCCGACTACGAACCGTTTGCCAAGAATCTTAGTAGACTGTCTTCATAAGTAAGATAGGCAGAACAAAGACACTTTATACAGTGGGACCTCGACAAACAAATTTAATTCGTTCCGCAACCTTGTTCGTATTTTAAATTACTCTATCTCAAAGCAAATTTACAAAAGTCACAAAACGCGAGCGCAACATATCAAAGATGCTTTGACAGAGAGAGCACACTGATAACTGATTCTCTGATCGTGGCCGGGGGATTCACTCGGGAAAACATGACGCGCGTTTCGTGTGCAACCGGCCGACCCGCTAAGCCGATTGCTCGTATTTCAAAGGAAAAATCGCTCGCTCAACGGCTCGTATCTCAAAAAACTATGTTGGGGCACTCACCGTATATCTTTTTGTCACTTTTGTTCAACAAGGTTTTTACCTAAAATGACAAGGTAGGTTTTATCCTCCCCCTAATTACGAGTCAGTCTGTTAAGAAAAAATATTAAAACCGTAAATGAATGTGTTAGAAATTAAATACAAAATAGTTCATCCTCATAAATGTATAGAGTTATTAAATACTTTTCAATATAATAACATTTGTGAAGCAGTGATTTTTTAACTTTACTCAGAGACAGCCAAGTATAGGCTCGTTCGCTCCCATATCTGTCAGAGGCTTGAATTATAAAGAAGATTAGTAAAACATGAATTTGTTAACAACTTATTTAGCGATCAGTTATTTTCTAATAATAATTAGTCTCGGTATCGGATGCCCTATTTCAGACAGTTCGATAAACCAATGGACAATTATTTCGATATATATGTGGAATAAATTCTTAAGAATCTTTTATTTTATATCTGATATTGAACAAATAATATGGAGTTGATTAAAGCTCGTATTTTGTTTTCTATGCCATGTTTGCTCTTAGTTTAGAACATATGGCCATCACAATCTGCAACCGATCAACGCGTCGGTATCCACTTTCGCTCTTCAATTTTCACTGGATGTACAGACATTAAAACTAATGTGACATTTTTTAACTACATAACATGTGGATTTAGTTTGTTGAGCGCCAACATTATCACCTCCCTGTCACTTCTGCAGCATTTGAGCAGCGACTGTCACCAATCTGTGCGACACATAAAAGCCAAAAACTCAATATACAAAATAATATATTGCGATATCAATATTATAAAATTTACAAATAAATTTAAATCTCAAAATAAACAATATAAAAGGGACTTTATGGCTCTTATCTAAGGAGGCTAAATCTCCTTCATACTGCTATTGTATATGTCAGTGGCCGACCTATGAGACAATTTATGACAATTCATCAATTTCTATCACCAGTTTGTTTACCACCGAGATGTACAATGAATATTTTCACAATTAAATTCGGGTCGAGCCTCCATCGCCACATCACACACTAATAATCAACCCGATAATCCAAATAAGACAACTAAAATAAATTTCGTTGCATAGGATTCAACTGTAATGTTGTATTACAATATTCTAATAATGCATCAAAATAACAATATTCCAATATCTATTTTGTTGGTACCCTTCTCTTTTATGTCAACATCCGCTATACGCTTGTTCGTAAAACAAGTTTTTTAGTTAAATTAGGTTTAAAGGGTGCGTAACGTAATGCACATACAAGTAATTGCTGGTGCATACAAGTGTACATATACATTAGCTGAAATAATGCATAAGAGTTCCCTTGTTCCCTAATCAATTGTATGGAAAATATATAATAGATTTTATTTAAATAATACCATTTATATTGTTGCAAATGATGCTAAAAAGTAACTATAGATTAACTCATACACATGCAATCAAATTATTGTTGCACCAAAACAATGATTCTGACGGCAAAGGCTACATCTTCACGTGTATTCAAAATAAAATGAAATTCAGAAATATACAAATTTCAGTTTCCATTACTTCACGTTACGCTTAAAAAATAATCTCCACTGCAATCCAAATGATCAAAAACATTATATTAAGTCGCCCCATTCAAAAGTAAAATGATAAAATTAAAATGGTAATCCGTTGTAAAGCCAATCGATGAAATGAAATTAGAAAGACATTCCATTCTTCAAAATTGTTTTACATCAAACAATACCTACAATCTCAACTTGTAATGCTCGTAAAATGTGATTATTTATTAGAAGTATCGACTTGAACACCCACATAATCAATATTGAGGAATCCACTCATTACTATATTACTGAACTGCGTAATGTGCTCCATCACCGAACATCATCTCAGCACAGGTTGGACGGCTAAATCCAAAATTCATGATTCACAAAACTTGTTGCACACGTCTACCATATCTGTTTCAAATAAGAAGGAAACAACTGACACAAAGAATCGACCTGTTAGATGTCCAATACCTAAGACCGCTGCACATTTTAGAGTTGAATACATTTGTAAGTAACTCTTCAGTCCAATTGCAGCCAGAACAGAATGCTACTCTGTTTGCAGCCGGACGCTAATTAGATCTTATGACTGCCAAGTTTTGAAGAATTTATTCCAAACCGATCCAATATAAGATACTGTGCGGTAAAAAGAATGATGCTGATTATTGTTGTTTAACCCTTTGGCTGCCATTCAAAGTTAGTTTTTGAAAATTCGAGGGAAAAATGCTACATTGAAATAAGACAAAACGCTGATTGTCGTTAGCAATCTTCGCCAACGATACATCGTCGTTGTAGCAGTCAAAGGGTTAATACATATAATAACAATTGTTCACAATGGCATACCGAAGTATCCGCTGTGTCTCAAATAAGAAGATATGAAACTTGTAGGTTGTATTTGCTGTTTTTTTATTATTACGATTGTCATGATTTTGAAAAGCGCAAAATCAAGGATTTGACAAAATGAAAAAGAAGTTTACATTTCATTAAAAATAAGTCGTAAAAAGGCACTTGAACCGTTTTCAATAATGCAACACCAACAATCAGATTCAAGGAAGAATCTATTCAATAATAAACATCCTTAAAAGCAGCTACTTTGTTGTTGCTAGTGAATAATATAATTCTGCTAGTAATACAATATAAATGCCAACATTGAACACTCCACGTACAAAAACTTAACAATGGCAGTTTATTGCAAGCCTTTACATTTTTACTTTACTTGAGGTTAAATAACAATTTGTTATGATCACAAGCCAATGGTTGCTACATCGGTTAGGAGGGCTATGTGTTTGGACCTCTATTTTGGTTTTGTCCGGTAAAAAAATAACCTAATTTAGAAATGTAAAGGTAGACATCGCCCTAAATTGTCACCGAATAAGTTGTAAGAATATACATTCGCATTACTCTAAAATTTAAATTAACAATTTAATTTTGTCTTTTGAGGTTTTTAAATTTGATGTAATCCGTACTGAGATGGGACATTTGAGTGATGGCCAGGTTACAATCACAAGAGACACCGAAGAAACCTTTTAAAAGAAGAAGCGCATAGGCCGGAATTCAATTTCATAGCCAATTGTGCTAACAGTCAGACTTACAACTTAAAATCACCAATTTAAGGCGGTACAAAAAAAATCTTATTAAATCACTCTTTCACAGGTTTATAATAATCAATCAGATAATTTAAAAAAGACTGGAAACAAAAAAGCACATAAGTGACAAAAAGAAAATTATATTTTGTCACTAGAAAAAATGCTTTGAGACTTACGCTCTTTTTTATGTCATAACCTATCCACTGGCAGATACACAATTATTATTCTACATATAAGTTCATTTTATTCTCAACAAATAGCTCATATTCATGTTCCCGTTGTGTTTTATTACTTTTTAAATACTTTAGGCGAGAGTTACCATAATTGTGCGTGTGTCATATCTTCTATAAAATTTCCGTTAATAACATGATTATTAACTGAAATTTCTTGGTGAAACTTAGTAATTATTCTAAGGCAATTGAATTATAGATATTCAGTTTGATTTCAAATGACTTTTTTTAATCTTCTAACACTTTGTATTCGCAGTTGATGCCTCGGAGATATAAAGAAGGATTAAGGAGTTAAAATTGACATAAGAATAAGATGACAGTCCCTCTGTGTCGTAACCTTCATCTTCTATCATACTCATTCTCGGCCTTCTCCATTTAAGTTAAGCGTATCATCCACTATTTTTGAATTATTTGTTGCAAATAAAACAGAAAACTTGTTTAGCAAAAGAGCAATTTCTTATTTTTTGAAGGAACTTAAAATATTTTTCATTGCCGCATCAGCCTCAGAAGCCCTAGACTTCTTTAGCGAATTTTCCGAGTATAAGTAAGCCTCTTCTTCAAGCCATAAGCTTTCGCCGTGTCTGAGAATCGTTGACTACACAATATATATAGAGATTTAAGGACCCGATTTGGGAAGAGTTGAATCTGAGCGGTGAAGGCGGACTCGGGGGCAGCATATGCTTCCAATCAAGAGCAGTTACGACATAGAAAGGCATTTGAATATCAACTAATTAGTGTCAATATTAAGCGATCGATCGTCAACGAATCGCAGATTCTTCGGTCTACCATGTTATTTTTAAACCCACTATTACTGGAATCGGTAATATTCAAAGACCTGATCTTTTCAAAACTGTCAGTGGGATCACAGGCAATCTCTCGCTTCATAAACAGTGGGTTGTCCTGACGGAGAGCTAAAGGTCATGGAATATGATCTGCAGGAATTGCCGATGGCCGTGACCGACTTTGAAGCATTCTATCACAAATGAATAATTCAAGAAGCTCATTAAAGCGTACGAGAGTTCGGTTAACTGATAGCGATCTGAACAGACCGCATTCCTTACTCCGAGGACAAAAACTGCGAGGGACTTTCCTCTGCTCCGGAAAGTTTCTGGAAGGCCAGACGCCACATCACATGGCCGCGCCGGAGACGAGGCGAGTGTGCTGGTAGGAGAAGATGTGGTCCATGATGGCGTTCTTGTCCTTGACGTCGGAGCCGCAGATGTTGCAGACGAAGGCATCCTCGCCGCGGCGCACAACGCCATTGCTCTCCATCAAGGCGAGCTGGTCGCTGGAGGGCGGCGGGCGAGCTTCACGACGCCAGGAAGTCGGGGGCCCTTTGGCTTCCTCCTGTTTGGCGCGCGGCTTGTCGGGCAGACCCTTGGGGGCCGAAGCCGCCTTGTGCTTGACTGCCGTTAGATGCTGCAGGGCGTTTTTCTCCCCGCTGATCTTTACCCCACATTTTTCACAGTTGAACGCCGTGGAAGAGGTGGAACCGGCGATGCCGTCTATCGTGAAGTATTGGTGACCGGCGGCTCGAACGTGTTCGAAGGCGGCGGCGCTGGAAGCCACCGTGACTTTGCAGACGATGCAGTAGAAGGAGTACGGAGACGTGCGGTGCGGGACAAGTTTGACGCAGCGCCGGATCTTGTGATTGTCGTTTCCGAGCGGCAGTTGTTGCTGATGTTGTTGTTGTTGCTGCTGTTTGAGCGCCATGTCAGCCAGCACTACCGCCGCCCCGCCGCCGTTCACGAGGATCTGCTGAGAGTCCAAGCCCAGGCCGGTGCTCTCCATGAGGCGACAGTAGTTGCGATGAGTGGCTCCGTTGACATGGTCCTTGGCTCCCGTGATGTTGGGGATGGATCTGACATCGCAGAGCTGGCAGGCATACTTGCCGTCGCCCGTGCTCGTGACGCCGAGGGCGCGCGCTTGCCAGCGGGGACGAGGCTTAGCTTCCTCGCCGGGACGCGCCTCCTTGTCCTGCGACTGGCGCCCTTCCAGGAAGGCTTCCAAGGCAGCTACGTCGATGGAGAGCGCCGCGCTGTCGACGACCGGTGCGGGACTCACGACATCCGTCAATTTACCGTCTATGAGGACGAGCTCGCGGCTCTTCTTCTCCAGGTCTTCTTTGAGGAGCTTGTCGTGATTCTTGGAGACGACGTGTCCATCGATCGGCTTCAAGTTGTATGGCAGCTCTTTGTTGCAGGTCCCGCAGTAAGCGTACTTGGCCACCGGGTCGACGAACACTTTGTTTACGACAGTATGAAAGTCGGTGACGTTAAACATCTTTCCGACCCCGAACACATCCGGATGCTGCGCGATGAGATCCTTCTGCACGCGTGAGTAGTTAGCCCACAGATTGGCGACGTGCGTCTCGTCACTAGAGTGCGCCGTGACAGACTCGAGGCCGGGCGGAAAGCCCACGTTACAGACCATGCAACTTAACGAGAGGTCGTCAAGAAGGCACGGGCTGATCTTGTGGATGATCATAAGCTTCTCCAGTTTGGCGTCGTCCGCCGGTGACTTCTTGGCAGCCGCCGGAGGAGGAGGAGCCTCGACCCTCCTGGCGGGCTTGTCGGGGACAAGCTCGCGGTGCTCGGGTGTCTTGCAGTGCTCTACCATGGCGTCGTCGATCGAGCTCCCGACGGGGATGTCCACCTGAGCGCTGCAATCTGAACACTTGCTGATCAATATTGCTTTCTTGGTGTCAGTATTGGGGCGCTTGTCGAAGGGGAAGACGTACTCTACAGAGGCGGCGGATGGCACAGGAGCGGCGAGCGGAGGAGCCAGCTTCGGAGCAGTTTTCCGAACGTCTCCCTGGAGGGCTTCACTAACAAATGAGCGGATCTCCGATTCCAGTTGGGCCAGCTTTGTAGTGAGGGTGGCGCTCGCGCGCAGCACCGCGCTCGGGTCGGCGACGGAATACTCAGTAGCGATCAGATCGTCTCTGACGCTGGCCATGATTGCCTTGAAGTATTGAATCTCACGCGACATCTTCGAGACCGCCTTTTCATATGAGGCTCCGACGCGGCGGGATTCTCTTTCTTCGTAAGCTTTATTAAGATTCTGCGACATAAAAACCGTTTTGGATGAATTGGCGTCGGCTTCGGAGACCTCGGGCATTCCTTCCCTCCAGATTCCGCGGTCCTTGGAGTCAGAAGCGGTTTCTTTTGGCGGGTCAACCTGGAACACGGATGTCTCCATGTTGATGCCGTCATAGATGTTGTCATAATTGGAGGCGATGGGCGGAGACACGTCTGCAAGGCGGGCCAGAGCATCAGCCAGTGAGGGCGTGCAGCCGGAGGGAGGAGGGGGAGGAGCATCAGGCTGGCCCTCCGCGTGCGCGCCGCTATTGATTGTCGAGAGGAACTCTTCAAATGAAAACGACATTGCGTTGTTTTCTCTGACACCTGGAAGTATAACAGTCGGTATTAAACAAATAGCTCACTGACCGACTTTCTTGAATAAAAAATATGCCTCAAGTTAGCAGTGAGCAAAATAAGGTTGAAAATCTATGATCTAAGCCTGTGCTACTCAATTAATTTCATGTCGCGGTCCCCTAATTCTAAAAAAAATACTTCGCGGCCCCCACCTATGCCGACTGCTCACTTTTGGTCATTTTCGCAGCCACACTTTGGGAAGCCTTGATTTAAACCATAGGTTCCCAAAGTACTCCGACAGTGAAGACTGGCAGGAAGTTCTTGTAAGTAAATAACAAAGGAGGGGTCCATGAAATGTAATGGGGATCTAAGGGTTGAAAACAATTTCAACTGCATGCATCTTCAAGTATGATAAGGTCAAAATAAACTATTTCATTAAGTTGTTAACAATCTAATTTTCTTGACAAATTTTAAGATCTTCAACATCACATCATATCACACACGCTCGCAGGTAAAAATCTAACTTTTTGATTGTTTGCAAGGCGCTTTGTCCCTTGGAGACGGTACATTAAAACTTTGTATTGAAGTATCGAAGAACTTAAGGGGGACAACCACTTTAGATAGTTTAAAAGATATATTATATATTGCTTAAATTGCATAAATATATTCAAAAATATGGTACAAAAATTTCGAGATGATATTCAAAGTCTTTCATACATTACAGATGTGAGTCTGAGCACATAAACATTTAAAAATCGAAAGAAAATAAAAAAAGCCAGAACAGAGATTATAAAATTCAATTCAATCAGACTTCAGACAGAAACAGGAACCAGAAAGCAACTTCTATAAAGAATAGATGGTCTAATTAAAATGTGAGTACAATATATGCTTTATTAATAATTATTTTTAGTATTCAATATATATTTCTTCAAATGCGTTTTTCCCATGACTTATTCCAATTTTCATGCTTAATAAAAGTATTTTTACTCTTTATTAAATTATCTATTAGTTGAACATAAGTTTTCAAAAAAAAAAAAAAACTTTTTATAGAAAAACAATGATTGTTTCTAGTGTCTATAAATTATGCAATTTTTCGTATCATTTTATATTAAAGATTAAGTTCAAATTATAACTAGGATACTATACATTGTAACCAATCTCTATTTACAGTTCATCAGTAGACTTTTTTATTATAGATCCAGTCAAAGATGTCATTAACAATGTGGAAAAAATCATTTTTGATAAAAAAAAATGATAAAGAGGATCGCCACTAAGGAACATTGTCCATCGTTCATAACAATGTAATTTTTTTGAGCAAAATTAATTAGTCTGACCCATATCACATACAGCAGAGCTTACGAAAGCCAGTTGACAATTGGGACAAGTCAATGTATCAGCCAGTTGACAAAAGTAGCTGATTATGGCGGCCTTATTCTCCAAATTACGAGTATACATAGCAGAGATAAAACCTCCCACGTACATGACATGTATGCATAAAAGATGAATTTGCAATGAGAATTTGACTGTCATAAATATCGTTTAAGTTTAGGTTCACATCATAGAAATTATGAAAGAACACTATTATGTATGAAAGTAAAGAAATAGTGATTTCAAATTAGCTTATTTGCTTGTCACTTCATTTGACATTTTTGAAATCGCCCTAACCTCAAACACCGGGAGAAGACACCATTACGTATCACATTTGTAACATTGCTTACTGTAAGTATTAAAATTAAATTAAACGTAAAATTGTGATTTAAATTATCATCTCGTGGAGTTATCAGCATGATAATGCGATTTTATTATTTAATAATGATTACTTTGTTGTGAGCTCGCCTCGCGTCTTTTGTGTTCGCTGTGGACAATGGCGACCGTTGTAAGAGGAGAGTGGTTAAGTGTCGCGGGTTGCGCGGCTTGGGCGGCGTGACGTGCGGATTGGCGGGACTGCGAGGGCTGCGCGGGGCTGGGGCGCGCGCTCAAAGACCCATGGCCTCTCAGATGGTCCTCTGGATCGGTCTCGAGAGCGCTGGTCTGTGAGCCCCCCGCTCTAGGCTCGAGGCTGATGGTTGAACGCAGTGCTGCCAGTCGGAGCGGCAAATACCTCCACGATTAAGTACAAGTACCTACTAACTTATAATCGTAAATTACGTAAATTATTTTTCAATATATGTGATTAACTGCATTTTGGATACATTATCATAGGAATTTAAACTGTGCAAATATTCTCGCATAATCAGTATGGGTAAGTCAAAATGTAAATTAAGAAGATTTTGAATACATACACATCCCCAAATTTATCTTTGATATTTTGGCGTCGTCGAGAACCCATTTATACTTGAATCTTTCACTTACAACAGGGGTCATTAACTTTTTTATGCCTACCGCTCACTGTTGTTTATTTTTCATGGTTAAAATTTTCTTACCGCCCACCAATATCGATATACAATGAAACCTCGTTATTGCATTTTTCGAGAGACCATAAAAAACGAAAAATACGAGAAACCTTCAAATACGTTATATTAAAAAAAAACATTTATTTATATATATCGTATAAAAACAGTAGTTTTTTACGCCCCTGACCACTAATTGAGGAATCAAGATTTCTATATCTTTTATTGTTTACCACATTTTTGGATACAAACCAGGCATTTTTTTATTTTGCCAATTTTGGTTTTCAAGGAAAATTGTGAAGCATATTTGTTTCAAGTACTTTTGGGTAAAAGCAAAAATCGCCCAAGGCCCACCAATAAAGACGAGGCTCTACCGCCCAGTAGTGGGCTGTATGGACAGGTTGAATACCCCTGCTTTTTAAAAATTTAGTCCAGTGAAAAGTTAACTACGCAATAATGTCAAACAAGGTAAATCTCAAAGATATTATTTTCTTCCCATATCTGAAACATATGGTCACCACATATTGCCACCATTCAGATTTATTAGTTAACACTGTCCGTGCCTCATCTCGAGACATCTAACAATATAGAAACTCACCCGAAGGTCCACCTATTAAATATATGGTTCCTGACAACCTCTAGGGTAGAATCCCGAAGACTTGAAGAGACGGCCACTCCAGTATCCTAGAAATATTTTTGGTTGATTTGCTAATTGGATTCCGAAGAGATGATGATTTGAGTTTTACTAGCCCGACACTCCTGAAGCCTGGACCATTTGATCCTAAGGAGCGGCTCAACCCGACCAGCGACACGTGGATGAGAACATGTGATAACCTTGGTGATCTAACGAGAACCACGTTCAAAATGTTTTACTGTCGTTTATAACATGTACTCGTACATATGTATTAAATCATTTTCTTTTATAAGTCCACAATGGTATGTTGCTTTTTTGCAGTTTAGTGTTTCAACTTGTAAAAAGATGCCTAAGGCATCTTTTTAAACAACACACATACTTTTTTAATTTTTTATTTTATTATTTCTTTGGAATATATAAAAAAAATGCGAAGGTCAATAAAGTAAGTGTTGCATGTATCGTTGGCGTGCCGCAAACTGGCAATATTGCAACTATCATACTTTATTTTGGCATTATGTACATGCTTTTTTTATGAATCTGTAGAGAAATATGCTACAATAACGGTTGATCGGGATAATGTTTGTGACAGGACCAAAATATTTAAATGATTGATCGAGGAAATCAATAAATCAGGGAACTGTTAATGCGGGATTATTTAACATTGTTTCTTAAAGGTGTTTGCTAGGACTATATAAAATAAATGGTCCATACAGGATATTATGGGAGAATGATTAATCGTTATTCCACTATACATTTTTTTATGCATGGTAATACGCAGTGGAACACAATAGTATTTTTTAAATGTGGATAAATATATCTGCTATGTCATGACCATTCCAAAATTGGAGTATATGCCAACAAACTAAGTTGGGACTTCTATCAGTTTCTTTACCGCAATACAAATCAGGTATGCATCAGTAAGTCCTGACGAATCCATTTTATGGTGTTGATAGTCCTTCAAGAGAGATTGGAAACTAAAGCCTTAAGATTTTATGTTCGCGAATTCACATGACCTGCTAGGACTGCCAGAGCTATGACCATACCGATGTTTAAGATGCTCAGATTGTATTTTTTGCTGTGAAATGAATTATTGTCACTCAATATTATATTGTAATACTGTATAACTAATGTTAGTTAGTAAATAAAATCATTTACGGAGATGTGTTCAGGGTTGTAGCACAATAAAAGTTAGGTCATAAATGCCGACAAATATATTTAACCTGTTGGGATATTGTCCATTCCATAAACATATGCTGGTGTGTATAAAATAAAGATGGAGTAGAAAAATACATACACATTTAAATAAAACCATATTTCTATTATTGCCATAGGTCAAAGATCTATAAGAATATCCTAATAAATGTCAACAGAAATGATAGACATCAACAAAGAGGAATTGTGCAGTTTTTAAAATTAAAAATGTCTAGGCTCTGGCATATTATGTAATAGTGTAATTACTTTTTTTGGCTCAGAAGGTTACATGAAAAATAAGCAGCCGCTGTTTATGTTAACCTGATGGTCAAAAAACTTAGAAGATATATTGCATCAATGTCAATTATGTTAAACACTGCTTTGGGTGATAGGTAATTAACCCAATTCTTCAATAAATCATAGCTTAAATATACAACATACAAAAGTTCAATATATTTAACAATTTATTTTAAAAAAAGTAACAAAAAATAAACACAAAAATTACAATTTTATTACTTTTGACTTTCATCAAAATCCTAAATCGGCACTCCCTCCCTTCATATATTTAAAACAAAACATATGAATGCACAAAGTATAGTAGAAATAGTTAAACAAAATAGTCTTTTGAAGATATTCCACATTGTTAATAATGTATTGAGTAATTGTCCATCTATAAACACTATAAATGACAAAATACAATATAATTTATTTTAATAACATTAAGGTTATCAACTGACAATACTTGGTGAAACTGCATAGTTATAATTTTAAATTAATTTAATTTATAATAATTTAATTTATAATTTAATTAATTAAAAAATTAATAAATGAAAAATATTTAGTTTTGATTCACAATTTATTTCAAATGATTACATGTTTCGGCCTCCCTGGAGACCATTTTCAATATTTATTGAAGACAATAATTATTGAAGATGGTCTCCAGGGAGGCCGAAACATGTAATCATTTAAAATAAATTGTGAATCAATACTAAATTTTTTTGATTTATTAATTTTTTAATTAAAATTAATTTAAAATTATAATTTATTTTGATACCCTTTTGAAATACATGCTGAATTATACCCTTTGCAATTTTAACACATTCGCATCGGGAAAGGTATTAATACCCGTTACCTCGACTGAGGGTTAATTACGGGAAGGGTATTTTTACCTTTTACGCACTCTGATCTTTAAAGTCGGGTAGGGTATTTATACTTGTTTTTTTCTACAAGCATTTGACTTTTTCTTACTTATAAGGTTCAACATTATCAATTTTACAAAAGTAAACGCATATTTAAGACACAGGGTCACTACAAATTCGTTTCAATTTTTAGAATAAATAAATTTTGTTTATTTTGTAAAATAAACATATATTTTCAATTATATTGTATAATCGTTAGTGTTTTATGTATATTTCTTGTGATAATACCCTTTATAAGGATTATTATTACAATGAATATCATACTCTAAATCTTAAAAAATATTTATCACTCTAAAAAACTACCCTTAAAAGTTTTAATGTGTATTTTCAAGTTGTGGACATAATTTAAAATTATTGTTAGATGTTCTACAACTTTTCGATAACTTTGCTGGTGGTGCTATAATTGGTGAGTATCATTTTGAAAAAAATATGTAGTTATGTTGGATATTTTAAAAGTTATGGCAGTTCATGTAGAAACATATTTTTTACGCGCGACAGTGATTTATCGCCCGTATTAGAGTAACAGCCGAACGCGAATGTCACCCGATGCGAATGTGTTAAGAGTAATTAAGAGAAAAATTACAATCGTTTGTGATAAAAAATAATGCCTCATCAAATTATAAGTTAACAAATCAGGTCCAGACGTTTACCAAAACTGCACAACATTTTACAATATGACTTCGGGTTGCAAGGTGTGATGTTATCACTCACATAAAAAAAAATTAACTCATCCTCTAGCACCCACACACAGCCGGTACAGTCGAGTTCTGTTCTGAGACTGAGTGGCCAGCAAGGTCTCGCCCCCGCAGTAGACGGGGCACATGTCCACGATGCTGTCCTGCGCCCCCAGGGACAGCATGCGGCAGTTGCGTCCAGCGCTCCACAGGTTCACGGTCGCCTCGGCTTCGCTGTGCGCCGCCACCCACGAGTCCCCGCCCACGCGCAGCAGCGTGGACCGAGACATCAGCGTCTGCTTCGGTCCGCCTAGAAACGTGGCGTCTATATCAAACGCCACGGCACCATGTCTCAAAGTCGGGTAACCGATAATGTGGCGCTGCGTCGCTACCGCCCCGCCCGGTCGACACGACAACAAAAAGTGCTGCGAAACCGCATCACGCGTCATACTGGAAAATGGACCGTCATCAATGGTGACCCTCGTGCAATCGAACGCTTCACCGATGCGGCTATAGGAACTCAGAGAGTTCAGTCGGCAAGCAAAAAAACCGCCCGGGACGGAAGCTAGAGAGATAACCGGAGAGAGATCCTCGGCGCCCGCTATTCTGTGCAGACACGTCTTCGGTTGCCTGATATCGTAGTGAAAAACATTGCCTCCAACTCCGCCGACTGTTAGACGGTCAGGCCGGTCTACGTCCCAGCAGCAAGACCACAGAGGGACGTCCGCGGTCAAAGTCATGACCACGGAGTCTGTGGCGTGCGCCACCAACTTGGCCGTCTTGTCCAGAGACACGGTGAGCAGCGAGCCGATCGGGTCCGAGTATGCCACATCTCTGATCATCTTGGGATGGACGGGGATGAACTTGCCGGGTGGACCGAGAGTGGCGCAGTCTACTTTGCGCAGTCCGTACCCTTCAAAGATGGAGCGCTTCCACAGCTGGGATATGTAGAGGTGAGCGTTTCTCGAGTGGTACGCCATCACGCGGCAAGAACTGTTTTGAGCTATTTCTATATTGTGCTGCAGAGCCATTCGGTAATCGACGGTCTCGGACTCGATGTGAGGCATTCTCAATTTGTATTTACTCAATTCCTCCTCCAATTCTTTAATCTTTTTGATATACGACGATCGGCTGAGTTCTAATTTATGTACCTCGAGGCGGGTCCTGTTCTTTTCCTCGGTGACCAGCTCGAGGCGCGCGCGGCACTCCTCGAGCTCGGAGGTGTCTCGGGCCACGAGTGTCTTGGCGTAGATGAAGCGCAAGTCTCTCACGGCGACCTTGGCCTTGCAAGTGGGGCAGTTCTTGTTGTCTCGGCTCCTGCCTGAGAGCCAGCGCAGGATGCAGGAATGGCCGAACACGTGGCCACACTTGAGCGACGTCAGACGATGCTCTCCCGAGCTGGTCCACGAATCTAGGCAGATGGTGCATGCATCATCTTGCATGACCTCTTCCGATAACGTCGATGGTGTTTCTGTAATATTTTGACGTAAATCTAATTTGACACACTTTGCAGGGGGTTCACTACTTTCATGAAACGTCACCGCCTCTGCTGAAGCCGCATCGAGCTCTCGTGTTCCTTGGAATGATCCAGCATCCGATACGACCACAACCTGGTCCTGCAATCTGCTCGTCTCGGGAATGAGAATGGCATCTCTCTGTGGTATCATCTGAGTGGAAGCTTCGTTTAAGTTGACAATATTGTTTTGCCCCGTCGGTCTAAAAGAATGAGAACCGTTTGGGTCAACAATGGAGATGCTTTCACTCGGCAACGCCTGAGTGACGGCTTCGTTTATGGGGGCGAAGACGGAAGAATGTAACGCAATTGCCTCACTATCGGCAGAATTCCCGACTGTCTCGAATTCTGAGGTCGGGTAATGCTCAGGTACATGAAAATATTGTCTCGGGACTTCATTGATGACAGAATTAGGAAGATCCCTAATCGATGTTCGAGATGACGGGCAGTCCAAATGATCAGCGCTTGAACTTGAGGGTCCGCGCCACGCTTCAGAACGGAAGCACGCTCTAGAGTGTGACGGTCTCTCAGTGTCTTGTTGAGGTGCAGGTCTTTTAATAGCAATTCTTCTGCCACTCTCCACATCACGACTATTGACGTGAGCGGTAGATTCGAGTGTTTGCACTTCGCGTGCCGCAGACCTATCCGTATCCATCGCAGGAACATTTCTAACAATACTTATGCTGAAATAATCAACTAGCGAGCCGGATATAATCTGCCTGGAAGAGTCATTTCCCATATCCGTATTCAAGACTCCGTCACTTCTATTTGACCCGGCACTCATCACCGATACTTCCCTTGACGGTTCTCGTTGACCATCGCATCTTGAATGCTCTTGAATAATTATAGAATCGTCGAATAGCATTTCCGAACTACTCGAGACGCTAATAGATCTTTCATTCAAATTGACAGTTGTATTTCTCACCGAGGTATTGTTGTTTCTTGTCCTCTCTGTCATGATGACTACTGTTGAGTCGTGACTGATCATTTGACTAGGAGATCCATCACGCGGAGCAGGTCTTGAATTTTCTGAAGTTCTATATCCTGAGGTTTCTGACGGGTGTGTTTCTCCGTCTGCATTTGGGACAGAACTCTCTAAATATTGTTCCGAAACAGTGTCGACATACTGTATTTGTTCATCGTCATCGCTGTGATGTGCAATGTTAATGGAATGTGAGGCGACGGGCGGCTCCGGGTCTGGGCTGACGTAGAGGCGCCGGCGCCAGGGGCTCCGGGCCGAAGCTGACGCCTGCGACCTCTGCAGTGGTGAATGTCTCCTGCTGAGGAACTGCTCGATGGCGTCCACTCTATGCTGCCAGCTTGCAATGATGGGACTGCTCGGGTCTGCTTCAGGTACATCTTCCTCCATAATATATATATATATATAGCCATAAAATTATATTCATGAAATCATATTCATCAATGTTTTTCAAGATCCTTATTCTTCCATACTCATAATTTAATAGATGACGCAGATTTGAAGCTGAAGTCTCTCACAACCGCTGGCTCGAAGCTGCAGCGGTGACTCTCTTATGCTGTTTAGTTCTGTCACATCTGAAAGTAACATGGATCTGTTAAGTAAGATAAGATTGATAAACTTAAATTAAAGAACTGGTAAAGTAATCAAATAATGAGATTGCATAGATGTCTTATTTTTGGTATCATTACTTTCAAACAGTTTCTTTTCTTTTAAAAATGATTCGCTAAATTAAAATCATATTATTAATTAATTAATCAAAGCTGATGTAGAAGTTGGGTTCCTTAATAGTTTTGTTTATTTTTAAATATATCATTAAAAAGGTCATTTTTAACATTCTTACATCACTTTGACAGTTTGAATATATAGCGATAAGGTTTCTGGTAAAATTCAAGTAAGTTAGTTATTTGTAAATAAATCTGAAAACATATTTTTAATTATGATAAATTGTTATGAACTGTAAAGTAATTAATAAAACTAACAAAAATCTGTCTACCTTCAACTTTACAATATTTGAACTATCGTAAGTGGCTAAAAATGTGAAAAATACCTGACTATGAGCAACACCTGTAGTCTATCAAGCTTAAAAAGGTTTTATATATTCTATACACGCTTTTTACTATCAAAACTATACTAAAAGTTACGGATCGTGAGTATCATTTCTCAAGGTTACATTTACCATTTGATAAGTAAAAATGCCATTTTTCACAAAAATTCTGTCACTTTTAACTTGAGTGAAAAAATAATGAAATAAGTATGAAAAAAGTTTTTAAGAAAATGAATATTTTGGAAATAGCAATCATCATCCTAGTTTAATTGAATCTAACCTCTAAACTAAGCCAACTAAAGTAATTCATTTTAGTTAAGAGTAAACACATTTTTGACGAAACTTGGTTTATCAGTAGGTATTTTGTGTTGTAAGGTTATTTTTATTAGGAATGATACGAATTAGTTATTTTACATTTTAAAAAGATTCACGCACTACAGTAAAGTGCTACCAGGATTTTTAACATTGTGGCAAATCGGCACGAAATAAAAGGTGCCGCCAGCGGAAACTCATTGCTGAAGCTCAAGAAGGTTCCCCGCGGCCTCAACGAAATCACACAACTCAACAACCACTTTACCAAATTCGGCAAAACTGTCAACATTAAAGTCTGCTACAAAGGCGGCCCCGAGAAGTCCATCCCGACCTACGGCGGCTAACATGGCCTACAGGAGCACCGAGGCCGTGCTCAACAACCGCTACATCAAGATCTTCTGGCAAAAAACAGCAAAACAAACAAGAGAATTTCCCGCAGGGTCAGCAAGGCCCCACAATGGAGAAGCTGGCCGCCCCGATTCAGCCGAACCAGCACTACAGCAAAAACAACAACCACAAGTCACACAACAAGGTGCTGATCAACAAAGACAACGTTAAGAACAGCAACATGATGCTGGCGTCCCCCAAGCAGCTGCGGCTGGACCAGGCCACGCTGCAAAAGGAGCAACAAGTCAAGGCGCCCCCTGTGGTCCCGGCCGTCTCCACCAACAGGGACGCGCCTCCAGGTGACGGCCAGCCCATCAAAGATGACTCCAGGCCGTTTCATTTGAATCTAAAGACAGCTATCGCACTTACACAAGCTGCATAAATGCTGGAGGGGAGCCATATGGCAACACTTCCCCGACGGACCACTCTAACGCAGAATGACTAACAGAGAGCAGTCGCGACCCAGCTCTCGAGGTGCAATGGCCTTACGAGCGACTCACAAACTACGACGCTATATCTCTTCCATCAATGATTACTAAGCAGAACTAACAACATCATCCACTTTGACAAGGGTGGGGAAGACAGGGGACTCTGTTACTAGATATTGTTCACGTGATAATTATCTTTTATCATACAATACAAAAATATCAGGTTTGATAAGATATTGTAAGGTTAAAAAGTAATAGAGAAATTTATCCCAACATATTGGCAAATGATATTTTCAAAAACATATCGTTTATGAAAATCAGTTACTTTCAGTAAAAGAAATTCAAACGAAGTATCGTGACAGTATAAGTTTGCCAAACTAACGCTGGGACAGAACATAAAACAAGACTTGGTTATATTCCAAAACGAAGTGGTTATTGTATGGTGAGTATATTAATAGAATTACGTTTTAACTTACCTGGGTAATAGTGATACGTAATTTATAATGCTCTGTTAATTTTTAAAGAAATACATCTAAAGTTTTGAAAGTTGTTAAGCAAAAACAATTGACAGATGGAAAAGCTTATTCTTTTTTTAAAACATCACTCCAAATTTTATAGACAGTAGGTACATATCGACAAAAATCATTCCCCAACTACAGATAAATTCTATCCAGTTTGAGTGGTTGCGGATAAAAGAAAAAATATGTAAAATGATTGTGAGAAATAAAGAAAAGAAAAATATGAAAGCCATCAAATATAAAATCTGCGTAATACGCGAGCAAAAGTAAAAAAAATAAGATTCTAGAAACTACATTCTTAAATAAAAAAATATTGGGTAATTTTGGAATTAAAGTCATTCATATAATTAAACTTGATTATTGTCAAATTAAAAATATTTTTATTCAAAGTAAACTCTAGCGTTATCTATGACTTTTTGCCCTCTATTTATTAGTTTTAAAATCCCTCTCTCATGAAAGGCTTTTGGTTTAAATTCGAAGAATCTAAAAGACCCGATATTGTATTTTTATTCATTAATTGCGTTTTTAATTATCAAAATAAGTGAAAATCATTCGGGGATAAGTCTAGATAATAGGTTGGATGGAATAAAATCTTCTCGCTATAGTCCTGGATTTTTTACGAGTAATATTGGCAACGTGCGGCCGGGCGTCATCATGTTAAAGAATAAAATACGTGACTTGACGTTCTACCTATTTTCAAAAGCAAGTCTAATATTTTGCAACGTCACATTTCACTTCTTCATCTATTCAGGGTTGGTTTAGGGCAGCGGTAGGGGAACTTTTTCAACCATTACCCCAAAATATTTTTGCGTAAGTGGATATAACCCCTTCCCACCATTTTGAAAAAATGACAATCAATGTACATATATTCAAATAAACATTATTTATTGGATTCATTTACACCGAAAAAAACACGCACACACACAACGCGGGTCTCTTACTTCTCACGCACACACCTAAATTGATTAAGTTTGTAAAAATACTAACACGTTTATGAAATATAGTCCATCCAGTGTATGAAGAACCCTATGACACACTTATTGCCCTGTGCTAAATATCGTCCGATATAACGTTGTAAAAACGTTCGCTACCTATATTAATTTTATCAACATAAACAAAAGACTCTCTTCTTATATATAATAAGTTATGTAGGTAAATATATCACAATAAAAAAAAAAAAAATATATATATATATACACATTGTTACAAATTAAAAAAAATACGGCAATTTGTAACTATAATAATACAATATCTGACGCATGTAGAACGCCATCTCGCATTGCTGCGAAAACCAGTGTTGGGGTATAGATAATCGTATTTTCGATTGTTTTTGTAAATACCTAATTAAATGAAATATTAGAATTATTTTCAATTATAAGTGAATGTTAACTGGTTTTAAGAGATATGTAAAACAAAATATAAATAATAATATTAGTAATATGAAAATTATGAAGAAACGCGAGTGTAGTGGTAAATATTAGCACATAACTAAGCTAAACTTAGCACTTACAAAGAGACGTCACACTGCCTTAAAATAATCCGACTGACTTTAGAGAACCTACCAGTTTAAGAAGTGTTGGTATTTCGTTGCGGTCATAGTATGTATACACGTGATTCCGAATTACCGCCAAATTAAAGCTATCGGGTTTTGTAATTGAGCATTTCCTCTGTCGTTTCTTATTTGGTGTTAATATTTTTTTTTCTTCTAATGAAGATTCACCTATTTGTCCTATGTGATCAGAGATACTGTAGATTTACCGATTCCTAGGGCATCCGCGACCCGATCTCGAATGTTTTCTTTAATGAAACAACTTTAACAATACTAACAATAAATATAATAATTACAACAACAAAAAACACGAATCGATCGAAGAACAACGCGCTACTAAAAGTCGGACATTTGTACTGATCCACACGCCGCCATGCGGGAAAAAAATATAATTATTTTCGAAGAGGAAGAAAAGAAAAATCGATATAATAGAATAAAAAATGTTCCCCCCATCTCTTTTACACAGAGCAATAAAAGTGCTATACGTATCAAGCTAAAACTTCCCAAATATAATATTCGCTGCACTTTAAGTTCTATTATTTAAAAATAGAGATGTTTATATACGATTCACTTCGAATTCAAATTCGATTTTTTTTTCAAAGAAGAAGAGAAAAAAATCGACCTAATCGAAATAAATATTTTTGCCCCATCACTTTTACAAGGGGCAATAAATGTGTCATAGGGTTCTTCATACGCTGGATGAACTATAGTAAACTAGAAAAATTTCCTTATTACCCCAAAAAAAACATTTTTACCCCATTTGGAGTAATTTACCCCGGTTCCCCGACCGCTGGTTTAGAGGGTAGGAAAGTGGGTTGGTGCCCCAGGGCGTTGAATGAGCTAGAGGGGCCAAGAACAACCTATCTTGCTTAGATTTTTTAAATACAAACAATATGTAGCGCCAGAAAAAAAATGTCCAAGGGCGCCGCGGTGTTTAAAGCAGGCACTGCTTTAATTTACAATAAAAGGCTGCGGTAACAGTTTGACTTTGCTTTTAAACTTCTTTATAAATAATACCTTTCGAATCCCTCGACACACACAATAATACTTTTCGAGGATGTAGTCCTGGTTTTGAGGTTGGAATTGGGGTTGACTCCAATATAACCATTGCTTTTTATTATATATAATATTAGATAAAGGACCCATTATCCGTCTCCAGTGATAATGTCATGGAGAAACGGGTTAGAAGTTTGTTTTTCTTGCAGTATTATGCTTATGCTGAGGCGCTGATCTTGTTTATAGAAGGGGTAGAAGAGTTTTATTTTGTTTAAAAGAAAGGCTAAAGGATCACAAAAAAGAAAAAAAATACAACCCACGTCTTTACTGGCCAACGGACCCAATCATATTGAGCCAATGTTGCCTATTATAAAACGACATAAATTCCGGGATTACCTAATACTAGTAACTTCATTTTATAAATTTCTCTCTTTTATTTATTGTCAATTTTATTCTCATAGTTTTACAAAAAAAATATTTGGAATTATTCAATGGAAGAATATCACTCCTTAAATAAGTTTAATATTTTATATTAAATATAATACATTTAACTTGTATATCTATCCAGGGTCGGTTTTAGGGGGTAGCAAAATGGGGTGATGCCTCAGGGCGTCGAATGACTCGAGGCGCCAAAGACAACCTATATTGCTTAGATTTTTAAATTTACTTCTCGCTTAAGTACTGCGAAGCTGATCATTATTCCTGTGGGACTAGACGCTGTTTGCTGCCTCGTTTGGAATAATCTTGAAGCTGTGTCCCTCATTGAATTGGTGAATCATTTACGATGTTTAAGAGATTCATTTGATAACATTAAATTTTGATACATTTATGCTCATTTAGGAAGCATTGATCCTCTACAAATGTGCAATAATTGGCTTCTTAATATTTTTTCCCTCTAATTTTCCTTTGTTGCCCAGACTATTACAGCTTACATTTTTATTTTGAAATAAAAAAATACATTATTACTATTACATTATTATTTAAAATGAAACTAAAAATATACATATATATATACCTAACATTGACAGTCATTAAGAAGGAGAGAATAGAGGTGGGAATAAATAATAGATTTGATATCAGTGAACATATTATTTTATTCTAATAAAAATTTACTTACAATTTATTCTACTATATATATTTATTTCATATATAATTACTATTGTTCATCGAAACCATTAAAATAATTGCCTTTTATAATATGGACCCATCGAAATGAGTAATATAAGACAATGATGTAAACATAATCATTGAATGTAATGGAAAATCAGTTACATATTAAAATAATAATGCTCTATAATTATATTGCTCAGATAAAAAATTATAGTCAAACATTGAAAACAAAAAAAATAAACACATAAATGGGAAAACTGTTATACAGAAATGTAGAATTTAATCTATGGACTCCACAGGGGCTCTTATTAGTTTACGGATAGCTTATCGCTGAGTAATGAGCGATGTTGTTTAACACCACAAGATGCCCGGTATTCATGCATCAATAATAAAACTCAGTGGATTGCGATAAGTGGTGTTTGCAGCGTAACTTTTTTTTACCACTTAGTTTATAATTAAAAGTTTTTTTTTTGGCGAAGATCCAGTCTTATGCCGATATTTCCAGCTATCAGTTTTATCTAGCTGATTTAAAGGTTATAGATTTACATGTATTGTAATACCTTTAAGCTTCACAGGAATATGGACCCAGGACTGGTATGAACGTATTTTTATTTAAACTGATGACAATGATAAAGAATTTATATGGATAGCACCGAATACCTGACTGCCTCAATTGGACAAAGCTGCTCAGTCCATCAATTTAATACTAACATAATTCCCTGTAGGACTAGCATGAAAGCTTAGTAGGATATAATATAATTCCAAATGAATGATGTCACAAATGTAAAACTAAATGTAACAATCTGTTTTAAGATCTTTAACTAGAGACAAATCTACATTGTGAAGACTAATTTGAATCATCTTTAACCTCACCATTTTGCATTATCCCACACCGCACAACTCCGTCGTCATGAGTATTTTATTTTTATTTTGTAAAAAATATAGTAATTTAACTTTTGTACTCTTTCAAACGTTTTGTGATATCTCAATTTGACTGTTTGTATAGTCTACCTGTATATATCAGTAGCGGCTTTGACAATTTGTCAGAGTAAGAAAATTAACCGTCTTCAAGCATTGCTGAAAAAATAAATCTATCACAGATATTAGAAAAGAATTCCAAAGCTTATCCGTGACATTTAAGAAGGAACTTTGTAAACTGCCCGTTCTTGATCGATACACATTAATCGCGTATGGGTGGTTGCAGGGGGAATTAGTTCTTTGTTCCGAAGACTAGCGATCGTGGTAATAACGGTAGAAAACACTAAGATAACCAATCTTACGCCTGTGTTCCATTGATTGAAACGGAGACAATGGTATTTTGATCTAAGGATTGATGTTAGAATTTATTTTTGTTTGCTCACATCATTTCACATAAATGTTCTTTTAATTTTTAAATAGTTAATCACCTTATTAAAGGCATCTCATATTAGAGGCATCAAAATGTTTATTGCATTCGCCCAACATAAACAGTGCCCATTCTCCTTTTATAATACCACATACACAAATAAAAAAAGTATTTAGATTATATGTAATAATGTTAGCAAATATCCAAGGCAATACTAAAATCCAAGACACTATAATTGTTTTAAATAACATGTGAATTGCTTGACGATTGGTTGAAGGGTGTGGCAGTACTTAAGGATCACATGTCTTATACAAGAATCCACTTTTATATTTATGTATCATTAACCGTTAGAGTGCCGAGTTGTGCTTGCGCGTACTATCCAAAATTGCCAGGAGCGCGACAGCGCGTCCAAAATCAGTTGCCGTTTAGCACACAACAGGGGAGGTCGCTATGTCGGAATACGAAAACAGTTCGAGTGAAAATTATCGTTCTTCAAGTTGTGAAGCAAGTGATAGCGGGAGTGACATTGTGGTGCGCTCACACCGCGTAATGCAAATTTTGAGTGAGAGTGATATTAGTGATGATAACTATTATTTTGCTGATGCAAAATAATAGTTATCAATCCGTATCAACGGAGGATATACCAGACTGCGAAAATGTCATTTTTTTACTTTTAGATTCCAGTTTTTGTTATAATTTTTGATTACAATATATATTTCCATATTTTTTTTGTATTTTATTACCCTAGTACATGTTTTTATAAAGAAAACACCGAAAAAATCATTAGAATTGGACAATTTTTGGAAGAGATAGTTTTTTTTTCAAGACAAGGGTAAATAACATAAAAAACATAGATTTCCTTGGCATTTTTAAGTATATATGAGTAAAAAACAATGGCACTCAAACGGTTAATAATAAATTTAAAATAGTTATTTTATTTGCTTACAGAATAATCGATCGAAAAGTCAAAATTACTACAGACGTTGCACTCTGAAATGAACATTTACAAACATCGACTAAAATGTTGCTTTGTATAGCATCGTACAAATCATTACAAAAATTGATACATCCACGATAACACTTCACGTTATATACAACCTTACAAATGATTTAAGTCTATTTGTCACATTTACACCTTTCTTGGATGTTCACTTACACATCGGTTTGAGGTTTTGCATTCAAAAGTACCGTATTTCCTTGCTTACAAGACGCACCAATATTAAAACACATTCTCAAACACTTCTCACTCTATTGTAATACGTTCCATAAATTAATTAATATCGAAAAAGGAAAAAAAAACTTGCAACACAAAATCAACAAAATACGGTAACTAAGAATTGCCACACTTCAATAACGTGAACTCTCACAATGAATCATTCAAAAATTGTTGTCAATCGAAAATAATAATAAAAACTACTAAAAAATCTTGTTCAGTTAATCACTGGAGTCAATTCACTAGGTGTCCATATCGTCATCGATCAACTCATCGTCAGAAATCTCGTCGAGATTCATGGATTCACCATTTTTCACATATTCAGGCGCGCCCACCAGTTCCTTACACTCCCCTTTACTCTTGACGCGGCCGTGAAGCCTGTCTCCGCTGTCTCCGCTGTCTCCGGCGTCTTCCAACTTATCTCTACTGCAAATTAAACTGTCCACAGTCTCACAGTCAGCTTTAATGTCGCCTCGTTGCATTTCCTCTAAATTATCCACAAATTTGTCTCCGACATCGGATTTTTTGTTGACTAAAGATGCAACGCTGCTATCGTCATTTAAGATGGCGTCCAAACTGTCTGCAGGAGAGTCCTTGTCACGGATTGGCTGTACAGAATCTTCCGTTTTCTTGGCGAGGGTGGACTCACCGTCCAAGACGCTGTCAATGTACAGATCGAGATCATCATTTTCCAAGTTTTTAAGGGTGCTTCCGTCTTCAGGAGAGTTTTTATCATCCTCATTATCTGCTAACAGCAAGTCTTCGACAGTGGAATCGATGATATCGTCAGCTATCTTGGCATTGTCGCTTTCGTTATTCTGAGCGGGGGTGACAGTCAAATCGTCAGTAGAAGCTAATTCCGTATCGGATGGTAAATGGACAGAAGCTGATGAAGATAATACCAAATCACTAATATGTGGCAGGACCGTATTAGCTGGTACGGCGCGTTCTTCACTGATGATGTCATCAGACCATTCGTCTCGGTGGAGAGATTCTTTGATAAAATCCTGCGTACTAGATTCATTTTTATCAATTACATCATCTAATATGGCGCATTCGTTTCTTTTTTCTTCCGATTTGTCAACAATTTCATCACTCGACCTTTCTATATTAGTCTCATCACCACCCATACTGACACTACTGCTGACACTCTCCGCTTGTACTGTACAATTGTCTACGATAACACTACGCTGTATACAGTTTAAACTGGCTTGTGACGAGGCGTCATTATTATCCATCGGTATCACCGGATCTTTATTTAAATCATTAGCATCTCCTTCCTCTCCGACACGCTCATCTATGAGTTCCTTTATTTTATCATCCGAAACTTCTTCTAAAACTTCTTTTGACTCTGAAACATTGTTCATTTCACTCGATCCGTGAGTTTGGCTTCCCTCATTCGTGTGTTCTGCACCTTCCTCATCATTCGGAGACGCGACACCATTATCCCATCGCTCGGCTGCAAGACTTTCATCGGGAGGAATCTCTGACTTGTCGTCAACGATATCACAATCATTTGTGGTAAGAGAATTATTTTCTGCTGAATCATTATTTCTGTTGACTATGTCGTCAGCAACCGTAAGGGCACTTTCATTGTTCACTTCTGAAGGTTCAGCCGTCTCTGATGACAAATGTGAATCATGCGCTTTGCTCTCGATAGCTCCGTCAGCGTATCTCTCAGAATTGTCGTTATCCTTAGTTAGGTTTGCATCACCGATGGGATCGTCAGCTGCATTCTTGTTATTGTCAACATTCTCAATCTTCGGCACGAGATTTCCCAGGAGGGCATCAAACGTGTCTGCGCTGTTATGCATCGCGATCAGCTCTTGCTTCATTCTCTTCTTTTTAGATCTACGCTTTCTATTGGGTGAGAACATTTTGTCGGAGAAGATGGACCGCAGCGAGATGACCGACAGAGACTCCACCTGCAGGGTGCTTTTCCTGGCGAAGGGGTTGCGCACCAAGTTGGGGGCAGGGGCGGGCGCGGAGTCCGAGGCGGAGGCGTCGCTGCTGTAATGGTCACCGAAGCCGGCGTCGTCGTAGTCGCAGCTGTAGTCCGGCATCTCCTCTTTAATCTCCTGCTTGAAGTTTACGTCACAGCCCGAAGAGTAATTGTATCTGCAATTAAAAAGACGGTGATTGTCAAAATCGCTTCCACGATTTTTTATATTTGTAAATATGATCATTCCGTGCATTTATTAAGCAACACTAAAATAATTATTCACTATCTTAAAATGTGTTCCAATATTCTGTCAATCATTTGATGACAACAGCATGAGATCTTTAATGATGCTATTTGAATAAGTGATGCAGATTGAAATGCTCAAAAGAAGACCTAGATCATTGTAAATGTCTGCGACTTACCCATCCTCGGTGGGCTCCTGCTTGATGCGGGTGAGCGCCAGGCTGGACACGTCGTACGTGGGCCGGTCCGCGGTGCCGGGCTCCTGCTTGATGCGCTGCAGCAGGGCGTCGCAGCGAGGCATGCACACTTGCACCGGCTTCAGCACCAGCAGGTGAGGGTTGTTGGGGTTTACCTCAGTGATAGGCACGGCTAAAAATAAAACATATTGTCCACAAAGACATATTGAGAACGGGTGCCTGCGTGGAATATTGGCAGTCTGACAGTTTTACTTTGTGAGGAGAGGCAGGGCGAGGGAAGGAACAAGGCAGCCTTATCCTTAGAACTACATCATTTCCCTACCGCAACAGTCTCAGGAACTTGCAGGTTCGACAGGATTGACACATCAACATGTTAACCCTGTGTGTGTGTATGGTTGAATATAAATTAACGTGGTCAATTAAATAGTAAACATTAGAAATACATTTGAATTACCTTTGCATGACTTTTCGTGCTTCCTCAGCTGCACCGAGTTAGGGAAGTGTTTCTGGCATTTTCGACACATTTCTGTAAAATAACAATAAACTTATTAAACAGAAAATAGTTTATAAAGCCCACACGCTTAAATCAGATATGCCATTTGGATAAACGAAAAATGGACTGTTTATTAAAAAAAGAGACTTTAATCATGGCAGTTTATCCCTTAACCTTTTGAACCCTGAGCCCCCCGGATACGACCAATACGATGCTAGCTGCTAAAACATATCTTCATTTCTGTGGATACCCGCCATGTAAAAAAATTATTAAATTTTTTGAAGCACTATAATTGTTTGGTATTGCAAAGTCAGATTTTGACTGAATATTTGTTATTGTTTCATTATTGTAGCCTATTTTTGATTATATTTCTGTGACCGTATATCTTTTCAATAGAAGAGCAATCATGTAATTCTTATCGTTCGTATGGGTACCCCTTTATTACTGTAACACTCTAAAGCGCTCAGATGGACTGTTGTGCATGAGTTTGTACCTTTAGAAGGCGGTCCCTTGCACTTGTGCTGACCCATCCACGTCTCAGTGGCGAAGAACTCCTGGCACTCAGGACACTTAAAATCGGGGACAACGGGATCAGGGATGCACTGCCGCAGCTGGAAGTGCCTGGAAACAACATTAAACATTATTATTTACGTCAAGTCTCAGAATAGTTATCAATGACTTAAGTGATAACACAAAGGATAATGATTTAATTTTCTTCCATATCCACCCCATAACTGGAGTATATAGTCGCCATAAATTGTACAGTAGTCAGCCGCTATCGAACTTAATATGCTCTTCCATTATCTAAGTTACTTCATTATTATGTCTTTAAGCAACATTTGGTATAATTTGAACCCTTACTCAAGCATCACGCATACTTTCTACATGTACGTACATCGTAGAGTCCACGAGTTAAGACTGCAGTGCTCTACTGGTCGAGAACAGTACACTCATTGACATTCAGCCTGGACAGCTGGATCCTGCATATGGGAAATGTGTGTTGTGTTTGTGTGTGGGTAAGAATGTGTATATTTCTTCTTCCTATTTCTAGAAGATATCCAGATTGTATAAAGGAATAAACACAGAGACGGTGGAAGAGCATTTCAGAGTTTACCGGTGTCATTTAGGAAGGAACTTTGGAAGCTGCCAGTTCTTGGTCGACACCCATTAACCGTATATGGATGTTCGGCAAGAGTAAGACAAATTTGTCGTTTCGAGGTGAGTGCAGGAGGAATTAATTATTTAAGTTCAGATAAGCAACGAGCATAGCAGTAACGGTAGAAAAAAATAAGTGAACCAATCTTATGTCCGTGTTTTATTGTTTTTTTTTAATGTAAACAGGAAAATAACGACATAGGGTGATAGTGATGCTGATCTGTGGATTCTATGATGCTTACCATGCTACATATCCCTAAGTGCTGCATGTGGAGTGTCGATCTGCCAATGGCATAGACAACAGCTCAACATTCACACATCATCCAACGATTACAGGAATTGACTATAAATGGGTGGTGTTCATGGAGCAACTTTCGTCTACCACCAATTTTGATTAATATGCTATGATGGCATTTTAAGGGTTAGGAATCAAATTCACACCAACCGGGGGTTTTTAGCTTAGAAATCATTTTTTTTTCTCCGTGGGGATTGAACTTACTACTTTCATTTTGGTAAGCAAACGCTTTAACCACTAATTGTAGGTTAGACGTATGAGTGTCATTTTTTACTTTTTATTCACTTACTTTGTGAAGCCCTGCAGCACCATGAAGTCGGTGGAGCAGCGCTTGCAATTGTAGAAGGTGGCGCTGGTGCGGTGCCACTTGTGGTGAGCCTCGGCTTCCTTCACTGTCGGGAACCACTCGGCGCACGGAGCGCAGCCGACGAGCTCAGAGAACACGCACACCAGGTGCATCGCCAGCTGGTGAGACCTGGAAACATGACAAATATATCATTTATCAAATCATCGCCATTTGCCCATCATTTTGTAAACACTGGAGGATGGACCTGTGAAATGTTAAGTATGGTTTGGCCGCAATTCGCCCATATACAACTCTCTCAGCGACATTCTCACTTTGAACTTAGTGTTAATACTTCATGATCAAAAATAATTCTGTTGAATTTATTTAATTTAGTAAGATTTACAAAAAAATATTTAAATATTTAATATAATTGAAAATGACATAATTAATTTCAAGGATTTCTTTGATATATTTAAAAAAAAAAGTAAATAAAATAAAAAGGTTGAAAGCACCTGATGCAATATTCAATTGAATAAGGAAGCATTCATTTAAAGTTTTATTATAATGTTTATGTGTTTAAATTTTAAACACTTCAACATTATAATTTTAAGATGGATTGTAGTGTATTCTTCATATGAGTATTTTGACACACAGCGCGCAAGTTGTCTAGCGCGCCAGTCGTCTAATGTCTTTATTGATCAGTCGCTGAGAGAGTTGTATTTGGGCGATAGGTCGTGGCACCGTCAAGTATACGAGCAGTGTGTCCTGCCCAGTGTGTCATGTCTTAGGGAGCAGAGAGTGCCCTCACTTGAGATGCTGAGGCTTGGCAAAGCTGCTGGTGCAGAGCGTGCAGGGGTGAGCCAGGGGGACGGTTTTCTTGGGCGGCTGCGGCTCTCGCCCCGACCTGCTGGCCGGCCCGGCCCGGCGCGGGGGCGGCAGCGGTGCAGCGGGGGGAGGAGAAGCGAACCTGGAAAAAAAACATTTTTATAATTAATACCAAGTTTTTAAAAAAAAAATATGTAAGCAGATACAGGAGAATACCGACAGATAGTGATAGCGATTCTGAAGTCTCATCTGTGGATTTTTATGGCGCTTACCATGCTACATATGGCTAAGCGCTGCATGTGAAATGTTGATCTGCCAACGTCGACGCAAAATAAAAACATTATGATGGCGTTTGATATGAAGCATCACATATATAGTACTCACATATCTTGGAAGCAGATATATCATAGATCACCTGAGTTTCTTGATGGGTGTGGGGCTGGAATCGTTCTTGCGGCGCCGGGAAGGCCGCTCCTCCAGCAGCGACTGCGGGGAGCTGAGGGAGCTCCGCTTGGGGCGCTCCTTGGACAGGGACAGCGGAAGCAGCGGAGGCGACGGTGCAGACTATTAAACATAAATGTTCTACGATTACAAAAAATATTGTCATAAATTTGTCAGACTTGTTTGTTTACATTACATTACGAAACGCAGACAAGTTTAAACCTGCGAGCAGTGCTCGGGTTGATGCGAAACGGCACACCGCGATCACTGCGATCACTACTCGTTCAAAAATATGAAGTGGTTAAATAGATGATTATTTCACACCTTGTTTAAACATGGGTTTTATACACGTTGGAACTGATGAAGCCTTCATTGACGGCGAAAGTGTGGTCTTCCATCAAGTGAAACAGTGCTAAGTGTGTTCCGTATTAATACAAAGTATAAAATATATTTAATAAATCTTCATGACAGTTATAGTAGTTTCTATCAGCACTCCAGTGGAATAACCGATATGGATAACCTTTTTCATTGAAATTAGATGAACTTTATGATACTCGAGTAGAAAAAATTCAATTAGAGAGATAGATATGCAAACATGTTTACTTTGAGGGTTAAAAAGAGAACGGGGGTCTTGCCTTCTTGAGTGCCCGGAGCTCCTTCTTGGACAGCTTGGAGTCTCGGTGAGGTTCCGGGCGAGCGTCCTTCCTGCGGGAGCTGGGCCGAGACTCCGGCTCCTTGGATGTGCAGAACACCGGTCCCGACACGCCCAGGATACAGTCATCCGACTAAAAGTAATTTTATAATTATTAAAAATCTTAAAACAAGGCAAATGGTATTTAACTAAATAACTTCTTAGTTTTTTGCGACCAGATTTGATAATGTGGCATTTGGGTTTAGCCGTGTGTGGCGAATTACTAATTTCCAAAATTTCGACAACCTTGCAGGGGTCTTCTTCAGTCATCAACCCTGAAGAAGACCCCTATAATGGAGGTCACGGCTAAACCCAAAAGCCACAATATCAGTATTCAACTATTAACTATTTGGAATGGATCTCAAAGTGAATGATTAAAATATAATTAACGTAAAAAAAAAAATGTAATCAGATTTTGTGAAGAGTGAAAGCAATTAATTTTTATGACAGTTGCATTTGATTTTCGTATCTGTAAACTTCGGGGATATTTGAGAACAGGTGATTATGATGAAGAGAGAGAGAGAGCGGACGAGGCGAAGGAAGACATGGCCGATGTTGCAGGATATTTCAAACAGCTGCCATTTTTTGGGCTCTTGCCGTTTGGAAAAACCATCGGGATCTAAAATATACTTGGTGAAGTTATGGCGGCAATTTGTGACTACTGCATGTTTTAACTGAGGAACGTACATGGAAAGTGATGGATTCTAAATTGAAAGGAGATAGGACATAATATTAAAGAATGGCGTCTTGCCTGGTCCTGCGAGAGGGTCTGCGGCGGGAGTCCGAGAGAAGCGCGCACGCGACTGTTGGTGGTGCGACACATCTCTCGGAACTCGTAGAAGTCGTTGACCTTGTCCACGCACAGTTCACATATGAGTGGCGGCATACGGTCCTCAGCGTGCACCTGGAAATTAATTTCAAAACAATTACATTTCAATTACTTTTTTTGATCCATTGTCAAATCGATCACTGAGTTAGACATCGAGTGAGTCAAGACGGTAGAGTAATTATTATGAAATAGGTAAATCGTCCGCTTACGACACTAAATCTAGCGGGATGCATCCCTGGTGAAGTATATTTATGTATTAAGTATATATATAAGAAAATATTTTTAATAAATTTATGGTCTACATTTTAAAATTTTATCTATGGGTGTTCGATGGAATATAAATGCATTTAATTGATTAATAATATAATGATCCCTATGTCAATCTCATAATTTTAAAGGTAGGAAGTAGGAAGAGAGGTAATTGATGAGCAAACTATAATAAAGAAGTTTCCTACAGTCGACAACGGAATTGGTGATACCTGAGGCCACCCTGGGGCTGAACATGTGAAGAAACGCAACTGAGGGGAATACTTGGATTGCCCCGAAAGAGGACCTACCCCCTAGACAAAACCAGGCGTGGAATATATGGAGGTCCCTCAACAGACTTCGGACCGGAGTATGCAAGACGGGGACACGAATGAAAGCCTGGCAGTTTTAATTTTAGAAATGTTTTTAATATTATTTTATCAATGTTTTCTTCTCTTTTTCTTATTCATTGAAGTGTAATTTTTTTTTTAATAAATTAATTTTACTTACATTAATAGATTTACAATGGAATAATACTTATTTTAAATATAATTATGTTATAGACATAAAATATACTCTCTACTGACTACTCATGTTTATCTAAAAAAATATTGATTTTTAATAAAATTTGCTAAATGATTTTAAAAATCTCATTGGTTTTGAATTACATACAATAAGAACATTACAAGAAAGAAAAAAACACAAATTTACAAAAACTTACAATTTATAGGAAATTACGTTTCTGTTGTAAGATCGATGTGTTCAACGTCTTAATTCAATCAGCGTCAAAACCCGAATAACGATAAATGCGCTTTGCAAACACGTGCAAGATTAAACATGTCTTTGTTAACGCAACGCAAACGCAGTCAAAACCAAAAAAAGAATGAAAATTATATTCCCTTTATGCATTAGAAATATTATATTCAATTATGTGCAACGTTGTGACAAATACATCAGGGTCCATCTTTAAATATTATTTATATATAGTATTTTATTATTTTGTTTTAGCTGTGGCCCCCCAAAAGTTGATTTTTGGTCTATGGCCCCTTAAAGGTTACCGTGGTTCCTAATAATATATGGTCCCAGGTAGAGAAACGCTGCCCTAGACCATACTTATCCTGCAGCTTGCCGAGCTTTTATGTGCGTCCCTTAACATTTATCGTCAGACACACAATTTTAAAAATCTGGCATTATAACTTTCATGCACAGATAGTGACACCCATTGATTGTCATAATCAATGTCAAAAGTCACATTAATTAAAAAAAAAAAAAAACACTTGGATTCACATTACTTTTGAATTTTACTTAACCACTTATGTGGTCAACCTCTTGGGAAAAAGTGGGTCAAAAAAAAGATAACTTTTTTTCTTGCCACTCTAGTCCTTCCGATGCGTTCTCTAGACGGGTGGGGGAATGAACCGAGCTGGATTTGGGCAAATCACTATACAAAGTAAGTTTCGTATACGATGTACCCGAATCCAGTTCGGGCAAATCACACAAGGGGTTAATTGTAATTCTTGACCAACGTATGCTGATAAGCAATACGTACTATTTATTTTATTATTTTTGAAATTTCAAAAAACATGTATTAAAAACACAAAAAAGGGGGAGGGCTTTAATGTTTTATTTCATTATAACAGTAGTCTTGCTTGTAAAGTTAAATATTAGGATAAAAACCAATTTAAGAACATTAAAATCATACCCATTAACCTTTTGACCGCGGCACCAAATTTAGCGAACATACCCTGTACGCGGCTGCTTTTTCGGGGATTTCGTTTTCGCGTTTTCAATAAAAAATTAGGTTGTGATATTTTATCCACTAATCAATATGTTAATTGGCACCCAAAGTAATTTGCTCAATAATAAAATACAAAATATTTCTTGTATTTTCGGTTTGATTTAACAATAATCATTGTTCATACAATTATATAGGTTTGAAACTTCCATGACCTCTATGTGTGTCATACGCGCTGAGGGCATGTTCGTTAGAACACACATAGCGGTCATAGGCGGTGAACAGATTAAAAAGACAGCTCATCTTCTATTTCCTGTACAGTACAATAATAGTCAAAAGTTGTGTGGAATTTCCATAAGACGGAAAATTAAATATTGAGATCCCAGCAGTATTAAAAACATTCGAAAACAAGACCATTTAAATTTCGAAACTATTAGATTTTTTGTAAAAAATCTAAGTATGTATTATACGGATCCTAAGTATTAAAGTATGGAACTTAAATGACACTTGTGACGATCTGGTTATTAGAAACATTCATGTTTTAAAAATATTATAAATAAAAATTACGGAAAACAAAAGACGGACGATTTATTATTTCATAATTATTGCATTCCTTTAATGACAACAAACAAACGACATTGACTAAAGGAGCGTCACTCAGAGGGGTGCATTTGTGGTGTTGTGTGAGACCTCTATGGAAACGCAATCTCGGATCTTGTGGCGCAGCTCGGGCTCCACGTCCACGACGTCTTCATCGCTGCTGATGTTCTGGATGATGGGCATCTTGTAGCCACCACCGGAGCCACAGAGCCGGCAGGCCTTGAAGATGCTCAGGTAGCTGCTCATGTTCTGCTGCTTGGAGTTGTAAAAGCGGTCCATTTTGGCGCCCGCCCGCTTCATCGGGACGCAATGGGGGCGCGCACGGGGCGCACCACAAAACAATACTATTTATCGCGGCGGGTGCCGTCGTCTTTTCCGTCGCGAGTTGTGTTTAGAGTGAAGTGCGCCGGGAGCTGTCGTGGAGCCATTACTGCCAGCTTCTTACTTTATATGGCTGTTAAAAATCATCCCTTTGTCATGGACCCAAGAACCTATTACACATTAGACAAAAACCTAATATTAACACAATTTGTCTTCTGTCAAGGCACTCATTATCATTGTAAAATACTCAAATCTACCACAAATTAGATTGCCAACCAAAAACTTATATTCATGACATAACGTAGCACATAAAATGGTTTTTTTTTTTACTACAAAATATAATGATTGAAAAAAATTATGTCGTGGACTCCGCGAAAAGTTACAAAAAGATTGGTCGTGCCATAAGTAACAAGTTATTTTCTTCCATATCCACTCCCCAGTTAGAACGTATGGTTATTAAAAATTGCCGCCTTAGTATTCGTCTCGTTTCATGTCAACTCTATTTCTAAAAGCACTACCGAGTACATTCTATGTATAGTTACCAACAGCTTTCTGAGTTGACGAGAGCCATTAGCCCTAAAGAAAATACAGCTGTAATCAATATTCTCCTGCGGCATCTATACTTTTGTTTTATAATCAATGAATGTCTATTCGTTCTATTACCCCACAATTCTTCACACATTCATAGCATTGTACATTCAACTGTTCCGATGATTTACGTTGTAAATAATGATTTATGTCAATTGAATCGTTCTATTATTTTAATTACAAAATGGAAGTTGTTAATTTTTTGGATAGAGACAACGAGTTACAAATATATATATTTTTAGGAAATAACTTCTATTTAAGACTATTATAAAGTGTTTTTTAATAATTACGCAAACATGTGGTCTTAGTAAATATTAAAATTCCAAATATTATAAACTCTTTATTCTTTTTAACATTAAATTTGGCAAATATTACACATCAGTAATTAAAAAGGCAAGACAAATTTAAATCCGGTAAAATAAATAATATATAATCGTGTCGGAAACAGGGTCAGATCCTGTCTGCCCAGAAGTGGGCGACGTCGATGGCGTTACTTCTGGCCATCATCAGGTCTTCCTGGGTGCAGCCACTCGGGCACAGCGCACACTCCAGAAGGTGTGACAGGGTCTGCTCCACGCCACAGTCACATTCAGTCGGTCCGCTGTAAAACTGCCAGGCCCTCATTTGTGTCCTCGTCTTGCATACTCCGGTCCGAAGTCTGTTAAGGGACCTCCATATATTCCACCCTTGGTCATGTCCAGGGGCTAGGTCCTCTTTCGGGGCAATTCAAGTATTCCCCTCAGTTGCGCTTCTCCACATGTTCAGCCGCAGGGTGGCCTCAGGTATCTCCAGTTCCGTTGTCGACTGTAGGAAACTTCTTCTTGATTTGAGCCGTGTAGTTATCTTTTGGTACCCAAACATAGGGTGGAGTGCGTCGTGGGTTGCTTTGGTGAATTCCTTCTTGGTAGTAACTTCTCGCCGTATGTTTGGTGGGGCAATGCCCGAGAGTTGATATAGCTTTGATCAAAGCTATCAAATAAATAATGATATGGGGCGTGTGACTAAAAAGCTTTCTTAAAAATGAATTTTACCCTTTAAATTGTGGATAATGGGATCTCGTGATAAAATAAAATATTGTATGTAAATCAAAGAACTAGTATTGTTAGTATTTTTATTTTTCAACTTGTTTTGCTAACTGCGAAAGTATTTTTCATACATTTCATCAAACAATAATTTCTTATAACATCACCTGTTGCCAATTTCACGTTGGTCCACACTGACCAATTTCGTTTATCTCCAGTTGGCATCCTGCAGTGTTTGCGCTTTGCAGGGGACGCGTGGTGGACCGTTCAAAACTTAAAACATTTCAAACAAACCCTTGCCTAATATCTCAAGACCAGCAAAGACACAAACGTACAATTCAAGAGCAACCTACACACAAGCAAATGTGAGTGACAGATAAAATCAACTAACGCCATTCGCTGAATAATCTCAATGTGTTCCAAAGGGCATTGGTGACCATGCATCTCGACACTAAATGATAATTTAATAATACTTTAAAGCATCTCAACACTATTTGAATGTAATAACACCTATATTGTTTATCATACACGACATCTGCATTTAAAAAATCTTATTTTACCATAATTCCAGTATCAAAAGTAACAAGAATATTTGCACCATAATTTTTGGTAATATATTATTTTAGGTTTTTTTTCCTTTTTTAGTGTTTCATAATGCATTAACGGTTTATTAAATATTGCATGCATAATAAAAGTCTTTAAAACGTGCAACATTAACGTCAGTTCACACACCCATTGTCGCTGTCAGATTTTAGGTTAAGTTAAGTTTTCGCACAACTCGCCGAATTTTGTATTATTTCGCACATTTATTTATAAAAATCGATGCAGATGCCTTAATTGTAACCATACATATCTAATAATTCACGAATTTATATCACAATACTAATGTGTGTTCTGCGAAATGCAAAACATTTTTTGTATCCTTGACGTTTTGCTATGGCGGCAATTCTCCCTAAAAATAAATATGCTTGTGACTAAAATTGATACGCAATTAAAATGATGCATTTTAATATTTTGCAATCATAATATTTCCGTCTTGTGTATATTTTTAATCTACAAGCATTATATAACTACTATGTGATTCATCAGTGGATAGTATTTAGATAATAAAATAATATAGATTTATTATTTTAAGTATATAAATATATAATAAATATGGCGTTATCATTATTTCGAGTCATAAGTATTCTATTATAGTTATTAGCCCGAGAAATATGATTGCCTCGAATTTTTATTAATTAACAGAAAAATACCTTAAAATATATTTTAAAAATGCGAAAAGTATGACATTTTTAATCGCTAAATATTATTATATTGGCAGATTTATTCGTATGTTAAAATATGCTGTATGAGCTACCGTTTAGGAATCTCTGCCCTATATCATAGCTGCTCTTGGAATGGCAGGGAACAGGTAAAGGTTTAGCTTACAGGTAAAGCCTTGCCTACTATGACAGGGATCGTGGGTTGATGATTTTGAGTAATTTTATAAGTTCTACAAATAACCCTGGTTAGTGTGAAATTGATCTCTGATAAGGTGAATGACATCTTGTGACTCAGAAGTGTTGTTGCTCTCTATAATATTTTGTAATGGTATTTTCTCAATAGTGCTGTATTAGAAAATGCTTTTAATTGAGTGGCAACCTAAAGCTCTCGAGTAGCGTGTTTATTAATGGGATAATTGTTTTGTTGCAGGCACATCGGCACCCTGGTGACTTCCGGCAGCTGATCTGGCAGTGAGAAGTGCGGCGTGAGTGGAGCCGCCATCTTGCAATGTTCGGGACACCTAAACCGCCCTTCGGGGCCACGACCAGCACCTTCGGTAATGCCTAAATTTTTCAAATTATTACTTCATCTTTAATATTGTCAGCATTCCAATTAATATTGCATTAATATATGACTATCGCTGAATTGTTTGGTAGATCACCCAACCTTTTTCAAAAAAAAAATGTTTTTCACTACAACAGCCTCTAAAACAGATGTAACAATATAATATTATCATCATCATCAGCCGGTATCCATCTACTGCTAAACGTAAGCCTCCCCCATGAGTCTCCATCATCTTCGATCCTCCGCCTTCCGCATCAAGGTCACTCCCGCTGTTTTTCTTATGTCATCAGTCCATCTTGCAGGGGGTCGACCAATGCTTTGTTTGCCAGTTTCGTTATCCATGTATAGTATTATAATTGAGGTAATATGCTTTTGCAGTTCTGCAGGAGACTATAAACTGAAGCAGCCTTTTATGCAAGTCGAAGAGCTGACTTGATGCTGGGACTTAGCAGCTGACACGAACATTGCGATAAATTATATTAAATAACTTGTTAGTAGCTAAAGCGTTTGCTTCCGAACCGAAGGTCGTCGAGATTTTTATTTTTGAATCGATTTCTAAGCTCTATAAATATCCCCGGTCGGTGTGAATTTGATCTTTCACCTGTAAAATGCCAGTCATAGCCTATTAATCAAAATTGATGGTAGACGAAAGTTGTCCTGTGAAGACCACCCATTCATAGTGAATTCATGTAATAATAAGGATGATGCGTGAATGTTAGGCTGTAGTCTATGATGTTGGCAGATCAACTCTCCACATGCAGCGCTTAGCCATATTTAGCCATGGTAAGTGTTATATAATCCATAGATGAGACTTCAGAATCAATATCAACATCTTTCGGTATTCTCTTGTATGTGCTTACACAAAAATAAATTTACGGTGGCAGACAATCTGATTTGAATGTTTTGTTGCACTATTTATAGGCGGCTTTGGAGCGACTGCGACGGCTTCGCCGTTTGGTCAGGCCGGAGCCTTCGGCAAACCGGCGGGCGCCGCATTTGGTGCGGCCCCAGCCTTCGGGACGCCGGGCACCGCGGCCGGCGCAGGGGGACTGTTTGGTGTGCAGCCCGCAGCCGGAGCCTCCGCGGGGCAGGGCGGCATGTTCGGGCAAGCAGCCGGGCAGGGGGCGACCGCCTTTGGGGCCGCAGCTCCTGTGCAGACTGGGTTTGGTAAGTCATTTATTTAAGCGCCTCCCAAGTATTCATGCCTCTGCATGTATTCTTTAAAAGTTTGTTGACAAAAAGAAATGAGTATATTACTATTGTCCTTGTTGATGTTAGTCTGTCAATAGACGAAGATGGACCTGCTTGGAACGTGTTCTTAATATGCCACTGAACATAATATCATCGAAACTCTCGGATATTTTTAGCCCGAATTTGATTTTGTTTTATTATACATTTTTGGTATTTTTTTATGCGAAATTTTGATTTTTGTAGCAATAAAAGTTGACTTTTTATACGTGCTATTTTCCAGAAACAATCTTTTGTATATATAAACCACAAATTTTAAGAAAATTGGTCATGCACACAAAAGCTTTTATACCATAATAAAGTGGTCTATTTATTTGTAAAATTGGTTTAATACTTTGTATTTATAGGTTTTGGACAGAACACCTCTGGTGGCCTGTTTGGCAGCACTCCGGCTGCCGGGTCCACACTCTTTGGTCAGGCCACACCGGCCGCTCAGCCCTTTGGCGCCAAACCTCAAGGTGAGCTCATTAACCTTGTGAATACTAAAATTGAGAAGAGATGATTGTATTTTTATCTTCTTTATAGAAATTGTCTTTTTATCAAAACTCATAAAAAGTCATTGATTTATCATATTGTGATCATTAGTCCATTGCATACATGTTTATTTGATGAATATTGTGTTTTAACAATAAAAACTTCCCTGTATAAGTTTATGAACAGAACTTCTTCACTTTCTTGTATATCCCAGAATGAGAGTTTTGATGTACTGGTTATAATTGTATTGTTTGTATGATACAGGTTTTGGTTTTGGAGCTCCGGCGGCAGGGGGAATGTTTGGAGCCGGTCCCTCAGCGGGCACCGGCATGTTCGGCCAACCAGCCGCAGCGCAACCCGGGGGCTCAGGGCTGTTCGGTGGGGGCACAGGTACACCAATAATCAATTATAAGCTCTAAATCATAGGTTCTCAACGTGGGTAACAACATCCCCCTGTGAACCTTTTTTTTATGCAAGAGACCTCCACCGGTCGAAACCAGAGTACCCGATAACTTACAGCCAGGATATCTGGATGCTGCATGCGAGAAACATGTATTGTGTTTGTGTGTGGGTTAGGGAGATTGAAAGTGTATATTTATTAATTTCTTGAAGAGATTCAGATAGTATGAAGGAGGAAACACATGTAGTAGAATAACATTCCAGAGCTTACCGGTGGCATTTCGGAAAGAATTTTGAAAACTGCCAGCTCTTGGTAGTTTGAGACTTTTAGAGGTTAGTATAAGATTCAGAGTAAATTAAGGGACATTGAGATGACATAGTGAGGGTATGGGTAGGTAAAAAATTACAGACAAATTTTAATGAAAAAAAATTAGAGGACCTAATAAAAATATTCTCAATGTGGACGACGGGCAAAATAAGATTAAGAACTGATAATGTAAATCAACGCCAAGCGTTGACGCCAATGCAAAGTAATAAGCGATATGCACTATTATTGATGTTGTGGCTTATGGGTTGAGCCGTGTGTGGTAAACTTTTTTCAACCAATATTTCGACCGCCATTGCCATGGAGATATTAATCAATAACGCTCATAAAAGAAATATATAATCTGAATAAACCAACTCAAAACTAAATAAATTATTAATCCTGAAGAAGACCCCTGCAATGGCGGTCGAGATATTGGTTGAAAAAAGTTCACCACACACGGCTCAACCCATAAGCCACACCATCAAAAATCTGGCCGTGAAAACCTAAGAAGTTATTTTGCACTATTATTATTCGGTTTTAGTTAATAATTTTTGAAAGGATTTTTATAAGAAATATCACAAAATTATTTATGCTGTGAATTTGTATGTGTGTAAGTTGTTGGAAATTAATTTAAGGTGATAGGCATAAAATTAAATTTTTTGTAGTCGTTTATATCTATATCAATAATTTGATAAAATATCACACTCAATATAATGTCATGCTTAGGTTTTGGTGTTGGCGGGCCCGGCCAGACTGGCTCGTACCTGAAGTACACTCCCGTGGCGGGCACCGATGTCATGGTAAAAAACGGCCATTCCCAGAACATCATCACCCAGCACCACTGCATCACCTGCATGAAGGTACAAACCCCCTCATATCATTTTAGAGCCAACTATTCAGGTAACAACTAATAATACAGTAAAGGTAAAGTGCTAGTGTGAGATTCTGTGGGTTGGATCCGCACCCCCTTTTATGGCCTGCGCTCCTGTGTTCGTTTCTCTTTTATTTCAACACCAAAAAGTTTTGCCCAATTTAATTAATTAAATAATATATATGTATTTTAAATGTCATTTTTCCCTATATGTATTTAAATTAAATAATTTTCCTCTTTGACATCTCTAGCACAATTGCAAGGTGGATTGTTTTACACATCACACTGTTTGATGACTTTAAATACCTGATGAAAAAACAATTCGCTGCACATGATTTAACCCAAATGTAATAAATTTTATAAAAATACGTGTTTTTAAAACATCACTAAAATCAAATAAATCAATAGTTTATATTAGTATCCTGTAGTGTCTCATGTTCAACCCATGAGGATTGTGTTAGTAACTGAAATGGATCAAATTCAGCATTATCAGCTTTGTTAACAGCATTTTTTTTGTCATTCATTTTGTTGTGCTACACGCAATAAACTAATACACAACAAACATCAATGACTTCACTTTTCAAATGAGTACTTACTTTTTATTGCTCATGAAAATATTCAATTTGTTAATCTTTCATATTTCAGTGGGATAAAATGATATAAAAAGTTAAAGTAAAAATATATTTTCTTAATAAATGTTGTATTTTTTGTTTTTAACTAGCATATATAGTTTTTTTTAAATGTACATAAACCTTTTTGTAAAAAGAATTTATTATTATGTAAATATAATTGACTGGATGTTATATAATTGTTATTATTTATGGAACACAATGAGTGTTTATAGTGGGATCATAATAACAGTACCTGAAAAATATGGAGTGTATCAAAAACTGTATTGATAGGTGTTAGAAAACTATAAAAAAACTATAATATTATTGATTACTAGCCAATTTTAATTCGCGGTTTTTTCAATTATTCTTTGTGCGTTGTAGGAGTATGAGGCTAAATCGCTGGAAGAGTTACGCTTGGAGGACTACGGCGCCAACAGGAGGGGCCCCGGCACGGGCGGAGCGGTCTTCGGAGGGACTCCTGGCCAACCTGGTGCCTTTGGGCAGCAACAGGGGGCGTCTGGGGGGCTCTTCGGGCAGGACAAGTCCAATACCATGTTTGGCCAACCCGGGACAGGTAAATTCACTTTCAATGACTAAACCGGCTCAATCCTCACATGTGAAAGCCAATTAAGAAAATATCCAAGAAATAAATTTGTTTTAAAGATCTTTAGACTTGTACTGGAAAATTGGGCTGGCGAGGCTGTGGCAACAGTATGAGAAGTGAGAGTGCCCAAGCTGGATGCAGCACACCCTGACTCTGGAGAAACATATCTGGCTGAAAAAGCTGTTTACTTCTGTCAGTGAATCAGGCTACAATGCTTACAGGAATAGTAACCGCAATGAAAACTCCTTTCTATGTAATGATGGCAGTTGATTTGTATGATCATGTTTTGTTTATTTTTTTTAAGGATTTGGTCAGCCGACAGCTACAGCTTCCGGGGGCCTCTTCGGCAAGCCCGCTACCGGAGCATTTGGTGCGCAGCCAACCGCCGGCTCAGCCTTCTCATTTGGCCAACCCGGGGCTGCGGGGCAACAGCAGACTGCTCCCCTCTTCGGGGCTAAGCCCTTTGGAGCCCCACAGGGGGGGCTCTTTGGCACCACGCAAGCCCAGCCCTCAGCTTTCACTCCAGCGCAGCCTGCCACGGGATTCGGAGGATTCGGAGCTCAACAACAGGTTAATATTAATATTGACATGCAAGGCTGGTGCCAAAAAGCCTCGCTATATTAGCTTTCATCTCTTTTTTTTGTGCGCTCTTTGGACACGCATACATAAAAGTGTTAAGTCTACATCTAAGGAGTCAAAAGATATGGTGTAGCGTCGCCATTTTGTTTGTTTGACAAGTCCTGCCATAGTACTAATTTCGGCTCTGCGCTGTCACCCACTGCAGGCGCTCAGTCGCCATCTGTTTGAGACCTGAGGAATGCGGATAGTTCCTTCTCGGGCAGGTGACCGAAGTTTATCAATCTTTTACCGAAATATATTTCAATGTGCTTCTTAAAAAGTTGTTGTTTGTGACTTGCTCCTTATCCCATCACCACGGGTCCTAATGACGTGAGTGAGTCTTTAGTAAACTGGGATGTCAGTATATATATTCACATTGGACCACAAATGCATATTTGCAACTTTTCCTGTATCACCTAGCGGCGCCCAGAAGAAAACAAAAACACGGAGCACTAACCGATCTTGTGGTGTGAACATTGCTTTGATAACTGATTATTACTGATTAATGCACAATTATTTTTACCTACGACTTTATTTAACTACAAATGTATTGTGTAAATTTCAGACTAACATGTTCGGTGCCAAACCAGCGGGAGCGACGGGCTTTGGCATGACTCCGGCGGCCACAGGTGGAGGCTTCGGCTTCAGTGCTGCAGCCCCCGGCCAAGTGGCAGGGGGACTCTTCGGAGCCAACAAACCGGCCGCCACACCATTCGGCACACCCGCCCCAGGTACCCCTAAATATTTTTTGTATATATTGACCAATTATCATAAAAGGTTCCAGGCAACAATTTCTTTTGATCACATATTTAGATGGGTGATTGCCTGAGAACACTGCGTATCGTTATTTGGGTTCCGCCCCTGAGTACCAAACAAACTAGGCGCAGAGAACATCATGTCTTCGTTTTTAAGCTCTTAAGGTTTAGTCGTGGAGACCGCATAGAGAGCTCTTGACTGATGTCAGCTTGGCAGTAAATGGAATAAGAATACCAAAAAATTTTTTTTTATATTAACTGAATCACAGGAAAAAAAAACTCATTAGGAAAGTCATTGGGTGATGGAATGCAACTAGCTTGTTCTTACTCACTCACTAGTAATGTCCATTGTAAAAAAGCAGATATTTCTTTCTTTCAGCCTTTGGAGCGCCCAACACAGGATTTGGTGCCCCCGCTGCAGCCGGGACAGCGGGTTCCCTGTTCGGGGGCTCGGGCTTTGGGGCCAAACCGGCCACCAGCGGAGCGCCGGCTTTCACCGGGTTTAATCCCCAACCCACCGCAAACATTGGACTTTCAAACATGGGTTAGAAATAATATTGAAACAAAAATATTTTCTCGTCCATTTTTATACGTGTTTTATTTAATCGGTGCTATGCAGAACTCGTCCTGTGGTCACCCAATCACAGTGAGTCATTTTAAAAATGGATGATAATTGAGTTCCGGATGATGTCCATGTAATGATGTTGTCAGATTAACACTACTGTATTCTCATATGTATATCATCATATTTATATAGTAATAATATTCACCTGAAAGAAATTTTCAACATTAAACTGAAAACATTTCTACCTTGCTATTAAATATAAAATTAATTTTATCTATAGTTTTATAATTACTGAAGATGTCTTTAGCTTCTCCTTATTAATGGGTGTGATTGAGTTATAATTTATCCTTTCATTTATTCTTCATGAGTCCATTTTAATTTTGATCTGCATTATGTGTCTAGTATGTTCTTTACTGTTAAATTTTTTGCTATTCGATTTTTAGATTTGAAATTTGATGAATGGCGGTTCCATCATATGGTCAGGGTGATTTAGTGTTACATTTATATGTATTGTGAAACAGGCGGGGGGCTCAATCTCACTGGAGGGGGGCTGTTTGGGCAGAAGCCGGCTGGCGGGGGCATGTTTGGTGCTCCGGGGGCCGCGCAGCAGCCGGGCGGGCTTTTTAGGGGAGGCGCCAGCCTGCAGACAGGGCTCGGCGGAGGTCTGGGGACAGGTAACGTGGAAGTCAAATACTCGATCTTTCGTTTACACGTTATTGTATTGTTTTTATGCCTTGTTCACACAAACCGAATGCCATCAAGTAGAAATAGTCACGTACACAATAATCAAAGTGAAAACGCAAATAATTGATTTACGTATATGTAGATATTACGTTGTTGTAAAGGGAGTAAAGAGGAAGTGATTAGGAAGCTATTCTGTATACTCTCAGAGTAGTAGCTAATCCAGCTGATCTTCCGTATGTACTTAGTATTATGAAGTTCTTCAAAATGAAACTTGTGTTTGGTGACTAATTTAATTGTTTTTTTGTTGACGGAATGCGCACTGTGTATATTGTACCTTGTATATAAAACACTATAGTAAATTTTTGGCCAAAATAAGCTATGTACATTTATGTACCTTTTGCATGGGGAAAGCTGTGTCTTTACGTGCGAGGTGTGGATATATCCGCACCAACTTGCACTGTTCTTAAGTGCGAGGTGTGGATTTATCCCACACCCTGAAAAAAACACGTCGCTTCAGTGCGAGATTCGGATTTATCCGAATATATTCAATTATTATTCGGATTTATCCGAATAATAATTGAATATAATTTTGTTTCATATTACAGCATTCCTTCGTCAAATTTTTTTTTACTATATATATTGAGTTGTGGGTAATTCTACACATTATTAAATTTTGCCCTTTTTTAAAAATAATAATGGACTTATTTGATTTAGTTCTGAAGGTGAGTATAAATGCGGCACTGACCAATCAAAATACAAAAAGAATTGTCCTTAAATATTCAACTTTATTTTTCATTGACTAATTGACTTATTTGTTGACTTTTTATGAAATCTTATTTCGCACGTAAAGGGTTAAAGTTGCCTCTTAAAGCCATAAAGTAAAAACAATATCTTAATCAAAATTATTTTCTAGCATTGTTGATTAAGACATTCTGTATGTAAGGAAAATATATCAATGCTTACATTAATGTACGTAACTCGCTTTAGCCTGAAATTGACAAAAATCATTACTTTTAGGTATTGATCAGAACATTCAATTATTCATCCAAACGCAGGAGTTGTGTGCCTCGATTCAAATATTTCTTACATTATTATTATTTGTTTTTATAGGTGGTACCGGCTTCAACACGGGCAATTCCGGTCTGGGCAGTTTTGGCATGGGCGGACTTGGAGGGATGGGGGGACTGGGTGGGGGCCTGGGAGGGGGGCTGGGCGGCTCTGCGCTGGGCGGGGGCCTTGGGGGCACACAGCTTGGAGGCATGGGACTGATGGGGTTAGAATTTATGTGTTCATTATTTTTGCCACAACAGCCGCAAATTAAACTTACGGTTATCGATTATTGTTAACATACATAAACTACATAAAATATGGAGTTTTTCACTTCATCGAGGAACGCTACTGATGTTGTTAAGAGTGGCGTCTTAGTCAGGTTGTTTACCATCTCCGATCGAAAATTGAGGTTTTTCAAGGAACTGAAAGAAAGATCACTGTCCTCAGTGCTATGCTCCTATCGAGGAAGCGGAATCTCAAGACGGTTCTGACATAAGATGAGGCGAAGACCTTGACGGCTGACAGCTTTATGGCGGCAGTTAGTGATGACCATATGATCCAATTAAAAGAAATGATGGCTATTACTTTTTGTAACCAACTCTAGTTACAAAAAGTAATAGCCAAGTGTCAAAATAATCTGAGAGTAATATAATGAATGTTTTTCCTTGCAGTGGAGCGGCCGCGCCGAGTGTTCATGAACAGATGATAGCTCTCGCCTCCAAGCCCTTCGGCCACTCTCCACTTCTCAAGGACTTGGTTCCTTCGCCAGGTAATTAACCTCATGAGCAGGCCTCAACTGCCAAATCCATACATATTTGTAACACATAGCCACCACAAACTGTAGACAATTAACTTAGCTGGCTGCAACATTAGGCCGGCGCTTCATCCTGAGTTATTGCTGAAAGAAATTTAGTCGTCAACTGTCCTCCGAAATGACAAGAGATAAAGTTTACTGTATTTAAATTAAAGTAAAATTCTGACCATTTGTCCACTAGTCAAATGTCTTTATTATGTCAATAAAAGTAACAAATACTGTGATGTGGTGAGGAAATATTATAATAATATATTCTTGAAATAGACCGAGCAACTAACTCTTCGAATTTGTTATAAGAAGGGGTTTGTGCTACTACTCTTCTATACCATATACACTCCAAATTTTGTGCAAATGGCCATCACATCTGATCATTGCAACAAACGTATTAGAGACAGATAGTAGGTCCATAACCTTCTATCAAGTCAGCAGCTGATAGCACATGTTTTTAAGGAAACTAGCATTTGTTATATTTGAACCCCGTTGAGTTTCAGAGCGCGTTGACAATATGCTGAAGCCGACCAACCCGCTGGCGCAGAAGGCGTTGATGGAGAGCGACAAGTTCAAAGTGTCTCCGGGGGTCAGTCGGGTGCGAGTTAAGCCTATCAGCGCCATGGCACCCCTCAATAAGGTATCGTTTACTTATGTATCTAAAATAAATATCAATAATTTGAAATAATAAAAAAAACAGCCATCATTGATCTCAAATGCACATAGAAAGTCTAGTCTAATGGAGAAACTTTCTGTACAGAAATCCTTGTTTGATGGGCTGGAGGAGAACGACCCGAGCATCCAGGAGATGCTGACTATGAAGCCGAGCGTCAAGCGGCTATCGCTGCGTCGCAAGGCTCCGGCCGCGGCTCGAGACGACTTCAACGACACGGCTGAGCAGGAGCGGCTGGACACCAGCGCCGGCCCGGACATGACGGAGCAGGAGGAGAGACACACACGCGTGGACATTGTCCCGAAATATGCAAGCAATGTAAGTTAACATAATCATCATCCGCATCTTCCTGTGAGCTGCATCTGAATCCTAGAGATATTTAGGCATTTTTAAATTCATTTTTAGACAATTATAGATTCTATAGATATCAATTTATTTTCCAGTAAAGAAATATCAGTTGTTACATATAGTTTATGGCTGGAATCCAATATATTTAGTAATATTTCCAGGTAATTTTAAATATTACAAGAGTAGAATAAAGCTGTAATATGAAACTATAGAATTCATGCAAATCTCATGACCGCTATCCATGTTATACGCAGTGAATGAATTAATTACTTCCAATTTTTATTGAGGAGATCGAACAAGTTAGTTGGATGCTCTCGGTGATTAGATGAGAGTCGATGCTTATAACTGCGTATAGCTGCGGTCAATATTCTTTCACAGGTCATTTGTAACCTTAATATCTTTGTAAATGTAATAAATTTTGGATATTCATTTTATTTTTGTCCATATTTTTACTGTAGTTGTTCATTTTATTGTGTGTAGTGACTTTGCACCATTGAAACGTGATGATTTTTTAACACGGTAATGGAATAAAACAGTTGCAGGAGGAATCCCCCAGCAGTGAGGAGCGCAGCCCCGTCACTGCCCCCGGCTCCGGTCACCTGCAGCGCCGCGTGGGGCTCTCCGACCCCCGCGGCTCCACCCTCAAGGGAACATCACCTAACACCAACTCCGGTGAGTTACATAATGTACAAGAGTCCATCTGTAACGAAGCATAAAAACCATATGATTTTTAATGAAACTATAAATCTATATATACCAATGTTTTGCTGATACATGGGATGTCTTTAAGACCTTTAATGTGGTATATTGACAACATGAAAAAAGGAAATATTGAAACTGCATATGCGTCAGTAAAAGATTTCTTTGGCATGAAAATTGGAAAAGGCAAAGCGATAGAAGCAGAGAACGGGAAAATACTCTTTGAAGATACACAAATAGGGGAGAGATGAAAACAGTACCTGGAAACATTATATAACGGAAGTAATGATACCAGCTTTGAGAATGTGATAGAAAACGAAACTGATGTAGACGCCGATGATTTGGGAGACCCAATTATCCGAGAAGAATTTGACTTCGCATTAAAAAAGCTCAAAGATGGAAAAACACCAGGGATTGATGACTACCAGCTGAACTAAAAAAGTCGGCAGGAACCGGAACTCTAGATGCTCTGTTCACAATGACTCAGATGATCTACAATACAGGAATAACGCCAGAAGACTTCAAAAAGTGTCTAATTGTAACTCTGCCGAAGAAGCCCGGAACAACAAAATGTGAACAACACCGAACACTAAGTATTCTATCCCATGCATCCAAAATACTGACCAACATAATCCTACATAGAATTGAACCAAAAATAGAAAAAACTCTCACTAGCGATCAATTTGGATTCAGAAAAAGAATGGGAACCAGAGAAGCAATCTTATCCCTGCGTATGATCTTGGAGAAGAGGATAAAAGTGGACCAAGATACATATATTGCCTTCGTGGACATTGAAAAAGCATTTGATAAAATAGATTGGGAGAGGCTTTTCGATATTATGAAAGAAATAGGAGTCAAATACAAGGAACGAAGACTCATATTTTCACTTTACAAAGAAGAAGCTGCCATAATATCACTTGGAAATGTCCAAAAGGAAGCAAAAATACGCCAGGGGGTGAGACAAGGATGCTCTCTGTCGCCTGTACTCTTCAACGTATACATACAAAATGCAATTAATAACATCAGGGAAAAAATGGGCCATAGAGAGGGGTTAAAATACATGGCCAAAAGATTGATATGATAAGGTTTGCTGACGACATTGCTCTGATTGCTGAAACTGAAGATGAACTCACGGAAGCGCTGACATCCATGGAAAACATATTTAATTCCAACTACAATATGAAGATAAACAGCACAAAAACCAAAGTCATGAAAGTAAGCCGCAATGAGCAGCAGAAAATTAACATATCAATGCTAGGAGTACCCCTAAAAGATGCAAAAGAATTTGTATACCTTGGAAGTACAATCACTTGGGATGGCAGAACAAAAAGAGAAGTCAACAGTCGAATACATCAAGCAAGGCTAGCTTTCAATAAAAAAGCCAAAATTCTTGAGTCAAAGAATATTTCTTTAGGGCTCCGCAAGCAACTTGCCAAAACACTTGTTTGGAGCATCTTAATGTACGGCTGTGAGACATGGTGCTTATCTGAAAGTGATAAAAAAAGACTAGAGGCCTTTGAGAAGTGGTCGTACAGAAGAATTCTCGGAATTTCCTGGAGAGACCACGTCACGAACAATGAGGTTCTCAGAATAATCAAGGAAGATAGGCAACTAATAAGAACCATCTCAGTGAGGCGAGCCCGATGGATTGGTCACATCATGCGCCACGATGGTCTCCTTCACGATATTGTGGAGGGGATGGTTGAGGGTAAAAACTGTAGAGGGCGCCCTAGACGGGAGTATTTGCAGCAAGTATTCGAGGACATGAATTGTAGCGCTTATGCTGAGCTGAAAAGGGTTGCGGAGGACCGAGAGGAATGGAGATCGAGATGCAAGATTCTGTTGCTGCAAACCAATCCACCGGATTGATACTACGAAGAAGATACCAATGTTTGGTGTGAATCTGATCCCTAATTAAATATAACCTTATGATAAAATTGGTGGTAAAGGAATGTTATTCCTGTTAACACCTCTTAAAAGAGGGTGATGCTTGGATCATAAGCTATATTCAAGGTTGTTGGATTGATGGATCAACACCACACACAGTACTTGTATTCGCACAGTATTCACAAATGTGATCCATTACTGTGTGCCCCCATTTTTCAATATTTTTTGAGATAAAATATTAATTATTGTTGCAGTAACAAGTCCAGCAGAGAGTGACACAGACCGCAGATCCAGCTGGTAAGTTTGTTCTTTAATTATTATATTTATTATACTTCCTAAGAGCTTTGCTAGAACCCTCTCTTTTCATTGTTATTCTCCAGATAATAACTGTTTTTTTCATGAAGGTTGTCAACCAATCCCCTTCTGAAGTGGGCCGAGAACAACAGCACTGACTCCGGGCAGCTGGACAGTACTGTGGAGCAATTGCTGCCTTCCTCGCGCCTCTATCCGGCCCTCACTGACCTGGGCTTGGAGGAGAGCCAAGGTAATGTTTGGTACAAGGGTACCCTTCTAACATGTGTACCAATAGAGTTCTTATTTATTTTAACTTTCATAATTTTATTTCTGTATGATAATTAATTACCTTAAGTTCCATATATTATTTTTAAAGTTAAAACTTATATGAAAACGTCAGCAGATTATAGGCATTAAATATAGTTTCTGCCGCTGATATACTTCTTTAGGATTAAGGTTCTTCTTTGGGAAGAACCAGATAATGAGAGAGAAATCTGTAGTCTAGTATTTAAAAATAATGATCTGGATTTGACATATATCATCATCCGACATATAAAATAGCATTCTATGCCCAATTCTTGTCGAGAGTTCTGCTTAGCTGCAGTCATTTGCACTTATTCCTACTGTTTGATAATAGTATGGGAAAGATGGGAGTATTTGTAACAAGTGTTTGAGGACATGAATTGTAGCTCTTACGCTGAGCTGAAGACGGTTGCAGAGGACCGAGAGGAATGGAGATCGGGATCCAAGATTTTGTTGCTGCAAAACAATCCACCGGATTGATACTACGAAGAAGATGGGAAAGGAGTGTAGTTATAAAAAAATGAAAAATATTTTTTCTTTACAGATAGTCAAGAAAAGGAAGAGCTTCCTCCGCACCCGACGGGGATCAAGCTGACCAGACCCGGCTACTATACCATCCCTCGCATGGAAGAGCTGGCCAGTGAGTTACCATCTCATATCTCTCCACCAAGTACATCCTACTTACATTTTATGACTTATAACTTTTGGACCATTTGATCCCAATGAATATGTCATCCAACCAACGGTATGCTGCACTTCAAGCTGCTATCTATCCAAGAATAAGCGGCGATCAATGTTGCTTAATTTTCGTATTCGCTCAAGTACCGATACTATCAACATGGTACGATTGTTAGACAAATCAATAAATTGTTCACAAATGTCTATTATTAATAGAGCTCTTATAAATCTATATTTCAGACTGATCCATTATTTGTAAAAATACACCAACTAATAAATAGCAAGCAGTGATAAGATTCGTTGATAGTCATTTACTCTTGTATGTATTTAGATGAATAGCTGATTTTATAATTTCCTTGAAAGGTTACATCCGGCCTGACGGCAGCTGCATAGTTCCTCAGTTCACGGTCGGGCGCCGCGGCTATGGAAACGTCTTCTTCGACTGCGAGATGGATGTGGCCGGGCTGAATCTAGACGAATATGGTATGTTCTTTCGTATTCGAGAGTTCCGCAGGGCTCTAACCTGGGACCGTTGCTGTTCTCGTTGTTCATAAATGACATATCTGATGCTATAAATCATGCTATGTTTTTGTTGTTCGCTGACGACTTGAAGCTTTTCTTGGATGTAGTTACCCTGGACGACTGCAGACTTCTCCAGTCGGATATTGATAATATATCTGACTGGGGTGCGCGTAACAAACTGATAATTAATATTGCTAAGTGTAGCGTCTTATCGTATACTCGTAATTATAAGATGGTATACCATAGGTACAGTATGGATGGTATTGGCATCCCGCGAGTATCATCCATCAGAGACCTTGGCATATGCTTTGAAAGCAAGCTAACGTTTCATGCTCACATTGAAGCTGTGTGTGGAAGGGCACTGAAGATGTTAGGATTTGTTCTGCGTAGTGCCAGGACTTTCTCGAGCACTAACGTACTGGTCGTACTGTACAATTCATTGGTTCGTAGCATACTTGAGAGCGGATCTATTATTTGGGCTCCCCACGAGTATAAATATGGCCTCATGTTGAAGAGAGTTCAGAAGAAATTTTTGAGGTTTCTTTACATGAGGATGTATGGATATTATCCGTGGCTGTACCCGTCTAACTTTATACGGGGTATGTTGGGATACAATGAGTTGAGAACTAGAAGAGATGTGTGCTTAAGTATGCATTTCTTTCGCCTAGTGCGCGGCGTGTTAAGAAATCCTGATATTTTGTTTGAAATTGGTTTGTTTGTCCCTGACAATTATTTAAGGATAAGGAGGCACAGATTGTTTGTTCTTCCTAGAGGTAATACTAACCTGCCAGGGACTATGCCTCTTGGGAGAGTGATCAGACTGCTCAACGATATCGCCTCGAATATTGATATATTCCACTTGAGAGAAGCCCAGTTTCGACATGAGCTCCACGAATTTCTTTATCAAAGTAATTTCGTGGAGTCTTCTGTTTAGCGGGCTCCGGGACCATTAAATGATTGTTTTATTATTGTGTTATTTATAAATTGTTATTTTATTCTGTTTCAGAATCTAATAAAATATTAAAATTTGTAATGTTTCTGGAAGAAAAAATAAATTGAAAATTTAAATTGAAATTGTTCTTAAACGTGTATTAAATTTAAACCTCACTTCATTTAAAATTACGTATGATTTCTGACCAATCCTCAATCTAATTTAGGTTGAGTGGTTTATTTATCAGCAGACCTTAAAAAATCAAAGTGCTCATTTGTAAAATCTTATTAATTTCGTTTTTTGGTTACTTTTGGCTTTTTTAAGTTTCGGATGGCAAGTGTCCTGCTTTTGTTATAGTGTTCTTGTGTTTCAGTGCACATCATGAACAAGGAGGTGGTGGTGTATCCCGACGACGAGGCTAAGCCTCCGCAGGGGCAGGGGCTCAACAGGCGTGCGCAAGTCACCCTGGACCAAGTGTGGCCACTGGACAAGACCTCCAGAACCCCCATCTCTGAACCTGACAGGTAAGCACATACCTGTCATGTGGCTACAACCTGATATTCACACATCTTCTATTTAAGATTTATTTTTACTTTTACATTCTTATATATGGAAACCATGATCCTTCATATAGGAAGTGAGCGTTTGACTGTTATTTAATGGCCATTATTATATTTAACCGCTACTGTGATTATTTTTTTACAGGTTGGCCAAGATGGACTATGAAGGAAAACTGCGCCGTGTCAACGACAAATACAATACAAAGTTCATCGAGTACCGACCCCAGACGGGCAGCTGGGTCTTTAAGGTCAGTTACAACTTTACATCATATATATATATATAATCGTGTCGGAAACATCAGGGCCAGATCCAACTGCCCAGAAGTGGGCGACGTCGATGGCATTACTCCCTACCATCATCAGGTCCTCCTGGGTGCAACTACTTGGACAAAACGCACACTCTAGAAGGTGGGACAGGCTTTGCTCCACGCCGCAGTCACATTCAGACGGCCCGCGTTATACAGCTGATTAAGCGTCACAGATTTTACTAGAAGGCTAAGCACCTAAATGAAAATATTAATAAAAAACAAACTAATAGCCATATAAGATAATTAATAGCAACACTGCAAATTTCGTAATCATAACTCCACTCAAGTTCAAAATAATACAGGGATTTCATCAGTTTTTCACTCCTTTTATTGGTGAACAGGTCCAGCATTTCTCCAAGTACGGGCTCACCGAGTCTGACGAAGAAGACAGTAGCGAGGCTGATAAGGCGCATGGATCTGCAGCAGCACCGGCCGCAGCCGTGGCTCCCCGCGGCCTGGGAGGACTGCCACCTCCAAGTGAGACTAAAATTATTCATTATGATTTATTTTAACCTATCAATTTTACTACTGCAAAAAAACTGGGAAAATTCAATTTAAAATTCGCGAGCTAAGTGATTGGAATTGATCTTTTTATTTTTATGTTGGCACTACTGTCACTGACATCTGTGCCAAATTACACATCAAAATATTCATCAGGATTTGAGATACCCGTCCATTTGTAAACAGCTAAAAGTGGTTTTATAGTTTTTTATAATGTCTCAAACTATTCGACAATGCAGTTCCATTAAATTTTGTGTCTTAAATGAATTTTCTGCTGCCGAAATGTTGAAAATGTTGCAGAAGGCCTTCGGTGAGCAACCTCTATAGAAAACAAGAGATTATTAGTGGCACAAAATGTTCAAAGAGAGTCGAGAAAGCATTGAAGACGAGGCACGGCCAGGACGACCATCAACATCAAATGATGAGCTACACTACAAAATTATCAATTGACGTATTTGTTGCCCACAGTAGTACTTTAAATAATAATAATAGTAAGCATTATAATTATAATCTGTAAATAAATATATTTTCTGATTTTTGCTTTGCTTTTTATGTTTTCAGGCCTCGGCATGGGTCTAAGCCAGCGGCCTTGGCGGACCGTCCGCGCTGCAGCTGCTGCAGCAGGAGTCGACCATGGACGCATCGGCCCCCGAAAACTCCTTCTCTGGGAGGCTCGCCGCCTCATCCAAGGGTAATCATTTACTCTGCTGCCAATCTACTAATTTGAAGTGATGAAAATGAAAAACCCTCCAATGATATTTACTTATTCTTTATTCCTCTTCAGTGTTAAGCTCATTACATATCTTGCTAACAATCCTCATCTCTTTTCCATTAACATTTTTGTAAATGTAATTCTAAGATGATCGCAACCGTGTCTAATACACAAAACTAAATTTGTCTTGCTTCTACAAGTTTTAAAAAGTGTTTTTTAGCACCATAGTTTTAATCTTTTATACTTCTTGCTGACTTTCCATTTTTTCGCCATGTAAAATGATGGAAAATACTATTGATCTCAGTAGTTGACTGTCTTAATGTGATGTTTTATTGTCTTGCAGGTCTGGCCATGGACACTTCTGAAGAAAACAGTGTGGAATCTACCACTCTTTACCCGGAAGTTGGACAGTCATCCATGTTTGATATGAAAGGTGGGTTCATTCTAGAACAAATATATTTAGACTTCTCCCCAGTTACATCACCTATTTCCGGTGATTACTTTGATGAGCAGAGACAGCGGGGAGGAGACTCTCTTAACATATTATTAAAATTCTTGTAAGGATCAATGGTCCTCCAATTTTTAAAAATATAAATGGAATAATATAAAGAACAGATATAAACTAATTGGACATTCTTGCGTGAGTCACAAGAGAGTCCATAATAACAAGAATCCTAGTGGGACTCGCTCTTTAGTGTGCAGTTTGCTATAGATTGTGAATAATGCATCAATGCTGGGCTATAGGCATTATCGTTTCTCTAAAATAAGAAAGACACATATTTGATCTTTTTATCATTGCCTGACAGATTTCTACTTTTTGTGTTATCTACAAATATGATTAAAATAATATTTTTATTGCTATATCAACTGATTTGCTTTAGATTCCATGATGAGCATGAACTCCAGCTTTCACCGGACCATGGACCCTCGCACCAGCCACAACCTGCAGCTCATGAAGGCTTCCTTTTACAACATGGAACCAGGTGAGTCATCTGATAATGATAGTAGCACCCAAGGAAAGCCTTGTGGTTACAATAAGAATTTCCAAATCTTAAATCATCACTCATTAGGGTGTGATACCCTCCACATTTAATTATTTTCTAAATAAAGATCATATAAAACATTCCTAAACTTTATTTATCTAAAAATATTGTTTTACTGCAGAGTATGATGACACTGCGTCGGTGACTGATCAGCTGGTGCCGCAAGGATTCTCCGCAGCCGGCAGCTCCGTCCTGACTCTCGCCGACTCTCCCAGCATCGCCGAGGAGCTGGTGCCGGAGCCTCACCACCAAGGTAACCTTAACCTCTCAACATAACCTCGACAAATACATTAGAGGACAATAACTTCTAATCTGACAAACGATCACACCATGTTGTGACACCGGTTTTTGCCGCACTTAGGATGCATTACACATTCTTATAATATACATTGATAAATAGGGCAAGCTCTTATAAAATCAGAAATACATAAGGAAATACAATAACCATCATCAAAGTAGTTGCTCAACTAATGAGTTGGTTCCCTAAATCACTACATCATAAATGTTTATAGTAAACAGTTAAAAGTTCAAAAACTGTATTAGTTGCAATATTCCTAAGTGAATGCTATTGTTTGTTTCATCATCAGCCTATATACGTCCGCTATTTAACGTTAGCCTCTCGCATGACTCTCCATCCTCTTCGATCCTCCATCTACCGCATCCAGGCCACTCCCGCTATTCTTCTTATGTCGTCGGTCCATCTTGCAGGGGGCCGGCAAATGCTTCGTTTGCCAGCTTGTTTAGTTATTGTTTTGCTATAAATTTCAATTGATTCACTTGTTTTTATTTGTTTTTAGGGGTTGAAATAAGACCGCCCATTGTAAAACCAAAAACCGTGATGCTTAAATATCACAAGAGGGTGCTTCCCTTCAAGCAGACAATATCAGGTGAGGCACTTCTTACGTATTCATTATATCAAAGTAACGTGTCTGACGTTTATCATTAAAGAGTGTCTGATGACAACAATCAAATGTGTGCTCTTATTATTTGTTAATAACCTAATTATGTGTTGATTTTAGGCAAGTTGGGGGCGGCGTGCATTGCCGACCTTGGCGTGGCGCAGGCGCGGCTGCTGCGTGTCGGCTGGGGGCCCGCCAGCCAGGTCACGCTGCTCAGCACGCTCCAGGCAACAAACGATGCGCCCCTCAGTTAGTAAACTATTTTTTTTTTTTTTTTTTTTTTTTTTTTTTTTTTTTTTTTTTTTAATTTATTTCAATTTATTTTTCTTTTAGAAACATTACGAATAACTTTAATATTTAATTCATTTCTAAAACAGGATACAGGATAAATAACAATTTATAAATAACACAATAATAATACAATCTTATTAATAATTAAATATACATATACCATACATAAAATTCTTTTTTCAACGCGTCAATCCAAACACAAAAATAACGGCAGAAGCGGGATGCGAACCGCGGACCTTGGAAACCAACTATGCCCAGGTATTCATACCGCTCAGCCGACTGGGCTATTACTGTGCCTGGACCGACTCACGTTGAAACTAGTATTCATGTCATTGTTATCATCGTATGATAGATGTCGCTATAGTATATATTCAAAGTATGTATATTTTTATTTTTTATTATTCAATCAGTCTTCATTTATTCACAAGCTTAATAATACAATCATTTAAAAAGTCCCGGAGCCCGCTAAACAGAAGACTCCACGAAATTACTTTGATAAATAAATTCGTGGAGCTCATGTCGAAACTGGGCTTCTCTCAAGTGGAATATATCAATATTCGAGGCGATATCGTTGAACAGTCTGATCACTCTCCCAAGAGGCATAGTCCCTGGCAGGTTAGTATTACCTCTAGGAAGAACAAACAATCTGTGCCTCCTTATCCTTAAATAATTGTCAGGGACAAACAGACCAATTTCAAACAAAATATCAGGATTTCTGAACACGCCGCACACTAGGCGAAAGAAATGCATACTCAAGCACACATCTCTTCTAGTTCTCAACTCATTGTATCCCAACATACCCCGTATAAAGTTAGCCGGGTACAGCCACGGATAATATCCATACATCCTCATGTAAAGAAACCTCAAAATTTCTTCTGAACTCTTTCTAACATGAGGCCATATTTATACTCGTGGGGAGCCCAAATAATAGATCCGCTCTCAAGTATGCTACGAACCAATGAGTTGTACAGTACGACCAGTACGTTAGTGCTCGAGAAAGTCCTGGCACTACGTAGAACAAATCCTAACATCTTCAGTGCCCTTTCACACACAGCTTCAATGTGAGCATGAAACGTTAGCTTGCTTTCAAAGAATATGCCAAGGTCTCTGATGGAGTACTTGTTCTTCTTCTAGCTGGAACTCTACCTCATCCTATGTAAGCTCCGCAAGTATACTTGTATACCATATATACTTTCCGATGGCACTCCCGAGACGAGAGCTGTGATGTTGATCGATGGAAACTAAAAAATATAAGAAAATTTAGGTTAATCAGATCAGATGAGAAGATTTTTAGGCTAAGTGCTGAATTATTTATTTTTAAAGGGCGGCGTAACCCTTTTATATCCGTATCATTTAAATAAGTTGTACATTGCAGGTGGTGACTTGGTTTCACTGAGTTCGTATGTGAGCGGGCGTGGTGAGGAAGATACCTCCGGCCCCGTGGTGCAGCGGATGAGGATCGCGGGAGGCGGACCGGCGGGAGACGTCACAAAGGCATTCAAGGTTAAACATCTTATCAGCATTCTGACCATTATATGAATATACCTTTGTGTTTACACATCTCCTGTGATACATCATCAGTCACGACTCTAGCAAGAATTGTTATTATTCATAAATTTCATACAATTCAAAAATTAATTGTCTGTAAGTGAATTTTTAACTTGGATTCAAGAATTGAGAAGCTCCAAGGCTAAATATTATAATTCATGGTGTGTCATGGTAAACTCTTGCTGCAATAAGCTGGAGAATGTTTTCTGAAGCACACAACATGGATAAGTTTTTTAATTAGGTCCGGTGACTATATTTGTTTTATTGTAGTTGTTTACATCCATACCTGCTCCATAGCTGGAGTATATACTCGCCACAAGTTGCCCCGGGTCTTGATTAGAAGGCAACTATTGTATCCGTGGTATATTTGGACAATAGTTATCATTTTTTTTATGATAAAATGATTAACCACATACTATTATTGAGTAATATTAATTGAATTGTTTTGACATTCAGGATAGTATAGAGCGCCACCTAGAGATCTGCTTGGAGCACTCGGAGGTGCTGAAGGGCAGCGGGGGCGCTTGTCCAAGAGTGGCTCCGGCCGGGGGGCGACAGCTGGCCGCAGCGCAGCAGCACTTGGCTGATGCCAAGAGACAGCTGGACTGCAGCAAGAACTCACAACAGGTCAGCTTCATGTCGATAGTCTGCAAATATTGACTAAAAGTAATCTTATTGAAGATGTCGTGGTTAATGCATATGTGAGTCTGATAAATGGCTGATGTGAATGCCAACTTATTGAACCAGCAAAAAACAACTTTTAGATTAAATTCAATGAATTCAACCATTTATGATCATTTGACTTTTTAATTTAGGTTAAAACATATGTTGTTTTTTCTTTATTTTATACGCTAAAATCAAGATTAATTTCCCAATAACCTAGTAATACATATTTCTTGTATGTAAAAAGAACCAATCAAAATAAACAGTCATATATTTTTTCACATCAGCTCATTATATTTATACAGTCTTTCTTAAATGTTTGTTATTTCCTGCCATTTATTACTACTCAACATGTGCAGGAATGATAGGAGTTAGCTTGTTCTATTTATCATTCAAGACAATAGATGATTTTATCCAAGAGTCGAGTATTTTAAGTAAAAAATTAAATGCGTTTTAAAAAATTTCAGTTTGGAATTGCGCCTGAATACCAGCGTGACGTGTGGTCGCTCTGCCTGGCGCTGTGGGGCGAGCACGATGACCCCGACTGTGACCCGGCGCTGCCCAGCGGGGGCCGCCTGCTGGCGCAACACGCCGCGCTAGCCGCCTGGCTGCGCGGCTGCTGGCTGGGGGCCCCGCAGGGAGAAGAGGACGCTGCGCCCGTAGTGCGCCTGCTGGCCGACCAGCGCGTGCGTGTAGCTTGCTCCCTGGCGCAGCGCAGTGGGGACTACTTGCTCGCGCTGATGCTGGCACAGATCGGAGGTACCTGCTGCCTGGGAATGTCCCCATATATCAATTAAAAAATATAACCATTTGTCAATCCTATTCTTAAATCTATTGAATGCGGCATCTTTTTGGTGGATTTGTTAATAAAATTTAGGCAATTTAAACAAGGTATGAAGTTCTTATCTATTCAATATTAAAATGGATCTTAAAGTGATTGCTAAAAATATAAATAACATCAATAATATTTATTTTCAGGTGACGGAAGAGTGCGCACACTGATGTCTAACCAGTTGGGCGCGTGGCGCGAGATCCACACCGACTCCCACATTGATAAATCACGGTTGGCCGCCCTGGCACTGGTGGCCGGGCGCGAGCGGCTGCTGCTGAGCGACCGCGGCTCGCTGCACACGTGTCGGGGGCTCCCCTGGCTGTCGGCGCTGGCCCTCCATTACAGGTACTCCAGCACTATTACTACTTACACCTACGTCATTCTTTTGAACTCGGTGCCTTTTAGGTAGTTTTTTACATAGATTTTTTGGCAATTTATATAGACAGTAATATATTTTCTAGTAAACAGATTTTGCTTATACATCTTAACTAGAATCCAATATATTTTATATTTAGTTATATAGTGAGCTGATTTTGAACATTACAACTATGGAATAAAGCTGTAGCATATACATATATTATATACATATATTTAAATGCAAATAATTGTATTATGTCTCCAATGAAGTGACAAAAGTCACTTTTTTTGGCATAAGCTCTTCTGAGTAAACTAATTGTCTTACCTTTCTGACACATATTGTAGTATTTAACCCTTTAGCCGCCCAAACAATATACTCTGTCAACTATGACACGCCAAGCCATTTCAGTATTTTTTAAGTCGTCAATTAAATTAATGTTTACGGCATTCCCGTTGCCATTGAGGGCTTTGTTTATATTAGACACTCATGTCTTATATCTGTAGTACATACTTGATAAATAATTTCAATCCTCAAGTGTATAAATAATGTATTTTTGACATAAATAATGAACACTAACAGAAGACTTCGCACGAGCAAATGACTCACTAACACAAATAAACAAAGATATATAAGATATGCACTCACACATTGTCGTGGATTCTATCGAGTTTGGCAACGATTCTTCAACTTTTTCCGCATTTTATATTTGATCTTGCACTAGATTGTATTACTTTTTATTTACACAATGTTTTAACCCTTTCCCTGCCACGGACGAGTTAACTCGCCAAACTCGATAGGTCCCGCCAGGCCACGGACGAGTTAACTCGCCAGATCTTAAAAACGTTGTAGGAGTCTATCAGAAATATATTTCGACTTTTATTTTGTACGGTCGTATTCTGCCATCTGTTGACAAGGTGGTTAAATTTTTACCGCATGTCAAATATCGATATATTAACCAATATAAGCATTTTTAGTAAGCGTTGCGTTTGACGTTTGACAGATGTCGTTCAGGGTCATCACGTCATATATCAAGTAAACACTCATCGGTAAAATTTGAAATACGGGAAGTCCCCCATTGAATGTTTTGAACCAAGGACAGTGACTTGTTTATTATTTTTGATTATCAGTGTCTCAAATTTTGTCTCACGGAGCGGTTTCGTTTTCGGTTCGGCTTTTATTTTTATACTCGCGGCTATAATTATTTTATCATATATTTTCGTTTTTGTTCTGTTTATACGTACGTATTATATTATAAACAATATTTTTATTAATTTTTATCTGTAAAATCAGTGTTGTGAAAAATTAAGTGCAATGGAAGATTTCACTTACGAAGACGAATTTATTGGTCAAACAATTGTTTTGAATTTTGTGATGTATACGGGGTCTACTACAACGTACACATTGATTGAGGAATTAGGCAAATCTGGAAGTATAGTAATGCATTTGATTGAACCATATCTCAACCGTGGTCATTCTTTATATGTAGACAACTGGTATTCTAGCCCAGCGTTATTTCAAGCACTTTCTAATAAAAAAACTAACTTTTGTGGAACAGTTAGGAAAAATCGAAAAAATATGCCCCAGTTTACAAGAAAACTTAAAAGAGGTGAAATGGAGTCATATCATACTAATAATATGTCTGCTCAGTACTGGAAAGATAAAAAAGAAGTCGTAATGCTAACCAATCTTCATACTGAAACTCTTATCGAAACAGAAAAAGAACACTTCATCACTGGCCAGCCAATACTAAAACCGGAGAGTGTTATAGACTAAAACAAAAATATGGGTGCTGTGGATAAATGTGATATGGTGTTATCTTTTGTACATTCAACAAGAAAATCAATGAGATGCTACAAGAAGGTGTTTTTCCATCTTATAGATCTTTGTCTCTTGAACGCTCACATCATACATAGGGAAAATACGGGAAAACGAGTATCACTGGCGGAATTTCAATTGGAAGTTATTCGGCAACTGTTTTACAAACACAAAAGAGAACAAAAACCGCACACAGCTTTCCGAAAACGAAAATCGGAATTGCCATCGCGACTCCAAGAGAGACATTTTATGGGAAAGTGTCCATCGACTGAACACAAATCAATATCTACTAAAATATGTGTGGTATGCCAAAGTAAAAAAATACGAAGAGAATCGAGATATATCTGCAAGCAATGCAATGTATCTGCAAGCAATGCAATGTATCGTTATGCGTGGAGCCTTGTTTTGAAATGTATCATTCGTTAGAAATCTATAGTATATAAATGAGTGTAGTAGTTAGCGCCGGTAAAGTGGTTAGTTCGGCTTTTATTAAACTACACAATTTGTGACAACCCTGTTCGTATAAATTATCACAACATTATTTATCAATTAAGTGTGTCTATTCTAATGGAAAAGGGGAAAAACATCCAAATTTGGTAAGTTTACATTAAATAACATTCATTATATTAAGCACTTGTTGATTTTTTTAAATAACTTTTCTGACATTGAAAACGGCTGGCCTATGGGGGTCTTTCTTGCACAATTGGTCTGGCAGGGGAAAGGTTAAAGATTTAAAATTAACACATTGCTTGCGGGCATTGTTTTATGCTGATTGCAGCTTGGCGTGCTTTGTTTGTCTCGTTGACAATTTCGGACATTATACAGGCGGACCTCGACTTTCGTACATTCGACTTTCGTACAATTTGCTATTTCGTCATTTTTGAAAAATAATATTTATTTATTTTTGTTGAAAATTCAAAAATGTTTTGTTTCCGTCCAGTTGTTTCCCTGTCGCACTATGTAATGAATATGAACCAGATCCGTACTGTGAAAAATGTTACGTTCTGTTCGCACTTATGCATTAACATACGGGCGCAAGCGAGTCCGAACGTGCGTTTGTATGTACTAATTTGTACACACTCCCGTCTGACCTCGATACGTTTAGTCTTGCCTATCGAGGTCAGACCAGCGCACGTACGGGTACATTGTTATGCGAGTTTTGTTTTAAATATTTCCTACCCGTTTTAACATGAGTGAGAAACGTAAAAACTGCGAAGTAGATATTGCTAAAAAAAAAAATCAAGAACCAATAAACTTCATACAATAGAAACGAAGATGGATATAATAAAACGGTCTGAAAATGGAAAGTCTTATGCTTCAATCGGCTGTTCGTATGATATAAGAAGGTCTACTATATGTTCGATATTAAAGAATAAAGATAAAATTAAAGAATATGTAAAAAAAAATAGAAATATAACACCAAAAAATATTTCCAAAACACACGGCATAGTGATGGAGGAAATGGAGAAATATTTGTGTGATTGGATAAGTAATCAAAATCAAGAAACATCCCTATTAGTACTTCAGTACGCAGTGTCCGCCATTTTCTGACGCGTCACGTGATCAAAGTGCATAGACAAAACACCATCTGTGTGATCACTTTGAAACTACTTAACTGTCATTTTTGTAATTGATATCTGTCTTCGAATCTGACGTTTAAAGTACTTTTATTGTGTTGTTTACGTGTGAACTGTCATTGTTGGACTTGTGATGTGCAAACTACTGCAGGCCGGCAGCAATAGATGTGATTACTGAGTGAACATGTCTTTGGCAATCGGGCTTTCAGCTACGCTGCACCAATGGCCTGGAACTCACTACCGGAAAGCATGAGAGAGCTTAAAGCGGAGGCATCCTTCAGAAGCAGACTCAAGACCCACCTTTTTGCTCAGAGAGGCAAAGAAGCGCTTTTGGAATGATCATTCGGTCATAAAAGAGCGCTATACAAATACTAATATAATAATAATAATTCAATGATTCAAGCTAAGGCACTTGGTTTGCATAAAGATTGGAAGGCTAAACGAAGATTCTAACACGGTGTTTCATGCAAGTAACGGCTGGTTTTCAAAATTTAAAACAAGGTATTCTTTACACAATATTAAATTCACTGGATAATCTGTTGATGCGGATGAAGATGCTGCAAAAGACTTTATTTCGTCATTGTCCGCAATTATTTAAGATGGAGAATATACCTCTAGCCAAATATTCAATGCAGATGAGACTGGTTTATTTTGGAAGAAGATACCTAATCGTACATTCTTATCAAAGGACGAACCAGTTGTCCCTGGTCATAAACCTTCTAAAAACCGATTGACATTGCTTCTTAGTGGAAATTTAGCTGGTGATTTAAAATTGAAGCCAATGTTAGTTTATCAAGCAGAAAATTCTAGAGCATTGAAAGGGAAATTATAAAAAATTGCTTCCAGTCATTTGGAAATCCAATAAAAAAGCCTGGGTTACTGTTTTTATATTTAAAGATTGGTTCACTTCACATTGCGCACCAGCAGTAAAACATTATTGTGAAGTAAATAATTTACCATTTAAGCATTATTAATCTTAAATAATGCTCCAGGACACCCAAAATCTCTACAAAATTTATACCCAGACTTCAATGTTGTGTTTCTTCCCCCCAATACTACGTGTCTCATACAACCCATGGACCAAATGGTGATAGCTACGTTTAAACGATATTATGTGCGGTCGATAATGAATCAGGCCATCAAGGCAACTGACATGGAAGGTGGGCCCACATTAAAGCATTTCTGGAAGAATTATAACATATGGAACGCAATAAACAATATTGGAGACGCATGGGCTAAAATAAAAGAGTCAACAATGAAAGGTTCATGGAAGCAACTATGCCCACAAATGATGAGTGATTTCATAAATTTTGATGAAACTCCGGAAAAGATCACACTTGAAATAGTTCACCTAATGAACGAACTAAACCTAGATGTTAACAGTGAAGATGTTAATGAGATGATTGAATCTCAAGAGAACGAAAATAGTATACAAATTGAAAGTGAGGAAGAAGAACCAGAAAAAATCATCAAGACCTTAACAATAAAAAACATGAACGAAGCTTTTACGCATCTCGAGACATTTTTGAAATAATGGAAAAATGTGATCCCAATGGAGAACGCATATCTCAAGTGCGTAGGGCGATCCATAATAGTACTGCATGTTACAGAACTCTCTATGAAGAAAAGAAAAAAAGAAGTAAAATACTATTAACCCTTGACAAGTTTATTAAGAGAATATAATTTTTATTTAATATGTACTTAGTTTGTAATTTTTGATAAATAAACATTTTGAAGTATTTTTGGAGTTTTTTTTTTGTAAATCCTTCTACTTACTAGCGCCCAAGAACTGGAAAACGAAGCATTGGCCGACTCCCTACAAGATGGACTGACGATATAAGAAGAATAGCGGGAGTGACCTGGATGCGGAAGGCGGAGGATCGAAGAGGATGGAGACTCGCGGGAGGCCCACGTTCAACAGTGGACGGACACAGGCTGATGATGATGATGATGATGATCCCTCTACTTTCGGACATTTAACATTCGTACACATTTTCAGGAACCAATCATGTACGAAAGTCGAGGTCCGCCTGTATTTGTATTTAGAAAGTGTTCAAAAAAATTAATTTTTGGGGAATTTTCTGATAATAATGGGTTCGCGATTATTTCAGATGTAAAATCAATAAATTGATGTATGATTGGCTTAAAATTTCCGGAATTCACAGTCCAATTTCCCGACGAACTTGTTTGGATAACTTCAGTCTCCATAGGTTCATCTTCGTCGTCAAGATGCAGAATATAATATGTGTCATCATCACTTTCCTCAATTTCAGAGTCAAGATCGAGGACGGATTCTCTTATCTCTTCTTCACTAAAATCACGGCTTGACATATTTAGGGATATTGTAGACGACTAAATTTATTTCGTATTGCCAGGGCTATTTAAACATTTCAGTGCGCGGGCTTATGGCGTGACGCGCACCACCGGGGTTCCCCGTGGTGCGCGTGTTGATTAGTCACGGTTGTTCGAAGAGTGCAGATGATGCACAGCAGGCAGCTGCGAGAGGGAGAGCTCCGGGTCGATGTTAGCCTTGATATTTTTTGACATGCACTAGTATGATGATTTGCCGAGTCCGTTAGAATTCAATCAATTCTCAATTCCGGAATGAAAACGCAAGTCCACGTTTCCGTTGAATATAAAAAAAAACTTTTAGAACCACACCACAGCAACGAAATAAGCACCACGTGATATCCACAATACAGCAGGACATTCAAATAAATACGTCAAGAAATCTGTAGACCTTTTTGAATGCTGCTTTGCGTAATATAAACAATATAAATTATCATCTTTTACAAAAGATGTTATTAACACATTCGCATCAGGTGACATTCGGCTTCGGCTGCTCCTCTAATACTGGCGATAAATCGATGTCGCGCGTAAAAAATATGTTTCTACATAAACTGCCATAACTTTTAAAATATCCAACATAACTACATATTTTTTTCTATATGATACTCACGAATTATAGCATCACCGGCAAAATCATCGAAAAGTTGTAGAACATCTAACAATAATTTTAAATTATGTCCACAACTTGAAAATAAACATTAAAACTTTTAAGGGTACGTTTTTTAGAGTTATAAATATTTTTTAAGATTTTGAGTATGATATTCATGGTAATAATAACCTTTATAAAGGGTATTATCACAAACAATATACATAAAATACTAGCGATTATACAATAAAATTTAAAATATATGTTGATTTTACAAAATAAACAAACATTATTTATTCTAAAAATTGAAACGAATTTGTAGGTGACCCTGAGTCTTAAATATTCGTTTACTTTTGTAAAATTGATAATGTCGAACCTTATAAGTAAGAAAAAGAAGTAAGAAAAAGTCAAATGCTTGTAGAAAAAAACAAGTATAAATTCCCTACCTTTCCCGATGCGAATGTGTTAAGAAACAGTTCATAATATTTTTCAAAACAATATTTAGCCCTATTTACCGTTAGAGCTTAGAAATATCATCCTCGAAACATTCATACTGGCAATTTACATCAATGCACGTAAATGGCGGTTGAGGCACGGATTGCTTGTACGTCTATGCGCGTAAATGGCAGGGTAAAGGTTAAACAGACAACATTGTAAACCGCAGATGGTAACTTGTATAAATTGCATTATATGGAATATGTCGCAATTATAAATTTTAATTTTAAATTGTCGAGTGAAATTACTAATTGCGAATGTTTAATTTGGTAAAATTGGGGGCCATCTTGTGTGCCAACAAAAGTATCAGCCCCCAAGTGGAGTATACGACTTTAAACTTTGTGATGCTTCCTCAGGTACATCTGTGAGCCAGTGGCGACTGTTTCTGATGCGATCGCCACCTATGAGAAGTCATTCTGGGACGACTGCCGGCTGCGCTGAGCTGCGGAGGCCGCGCCCGCCCAGGACCACGACATGGACGCCGAGCCCCGCGAACTGGCCACGGCCACCGACCAGGAGCTGGACAACTCACGCGTTGCCTACCCGCTGCCTCCGTATGAAGACAACTCTCCAGAAGACCGGACAGAACATGTAAAGATCATTTATTTTAATTTCTATTAGTCGAAGACACAACCAAGAAACTATAATCCTTTTGTTAGATGGAGGTACAGAAAGTAGTGGGAAAGTTGAATGTTGTTGATTCAATGTTTTCGATATTTCTACCTACTACTCATCTACTATTTTTATCACGAAATTCATAGCAATTTATGATTGTAAAAAACATCATAAATATTAAAGATAATTTATGTTCGATGCAAGATTCTGTTGCTGCAAACCAATCCACCGGATTGATACTACAAAGAAAGATGTTCTTTTTTAAAAATAAATTAAATAAAACTTGGACTATTTTTAATTTGCTGATTTAAATTTTTAATTAAAATTAATTTATAGTTTAAAAAAACTCAACAACCTGATAGGAACAGTCACAACGATGGAAAAAATAGTATTCTCAGCATTGTGGTCTCGATGAAGAGGTATTTTATTGTTTGTTGCAGAAGTCCTCCAAGCGGATGTTGGACATGCGCTACCAGCTGATGGCGCTGCGAGCCTCGCGCTGGAAGTCACTGGACTCCATCCTCAACCCGGCTTCACACACCCCAGACCCCCTTGACTACCGACTAAGGTGAGACATTGTCTTTGTCCATATTTTTCACTTTACTAAATTGCACGTCACCACAGTTATTTGCCTTGGTGAAAAATATGCTCATTATTAACTTTGACTGTGTTTCTTTACAGTTGGCTTGTTCAGCAGTTCCTGGAGGGCGCCGATTATTCTCACTGGTCGGCCACCGGGCTGGCCAGCGTGCAGGTCGGGCTGGCCGCGCAGCTGGAGGCTCACGGCATGTGGCCCTGGGCCGTGTTTGTGCTGCAGCACATCAGGAATGATGCCAAGTGAGGCCAACTTCTATTATAAACAACCACTCCCGCAGCTCTCAGGCAGGCTCTAGACCAGTGGTTCTCACCCTTTTTGAAGTGACGGTGCACCACAATCGTGGAAAAAATGGCGGTGCACCAGAATCAAGGGGTCAAAAAAATATATGGAAATCATTTTTGTTACATATTTATTTTAAAAAATAGTTATATACTTAATTACGTACAATTTATTTGACATATTTTCTTTTTAAGTTAGGTTATAGAAAAAAAATGTTTAATATTGAATATAAATTTACTTCGTAAATTTTTCTTTAGATTTTTTTTTATATTTATACATGTTTTATTAAAATTACTTGTATTAAGATTTGAAGGTGAATGTAATCTAGAAAGGGGGTCATTTTTCTCCCGGCTCTTATCCACCCAAAATGACGTCCATGCTTAGTAAAATTTAAATTATATTATCAATCAAAAATCAATCAATGGGATACCTGAGCTTGTTGGTTTATGCATATTTCAGAAATATTTGCTCGAATATTTGATATAGCTACCCTCAATTCATTGTCTAAATTTGTAAGTCTTTGTCGTTTTATATTTTTTATATTAGTTATTGTTGAGAAACCAAGCTAACATAAATATGATGTTGAAAATTGTAGCAAAATTTTCAGTGCCTTCATGTGAAGAACTGGATATTCATCTGGGAGAGAAATCGTATGCAAATCCACAATACGGTGTATCAATTGTAGCAAATGAATTTCGTATCCAGTCATAATTTTCTATATTTAAAGAAGGAAAATAATGTGCGATATTTTGTTCTAATAAAGTTAAATGATCTATTATTGCGGAAATAATTTCTTCGGGTATGTTTTCGTTGAGTGAAGGAAACATATCTATTCTTTTTTCTTTTATTAGATTTTTCCAAAGAGTTATTTTTCCTAAGTCCTGACAATTCGTCAATGGATGACAAATAATTTTCGTTTTTTCCTTGAATGGTTGTGTTAACGTTATTTAAGTAATTAAAAATATCTGCTAAATATGCTACTTTAGTATACCAATCATTATTCTGAAGACATTTAACAAAATTATCCATACCTTCATTTCGAAAAACGATTAATAACCCATTTTTAAGTGCTATGAATCTCGAAATAACTCCACCCCTAGAAAACTACCTGACTTCATTGTGAAAAAGATAGGACTCATATTTAGCTTCCATTGAAATGCAAAGTTATTTAAATATGTGTGTTTTTAAAAATCTTATGAAATTCACCATATTTACAATTTGATCTAGTACAGGTTTTAGTGCCGCTGGTAATGTTTTCGACACTAAAGATTCTCTATGTAAAAAACAATGCGTAGATATAATATTAGGGTTTCTTTTATTTGCAAGGGTAACAAATCCTTTAATTGAGGCTACCATTGAAGAAGCACCATCTGTACAAATTCCTACACATGACTCCCACAATATTTTAAGTTGTTCTAAATATATAGAAATAAAATCAAAAACATATTGTCCAGTCGTATGCTCGGTAAGTTCTTTGCAGTTTAGATATTAATTCACTATTTTATTTTCGATTGTGAAATGAACGAACCCTAGTAATTGTGCCTTACTGCTAATTTCAGTCGATTCGTTGACTAGTAAAGCAAAATGTCGTTTGAAAAGTTTATTAGTAACTGTTTTTCCAATATCATCTGACATATTTAAAATTCTTCTTTTTATTTCATCGTTTGAAACAGGAATTTTCATAATTTTATTTTTTGTTTCATCACCAAATATAATTTTTCTACTTCTTAACATGCAGGTAAAATTAGAGACTCTGCTATAGTATGTGGTTTTAATTGTAAAGCGATCAATTCAGCAATCACGTATGACACCAGTAGTGCCTTATCGGAAATTTTAACAGTTTTCTCAAAATATTTCGCTTGTTTTTTTGCATGCTTAACAATCTTTCAAAGTAATCTTTACTTTTGGATGTAAGATCGGCGTGCTTCGTAATGAAGTGGCTATTTAACTTGTCGAGATACATCGCGCTATTGGACAGTTTTTCTCCTCATACGACACAAAGTGTAATGTGATATCCTTCCTCATTGATGCTAGTAAAACCGAAACGTAAATATTCTTCAGAATACTGTCGATTAATTTTTCTGATTTTACTGGGTATATTTTATTTTGTATGAGACGTATGATGTCTAATAATATCGTCATTACTTCTTCCACTTGTACTCTCTGTGTCATTAACATTTTGGTCTGATTCACGATTTCGTTTTTTTTTTTTTTTTACCCATTTTTCTCGCGGTGCACCTGCAACAAGCTCGCAGTGCACCAGTGCACCGCGGTGCACCAGATGAGAGCCACTGCTCTAGACATTAACTTTATACACTCCTGGATACTCTCAATATGTGTTGGCAACACTTTCTCCCACAGCCTACTCTTTTGGCCACTCCCAACCATAGAGAAAACATATTTTCTGTTATTTTCAGATATTAAATTTAAACTCACTGTTAATATGACTAATCTACATCATGGTCTTCGCAGTTCATGGCTGGACATGGTGTTTTTAACAGACTAAACTCATTTAATATAGTTTCAAATTTTGTGGTGCCCCCTTTTAGACTCACTGCATCCCTTCTTATTCCATTTGCAAACATTCATGTATAAATTTATCTTCTCTTTTCTACATCCGCTTTCTAACTAGAAAATACGGTCTCCATAAATACTACCACACAATTCTGCCATCTCATTATTCTTACCTTGTTACCTCCTGATTAATTATGCATAGTTTCCGACGGTCTCCAGAGCAAGGAGTTGCTCAGTATTGCTTCACATTGATGATTATAATAGAAAGTTATGGGGTGACTTGTAGTTGGTTACTATCCAATTATGCTTTTCTTTACTAGCCTCTTGTAATTATCCATTGTTTGTTGATTGCAGTCGCGAGCGGGCTGTGAAGGAGATGGTTCTGCGACACGCAGGCGGATCAGAAGGCTCTGTTGCCCGGCGGCTGCTGGAGCGCCTCGGGGTGCCTCCCACCTGGGTGCATCAGGCAGAGGCACTTCGAGCGCAGTACAAGGTACTATCAATCAACATATTAAAACATTATTTATTATCTTACATATCTTATATTGCCACAAATATTTTACTATACATTTGTGACAGCTGCCATGATTTTTGGCTCGTTCTTTGAGTCTTCTTTGCACACGAATCTTTGCTCAGTACCTGTTATGTATAGTTTCCAATGGATCTCCAAGACGTAATTTCAGCTAACTGTGTTATTGGAGGCATTTGTGCGTTTTGTAATGAGATTTAAAAGAGAGATCCATTGGTATAAAATTTACACTTAATCAGCCCTTCCAAGTCAAAGTCACACGACAATGTTGAAGATGTGTACATTGTACAAGAAACAAAAAAAACTATTCGTCAAGAAAGAACTTGCTTAATGTTATTTATACAAAATCAAGGTTGATATCTATTTTTTTAAATGATATAATTAATTTTGTAGCACGACTCAGCTGCTCAGGCCCGGCACCTGACCCTCGCTGGAGACTGGGCCGAGGCTCACACCGTCATCCTGGACAAGCTGGCGCCTGGCTTCATCCTCAACGGTGAGCTTAAGGTCAACTGTTACCTACACTAGTGGTCGCCAACCTTTTGAAAGACTGAATAAAAAAACAATTTTGGAAATTTCGTTTGATAAGTGGGTAAAAGATTTTTTTAATAACAAATAATATATGTGTACATGTTTGCGGAATCACAAATTTATTTTACAAAACGAAACATTTATAAAAAATATTTTGATAAGTGACTAACTTATCTTGGTTTTGTTTTTTTTAGTTTTATTATTTAGTTTTGTTATTTAGTAACTTGTCAACACACTGAAATCAATATTTTCTAGCATATGTCTATTCCACAGCATTTTCTGGATGCATTTGGATGAATTTGAGGAGATGTAAGCTTGACAAACTTTTTTTCAACTCATTACTTATTTTTTTTTCATATTTTAAATATTGATTTATTAAATGTACTATTTTGTTTTTTTAGAAAATTCTCAAGGCCTGCATAACGTGCTGGGGCCGCTGGTGCCCCCGGGCGTTGCGGGACTCGTTCCCAATTGGAACACGGGTGGACACCTCTTCTTGGAGTTCCTCGACATATGGGATGCTGTAAGATAAATGACATTAATAAAATACAACCGGCCGTGTTAAAAGCATCGCGTCTTGTCCGATCACAATATCGCACATTCATCACAAATCACAATATTCGTTAATCAATATCAAGGGGCAGGTACTCGGGTACTATGGCTGCAAATATTTGCTAGAACAAAATAATAACTAGCTGGTCTTGCTGTGGGAAGCTGATACCTTAACAGCATGATAGAGAACTTCTTCACATAATCTTCAACACTGAGCTTTCAGCAAAGAAATCATTAACAAACACATCACATCCTTGTAAATGCTGCAACAGTGGTCGCATTATCACTAAAATACAATTCCTTGCAACACAAAATCCAAAAAGCCACAATTTGCAACTGTTATTTATTATCTAATACTAGATGAGTCGCACACACAAAAATAAATATATTCATGCACATGAAATAATAAAGAACCCTTTAATAATTATTTCATAATATTTTTTTAGGTTAAGACACTTGTCAACCGCGAAGCCGAGCAGCTTTCCTATGAATGTGAGGCCCTGAGGCCGAGGATCGCGGCCGCCTGCACGGCCATGGCCTCGCTGCCCACGCCCTCCTTCAAGCACGCCGTAGCCAGGTGAGACATTACACTTAAAGGCATCTGTTCACTGCGGTTCACATCCTGAGTAGCTATTTTATATATGTGAGGATCGCAGTTACTTCACTACTGACATATTTTTATTGTGCATTCTTTAATTTTAGTTTTTCTTTATTGGCAACCCAGCTAGAACATAATTGCCATACGATATATATATCAGATGTAAGGTTGCTGTGTATAAACTTAACCTTTGCCTTTCCATGCTGAAAATTCAGTAAGCGTTAAAATAATACTTACTTTTCGTACAAATCTACATAAAATATCATATTTTATGACATTTTTAAAGTCAATTTCGGAGAAAAAGAAACGGCAGACGCTATTATTCGAACCACGAACCATGGTTCTATTCACAGAGCCATCAACCGTGACTAATTCTTCTGCCTAAATGACTTGAGAAATTTAATTAATTTATTGATACTTTTGTATTATAACAGATGTTGCTCTGGTATGAATTGAAAGTATGTATTTTTATATTATTACTAGCGTGTACCCGGCATGCGTTGCAATGCCACTAAAAATAAAGAAACCGCGAGTGTTTATGGAAGCGCCTCGTCGGGAGCCTCTCGCCTTCCGATTGGATAAGTTGGACTTGAGGCGTGACCGGAGCCAATTAGAAACAATCAACTTATGTTATGTTGTTTTTACCTAAATTTGACAGTGGCGCCCGTATGTGTTTTTATTTATTGGAGTGCTTTTGGATACACAATATTTTTTTGTTTTTCAGCTATCATTTACAACTGCACCGCGTAAATGAATATACTCTGCGGAACGCAACTTGGTTTGATTTAATCAAATGTAGAGGAGTCGTTCATTTTCTATTTTCGCGAACATGTATTGATAGAACAAATTTCGACCTTTTAGGATATTATTTTCAGCGTTTTCACGAATCATCAATCGATATGAATAGTAATTCATGGCACTGACTTTCTTAGTCGTTTCCGTTCGTTTTGTCGATTTCTCAACGGGATGTTGAAATGGTATCCGTCTTCTCCTTGCTAAAATAAAATCGGATATTGCAATCCATCGTACGATCGATGCGTTTATGAGAATTGCTAAACATGACCATTTGTACGATGAGGAATGATTTGCGTTCGGCAGTGGTAGTGATAAGAATTGTACTTTCGTATGTTTGTCTAGAAATGTTTTGATTCACTTGTATCACCCGATACCAACGTTAATAAAGGTTCGGGGGGTGAATCTAATTCTGGCAATTTCAATTTTCCACTCGTGCAGCACATTCCTAGTGTTTCATTTTTAAATTTAAAGGCACTACAATACACGCATAATTTATCAATTTTTCCAATAACAATACTTGAGTGCAGAGTGTAATCATAATTAGGATCGTAATGGAAAGCACTATGATTTAAATCAGCATGCAGAGTACGTCTGGTACGATCTACGCTGTACTCGATCTGTTTCCAATCTTGCTTCCCGCTGCTCATCTGTTTCAGATGAACGGGTTTGAGCAGTGTGTACTCTAACTGTTTCCAATCTCTCCAATCTTGCTTCCCGTTGCTCATCTGTCCAGATGAACGGGTTTGCGAAGCGTGTACTCGATCTATTTCCAATCTTGCTCTCCTTTGCTCGACTGTTTCTGAAGCTCAAGATGCCCTTTTCATTCGTGCTTGAGTTGTACTCTTGACCTATTGCTTTTCGTTTGGGTGGCATAATTGATATCAAAGTGGATGTTACGTTTTGAAATTCACTTTTGAAAAATAAAAATAAATTGATTGATATAATACTAACATTCGTCGCTCGACACTCAAACCGGGCGGACGTGTCTAGTCATCCTACCTACAAGATGGCGAACTGTTGCGATTGTGATATCGCGCAAATAAATCGTCGCTTAGACGATCACCGTTTTCTGCTGGAGAGGCTCTTAAAGGCTGTTGGATGCGGGATGGATGATGCTCTGACATCCGTTGGTGTGGACCCTCCACCCAACCCGACAAGTCTGCCGACTTCCCGCAGAAGGTGCTTACCTCGAGCGTGCAAATCAATTCCGGCTACCTACGCTGAAGCTGTCAACATTCCTGTGTCGATGTCGCGTAACTGTGACAGCAGAGACTCCGAACCTGCCGTCAAAGAATCCGCTTCGAGTGAGGCCACCGAAGAGGACTCCTCGGAAGATACTATCGAAGGAGCCCCTGCTGTTTCGAGCAAGGCTCCCGTTCTCAGCCGGGACGAATCATCGTTCGAGGAACTGGAGGACCTGAGTGCTTTCTCCGTGGATGTCCTCTCCCTCCCCCGAGCAATCTTTCCGCAGAAGTTCAACGTTCTAAGTTGAGCCGCGCCTCTCCGCATGGGGAAAGGCAACAACATTCAGCACGTCTGATGATCCGTGGTTCTGCAGCTCCTTCAAAAAACGTTACTGGAGTGAAGATGGCGTATCTTCACGCCAAGGGCCTTCACCCAGATACATCGGCTGAGGACTTGCAGAGCTTCTTGGCAGCGACCGCTGCATTCAATCCTTCTTGGATGACCATCAGGAGGATTGTCAGCAGGCGGACGCTGTCAACTTCTTTCAAAGTCGGGGTCATCGCGACTTCGCTGGAGTCTCTCATGGAGCCTCAAGTGTGGCCTGAAAGGACCATTGTTCAACCCTGGATACGCATAAGACGAAAGAATCGCAGTGAACAGTGGTTGAAACCAACTTGAGTGAAGATATTGAGATATTTAGTGTTATATTGCTTTAAATTCAGTACTGGTGTTTATGGAGGCGAAATGTTACACGTTTTATTTTGTGACAATAATGCCTTGTTATTTGTGAGTCAATCATGATATACTTATGACAGGGTTTTTGTTGTTACAAGTCAAACTGTTTATCTTGAGTCTCCTGACGCTAGTTCTGAGTGTGAGGTCAGTGATACTAAATGTGTCAATAAATTTACATCACCACATTTATGTTACCTATTGTATTTATATTTTATATTATATAATTGTATTTATATTATTGTACTTCAGAAATGCATTGAATTGATAAAATTTGTAATGTTTGTGCAAGGAAAAAAATAAATAAAATTGAAATTAAGGTTATCAACTGACAATACTTGGTGAAATAATTATAATTTTAGAATTAATTATAATTAAAAAAATATAATACCTAGTATTTCATAATATCTTTTTAAATTGAAAGCAAAAAAAAAAATCTTATTGTATAATGCTGGCTGTCATAGCTCAATGGTAAAGCGTTTGCTTTGCAAGCCAAAGGTCGTGGGTTCGATCCCCGACGGAGATTAAAAAAAAAAGGATTTTTAATCGATTTCTGAGCTCTAAAATACTCCGGTTGGTGTGAATTTGATCCATCACCCGTAAAATGTCAGTCAAAGCCTATCAATAAAAATTGGTGGTAGATAAAAGTCATCCCGTGAAGACCACCCATTCATAGTAGATTCCTGTAAAAATAAAGGATGATGCGTGAATCTCGGGCTGTAGTCTATGACGTTGGCGGATCAACACTCCACACGCAGCGTTTAGCCATATGCACCATGGTAAGCATCATAGAATTCCACAGATGAGACAAAAAATTACTATCACCATCTGTCGGTATTCTCCTGTATGTGCTTACATAAAAAAAAATCTCAATACATTAAGACTAATCACATACCAATTAATTTTTAAAATAACCTTTTTCAATTGTTGTACCCGCACACATATACAACCTGTAAATATGTGTGTAATAATATAGGATCTTGTCCATACCTACATAACCCACGGCCTGTTTTTATTTTTTCATTATTGAAGATGGTCTCCAGGAAGGCCGAAACATGTAAACATTAAAATAAATTGTGAATCAAAACTAAATATTTTTAATTTATTAATTTATTCATTTTTTACTTAAAATTAATTATTAAATTATGATATAATACTATCCGAAGCCGACCAGCAATTAGAATTTCAAAATTAACTCTTTCTACTGTATATCACACACAATAAATACGTTATATTTATTTTAATTCGATAAACAAAAAAGTCATCAAAAATTCAAATATTGAAATAGTTTATTCGAAAAACGAATTTCGTTTCAAAATATTCAGTACCTTACGTTAATACCTACTAAAATTACCTACTTAAAATAACTTCAGGTCAATGAATTTTCGTTTACGGCGTTGCTAAGGAAACACACAATGTTCTAAATTGGCCATTCTGTATTACAAAAGTATTGTATGAAAACATGTTTTACGTAAATATTCAATTAATTTTTGTAATTAAATCAAATTTTGAGTATCCTATCTTTTTCTTTTTAGTATCAGCAATAATTCGACAAAGTATTATCGCAATCGGGTTAATGGTAACGGAATGCATCAAAGACACACAGATCGACAGACAGACAGACATTGATTTTTATATATATAGATGATTCAATAAAACTTTATTTATTCACAAGCATTATTATTTTTTATTCTTATTTTTTACTGACAACTTGACTTTAGAAATGTCATAAAATATGATATTGTATGTAGATTTCTACGTATGTATCAATTTATTCAATATTTGTATAGATCAATTATGTATGAAGAATTAGAGTAATTAGACTAACGAAATTATTCTAAAAAATAAAATATAATCCGAGAAACATTTAATTTGGAGTGATCATATTTATTGCGAAATAGAAGCGATGAATTGTAATAAAATACTTATATATATATAAAATATATATTTTAGAGACTCAATTCAGAGTGGGAAATAAATTTGATTGTACCTCATTGTGTCCTTTATCCAATTTTGTATTATTCAATTGTGATTTTCAATTATCTTCAGATGTGAGATGGCTGCTCGCCTGGCCCAGGTGGGTTGCCTGGTGGTGGGGCACGGTGCGGGCGGGGGCGCTGTGCCCCGCTCGGCCGCCGCGCCGCTGCTGGCCGTCATCGCCCGCCTGGACCTTCCTACCGACTACGCCAGGCAACTCCTGGACAAGGTACTGTTATAAACCTTAAAACCTCAAATTAATTTTCTTTAAAAATAAAAAAATTCAAATATTTTTTAAATGTTTTACTGTTGAAAAGTAACTTTTGTGTATATTCGTGTATTCTTTGTTTTTTATTTAGCCTCAAAGTGTTAAATTTTCCTTATTTGAACTATTTTATGTGTAGTTGAACGAAATAGGCTTTAATCTTGTGAACGGCACCTTTTCGTACATTTTTAAATCGATTTTTGGGCAAATTGCATAGACTGTAATATGTTTAGTTAGTTAGTAAGCAAATATATCACATATTGTTTATAGTTTTTGACTGCAATCCAATATATTTTACATTCAGTTATATAGTAAGTTAGTTTTGAACCTTTTCAACAGTAGAATAAAGCTTTAATATGAGGCTACAAATTCCATGTAAAGCTCATCACCACTATAGACATCATTCGAAGTGAATGGGTTAAATAAACCTCTTACTTAGTTGGGGAAGTAATTCATAACTGTTATTTTATTGTTTTTCAGGTCGCTGAAAACTTGAAGGAGTCGTCTGACGGAGTGACTTGCTGAAACATAAGCCATAAACACTTATTATAATAATCACCATTGCTCGGAGGAGCAATGACAGCCGAGTGCGCCATGCGCAGACCTAACGTTAATAAACTATTAGATGTATTATTTAATTGAAATATTTTACAGTCGAACGTTATGAATAATGGAGTTGAATTATTTTAAATTACGAGATGTTAAATTAAATAAAACGGGTTAGCTCGAGGAGTATGTCCTCAATTATGTGGCAGTTGGCAGTCCTGGTATCCCTACAGAAATGATGTGAAAATATTAAGATTGTTTTATAATTGAATAGATGATGCACGCATGCCTGGTTGCAGTATAATGACATCAGCTGAACACTCTGTATACAACTTATAGATTTACTATTTGAAACATTGCAAGTTTCAAAAAAATTCCAATAATATATTTTTATAACTGCCTGGTTTCACGTTTGTGTGATTACATAACAATATGGAGCATATAGTTACTGCAATTTGTAGTTCCGACCTCGGCCACCTCTTTTTCCATATTCTAAAACAGCTCATCTTTCCGAAATTGTTTTAAAACATTCTGTACAGCAGTACTGCTACCTACCCATTAATTAAGGAGAGACACTATTGTGCGACTTTGGAGACCTGCAAACCGCCTCACACCTACGATGCTGCTCCATGTGCCCAACAAACTGCACATCTCAGGACCTAATGCTGGGCAACACACGAGCTATCGATGTTGCCAGAACTGGGAAAAAATAATTTGACGTCGCTGACACGAAGAAGAAGATTAATTAAGGACACTGCACCACCTTAAGCAATCAAATTGGATTTCTTCTTCTTCTCATTTGGAGCTCATGGCCACCCCAAAAATTTACCGAGCATGTCTTAAAACTTGCCAGGTCTTTCATTTCTTATTAAATAATGTTCGAGTTACATTAAATCAAATTGGTTTATTTTTAAATGTTTTCTATGAAGCATGCATACATTCTTTATTAATAGCATACGGTCACCTCAAAACAGCTACCATTATTTACCTCTAATTATTTCCAGAGCTTTCATCTTGTACTTGTGTCTGATCCTTAGTAATTTATTTGTCCTCTGTGTAGTTGTAGCGTATGGTCAACATGACAAACTATCACCGTAAACTTTTCATTTTTTGGATTAGCTTTTCAGATCTCCGGCTAAACATTTATAATTTCGAAAGTGACTAATTGGTGCCAGCGCATCATCGGAAAGACTCCACCGATTTTAGTGTCATGTGACGGTCACTTGGTCAGAAAATTTAGGTCCATTGAAGTTTTATTTTGTAAAATCTTTTATACTGGATAGTTGTCATATCTCAAGTTGTTTTTTTTTTGTTCAGAATATTACTTTATTTATAATTGTGTGATTATTTAAATAAAAAGGTAAACCAAAGTGTCATTTTGTTTTGTAAAGTTAGACACGTCTTAAATTGCCTTTCTTACAGGTAAATTTCCCATATGGCAGCGGCCTTAGCTAGAGTGTAACATTAATTTTAAAAATAACTTATTTCTTGCACCTTTACTCTTTTTTATAAATAATTATTTGATTGATTATATAAAATTTATGCATTAAATGAGTTACCATGTTCAAATAAACTCGTATCATCTCTAGAGACATTCTTATATGAATAGAAAGGAAAATACCAGCACCTTGCTATTTGTCATGTTACCTCTTGTCAAATGCGTATATGAATACCAGGAAAACATTGTTACAAGAGCCATTTTTTTCTTCATTTCATTTAAAAACTTATTTATTCAGTGCCGCAGTTAGATTGATATAAAATTAAATCTATAAAAAAAATTACACTTATTTTCTTCTTAATTTTTGGTGTTTTCATACCGTCTTAGTACCTACTACACCATGGACTTGCTTGAGATATATTCACTAGTCTGCGGTAACTGCATGAACAAACACGCAGGGGACAGTTTCTGCAGGATAATACACAAATCAAAGTAACTTTTTTCCTGCCATTATACAGTCGAGTACATAATTTTTTATGTATTATATTTGTATTTTGGCGACTGAAAGAGTTGTTTTGTAGTGATTGTGGTGTCCATATGCTCCAAATTGAGTGCCATACGGCACAGAGGGAGATGTCATTAATGGATTATAAGTACAGGTGTTCGTAAACCGGCAATTAAGAATGCATATCACTGAAAATATTATATACAACTAGTCTCACATACTTCATAATGGGTTTGCTTAAAACACATGTAATATTTATAGCTGCTATTACTGATAAGAGTACGATAACTGTATAATAGCCTCTATATATGAGTATCACTCCACGCGAGACTATTTTCTCTCATGTAAAAGTACAGCTATAAATTATCTGCAAAGTATATATTTAAAACCCATTTTAAGATGAATTCGTCTGTTTCGTTCCATATATAAATATTACAATTTTTATTGCCTGTTTGCGAGGTCCTCTACATTTATTTTTTAAAGCTATTTGTTTTTTGCTCATGTTTAATACTAATTATTGTTAAAATTTGGTATAATATTCAGTGTAATTTGTAAGTGTTAAGAATGCCTCCCCCGCTGTCAGACGCCCTGAAGAAGCCCCCCAAGTCTTATACTAGCCATTGTGATAAAATTGATTTTGAAAAAGTCAATTGATATTTTTTGTACATTTAATAAATGAATATTGTTTAATTATATTTTCTTTGGGGCGTTTGACACTGGTGACATTGTATCATAGTTATGAAATTAATTTTAATAAAAAATGAATAATCAAATACTTTGTTGTTTTCATTACATTCAGTGTTAGATTTAATTTGGCGGCTTTGAATTATTTTAATCTATCAATGGTTTTTGGAAGGGACTTTCCAGGACTAAAAAATATCAAAAAATATCATTCTTAATTGACTTAAGCATTTTTTTAAGTTCACCTGATTTTTTTTGTAGATAATCTAATGATGTATTGAAAACTCCTCGAACTTATTTACAGTTTCAACTAGTTTCACAATACTTACCAATTTAAAGATATTGTAGACAAAATTACCTAATAAAAAATAAATTATAGTACCTGTTCCCTAAGTTGTGTTTTGATGTTACTCATATAACGAGAAAGTGCTCTAAAACAATGCCTTGATAAGTGTTCCCAAGGAGGCGACCGACAACTAACACCTGTTTCTTGAGACCCATTATATGGCTGCATTTGCTTCTAGTAAGATGCCATGCATGTTTAGAGAAGAATAGGGAGAATACAGGCACCGTATAGAAGGCACATAGTTCAGAGCAACCATATTTAACCTGTGGGCCACACATAAAATCTTAACCTAACACATTTTTTATCCTAAATTAAATGCTTGGTTACACAATACTTTTAAGCTTTACTAATTGTAATATTATTACTACAGTAGAACTTTGACGATCCGGACCTCAATTATGTGGATTGGTGAAATTAACAAAAAGCGGATGTTTGCTTATTGAAAAATTTATCTCATTTTAAATATTTACTTCTAATATTATTGATATGTCATTGAAAAGAAAACATGTTTTAGTTTCATTAAAAGACAAACTAGATAATATCAATGCTTGAAACGCGGTGAATCGTGATGTTTTTTGTCTAATAAAATATGGTGTCGGAACGTCAACGATCTCTGATATAAAAAAAACGAAGTGAAAAAATCTTGAAGGTTACTAATTGTTTAATGTCAGATGAAAGATTTTCAATACTGCAAGCGATGAAGAAGATGTAACCGAGTGGTTAAATTGCGATGCAAACGATCCGGTATTCCAAATTTGCAATGATAATCAAAGAAACATCTGCCTCAGAGGAACACGATCAAAAAGACGAAGAAGAGATTTGCGAGGGGTGAGATATTGGTCTTACTCGTTTTGAAACTTTTCAGTGTTTAGATATCGCCATGAAGTGGTTTGAAAGTCAAGAAGAGTGTAATTCAGGACAACTTATATGTCTTAAAAGTATTCGCGATTTGGCAGCTTCAAAAAGAAAAGTCAGCTTTACGCAGTAATCAATAATTTATTTTTATAATAAAAAATAATTTAATATTAAAGATATTTGTAAATATAAATAAATAAAAATTATTCATACTGAAGATACTCGTTTTTTCCAGTCAATTATGATTTTTTTGATTATCCGGATTTGTCCATATCTTGACTACTTTCATCACCAATTAGTCGGAGAATCGAGGTTCTACTGTATTGCAATATTTGACAACAATGTCATACCTCTTCTTAATAACTTTCTATTTACTTTTATATTCTTAAGTAAAGTAGGTATCTTTAGTACCTATCCTTATTTAGCAAAATCAGATGGAAAGAGTTTAAAATAATGTTTGAAAAGTGTTTCATGTTAAATAAATAGATTTGTCATAAAGTGTTAAAAATATATATTTTTACTATCAAAGTATAAATATTCAAAAAATATAAAGTCACGACTAATAAAAATATATTATCGTAATAAAGTCGATAGTAATATAATTACTTATAACAATATACAATGACTTCCACTTAAATATATTTCAAGGACATAGTAGTTTAAAAGTCAGATGTCAGATGACCTTATTTATTTTTATATAATGAGTTCCGGCATGACAAATAATGAGGCGCTGGCCTTTTCTTTCCTACAAAAAAAAAACACGTATTGATCGAAACACAAGGCGCTACCAAAAGTTTGGCATTTGTACTGATATCACACGCCGCCTTGTGGAAAAAAATATACTAAAATATGATTATTTTTGAAGAAGAAGAGAAGAAAAGTCGATATAATTGAACAAAAAATGTTACCACCATCTCTTTTACACAGAGCAATAAAAGTGCCATACGTAAAGAGAAGAGAAAAATCGATATAATCGAAACGTGAGTCGGTCCAGGCACAGTAATAGCCCAGTCGGCTGAGCGGTATGAATACCTGGGCATAGTTGGTTTCCAAGGTCCGCGGTTCGCATCCCGCTTCTGCCGTTATTTTTGTGTTTGGATTGACGCATTGAAAAAAGAATTTTATGTATAGTATATGTATATTTAATTATTAATAATAGATAAAATAATATTTGCAAACAAAAAGTACTGGCATTTGGATGTCCACTGATTGCACATAACTGTCATTTATTTGATCACAGTAGGAAAATGTTAAAAATTAGTATGTCGCAAGGAAATTGTGAATCTTACAAAAATCTAGCAACTGACAAAATTTAGAACATTCTATTTAACAAGTGACATCTTTTAAAAGGCATTATTTTAAATGTGATGTATCAGGGCCCTTTCCCACGGACGTCCAGTTTTGCAGGATCACGTTTAGTAGTATACGTGCTACTCTGGTAACATTCACATGAGTATTCGGTTCCTGTTTTTTAGATTATTCTCCAATTTTTCTAAAAGTTTGTCAAACGTGGCCATGGACACTCTGAAGTAGTTAAAAAATTTGGATTCATCCTTACTCAAATCACCCATGAGATTACGAAATGCGCATAATCTCGATCGTAGTTTTAGGATCTTCAATCTTCTTTTTTTGCATTGCTTTCGGCGGCGAAAGTACCAGCATAATATCAGAAAAGCTTCACGCCCATTGCGTCTGAATTTTATTCTCCGACTGCCAATGCTATCTCGTAAAAAAACAGGATGCAAACTTCTGTGTGTGAACACAGGTTTGATTTATGCGGTATCAAATAAAAAAACTGATCCTGCAAAACTGGACGTCCGTCGGAAAGGGCCCTTAGATGTGTGAGAACTGCTGAATTGCATTGATATCGGTGAGTCAGTGCTGTCGTTCAAAATGGATTTCCATTGATTTGTAACTTTCTGATGAAGTGGGTTTGTGATCTTTTATGTCAGCGTGTAGTGGAGCTCCGGCAGTTGTCTGAGGCGACCGGCAGCTTGCTCGGCTGTCAGGTCGCGCTGGGCTTGTGCCAGCAGCTCGTAGCCGACCAGGAACTTGCGCACCGTGGCGGAGCGGAGCAGCGGCGGCAGGAAGCTGCCGTGCAGCAGCCAGTGAGGGGAGTCGCCACCGCGGTGCCCGGGACCCGTGGGGGCGCCTGACAACACAATCATCGGATACTTGTCAATAAAGTTGTGGCAACACCACGCTAACAGAGAGTCACACAGCCCTTGAGGCGCAAAGTCAGGAACGGCTAATAAACTACGACGCTATATATCCTCCATTTTCAATCAGTTAGCAGAACTAACAAAATAATATAAACATTGGATAATAACCTGTGAAACTGATTTTTGGTAAAGTTTGCCGGGCGGTACATTCCAGTGGTAAAGCGTTTGTTTGTCATTCAGACGCCATCGGTTCGATTTTCTTTTATATATTCTTGTCCAACGAGCAAACTAAAATAAGAAACGAAAGATCGTACATCGAGGCTTTTCGGTATCAGCCTTCAAGGGCTAAATCGAGCTAATATCAACAGATGCGTAACGACGTAGCTTTCATTGACGACGAAACTGTGATCAAAATGATAAATTTTAAAGGCAGGTTACAATTATGTATCTTTTTTCAATGATTTCAGCATTCATTTTGAGATCCATTATAAAATATAAATAATTATTTATTTACCTTAACGCTTAACCAATCATGATTTTAAATAATTTTTTTAAATAAAATCTAAGCTCTATACTTGCCCCCGATTGAGCTACTCCTTAAGGGAAAAAAAATGTGCAGGCCTCCGGAGCGTTTGGTTCATCATCCGATCTGCTTAAAAAATTATGATTTCTGAACACCCAAATATTTATCTGGTACTACAGCTGAAATCTATGCAACTTCGCGAGCTTTTGCCCTGGAGGCTCCCGGTAACCATCTATGTTGCCATGTGGACCTCCGGGTATACAGGTGTTCTGGGACAAGGCGTAGACAACCTGAGCTTACAGAACTGTGAAATGGAAGCATTATCCATGTGTTCCAAATATAAACCGGATATGGTGGTCCATGGTGCTTGCTCCACTCTCCGCGTCGCCTGAATTTGAATGTCAGAGAATAGTGCCGAGTTGTATCACATACCGTGCCAGCCCATGCTGTAGGGAAAGCTGCACTTGAAGAGATTGTCGTATCTGGTGGTAAGGGCCTTGATGGCCTCCGCTAGGGACTCCCTCCTGGCCGGGGAGAGCTCGCTGAGGCGCTGTGGTCGGTGGCCCGCGGGCAGCAGAAGGGTCTCAAAGGGCCACACTGCCCAGTAAGGCACCAGAGCCACCCAATCCGCGTTGGAATAAACTATCCTTTCCTGAAAAAAATACAATTTATTATGGTGAACTTCCAGCGCCATCAGTAGACATCAGGCCGAGATGGGATGACATGTACAGAGAATGCCATCAACACTGTTACTTAAAAATGTTTTCCACCCAGGAGAAAACTCAGTTGACTAAATTTCCGATGGGAAGATGACATACAATTAGATGTATCTTAGAAGTGACTGGTTACATTAGATGATGAAAGAATTTGGATACAAACGAGGATAGAGACCAAGACTCCATATTTGTTATAGTACCTTTAAATAATATGAAGGAGAGAAAATCTTTTAGCCCATGTTTATCTGTGGAATTTTTCATCTTTGTCGAAAGCATTGGTTACTAAAACTTCTTTAAAAAGAAATGTCCATAAATTGTCTGTGACAAAATGTATAACGATGGTTTCACTTTGAAAAGCGTGACGGAATTAGGGAGCGGACCAGGCAGCATTCGGTTAGGTTGACCTATCCCTTAGAACTAAATGGTCCAATCGTCGAGAGTGTCAGAATAATCATACGATTTGATTAACAAAACTATGTCGGGATCCGAGAACCACTAAAAGTGTGCACTGTTTATTTTGTATAGTTTCAGCCTAAGAATATTTTCACAAAGCTTATTTCGATCCTCCCTATTATGCACGATGTCCCGATTTTACAAATATAATTTGAAATTCTTACCTTATTATTTATTTCTTTAACAACATAGTCAACAAGCAGTGGAGTTCCATATTTATGGAAGTATTCCAGCTGGAATCTGTGAATCAAAAGAATCGTGAGTGAGAAAATATTGCGTTCAATTGCTTTCAAATATATTTTCATTCCAATTTTTTGCTCACTTGTCCTTGACTGCTGGCTCGTTGGGCATGAAGGAAGACGCCCAGATCTGACAGTGAGGATGTGGGTTGGAGCACCCCATGCTGGCGCCCTTATTTTCAAAAATCTGCACCCATTGGTATTTGGCCCCCAGCTCCTTCGCTTGATTTATCCATCTGAAGATATACCATCAAGAACTGCATCAATGAAAACGAGCAACAATATTTGAAAATATATGTAACTGTCGCGGACTTCTATTTTATCAATTATACTTATTTCGGTATCTATGCCTTGTCTATTAATGTTTGCCTTGTATGTCCCATATAGGTCGTTAGAATCAGCGTCACCAGAGGTCGCTTCTAATACTATTGCACCTGCCTAGGTGGGAGTTGAGATAGATCTATATAAGGAGACAACCATATGGACCAGTCTCTTTTCCCTCTCTCTCTCTGCACCTTGATCTATCACGCCGCCGACCGCCTGGATCATCATGCTCGTTCCTCGCCGGAGACGACCTGTGTTACGTGCCCGCTCTACGAACTGACCAAATTACAACTACCTACTAGTAACCTTTCATTTTTCTAAAAATCACTCCAAGAACTTCCTAATAAATAGAGTCTCGTTAATCATTCAAATTAAATCTAATGTTGATATTCTGTTAACTTTTCAACCTTTAAAACTGCTTAAATATTAAGCTTACTTACTGACATTAAACTCCCCGTGACATATACCATGTTACTATTTCTTATTTATTTTCTTTCTGTGTTCGGAATGTCCGTGTATTTCCAATGATCTCTTCCTAACACACATAACAATTCCTTCGCAGCAATCCCCAGATCACAACACTCCCATTACACTCCCACATTCCGACATAACTTCCCAACCCACACACAAACACGAACACAACACACTTTTCCCGCACGCAGCGTCCAGCCTCCCTGGCTGAGCGTCATAGAGTGCACTAGTCTTGACCGGCTTTGCTCTCCTGCATGCGATTACAAAAAAATAAAAATAAACTATAGCCCACATACAAAGTAACAGGACACACCATCTTAAATGAAATTTTTCTCATCAATGAGTCGGCGAAAAATACATCTTGAACGTGGGAATCCAATAGAAAAATACCAAATGGAGACTGCATATAATTCTATAGTATAAACATTTGAAATAATAATATTGAATTGTTTTTTAGAAAAATGATTATTAAATTAAAAATAAGTGTGACATTATTACTTACTCATCGACTACGGCTTTAATTTCTGGTATAGTCATTAAGGGCAGCGTGATGTCTGAATTAGGATGGAAGCACATCACTCTGAAAGTAAAAGCACAATTACTAAAGTCCTCATCTGCCACGCGAGTTTGATTCCTAACCAAGCCTATAATATAAAATGAAATGTTTTTATTCCCACGTAACAGTTGTAATATTAAATATTATCTGAATATAATATAAATTATAGGATTGGATTTGAAAACTATAAGTGAAATTGTATTTGCTTACTTAAAAAATATATTACAATTTAATAATTCATAGTTAATAAAAATCTGTAAAACAAAACATCCACCAAAAAGGCACCGTGAGCACAATGTTGCAAAATTGCTTTTTTTAAAGATGGACAGATTTATACAAACTGTTGTAGTTCTTTTATAAAGTTTAGTGTAATAGTACATTTACAATATCGTACTAGTATTATAATGCTTGTGTTCATTAATTTTGTTTGAAATGAGATGAATCATTAGATATGTTTGTATAACTGCGTCCCTCTTCAAAAGTTGAGCCATTTTTATGTTTGTATCACTCGCGCGAGTAGGCACACTCATCATGTGATTATTATTACCGGCAGGTTCCTCTTGCCGGCGCCATCTTGAAGAGTGGATCTCCTGAAGTTGGCGGCGCGGGAACATCCTCCAGCAACGCCGGGAAGTCATTTGGGAACACGAAAGTTGACGTGTACATGGGATTCACCTGAAACGTAATCAAACATATTTCATGGCTTACTGGCATTGTACATATATCGATACCAAAGGTAAGGATCTCACTCAATCCCGACCTGTGTCTTTGCTGATTCAACGGCAATCCTGCAGTCATAGGGGAGCGCAGTTTCTTTGTCGACAGTGGCGCTGTTCGGCTTTTCGTTCGCGTTGGATGTTTGCTCCATGCGTATGCGATGGACAGATGGACTGGAATTAATATATGGGTAATCCCTACACGACGAAGTGCTGCGCGTGGATTGGATCGACGACCACCGATTGTAGCTGCCCACTGGCGTGCAACAAGGTTGCTTATTAATACCATTACTCTTCAATCTTCTTATGGACTTCATTGTCTTAGTTTTCATCATTGGGACCTAGAATACGCTGATGACATTATCACGAAAAACAGTACAACAGATATGTGGGATATAATCGACAGGTTGCGATTGAATTATCTATTACGCCAGCGAAAATAGCACCTGATAAACGCGGTTCTTGTTAGTTTATCGAAGTTAAGCAACATTGAACGTGGAACATACTTAAATGGTTCACCGCATGTCACCAACCGTGTGTCGTTGATCGGGGAGAGAAATTTGGTAGAGTCGGACTAATGACCCGACTTTCTTAAAAAATAATATTAAGAAATCACTTAAAATATGCCTTGAATACTACAGCAGTCGTCTCTTCAAGAATCGTCTCTCCAGTCTACTGCCATGGAGGTCGTCGGAAACCATATAGGTTCCCACATCAACCTTCCGGTGCAGAGATGCTTGGAAGACAAAACATGGAAGATAGCAACAGAATTGAGTAGCGATAATTGGTGGTAACCATATGTTCCAGATATAGAACGGGTATGGAAATACATGACTGGGCATTACTTAAGAATATTATTTTCACCACATTTGAATCTTTTTTGATCTGTCAGAGATTTTATTGTTTATCCACATTGTTAAATTGTATTCAGATGATTGAATTGACGTTCCCGAGGCCTGAAGCGTTTGGTAGTAATGTCGGTTCAGCTCGATGATAGGGTTAGGTTAGGTTAGGTTAGACTAACCTCTCCATTTCCCCTGGTGGCTCCCGGGCAGAGCGGGTTGTTAGCCGCAGCCTGCACCCCCTCCGGCTTCTTGGCCTCCTCGGTCTGCCCGGCCCAGGGGCGCAGCATCCTGTGTGGAGACACCAGGACCCACTCGCCCTTCAGCGGGTTGTACCGAATATGCTGATGCTCTGAAATCAACAAATCATATTGACATCCCCGTTTATGAAAAAGGCGACTCCGATCGTCTCCAGGAGGCGTGGGAAAGGAAAGGAGAGCAAGTCACCAATGAAAAAGAACTTGCTTAGTAGCACATTGTAATTTATTTAAGATAAAAAATTGACAAACTTTGGTCGTCTGACCGAGACAGACAATGCCGTGCCGTTCACGCCCCGGACAGACTTCAACTGCCACCCCGGCAGTCGTGACAGCCCAGCGCCGAAATTAATACTGTGACCATTTATGAAACTAATGGCGCTCCAATTACAGGACTTGTCAAGCAAACAAAATTGTGTCACAAGTGCCATCGCTTATGACTTCTTAAATCTAGACTGAGCCAAACATGTTTTTGTACATGCGTATCAGACGAGCGAACAAAAATAAGAGACTAAAGATCATATATCGAGGCTTTTCGGTACTAGCCTTCAAGGTCTATATCGAGGTGATATTAGTATTTGAAACAATAAACTTACAAATGGATACTTACAATACAAGGACTGTTCAAAAATTAAGATTACTTTTGATTTTTTCGTCGGATACGTATATTCGATTTTCTATTTTTTGTGTCATTATATTGGAACTCATGTCCCTCATTTATGCTAATAATGTCGGATGTTTTGGATGTTTAGTTAATTGTTGATAATTCTTTTGCCGGACGTGTTTTTGCTCTGCGGCGATTTTTGTACGTTCATGGTTACAATAGATTTGCTTTCTTCATGAACATGGAAAATAAAACAGTCCTAGCAAGGAGATTAACCACATTATAACCGGCATTTTCCTCGAGAACATAAACAGTATTTGACATTATGATGTGATCATTATGACACTTTATTAACTTAAAGTTTGAGTTAAGGAGATGACCTCTATTCGACATTCAGATCGATTAGTATAATAATATAACGCAGACATCCAAATTTTGCAGGATATCCGCTTTTAAACAATAAAAACGCTCAAGGCACAAATTCGTGCGATGTTCATTTTTCGTGATGGACAAGACTTGAAAATTGCCGCTTAAATTGCCCTTTTGCATCGGTTGTTGGCATATGCTGTCATAAGATCCCCGACCGTTGACATCGTATGACGTGATATATCGTTTTGCTACTTTCCTATTATAGTTTTTTATCATCTGATAGATAAAGGATACAAGAACCAATTTGATATATGAAAATAGACCAGATAACTATATTTGTGCTTCAAATACTAGTTTTATAATTGACAGTATAATTTGTATTCCAACCGAGCCATAATGAAAGGGTTAAGTAAAAATTTACTATCTGTGTACATTGATATTTAGTGAAATTCAAGTTGTGAGTCATATAAAACATTGATTGTAGAAATACTTTGGGTAAGAAATTAAAAAAATGCTTTATTCACATAACAGGAAAAAAAGCAGAATTATTATTTCAGAGTGTTGCCATGACAACAAACAATGCAACACAGTATGCGGGCACAGTCAAATAAAATTATGTTTGTATTGCTCGGTCCCTTTAAGCAAGATATTTTGAGAATACCTGTAGCCGTACTGGCTTAAACCTAACTTAACCAAAATCAATCAATTAATTTTGGATTAAAAGAAAGTAAAGAAGAAAGCAGAAAAAAATTTAATATTTTTCAAAATGCGTATAATGGATATTGTTATTGTGGCTTTTGGGTTTAGCCGTGTGTGGCGAATTTCTTCTCTCCGATATTTCGACCGCCATTGCAGGGGTCTTCTTGGTCGTAATATCGGATAGCAGAAACTCGCCACACACGGCTAAACCCAAAAGCCACAATATCAAATCTGGCCGTGAAAACCTAAGAAGTTGCGTATAATGGATTTCATAATTCTTGATACACTAAAGTGAAATGTTACATTTATTATTATTTTAATTATGCAGTTTCGCATTCATTATTAATAGCTTAGAAAATTAATAAATTGTTTCATTTACACTCACTTGGATAATTATTATTAATAATGATAAAACAGAATCACTGCTTAGACATATTATGTAATTGGTTTTAAGTATGGAACGAGTAAAACATTAAATTTAAACCAACAATCAATAAAATAAAAATGGATCACAATTTAGGTTGAGTGTTTTATACTCGTGCAATACATTCAACAATGTATGAATGTTTTGAAACATTATTGTAGAGTTTTCACAGTGATTACGTTCTTTTAGGAAATTTATTATTTTAAGGAAAGGTAATGCTCACCTGTAGCGTTGAACTCTGCCATTTTTCTGAGGATGTGTTGACTTGTTGAGGAGCAGTCAAGAAGCGGTCGTCTCCTTGCTAACCAACCGCTGGACTGATGTCCTGTTCACATTCAGAACAACGTGAGTGATAATAAATTGACGTGACCATTTTTTGAAGCTCTGAGCGGGACAGTTAACTCGTTTAAAAAAAAAACTTGCATTTTACAACGTTCTCGAAGGAACGGATATGAAAATATCCGCCACCGAGCTGGCATTTCCCGTCACTCTCGGCGACTTGAAATTTTATGCTTGATTTTTTTATATACAAAAAGATGCACTAGGTTGTTCGTAAAATAAAATCCAGTTTTGACAATGGCGAATCTTCCCCGTAAACATGGGATATATGTTTTTCCTTACCATTTTTACTTTATTTATAGTAAAGATGTAGAATATGCCGAAAATGCTGCGTTTCACTTTCCATATTTGAAAGGATACCAACCACAAAATTACTGTGTACGAGGGTTATTCGTAAAATAAGGGCTATACATGGCGCTACAGTCCTGAAAAGCGCTGTTATGATGGATCCCGCGATTCTGTAGTGTACTGCTTAGTGCATCTCTTTGTGACGAAACAATCGCAAAAGTGGAGGCAGCGAAGCTGTCAGATCGAAGAGTGACGGTTCGCAAGCTCTCCGAAATGATCCCTGATAACAGCAAATCCTCTATTGATAAGTTTTCGAAGGCTTCCGCGAAGTGGGTACCAAGAATGTTGATCGTACGATAAATTTGGATGGAGTATTGTCAAACACCCACCCTATGGCCCCAAGTGACTACCATCTCTTCCCTGACATGAAAAAACACCTGGGTGGAACGCATTTCGGCGACAAAGAAGAGCTGGAAGAAGCGGGTCACAGGTATCTGCGTGGCTTGGCGGCAGATTTTTTATCTCCGGCATTCGAAAGCTTGTATACCGCATGCAAAAATGCATTGACCTCAGTGGCGATTACGTAGAAAAATAGGTAAAAGTCTGAACTTTCCAAAAATGTACGCATTCACAGAATTTACACTGTGAAAAATCACTTTGAAACTTGTTTTACGGATAGCCCTCGTAGAATAAATCGTATTTGTTTTACAAAAAGCCTTACTATATATCAGCTGTGAACACATATAATGATCATGCAGTTTAAGTGTGAAGTTGACTGTAAAAAAATACAATTAAATACTCTGTTGAAAAATAATAATTATTAATTAAATTTGTTTTAATAATTGAAAACAGAAATACTAAATAAAGATGTTTATTTGTAGCTGGTCGTTGGATGATACGAAAGAACAATGCGAGTATATTAGAAGATAATAGAAAAAGTATGTCCCCTTTAGATTAGAACGAATGGTGAACGTAGTGATAATGCCAAAATAATGAGATTATACATATAACATAGATAAGAAATACATGCAAAATATTATTATTACTAATAAAGCCCTTATCGTGATAACTCTCTGATAACCCACATCGGGTTATCAACCGATTTTGGTGGTATCCTTAAGGATTTTATAATGTATTGATTTTTATTTCAAAATAAGACATCGTAAGGTCACATTTGAAAAAAAAATCATCCAGGCTTAAAATTACTATTGATATCGACAGGGATGATGATACATATTATTATCCCTAATAGCTGTTGAGAGTTATGCAGTTGGTGCTGCTTCTCATTTGTTGCTCAATAGCGTTTGGTTACCAGGCGGTAGAAAATGAAAAAAATCTATGTTTATTTAAAAGTTTATTCGTGAGCAATAAGACTAATATATGAGAGTGTTAGAATATATTAACATCCTCTTTACTAGTGAAAGAGACTTTACGTCACCGGGATCATTTTTAAGACACGTGGTGGATAGATGAGGAGCAGATGAGCAACTCACATGTTCAGAAGCACATATTTTTTTGATAAACTTGACAAAAATTTGGCCCAGGGCGAAACTTGCTTGCTTCAGGTCCTAGAACGATCACAACTCGCTACTCGTCACGGTCGGCGCACAACTGAACTGTCCACCGGGCGCCCGCGGTCGGTGACACGCAGCGCCGAAATTCATCCAGTGGCGATTTAGTGAACAAATGGGGCGCCAATGACAGACAGCCATTAACGGCGCACCGTTGGCAGGACATAAACAACCAATGTGGCGACACATACATGTCCGACGAGCGGACAAAAAGAGACGAAAAATCGCATATCGAGGTTTTCGGCTCCAGCCTGTAAGGGCGATATCAAGCTGATATCAATATATAAATTAAATGTTTTATTGTTATACAATCATTCTTCAAAATATTAAAACATGACATTATACATATTCTTTTCTATCATCTCTGTCAAACTCTTCGTTATATGTCATACTAATTTATGTATTCGACAGACGTAAAAGAGACAGAGACGCGATGAATACCATGACTGCTGTTATCACTTGATATAAATATATTTGACCATATATTCCAATGAAAAATAAGATATATTGTATAAAAAGATAATGAATGCTATGACTTATGTTTTTTGTGGAAACCATTCCATAGTTGAGCATGTGGCCACAGCAATTCGTTAGACAATATTTTATTTTTATTTATTTTTATTTTATTTTATTAACGGCCTAGGCCAATACATACGGTTTTAAAATAGAAAATAGAATAAATGAAATTGTAAAACAGAACAATATAATAGCTAAGACAATACATTTAGACAAAACATGAACATGAGTAAAAAAAAACAGAACTAGTACATTAGTAGAGGGATCTGCGAAATGCTGGAAGGTCCACCCCGAAAAAGTCCAAGTCACTAGAGGAGTTAACCAGTCTACACATTCTTAACATAGGAGAATAGATCCGTAGTTGGTTTTGGATGTCCTTACATGTAGCAGGTCACTGCCTCTAGTGAACCGGGAGGGAACATTGAACGTAATTTCCTGCAATAATGAGGTATATAGTGTTACTTTGACAGGGAATGACTTCAAAAATATATCTGACTTGAAAGAAAAGCAGTCAGCAATTATTGCGCACTTGCGAGTAAAGTCTAACTTCCATTCCTTAGAATACAGACGTAAAGTTGTGTCAACGTAGTGTCCACTAGAAGGCTTCTACCAACATGATTTTTCTCTCATGGAAGTGCATGTTAACGTTACAAAAAAACCTTTAATGGATGTCCGGCTTTTTACTGCTATATTTTTATATTCAATTTTGTATAAAAGTCTGAAATGATAAAATAATCCGGCAGCACTGTCTTTGTTTGAATGACGTTTTTAAAGAGGTTTGTCTTTGGTTTCAAAATGTCTGCCAGGCCACTGATCAATTTGCAAGAGGATGTTTCAATCTACCTTGGTCATTAAGTTGTCGTTGATAAGATGAATAGCAGGGAGAGCAGAAAACACAGCGGTGAATCTCTTTACCGTTAATTTGTTAATCTTTAGGAGGAGGCAAGCTAGCGGTCGGCTGCCAGTATGTTAACAAGGGGATTGTAAATATATATATATAAAAAACAATGTGGGCGGTGGGAAAAGTAAGTTTGAGAGCCAGCAGCGGAATAATATTCCGGTTAATTTACACTGCATACTTAATTTAAGAACAATATTCTTAACTTATATATGCATTATATTATTATCAAATAACTTTTAGTCAAATATTTAATCTGATATCCTGATTAGATCAGGCAATTAGTTTAACAAAATACAAGCAATTGGCGGCTAAGGAGTAATATTGTCGCTTAGCAATGTACACATGACATAGTCTTACTCAAATAACACAAATCAATGTTTTTTTAACACAAAATAAAGTTAAGATGCAATGCTTTTTGCGGGTCTGGGTCTGAGAATCGTGGATGTATTTTGTAAGCTTTATGTCAATAATTGAACTTTACCCGCCTCACACCCGCATCACACCGGAGGATAGTTAAGTCTCCTTGATGATGCGCTCATTCAGATTATGATCAGTTAGCAACTGATAAGTCCAGTGGGAGTACCTTCTGAACAATTGTGACCACTGCAAAGAAGTGCTAAAACGAAAGAATCCGTGAAAGAGATTAGAATCGCATTCATAGGTTGAGAAGATATGAGTTGGAAGATAGATTCTCTCTTCGAGTAGGATTTGTGCAGTGATCGTAGAGTCCAGAGATCCATAGGTCTCGTTAACGAAATAACATAGGTTACGTTATATTAGCGAGACATTCAGTGCACCAGTTGTCCCGTGCACCAAATGTGCCCCACGTCGTTACCGATGAGTTGTTGAACGAATTGTCTGGGAACGATAGGTGGTGACACCATTAAAATAGGTACTTGAAATTCAGTTTCAAATTAAAAAAAAAATGAAATTCAAGAGCCTTTAGAGCAGAAGTTAGAGTACTGAAAAGCCGCACAATATCTGTAACATATAGTCACCACACATTGCCGACACTTAGTTCCGTCAGCTGCTACTGTTCATTCATCTTTCTAGGACATATCTACGTCTGAAGGTCCACTTTCTTTTCATGTAAACACATACAGAAGAATACCGACAGGTGGTGATAATAATTCTGATATCTCATCTGTGGAATTCTATGACGCTTACCATGCTGCATATGGCTAAGCGCTGCATGTGGAGTGTTGATCCGCCAACGTCATAGACTACATGTCGTGATTCACGCATCATCCTTTATTATTACAGGAATTTATTATGAATGGGTGGTCTTCACGGGACGACTTTCGTCTACCAAAATTTTAGATTAATTGGCTATGACTGGCATTTTACAGGTGAGGGTTCAAATTCACACAAACAAAAAATTTTAGAACTAAGTTTTTTTTTTTTTTTAATCTCCGTCGAGGATCGAACCTACTACTTTTGGATTACAAAGCAAACGCTTTGACCATTAAGCTACACCCGCCGGCAAAACTTAGGAACATATTAGGTTCTTAACTACCTCCATAGCAGAAGAGTACTTGAAGAGCTGTAGTTTCCGAGGTCTATTTTGGGCGATTTGTTAAAAGTTTTTTTTTAAGGAAATCGGATACTTAGCCCGATGTTTCTGAGGCCTAGACCATTTTGGCCTAACGGGTGGCTCAACCCGAATTGTGTAATTAAATTATGCATACTATTAAATAATTATCGTCATTATTTAGATTACAAAACAATTACATACTTATAAATAAATTATTGGTAGTTAGAATTTATACGGGTGATAACACACATTTAATAACAAGTGTACAGCATATTATGTACTGTATTTATTATTTCATTAATATTAAGAAATATGCAATGAACCCATGTCCATCGAATAAGTCTGTATGTAATAATTTTTATTTTATAACTAACAGTGTTTTATTTGATATTTTATGCTTATAATTATAAAAAGTGAGGTTAGAGCGGCTTACTCCAGAATAACGACAGGCAGCGACGAGCAAAGAATAATATTGCTACACGTAAAAATGTATTTATAATGATAGGTATGCGTGCGGATAGATAGGTATTCCGATCATATGGTGGAACATATGGTGCGGAGCAGTGCCATCTCGCGGAATTTCCCCCAAGCCGGCTAGCGGAAGACTCCCAGGCCGGGAGCGCGCAAGTCCGCGACTATCGATCCGGCGAACACAAAAGAGTACTCATGTATGAGGATAAATGAACAATACAATACACTAAAAACGTAATCTTTACACGTTAAAATTGCGTACTGTGAAGATGTCGCTTGCGTCATTTTTGTCCGCATTGCGCAACTCTGAAAGATTGTAATTCCGGAATTTTACAACACAAGCGATAATAGTTATTTTGTTCCTCTTTTGAAATGTTAGTATTGCTCGAATGCTGCATTCAGTTGTTACGTTTTGGTTGTGAGCGTAGATTTTCAAACGTAAAGAACGAATTGGTATGTGCAAGCGATTTTGATCTTTATGTAAAGAACAGTAAGCTTTATTTTTGGTTGGATTGTAGTGTCGTTCGGCTAGTCAGGTGCTTCCACCTGACGGCGATTGCGGAAACCGGCGCCTTTACATATGGCGTGGAAATTTCGGCGGCCGGACGTGTTGGGGTTATCGGATCTCTAGTGAATCGGTTGTGTTCAGGAGCGATCCCAAGCGCGCTGGAGAGCCGCAGAGAGCCCCCGAGCCTGCGCCCCCCGGAGCCGCAGCCGACACGCAGCGGATCCGCCGCGGATCGATCCGGCCCCAACCGGTGCACCTCCGTCCGAACTCTTTCAGCTGAAAATTCCCACTCGGCCGTTCAGTCCGCGCGCGGCCGCCCCGAGCCACACAGCACACACCTAAATTCAGTGATCCTAATATAACCGGACGACATCTAAATTAAATAATAAACATAAAAACCAACCCTTTTTTACGTTAATTTTGTACAAATCAAATCAAATAATAGCCGAGCGACGTCTTTCAGTGAAAAGTTTATTGTTACATCGATACACTGAAAACCTACACCGATGCATTAAAAATAAATTATCAAACCGCTGACAATTTCATTTTAAATCTTAAACGCATGTGATTTTTTAAGTATTTATTATTATCGATTAAATAAAAACTGATTTTTATTCTTGAAATAATTTAAATTTAAAAGTGCTTTTTATCAAGTGTTTTATTTTTATTTCGATGCGTTGATATGAGAGCGATGTTTTGTTTAGCTCGCAGCTTAATTGCAATGACAACATCGATGGCAAGCGACTAACATGTCGATCGTCACAAACGCGATTTCCGTACATCCGGAGCTCTGAAAAATATTGAACGGATCGCGGAAGAGAAGTCGAGATAACGCGTGATAAGCTTGAATAGAGTGTGATGGGAGAGTTCAAGTATGGCGGAGGAGGAAACGGAGGAAGTGGAGCCGTCGCTGCCGTCCACGCGCCAGAGCTGGACGCCGGGGGCATTCCTTCAACAGAGGAAGACTTGCTACTCGCTAACCAGCAGCCGCAGTCGGGGCAACAGGAGAACAGACACGTAGTGGAGAGACAGCACTCTCATCACGCAGGAACTGCTAATAACCAGCATTCTTGGGAAGCAAATGGAGGTGGAGGACAGCAGAGAAGAGGCAACGGGAGTCGCGTTCCGGGAGGAAATAACTTCAGGGCTTCTTGGGGTCCTTGGAGTGGGAATACTAATGCCGGTAATAATGGGAACGCTGCTGGAGGGTGTCCCGCCTGGGGGAGGCCGCAGCACCAGGCGCCCCTGGGCAGAGGCGCCGGAGGCCCGCTGGGTAGTCCGCCCAAGTTCAGGCGGAGCACCTCGTACCCCGGGCGGCCGCCGCCCTCGCTGGCGGGGATGCCGCTGCCAGGAGAGCAGCCAGAGGACGGCCCCCATCACTACCAGGTGACCAGCAGACCTCACTTGGCAGAGTCGACACCTCACCCCCTCTCCTCCATGTTGACCTATTTATCAGAACACGCAGAGAGAGAAAGAGAGATGTATTCATTTGCTTATTTGAAAACTATCTAGAGTTTGTGTTGCGTGTGGGGCTGATCTGATGATGAGAGATGACCCAAACGTTCTTTAGTAATGTAGTGGGGACCTGCCGCCATCTCCCCTTCTCTCTCTTTCTCTGACCCATTTATTTTTTCCTCTAGAGTTAGAACAACTGACATTATATTTTAATCTTTTCGATCGTTATTTTTTTATTCAATTCCGTAATTGCAATACAAGGAAATAATATAAACATAAACATCCCATTTTAAATTAAATGCACTTGAAAACGACTTCTCGTGTTTAAAAATCGTAGAGTAAATTGTAAACGCTTCTTTTATTTATTTGCGTTAAATTATTATCTTGTGTTATTTTTAATCTGTATTATCGTAAACGTGTTATTTTTGGCTTATCTTGAATGTTGTGAATCATTGTATTGTTATCAAGTGAACTGTCAAAATTAATTAGATAATGAAAGTATTTACTTAGTACTAACTATTAAAGACTGCTGATTGAATATGATTTTTAACTTGCCTTAATACAATATTGATTTTTATGTCCAAAATGTATGTCATCTGAAATTCAGCAGCCTTAAATAAGATCATTTAGAAAACCATAAACGAGTGTACTCGTATATCTTAATGAGAAACAACTAAGTGCATATTATTTTGTATTTCATTTCACTCGTAACATATTTTACGTTTTTTAAGTTATGAAACATTTCTGCATAGTATTAGCTTATCTATAATATTTTTTACATTCCTTGGAACGTAAAAAATATCTACTACGGTATGTAAAAATAGTTTGCGGTTCATTTTTACAATAGCTGTACTTGGGCGAAATTCTTTTGGGCTACTAAATTTAATTCAAAACAGTTTGTTGATAGATTTGTAGTCTCTAAGGATAGACTAGGGCTATATTCACTGTCTTCCTTCTAAAAAACGACATAAAAACTATCCTAAACATGATAATTTAATAGTTTTATTATTGCCCTACTTCGGTATATAGTAGTATCGACAAAATACAAGTTTGTATTTTAAAATTGGTCGCCCTATTCTGGAAAATGGCGACGTTTATAATTACTCTTACAGAGTTGAAGGGAATATTTTGTAACGGAAAAAAAGATTATTAATACATATACTTATATTGTTAGCTGAATTTATCAGAAATGTATATATTTAGATACAGATTTGATATGAGAATATCGTTTTTCGTTTCGACAATATCATGTAACGCTGAGCCCATCTAGCACACACATACAGTAGGCACGAGCTTATAATTATTTATCTACATATGCCCTATTCTATTCCGATTATACTACCATAAACATAATACACCATAAACCTTTGTAAAATATGAACCATAAATCAGGAATTATCTTTTCAGCAGCCAAATCAATCTCTAAATCACGTTTTCATATTAAAGGACCAACGAACATGATCTGTTGTTCACGGTTTTCCAAGTTGACGAGAGTCCAAGAGTTGATTTTTTTTCTGCTACAACTGCTCCTTAATAGACTAATTCTAAAATTTTAGAGATCATATCCTTTGTTTTGAAGTTCTTTTGATTTTTTTTCAAACTTTCAGATTTTCATCATCCCTAACCAATGCATTTAGATCATCTTGGAAAGCGGAACAGACCCGAGATGAACAGATCGTTCGTATATAGCCGATGAATAAAATAATTTAGATTCGTATTAAAGCATTACTCGAATTAATAAAATCTGTTTACTTTTATTCGAAAAATTATGATTTGGTTCCATTTTTGTATGTTATTTTAAACAATGAAAAGAACCATTAATTATTATTGGGCAATCTTAAACACCGCTACAGGCAATTTAGTTTTTTTGCATTTTCAAGAAATAGTTTTTTCTTTTATGGATATATTTTACCATGTGATATCATTTTTCCTCGTACTGATCTGAGCTATCTTTTAAAAAAAATCAAAGTGCTTGTGTATTAAAAAATAATGGAAATATTTGTTTATATTTTACATACTATTGATTACGATTTATACATAATACTTTAAATCTTTTCCTTGTTTGTTTTAATTATTTATAAGACATTAACCGTTAATGCGGCAAATTTTTTGTTTTGAAGAATGTGCAATTCGTTATTTCAATCTAATCCGAACGTTAGCCAAAGAAAATTGCGCATTAATAAGTTTGGCTACACTATTGAACCTAATTCCTCACGGTATTTTTTTTTAAATCATTCGATGTTGGTCCACCACAGCTGTCTTTAACACCATAGTCCTGGTTGGGATATTTTCTCTTTATTGTTATCAGCATATACGTTTTAATTGAATGCTTGTTGCAGCATTATGATAGTAAATTCTACCTTTTTCAAAGACCTGGTTTTATTATCGCAAAGGTCTACGCCATCGTGTTGGATCGAAGCGTAGAAATTTGGTGTTGTGTGTGGTGGCTGTACGCTCCATTTTGGTAGTGGATAAATGAAAAAAAATACGTATCAACACTACAAGTTGCGTTATACTTTCGTGTCATTAAAAATGGCAAGTGTCACCCAATCTACGCATTTGTGTGATATCTGTATCACCGTGTAAAAATATAATCTGTATCTATGTGTTTTTTCATGTAAACATATTCATGATAATACTGAATGTTTTTGGGGTGATCGCAACTTCACTGATCCACCCACTTATAAACTACAGCCTGACATTCACGCATTATATATTTTTATGAAGTTTCACTATTAATAGGTGGTTTAACATAGCGACTTTCGTCTACCACAGATTTTAATTAATATACTATGGCTGAAATTTAATGACTGATAGATGAAATTCACACTAACCTTATTTATAAAGCTTAGAAGTAGTCGATTCAATTTTAATTTTAATTTTAATCTTCTTCAGGGAACGAACCCACGATCTTCGGTATGATAGGCAAAAGTTTTACTTGTAAGCCATTCTTACCGGTGTTTATACAAGGAAAAGCGTCAATTGTACATGGGATTTCCTTTTAAGAGCAATGCAAATGAATAATTTTAGTAAATATAACAGCAGCTGATAAAGCAAAGAACAATGTGATGGATTTTAAATAATATTTAATGCCGTTTTTTTTATCGATATTTACATTAGGTTTCAAACGTATCTGACTATGTGATGGCAAAGTTTTATCGGAAAGCCATTACAGCGTAAATTTGACGTGGGTTGAGATGGGGTGGGTGTTATACGTGGGCATGATACGCAGAGGTTGTGCGCACGCGCTCTGCGGCACCCACTATCCATGCTGGCAATACCGCTGTTTACGAACACTGTTTGTTTACAAAAAATAACAATATGGTTTCTTCATTCCTTCAATGCGGCATTTGCGACGTGTTTACGCAAAATAACACATACAAACATATTATATAACAATCTGTTATTAAGTATATTTAACAAGTATATAACCGCGAGATTCAAAACTGTTATGGTCGGTCCGCTTTTGAAGTTTGAACAGCGCTGGAACAATTTCTTATTTTCACTTGTTCAAACTTAAATATTTTACGATTCAAGGGCCTAATAAGAACCCACCATTAATTATAATTTGGTTCGTTTTCATTAATACCTGTCATTCAAAGTTAGGAGAAGATAGTGATCTCAAGGGAGGTTATAGCAAGAGTAGAGTGAGAATATATATGTTTTAAGGTTATAATAAAAGTAGTGATTTGCCTAAATTTCACAGGAAAATTATCAATTCATGGAAGGTGTTAAGGACAAATGTCTTGAGGGGTGATGTTCTTAGAGAATCAGGGGTGATATTCTTAGAGATTTGATTAAACCTAACCAAACCTAACCTAACCTAAACTTATCCAGCATAATCTCGAAACGTTTTAAGTTTATGTGCTTCCGTTATTAATTAACAGATGATTTAATCGGTGTTACAGAATATATAGTAAAATTTAATATATAAAAACAAAACTCATACAAAAATAGAATTCGGATCAAATTCGACCTGTGTAGGTGTTTTACGTCCTGTAGTTTTTTTTTGCTTAAATATACATATATATTATGTTTTTATATGCGTTGCGTATACATATAATGTATCGTATGAAAAATAATTATAAATGTTATTCTAAGCCGAAATACCGCAAAATTACGCCGCAAAATATTTCGCATTCGGTGACTTGAGCGACATAAGTAAGACGTTTATTTTAAAAGCAGCTTACGAGTACATATTATATGCAATGAATTTTAATGCGTAAATGTTTCAATTGAATTATGTTACGACTTTTGTTATTTAAGAAAGACATTTTTAAGGTGTACGATGATTTGAACATCTTACAGGCTGCAGACAGATTATATATTAAATCATTTGACTTCGTTGCTATTTCGTTTGCTTGTGGAAAAATCTTGAAAGTACAAATTAACGCACTTCCCGTGATCAAATCGAGCTGAAACATTACATATCGACTTCATATCGATTACAATGTATTCTTATGGCTTTTTTCGCGATATATCGGCTACCATTTCAGAATTCATCACATAATAACAGTTTAAAGAATAATTGTTTTCGCGTTACCATGGTGACTTAATGACAATTAAAAGTCAAAGTATCACTTTAGATAAAAATCCGTAATTTATATGATTTGTGATTTTAATACGAGTATATATTTTGTAAGTTTCATGTCTATACAATTTATTTAACCATTTGAACACATACGTATCATATTCCAAAACAATAATCTCAGCGAAAACTGAGATACTCGTAATTTGACGCTGGAAGCAATGTTTTTAAAGCATAATTCTGATGACACCGTATAAAGAAATATCCGTTATAATATCCGTTAGACGATCGGTTAAGAAACAATGGGAACTCGGTGAGTTCTGGGGTGTTTTGTAAAGCTTCAGAGGGTGGATGGTGTGATTTCAATTAGTCTTCGGTGAATTGGCAAAGGGGTGATTGAAGCAAAAAAGTTGGGTAGAGCTCTGTGCTAGATAGTCTGCAGAGCCTGATCCCCACCCTTTCGACATTGTGTGACCTAATTCCTGAACGTTGCGGCGATTTCTATACACTATGTATGTGTAAACTAGACAATTGTTCGCCAACCTTTTGAGCTTCACCGACTACTAAAATTAAAATATTATATGACATGAATTTCTATACGATTTATCTTTTATCTACATATACCTGGCCTCTACTGAGATTAATATTTTTAAGCTAGATAAAATGATCTCAAAATTTTTGCTACGAAAAGTCCACTATCATTCTGTTTGGCGTAGATGATCCACTGTACAAATAAAATAACTTTTTAAAAGCGCAAAATTTGTATGGCACATTAGATTTATAGTTTTTTGCAAGTTGGTCTGATTTCCCGCCCACCGCGTCGCTCCCGCCCCGCCATTGTCCTACTTTATTCAGGCCAACCTCCGGGCTCCTCCGCCCTAGCGATGATGACCTATCTTGAACCAGATCCACAATGTTTGACTCTACGTTTAACTTGACGCTTGCTGCAGATTGCGGTATTTAGATATCAGTTTACTGTTATCCCGAAACGAGATTCAAACGTGTGAAAAAATATTTTACAAAGACGTGCATTTCTTCAGTTTATTACGTGAGACTCGTTTTTCCTAACAACAGATTTAAACATTCTTTTCATGTATTAGTATACCTTTATAACATTAAATTAAATATTAACAGTCTTAATGAAGCGCTGAAGGTTTTGAATGAATGAAAATTTCATATCGTTTTTAGTTGATATCTTTGATTATATGTCAATATTTTTTTCGTCACCAAATCATGAGACAATTATAAATCCTTGAAGATGCGCTCATACATATTATTGTCAATTAGTAACCAATAAGTATGGAACAACTACGTGTTATGAAAATGGGTAAAATATAAAATTATAATAAATATTGCAATCACGGGCTAAAAGGATCCAAGCAGATTGGCTTAATACTTTCAAATTACTTTTATTACTAATAAACCCACATACTAGTGTATACACACATAAAAATATCATCTTTTATAATATTTCTCTCATCGATTTCGGAGAAAATGAAACGGCAGACACCGTGATTCGAACCGCGAACTATGCACCTTAGTTCTATTCTATACACAGCGCGATGCAGCAAGACCAATTCTTCCGCCCATTGACTTGAGAATTTTCCACGTATTTATATTATTGATACATTCATATATTACGGACTTTGTTTTGTTGCAAATGGCAAGTATGTATTTTTATATTATTAAAATTCGGTCAAATTTTTATTTATTCACATTTTTAAACAGCACCTTTGCTTCAATTAAATATTCATTAAATAAATAATAATTTCATATCTTGTTTTAACATGGATCACACTGAAGACTGTTCTACTTAGTGGAAGACTGCAGTTTCGTGATCTATTCATCAGTTCCGATGTGCACAAACGTACTCAGTGATCATTGATCCGATGTGCACAAACGTACTCAGTGATCATAGTGTGATCCATTGTAAAATAAAGTATGAAATTCTTATCTAATTAATATTAAAATGGATCTTAAAGTGAATACTAAAAATTTATATATTCATGTTTGACGGGTCAGAGGCACTTTCCTCGAAAAGTATCGATTCAAGATGTGGGTGCGATGGATTACTAGTCGGGATGTGTTTGAAATGGGGGCACTCTTCTTGACTTTGTTCCGTATCGTCCCAGGCAGCCGCGCCCCCGTGGCCCAGTGCGCTATTGATCGCCCGCGTGTAGGTCACCGGGGCACCGAGGGCGCATGCTCACAAGCTAGTGCTCATTCGCCTGGCGCAGTACAGCTGCACCGCACAAATCAACAAACACAGCCTTACATCGACATACTTCGTAATTACATCGCAACCTAACCTAACCTCAGCAATGACAATAATCGAGCAATCACATCGTAAACTTATCTAACTTTGCGAAAACCTCACAGAATATCACTATTAACATTACGGAGTACTTGTCAAGAACCGTCCACTTCATACATCTTAAATATAATATTATTCTTCTACTAAAGGTTTTGCCCATGAACGCAAAGTGGTTCATATAAATCAACAAACATCTTTACATCGGACATACGTAATTACATCGCAAGCTAACCTTACCTCAGCAACGCCAGTAATCTAGCATTCGCATCGCAAACTAATCTCACGTGACGAAAACCTCACAGAATATCACTATCAACATTACACAGACATACCAATCAAGAACCTTTGACTTTATAAATGTTTTTTTTTATGATACCTTAAAGGATTACATACTTCTCAAATATAATACTATTCTTCCATTAGAGGCTTTGCCCCTGGACGCAAATTGGCCGTAGTATAATAATTAGAATTGCCTTACCTGTTTTAAAGGTTTTCATAAAACAAATTCGCTAGGTCTTTCAAAACATTATGTGTAGGTTACAATTGTGTATTTTGTGGCATGTTCGGTGAACATACGCAAATAATTCATGTCGTAAACAGTTTACAATCAATGCAATAAATAAATATATTTAGTAGTACTTCTCAAATTCTGTGAAAACCCTGCAACCAAGCAAGTTCGTAATAAACACTGTTAGAAAGAAGCTTCCCATTGATCCATTTGAATGTGGCAAATTTACCAGCATAAGAAAACTAAATTAACGGCTTAGGTGTTTAAAACTAGAATAAAAAATATATTTATGACAAATTATGTTGTGTCAAGTAATTAATTATATATTATTCTGGGTACCTGGATACTTTTAAAATATTAAAACTTCGTGGTTTGCTTTGCGTATTTTTTTTTTATTGAAGAAACTATCATCATAAAAATGTCACCTGTTACAATTCTACGTCTCTGGAAGTGTTCTTTGCGTCCTTTTCATATAATGCCCGTAATAATTTAATTGATTTCAGGAGATTTAGTAAGCAGGAAAACCCTTTCTAGTCTACACTATTTAGTTATCTCGACTCAAGTTATATTATAGAGGCATGAATAGATATCGTATTTGAATAATATAACAAACTGATGTTTAATGTTATGCCGTATACTTTTTCTTAATAAATGACATTACACAGATATTCTATGACCGGTATTAACATATGGTAAATGTACCTTTCGTCAGAGATATCGGTATTAACTATGAGATACTAACGTTTCATGTTCACATTAAAACATTATGTGGTAATACACTGAAGATGCATGCTTTTGTTCCGCGTAGTGGTATTGTTCATACATAGATGAATTTGTATAATAATCGGTTAGTTGCATACTCGGACACGGAACAATCAAAGAGATTAGCAAACAATTACTACTCGTATACTTACTTAACACAGATCCATATCATATGTCATCTAATATGGCATTTATTTTAACATTCATATTAGAGAAACTGAAATGGTAAATGTGAGTTTCGAACCGTAGAGAGTAAACCCAAATGTGTCTATTATACCCAAACGTATCAAGATATTTACACATTGTATATGCTTATATGTTTTTTTTCATAAATTAGTTCTTCAAACGAATTGTTACTGCGTTGTAGACTAGAATAAAGGACTAGAATATGTCCTTGAAATTGTACATTCATGAAAACATAAGCTAATTTTCATGAGACTTATTGCTGGTTTATAGTTTCTGAGTATACGTAATATTTTATGGAGACTTCTTCGAACTGCTGCTCTATCCAGATAGTCTAGTGTTGTTGCAATACCATAAAAGACATAATTGGACTCACAGAGGCAGTTAACAATACCGAATTCGAGAAAATAACTGGTGCTTTTTTCTTTTGAATGCAACATTTAAAACATTTATTTTTATAACTAGCTAAAAATAAATCATCAAAGTAGAAAACTTAAACTCGGATCTGTTATTTTAGAAAACCACGAATTTAGAAGTGGTATATTTTAGCGGACTATAAAATACTTTCTGATGTATCTCTAAGTCTAAGCTGTTGTTACTATGATAGTAATTATTTAAGAACAATTTTGGGTGTATGCTACTGTGTACATTTCATCCATCTAATTCTAGTGCTTGACATGTCAGGGAATGCTGTTATCATGTCACGGGGGGCTCTGTTTGTTTGTCCCGAAAAATTATCAGAGGGTGAACACTTCTTGCAGGCGCTCAACTGCTCATACTTCTGAAGAGTAGGAATAACCTGCCAGGGGGGATTACCCTTGGCAGAGTAGTAAAGTATATCAAACCGTATATTGTCTTGGATATGTCGCAATTAACTGCGATAGGTTGTAATGTTTTTAAATGCCAAATAACATTGATTTGAATATATTCCAACTGAAGTTAAATTCAGTGAGAAACTGTTGTTTGTATTACAGTATCTCTGTCTGAAGAACTCTGCGACATTCTGGAATTTTTTTAATACAAACTTATGAGCATTTTGCTTTACGCGAGTTTTTTTTCATTTTAGATAATGGAAATATACTCTTTTTTATTTGTTTAAAAATTTTGTCGCTTTAAATTTCTCTAGATTGTAATGATACTTATTTTTATCGATTAAGCCAAATTTATTTCCTTTATTAACTATTTTAAAGTATTTCTTATCATCCATTGTTTTTGATCGCGTTATCATTTCTTAAAGCATATATTATATTTAGATTAAATTTGATAAACTTGGTCAATAACCTGGCAATTCAAAACTTGATTATGCTAAACAACCCTCAACATGGAGCACATTAACACCGTTAGATGTCATCAGGAATATTTTTCAGCAGCCAGGCTAATCTCCTAGTCAACTCCTCATACTAAATTTTTTTTTTTTTTTTATTCAATCAAATATAATAGGATACATTTAAGATTTTATTGACAGTATTACATTTTTTTTTATTGTTTTCTTTTTTTGGAAATTCGCTTTCCACGCCACTTAAAGGTAGATCTTGTGTGTGGCGTGGGATTCATCTTTGATTTAAGTGTTGCATAATTTATATTATTATTTTTTCACATTTTTTACATAATAACATATTTTTTTTAGAATATAAAATAATATCATTAAAATTTATACATTTTTTATAGTCGAAGTGACAATTTCAGCATCATTTACATATATATTTCGATTCTTTAATAGCCTCGACCCATCTAAGTCTCAATTTCCACCAGACACCTTTTAATGAACTTAATATAATCAATACCTTTTTAACAATATAAATATTTTATACAATTTATATAAATTCTATACTTATTATGCTTGGATCATATACATACAACTACTACTTAGTACCTAGCTTGAATCATATACAGAGAGGTTTACACTAGTATCATTTTAATAATAGTAACATTATAATGTAATAAAAAAATAGATATATCATTTATTTCTCATTTTTGTACAATTACGTCAGATCTGATTTTTATAATTTAAATCACTACCAATTACGCTTCTTAGTTGACGGTTCGACAGAATAGCAATAAATTGGATAATTCGCTTTTATTTATGTTTTCCTGGTGAAACTGTTCCTTAATTCACCAAGTTCCTTAGTTCCAAAATCACAGCTGAGGCCATTGCGATAGTGAAATAGTTTTGTTTTTTAAAGAGGCTGACTGAATTTCAGCGCCAGGTTAATCGCTTGACCTTTCTACAAACATATTATATTTCCACCATGCCACTCCCAGTACAAAGCAAACCAATTAGGTCTTTTGCCTCAAGATAACATAAACCAAATCGTAAGACTCTTAAATCTAAGCAACTTTAGTACATGTAGCTGTCTTAAAAAAATATCTGACTTCTGGCGGTTATGACAATAAGGAATAAACCATTTTTCCACTAATTGGATTATAAAACTTTGTTTAAACATAGGGAAATTTACAAAAGTTTTCAAATTGCTTTCATTAAATGTTTTTTACTTTATATTTATTACCTTTGTTGTAAATGTTATTCGTTTCGTTTTATTTGTAAGTGTTATGTTTGATTTATGCTTAATTAACCAGGGTATTTTTAAGATAAAATAATGCTGGACGAGTAATTATTATTTATTTAGTATTGTTATAACTTATTTGTTAAGAATCTACTCTTAGACTGATAGTTATATCGTGATTGTATGGGTAGTGCAGGGTTCAACGGTTCGCGGCTTCGGAGTCGTATGTAAATAAATGTAGAATAGTCTTCCAGGCCATAGATTGAGCTTTTCGATTCGCATTGCTTATTTAATCATATCAACATAAATTACGCTTTATTTTAAATAAGTTTTATTAAAAAATGCATAAATTGACCATCGTTTATTTTACATTTTTTTTTGGTAAGTATATTTTTTTCGAATAAATTTGTTGTAATGCAAAACCCAAAAGTATTGACAGTTATACACAGATATGATGTTAGTGATGAAATAATGTATGAATACAATATCGCAAAGTAGTACCTATTTATAATTTCTGATGTAAGCATTTTTGTCAATTAGCAATAGGATTGTTAAAATTGTCATTATAGATATTATAGGCGCGATTTCATTCCAAAACAACACTTATAAATCATTCATATCAATTATTCGTTTTAAATAATCGTTTTGCATTATTGTTGTCATCTTACGATTGAAAAGATTAATCATTAAAGTTAATAGGCTGTAAAGTTTAGAAAATATGCGATTATAATTATTGGAAAAACTATATATAATTTAAAATACAAGCGATAATATAATTATTAAAAGATATGTTTTATTCTCTGTGAGAAAATCATTAAGCATCTGTGTTAGGTAATCGTCTTTTTCACTTAATCTAATTTGTACCTAATAAATTTATATTTACCTAATAAGTTACATGAAAATTAAAATTGGTAACATTATTTTGATGACTCATTTAAATACCTCGATATAAGTATTTTGATATTATTACATATACACTTTTTTTTCTTTATATAGTAACAATGTTTGTTTTTCAAATCTGTTTTAATGTTAAGTTTACCAAAATTGTGCAGACACCATCCCTCGGTTTACACGGTAGAAAGATTCCACAAAAAGCCGTATAATTTAAAATCGTGTAGATCGAGAGTGAAATTTGTATGATTATCATAAATCATTAATTTACTGAGTCACTATCTAATTAGTTGTCAGTAAATTAAATAAAAACGCAGTTACCTTGAATACAAAATAATATATTTATTTTAAGCTTACCTGAATTATTACTGTAGTAAGAGATATTAATTTAATTTATTAAGTACAGATAATTCTTTAATATTTACTGATCATTAATAAATTAGATAGTGATTCAGATTTTTCACTGCTTTTGATGTTTATGTTTTCTTTTGTTTGTATAATATTGTTTGTTATTTGTTTTGTGTATTTCTGTCCTTTTTTGTTTTGTGTTTTGTTAATAAAATCACGTTTTTGTTGTTGTTGTTTTTTTAACACCCTGTATGCTTTGGTTTCTTTGCTTTAACCCTCAATAAAACATAACCCCCTATCATAAATCTGTGGTGGTAGGATTTCCAGTGTGATGCAGGTGTTTGGCGGGGAAAGTCCAGCTTTGAAATGGCTATAAAATACTGAGATATGTCAAAAAAATGGACAAATCATTGAGAAATAAATTCGCTGAGGATCATGTGGAATTGAATATGTCTACGAACAATATATGGAGACTAGAGCTAGAGTGCCTTTACACATATGAGTATGTACTACAAATATGTTAGATTTTAGACTGTAATTTGAGTATGAAATAGTACTTCATTAAATGGTAAAAATGGCTTACTATGTAAAATTAATACAATAATAGAAAAAATGTCATGTGAATTTTGATTTTTGAATTTTTAATAACGTAGGCTTCGCCCATTGTAACTTTTTTTTAAATCCGACTAGAATCTTCTCGCATGTAAATGCGTTAAATATCAATTTTAACTGATAAATATGAAAATTTGGACGTTGAATTAAATAATTTTATATGCCGAGTAGGTTTTGATTAAAATATTTTTTAAAAAATCGTCAATTAAGGTGTGTGATTAACTAAAATAAATCAGAGACTTTATATTTACAGAAGTTTTTATTGTGCACTTGCATACCTGGAAAAATCCAAATTTTTTATTCATTCATATAAGCCTCACTCTTGTTTCATTAAAAATATAGCAAGATACCTTATAATTAAATAAGCGCTTCGAGACCGAATTTCTACATTACAACTCCGTTATTTTGAAATAGGTAATTTGGAGTCGTCTAGTTATTTGATTGAGGCCGCGATTTATGTCGCCTATTTCCCGGGCCCTAAACTCTTTAGAGCGACAAGATGTTTGGAGACATTATAGATGTATACAGCGAGACGGCGAGGAACAGAAATAGAGCATCTGACACATCGCACAATGTAGTGTAGCTAGGCATCTAATTATGTATCTAGTCACATCCATCCGACACTAAAAGTTTAGTCTTGTCACCAATAATAGAGTAGCGTTTATGAAGACTTCTTAGAGAATAATAAAAATAACCTAGAATGGCGCCAAAAAAACAAAAGAGTTGGTTTTTAAATGTCTGCAGCATTGCCTGAAATCTGAATATCACGATCGTGCTCAACAGAATGCCGCAAAGTAAACATAATTTTCGATATGTGCCAAAATATTGCACAGTATTTGATATTCCCCATGTATAGCTCTTCTAGTGGGCGCTTTCAATTAATGTTATTGCCAAAAATATGTTTAATTTAACTGACTGTCTTAGTCCCACCTTACAACAGTAAGGTGTTAGTAAGGATATGTCAATAAAGAAGTATACATATTACATTTTCCAATATTATCAAACCCACGCAAATGTTCTCTTATCTAAAATCGATTCTACCTGTAATGCGGCACCAATGATAAGAAGCTCTAAAAGAAATAAATAAATACTATATACTGACGTTTAACATTATCAGTAAACATATTTTATCGCTTTGATAAGCTTAATAATATTCAAGTAGGCAGCTAAAGATATATATTTATAGAAAACACACACACAAGTTGACGATCTTTGCCTAGTAGGCTAACACTTAAACTAATTATAAAATACTAAAATTTAATAATCAAGCAAGAATGTTCTACATTTTTCACAAGAAAAATAGCAGACAGCTATAGTCATGTAGTTTATATCACAAGGTCTGTCCATTGTATTAAAATTCTCCCTCTCGTGTGCTTTTCTTCTGTGTGCTCTCTCAGTGTCATTTTTTCAGTTTTTATCCTGGCGGATAAAGCGGAAAAGTAACCTTCGTTATAGTACCACAGTCTGACTTTTTTATCTTCCTCATTAAAATCGATAGTTTTATACGTTTGACAGTCCATTGGATGAATAACAACCTTTACCAGCATTTTAGAGTCCTCCTTCTTTGGCCCATTCAGAAATAGATACTGACAATTCAAGCGACTTCATTAGAACATTTTTGAAAAAAAAAAATTGTTCTGCCTTTTCATTAGTAAATTAGCTACAGTAATTTTTGCCATGATTTAACTAAGTAATAATAAAGTAAACTTTCCAGTCCATTTTCTGATTATAAAGATTAGGTGAGTTAAGATAAATTTTAGAACATTTTTGTAGTGGTCAAGTAGAGCAGTCGATTAACGACAAGCTCTACTAAACTTATAGCTATGAGAAATAATTGATTTGTTATTAAAAATAATGAACACAGTTAATTTGATAAAAGATTGACATACCTTTTACATTGTTGACGATCAGGATTGTATTATATAACTAGATATATGCATCTAAAAAAACATTTTCCTAATTGAGTGTTCAGTAATGAGCGATAATACTAAAGTAAAAATAGCACTGCGAGCTTCCAAAGCTCTTGCGTCCCAATAGATAGACAATCAAACCGAGCGCATTATTTAAATTATATTTACTAAGTCATTTATCATTTAAATTATATAATTATTTAAATATTCCAATAATTTAAAGTAAAATACATTAAATCAAACTATTGATATGCATATAATATAAAACACATATTGTTTATAAATACTTAAATAATATCAAAGTGAGTGTGATCACAAACGAATACATGAGTGTTCTGTGTTTACTTCGAGTTCAAAGCCTTGCCGACGTTTTTTTTGGCTGAATTATTAAGAATATAACAAATTGTCTGTTATGCTGGCAATTGCTGTATCAAAACGCTTAAATTTGGGACGTAGTTGTAACTGTTGTTAGCCTCAATGCAAATTTGAATGTTCCAAAAACTTGCATCTGTGGCAGTTGTGTGGCCTAATCTGCAGTGTGGCCTAGTTCCCGCCCCCTTGGGGAGGTCCTGCACCCCTCGGCCTCTCCCGCGCCCCCTTGCCGCATAACGCCCACTGCAGTCGCAAATGCAGCAAATCGAGGTCACGCCATTGCAAACCTCCCGCTACGTACATAATAAGATAGAAGGCTTTTATTATATATTAGTATTATACTTATGCAAACTCGTGAGGTCGTGCGCCAAAACACGATTAAAGTAATAAAAATTGGCCAGGGGTTAAGGCTGTTTCATCTAAACCAGTCACAAAACTTTTTGGTAGTAATTGGAGGTGAATATATGATCGTATTATGCTGCGAATATGTAAGAAAGATAAACACATACTTGATTGATCATAAAAAGTATATTATGAAGGGCTGCACATACCAGCGATACGAATCATAGGACTAAACGGTCTAGGTCTAGATATTTATAAAATGCCTTCTACAGAAGTCCTCGAATGCTATAGGAAATTCTGGTATACAGACGAAAAGGCAACAAAATAATGACAGTAAACAGAAATGTGTGGCGATAATTTATGCCCACTATATGCTCCAGTTATGGAGTGTAAAATAAAATAAAACATCAACTTCTGCCGGAATAAAAACATTATACTACTTGCGTGATAGTTAATCGCTTGAAAACTTTTACATGCTAATGTATGGCATATGTGTATCACAGCAAAAATAAAAAGCACTCAAGCATTGTATCTACGAGTATACTCTTAACGGCTTATTTTTAATCAATAAAGAGTAGTATCTTGAATAAATAAAATAAATTGATGAAATACGTAAATTCTCGTATTTCATGGACTCGTTATTTCACCTAGCAAAATCACTAATTTTTAGTATTAAAGACTTATTCGCCCTCAAATACGCCACCATTAAATTAACATTCCATGTAGACTTCGTCGACTCGGTTCAAAGAATGGTAGTTCAACTTATGTACGAGTATAATATCGCATTTACTTACAACCCCAAAGTGGTTTTATTTAGTATTTTTATAGCCGTTTCCATAGTCGCTGCTCATTTTAACTTTCAGTTAATACAAGTATGTACTTTCTTCGTGCCCCGATCTAAAGACGATAGACTCGTTGCAATCTTGGTCACCTTTAATACGAGTAATATCTGTTGATCAACTAGTTTTCGAAAGTCATTCACTCATAAACTGGAAATCATAAATCAAAGGTGCCAATAGGTGCTTTGTTCGGAATAAAATCAACGATTTTATTTAGTTTACTAACCCGACGTTCCATAAATACATAAGCATTAAATTCATATCAAGGCGTCCAGACTTATCGATTTTGTGGGTTGACTTGCATTTTAAGTCTAAATTTAACATTGTTCGTTACAGATTCAGTTACAATATTTAAGGTATTCTCGTTATAGTCAGAATTATGTACAGGTAAATGGTTTACGAACTTTTTAAGGCAAGTATTTATATAATTTAAGATTAAAAGGAAATCACTTAAGTATATACAGAAAATGGCAATTACTTTTATTGTTGCATTAAATAATTATCCAGGAGAAGGGGAAATTGTCATTTAGCGGACTTTAAGACGAAATGCTTGGAAATAGTTCCATGTCTGATTGTGAAAATGAAGGAGTGAACAACAGATAATATTTATAAGATGGGTACAAATAGCGATAAAATATGCTTAAATTTATTTATATAGCCATTTATAAACACGATAAATTAATCGTTTACAAAATGATATTGTATGAATTCTCACAAAAAATAACAATCGCTTAACGTTTTTCTTTCTAAGCAAAAAAACATGAATTCATTCCGAGAAAAGTGTTTTATGATTTTGTTTATAAAGAAACGTTCAGCGAGAATATCAAATTTCGAACTACAAAATCCTCTTCACTGGCAGACAAAGATTAACTTAAAAAATATATACACAGTCGATTCCGCTTAATTGGGACAGCCGCTTATTTGGGACAAATCTCAAAGAACAGAAACCAATAGTAAATTTATATGTTGAATTGGGACAACATTACGCTTAATTGGGACAGTAAATTTAAGATCACAGCACATATTATGTTTTTCAAAAAATTGACCCTTGCCAAAATCCCATGAAATTTGACACCTTCCAGTAAAATTGGTTAGCTAGATTAAATAATAAGCCAGCCACTCAATACAAGTTATCGTCGGCTCGCTGAGATAACTGGTGTACCAAAATCTACCATATCGCGTGTCATACGACAAGAAAGAGAAGAATTTTCAAGAATTAATAGAAATGTATCATGTTACGATGATAATGAAGACTGTGAGGATTCAATTGTAGAAGGCATTAAATCAAAATATAAAAAATTAGACGAAGATGATGATGAGTCACCTGTGCCTGTGACTAACCAGGAGGCAAAAAAATGTATGGCCGTGTTACAGCGTTATTTTACGCAGGAAGGAAATGAAGGGAGCCCTACATCCGCACTAAATATCTGTGCTGATTTTGTAGAAGTGAAATGTTACCAAAAAACAAAAGACAGACTACACTTGACTCATTTTTGCATTGAATTAGTTATTATTAGTTGCCAAAATCAAATTAATTAATTTAAAAAAAATGTGAAATTCGTTTAATTGGGACAGCCGCTTAATTGGGACAAAATCACCAAGTCCCGATGTGTCCCAATTAAGCGGAATCGACTGTATCCCTGAATTGGGCTTTACTTATGTAGGTTGATATACGAGGCAACTAAGAACAGAAAAATCACCCTCCAAGAGCCATTGTTCGCACAGGTTAGTATCACTGTATTAAATAAATAACAGTCTGTCCAAAAATGAAATAATTTACCGAGTATTTGTAGTCTATAATTTTTATGACCATAGAATAAGATGCCATTGATAATGTATTTGGAGACTTGGTCTATAACTGGAATAACACGCGTAATTTTTTCCATCTATACATAACTTGTGAAGGGATCAACACATCATTTTCAGCTCGCTTTTTAAATTTTCACATCGTAACAATCCTTGTTTGGGGTAATAACAATCTAGCAACACCGAGCCATGGCAACGACCGTGAATCTTTGCAGGCGCGTGAGATTTTCTCCACATCTATTGCAAGGAAATGATGTCTTATAGTGGTGAGTTTACTGGTAGTCTGTTATGTCGGGTGATATTTTTAATGTGTCTCGTGCGCGGCGATTACTATCTGGGTCAAGCGTCGCAGTGTGACGTAGGTAGAACTGTGACGTGACACATAGAGCATGAGCGTTAGTAGAGCTACTTAAACTGCATTGATTCGTCGGCTTTAAGCGAAAATAATATAATTCCGTTGTAGACACTTTAGTATGGGTACAATTGATTTTATATTATGCAATTACTCTCTCTTCGATGAGAATTTAATGATGAAGATCATGAGTGATCCACGATGATTTTTTTTCTAGCGTTCGTGGCATTCGACGAAGCGTTTTGCTTTAGTTTGTGGCAGCTTCGGGCACTTTTAACATTATCCATCGACCTATAATGTTTGTTAGTAATATTTGTCTGTAAACAAAAAATATACATGAAAATACTGAGATGACTATAATAAAAACATCTCGTTGGTGTATTCTAGTATATTTGTAATTTAAAGGAATATTTAATCACTGAAAGAGTATGTAGACTGTGATTCACTTACGTAATTTTAGACTGCATGTATGCATTCACTTGTCGTCTATTTTTCAGGGAATCACTGTGAATGGGTGGTGTTTACGGGACAACCTTTTATTAACACTAATTTTGATTTATTAATTAATAAAGGCAATGCCATTTATTTTACGGGTGGATATAAATTTCACACAACTGTTAAATCTCGACCGATCTATGATCCTTTTTTAAAGTTCATAAGGACAGTGGCCGTAATGCTTACAGTATAATTTAAATGTGCTTATCTTCTTATTTTGTTCTTAGATTTTTAAAACAATCCCTTCTAAAGTTTTACCCACTTAAATTCCACATTTCTAAATGCTACTATTAATATTCTAGTCGGAGTCATCTATCCTTATTATACGCTTGCTTCGTCGCTCACTTAGATGTTATTTACTTGAATGTGGAGAATACAGTGACGTGTTGGCGATACCTTGGATATAATATGTTCCTTCCTTTTGTGACTGAAAACGTACACCTTGAAAATGATGATGCTTCATCTGTAGCAGTATTGTGCTACTATGCCACTATGACAAATAGATATATTATAGAATGCTACAGTGCGCTCACTCTAACTTGAACAAACACCTCCTTCTTCCATCGATTATTCATACGTGTGCATCATCCATTAAATTATCTACACACTGTGAGTTAAAATATTTTATCTTGAAGCCGCCGATGTATTGCGTCCAGCTGATCGTTCAACATGAACCCACTATTATACTAATGACAATGATATGTTATTTGATGCATCGCTATTAAGGCACATTACAATTATATGTTGACCGATTAATTTAATCAGGTAGCTAACAATTTGCAGAGTAAAACGTTTGGCTGTCACACGAACGGTCGCGGGCTTAAAACATTTTTTTTTAAGTAAGCACACACAGTAGAATACCGACAGATGGTGATAGTAATTCTGAAGTCTCATCTGTGGAATTCTATGACGCTTACCATGGTGTATATGGATAAGCGCTGCATGTGGATTGTTGATCCGCCAACGTCATAGACTACAGCCCGAGATTCACGCATCATCCTTTATAATTACAGGAATTTACTATGAATGGGTGGTCTTCACAGGACGAATTTCGTCTACCACCAATTTTAATTAATAGGCTATGACTGACATTTTACGGGTGATGGATTAAATTCACATCAACCGGAGGTATTTTAGAGCTCAGAAATCGTTTAAAAATCTTTTTTTTTTTAATCTTCGTCGGGGTTCGACCCGATGACTTTTGACTTGCAAAGCAAACGCTTTGGCCACTGAGCTATGACCGCCGGCTAAACATGGCAAAACATAAATTTGGTTAATCTTAACATTATAATTAGTTCATAAATATCTATTATTTGGTAGACTGATCTCAATCCTTTAAAATTTTATGCCTTTTCCCATTAATGAAATACTATAAGGTAAAAAAAATACCATTCACATGCTGATCACCAAGTAGACATTGCAGCAGATGATACTGCAGCTGAGTTACAGCACTTTCTTCGACTCTATTGGCACTGATATTATTTGAGACGAGGAAGGGATACTGCTTAACGGAAATTCGTGGAGACATAAGCTTCAATTTGAAAAGAGAATAATATAAATTAGAGCGTCGAGTTAATTATCCGGCACCCTTAAATTTGGATACGCTTCTCATCCCTCACTAAATCAAACCATCGCTTCATTTATACTTTTCGCAGGCTGTTTTCGAAATTTATTATACCGTTGCCTTGGCTCTTGATCAGTGGCAGAATACGCATAGGAATATTATTTTTTGGGTCTGTTACATTATAATATGTACTTACGAAATTGCAGGCTTTTCGTTTAATTATGAATATAATTAAAAAAAAAAAACAGTTTTATTATTTCAAGAATGGCAGGCACACAATAAAGTATTCAATCACTATAATAATTAAACAAGTTATTTTAATAAAAAATAATGATTTGTTATTACTTTTTTTTTTACAATAAATGTCTTCTGCTACTGGCAACACCGTCCGTCGATTCGTTTTATCAGAGACAATTGTTGGAAAATTCCGGCAGATACCTCTTTCTGTAATTTTATATTTGGTATTTGATATGATGTTGATTCTTCTGTGGCGTTTGGAACAATTTTTTTTCTAAACGACGGGTATTTATTTATTTATTCTTTATTTTATAGCAAGAAAAATATTATTGTGATTCGAAACAAATGAATTTTGTATTTTTAAAATTTACTCGCAAAACTATTGAAAAACTAAATGTAATTATAAAATATTAAAATACATATATGTAGTCACAATATCGCCTTATAAATAAAATAATATATGTATTATCAAATAACTTCTTAGATTTTCACGGCCAGATTTGATATTGTGGCTTTTTGGGCTTAGTCTGAACCATTTTTATAATCTGAATAATCCAACTCAAAACTAAATAAATCATAAATCCTGAAGAAGACCCCTGCAATGGTGGTCGAAATATTGGTTGAAGGAAGTTCTCCACACACGGCTAAACCCAAAAGCCACAATATTAATATACTATCATCTACGAAATAATAAATAAAAATATCTGTGAATTGTGCATATATTATAAACAGTGATAAACATTTTAAAGTATATGAATCTATATTTCTTTATTCATGTACTTGTACAATTGGCCGGCGGGTATAGCTCAATGGTCAAGGCGTTTGATTTGCAAGGCAAAGGTCGTGAGTTCGATCCCCGACGGAGATTAAAATAAAATAATTTTAATCCATTTCTGAGCTCTAAATACCTCCGGTTGATACGAATTTGATCCCTCACCGGTAAAATGTCAGTGATGGCCTATTCATTAAAATTGGTGGCAGACGAAAGTCGTCCCGTGAAGACCACCCATTCATAGTAAATTCCTGTAATAATAAGGATGATGGTTGTAGTCTATGACGTTGGCGGATCAACACTCCACATGCAGCGCTCAACCATATGCACCATGCTAAGCGTCATAGAATTCCACAGATGTGACTTCAGCATCACTATCACCATCTGTTGGTATTCTCTTGTATGTGCTTACGTAAAAAAAAGTGACGTTTGCAAAGCGCCTTCCCGAGATTGAGCCGCTAAGCTGCCAGATGCGATGTCCCTAGTTATGATATTATTTCACCACGCCGTATCGTTTGGTTTGGTTTGGTTGCGTGCGATAACAAACTGGGACATGATAATTGAATTAAACGAAATGCTGTCAACCGCCATGTTGCTTCGCTGCGTAATGGGCATCGTAGAGAGTATGATGATCGATGGCCAGGAATGTTGGTACAATTCCCACAACTCTATATGATCGTAAAAGCGTACTTACCGATGTAACAAAGATTATATTCATCACGTACTACAGAGATTTGAGATATTCTAGGTCAAATAGCACATTTTTTTCAATGCATAACACTACTCCACTGTATGACAAATAATATGACTAAAGTTATGTTTTAAAACGCAAAACGGTCTAAAAGATTTTGAAGAACAATATTTTAATAAATTCAATCATTTTGTTTCCCTTTCGTGACGACTCGGTGGAATACAAATGATACTCTCAATAAGGCATTAATTTTTCAAATAATTTTTGTTGTTGCTTAAAACTAGTATTTGAAGCATAAATGTACTTATCTGAACTATTTTCGTATTTCACATTGGTTCTTCTATCCTTTATCTATCAGATGATGCATAAAAAACTATTAAATTTAACAAACGTTCATTATGTAACTCCGTACATGTGGTGGCATTGACACATGTGGTTTACAGAAAAATCGCTCCTGTGACTAAACCTAACGATATTTATTTACATGCTTTACAGATTCCTGTAAATAATACATTTAGGTTGATAAAGGGAATGACTGCACTTTCAATTTCCTACCGTAGATGTCACAATGAGTACTGAAAGTAGCAAAACGATATATCACATTAACCGACGTCAACGGTCGGGGAATCTTTGACGGCATATATCGACAAGCGATGCGAAAGGGTGAAGATATAACGCAGATAATAAGAAACAATACATTCGTTATCGACTTTTTTGAATATATTCTATCGTTCTACATATTGCATATACCACATTTTAATAAAACGTTCGAATAAAATTGATTTCTTTCTTCTTACATATTTACTCCACATCGTCAACATACGAGAGCCACAAATTTCTACTGTTATCTTAGCCTCGTCCCAAGTCACCTAAACCTATAGAATTCCACCGATTGTACGACAAAATACGCATATATTCCAGTGTCACGACCTATCGTTCCCAGACGACTCATCGGTAGTGACGCGGGCGCACTGGACGTCTGGTGCACAGGAAACTTGGTACACAGGACAACTGGTGCACTGGATGTCTCGCTGACCTAAACTAACTTAACTTAGCCTAACGATTTGTCCAATGATCATAGAGTCCAGAGATCCATAGGTCTCGTTAACGAAATAACTTAGGTTAGGATAGGTTAGCGAGATATCCAGTATCAGTTGTCCCGTGCACCAAATGTGTCGTTTACCAAACGTCCAGTGCACCCCACATCGTTAGTAGTTGAACCAAACGTCCGGGAACTAAATGCGGCGGAACCATATGTTCCGACGGCATCTGAGACAAAAGTCCGGAGCTTGTAGAAAGGGCCATTATAGTACACAAAAACATGTAAATTATAATTTAGATTGGTTGCAATAATTTTTATCAAGTATACTAAAATAACTGGAATACGGCGCTGTTATAGTCACTGCGCCGCGTGGTTTCTTATCACTAGCAGTCAGATAGCATCATATGCACAGGTACCAACTACTTCATCTAGCTATCGCACTTATCTTATCCATATTGTCGACTTAGAAGCCAAGAAAAATCGAGCGACAAAAGTATTAAAAATCGACATAAATGAAATGTAAAAAAAATAATGTTGCAGCGGGGTAACGTTCTATGTGCAATTTTTTGCAATTGTAAAATTTATTAAACATATAGAAGGAGAACAAACAGAGAGTTTTTATCTGTTTTTTTTTGAAATATGATCTTTGCCATGTACGTTAATTTCAACCTTCCATTGCACAACATAAATTCATTATTATATATATTTATATGCATTACTAATATCGTAATGCGCAGATAGTAAAGCGTGCTTTAACGATATTATACTGATTACTTTATTTTTAGGTTTTTAGACATTTTTAATGGTGCAAAAGGTGAATTTGTTGTTTTTCTTATAAATAAAGTTTTTTTCTATTATATTATTTACAAGAATATTATCTTTTTTATGCGGAAGTGAAGGATGGGAGGTGTTGACACGTGTTACCTGATATCCCGAGGGCGTAACCGCGATTGTCCTCGGGGAATAAACAATGCATCTGGCAACATTCGGTGTTCGGTTTCCGAAATAGGATTCACCTTCCATAGAAATTTTCATAAAGGAGAATGCTAGTCATGTTGTATAATATATATACCATTTATATACATTAGGGAACATATAGTAAACGAAATGTACGGAAAACTTGAATGATGTTTAATAATTAAAAAAAGGCGATGAGTGCTATTATTAACATATATGTTGTAAATATACAAAAAAAAAACATGAAGAAAAATGGGAAGTCGTTCGATTATTGGTTTGAAAATAAAGTTTTTGTGAGGTTCAATTGAAAATAACCCTTTATAGGACAAATGCATTTCCTATTATGCTCATAGTCTACTTTTGTCTTTAAATATGTTTCCGAGAACGTTATTTGGTTAATTTAATGTTTCAAATGAAGGCGATTAGGCCGGCGTCTAAAAATGAACCATTGATTATTGTATATGTAACCAAATAATAATGAATTTTTTACGCGATTGGAAGAATACAATAAGTAAATAGTGTTCTCAATAACGTACAAAGTACAAAACTTGACATTTCTATGATCGCAATAAGAAATGTAGAACATAAACCAACTGGTTAATATTTTAACCAATTTATAATTTTCCCTATAATCAGATTCCTTTTACCGCTCGGCCACGACTGCTGGTAATTTTCCCTATAAAGGGTTATATGAATTAAATAATATCCTTGGACACGTAATGAGAAGAAAAAAATATGCATACATGTAGCTAAAGCATGAAACTGAAATCATGAAATATAGTTCTAAATTAAAAAAAATAGTTCAAACTTTTCGGTTTGGTAATAATAATAAAAATACGATAATCAGTACTTCACAAGATGTTTTTCCATAATATTCTATTGGTTAAGGTTATTAAAGCTGCATACATTAATATATGTAATTTTTGGACATAAATTGCCTTGAACATTGAATTTATAATTGTTTTTTTTATTAAAATAAATAAACGCGATCCATTATTAGAAAGGTACACCTTTCTAATGGACCGTGTTAAGAAACTAAAATGGTATTGTTCTCCTAGATCTCTGTGATCTCTGACACGTATCTTCTTCTTTTATGTTATTTTTATGTTTTATTCTCTTTTATATGTATTGTATATTTATGTATGCTCTATATTTCTTATTTGGACCTTGGAACTGCTTTCCGTGAAATAAATGAAATGAGACCACGGTTTTTGCAGTCAGCGCACTTCCTTCGTCACATACTTATAGCTAAAATATAATCAGATTTTCTAATTAATACATAAAATGTAACGAGTAAGTATTAACGATATACTAATTGATTTAATTGATTGATTTCAGGAAAGAGGTCCATTAGACAGCATGAGATCATTGGAGCACTATCTCACTGATATAATGCGAGGAGCTGGAGATACACCTGATCACCTCAAAGGTATATTATATAAGATTAATAAATTTCCTTAATGAAGCACCAAATATAAATCGTCAATAAGTAAAATAATGTTTATTTAAAAACTCACACCCTTATCGTTGTTTCGGCTACAAATATTGTCTTTCGTCTAGACATGTTAATTTCTAGCAGAGTTGGCTAGTATTCACACCGCAATAGCTACGGTTATGGTGTTTACAGACAAAGTGCTGAGTAAAGGCGATAGCACATTTTATACCCTAGCACAAGAAGCACGTGTTATCGTACATCTCTTTTCATCACGAACCTTCTACGATTCTCTTAAAAAGGTTTGAGATTTAAAAAAGATTTGATAACATAAACTCAACCAATCAAAATTGAAACAATAAATTTGCAAAAATGCACCAATAAATTTATTAATCCTTCAAGAAGACAAAAACAGGGTCGGTACTAATAATAACAATAACGTTGCGATGCAATAATTGGCATTGTTGTTATTGCCTCTGGCAACACCCTCGATTTTTCCTCGAGCACCGGTGTGGCAACACTGTCACTCTATTTTGGTCTCGCGCCGCAAACATCGCACTGACATAACCTCTCTCAGTGCAGCTCCGGCAATTGACATGCGCACACTCGCTCTGGCATCGACTCTGAAACGCTGAACACTCCAAAAACGCAAAACAAAAAATAATCGCCCAACGAAATATCACTGGAACAAGTTTGAACAACCTTTCCCGCCGTGTTTGTTTTTCGAATCAATATTTGTGGCTGTCGAAAGCGTCGTGTGTGCGGTCGTGTCCTGTTCGTTAGAATAATATTTATTTTTTACCGTTTCGGTGTGAATTAAAGATTTTATTTTTTACGTTAATTTTTAATATCTCTTGTGTGTTACAATTGTGTATTTATTTAATTATCGAATTCGCGATTAGGTAGGTATTTTGTTTATTTCACTTATTGACCACGTTCCTAGAAAATCTTTTTAAGATGGTTATTTAAAATAAAATAATAATTATTTATAATTATCAAACATTAAAGAAATGCTTAGACTCCTTTTCTTAGTTAATAAAATTACGGGAAAGTTAAAAATGCGAAGAACAGAGTGTAAATGTACATAAATATATATATTTTTAAATGTAAATTGTACAAGAGAGGAAATACAGATGCTGGAGTAGCATTCCAAAGCTTACAGGTGTTTTTGTCGATGTAGTAGAAAACGCAAATGCGTAATACATTTACATATCGAGATCTAGAGGATTACTTATTGTGCAAATTTTATAGGTGTGTATCAAAAAAACATACGCAGTCCGTATTAAGCATACACATACAGTATGGAAAGGGTGGATTTTTCAGTTCGTACTGAGCATGCGCTCTTTACTCTCATGCGATATTTACATATTTAATCTATATTTATTAGAATTTTTAATTTTTTGCAGATTTGACTCTAAAAACATATTAAGTTTTACGAACTATCAGTGGTATTTCAACTTTAATGTAAGCCCGGATTCTAGTAAATATTATTTATTTAGTTAAATATTAAGGGATCATGCTAAATTTTCTTGAGTCAGGGCAGGCTTTAATTCATCGTTCACTCCAATATATTTATTTGCATTATTATAAAAAAAAGTTATACACACCTTAAATGTTAGACTCGGAATTATGAAACGCCTTGTAGTTTCTTTTAAATTTCTTCTAAAATTCAAACATGCACTTTTTAGTAAGTTGTTAAGAACACTTCCACGATTGAAATATAAGATGGTTTAAAAATCTGTTTTGTTAAAAAGTGTACGTACGCCCTTTCTGTCGCACGTTATCGATATAATTATATGTTGATGAGTGTGTACACGGTGCATTGGTGTATATGCTTGTTTATAAAAAATATTGCCATGCATATAATTTTCATAATCAGTATTCTTCTTCCACGTTCAGTGGTCACCAATCACAGGAGGAAGTTCTTTACCTAATACGGCTCTTTGATTAAAAAAAACGATATATTACAGATCAAAATTGCACAAAAGGTATATCTACGAATCATGTCCGCTCTTCTTCATGAGTGTTCTCTGAATTAAAAAAAAATACTGTATATAATGTGGATATTTTCTCATGCTTTCAACACGGCAGTAGTCTATTGACTCGCTTGAACATATAGACCTTGCAATAAATATGTTAAACACATATTTCAACAATATCATTGAAGGCGTATACCTACTATTTATCCATGAAAATATAGCACGATTCTGGGTTATTTACCTTATATATAATTGATGTTTATTAAAAAAATGTTTCACGTGTTTGCCCCTAAATAACGAATAGCTCGTACCTACCTTCGGTGATTTTAAATATCTTTATCGTTCATATAAAGCGGAATTGTAGTAAATATAATGTAATATATTTAGTTAAAAAATCAACCAAAAGACCATGGTAAATTTTATTGAGTATAGTTGAATTATAATTATTTACTTTTTATGAGAAATGGAAAAGTTTCACAACAACCGAGGCCATTTATAGATATTTAATAAATAAGAAGTTATTTATTATCCTGGAACTTTTAGTATGACAGTCTACCGTCTTTATATTGATTGTATCAAACCGCACATATTTTTCTGTTTTTAAAATATTTTTCCGTTATTTTCTCGGGTAAAAGTAGTAATTAGTAAACCTTGAAGATATAATAATAAAAGTCGTAAGACTATTAATGTACGATTCATACAGTTTGTTCGGTGGGTGTTTATAAAGTTATTAAGGATTTATGCGAAGTTCAATTAATTACAAAACTTTAATTAAATCATAAAACAGACAAAAGGAAATAAACCACTTCATTACTAATATTAGAAGCTGACAGATCTTCGTAGTGATTTAATGTCTCCATATAAGTTTTCTTTAATATTAGACCCCTATCTAAAACATATGATCATCACGAATTGTCAGCTACCTCATTCAGAATTATTTCTCCACTCAAGTAGATTTTAAAATTGTAAGGCTTGGTCGCTGAATATTATTTAGATTATTGAAAAACTTATCCTTTTTTATATACTGTACTGTTGATTACGACGCATACAATATTTGCTGCAAAAAAAATGGATGAGACTGATATAGAACAAATTTAGATGTGGTTACTTTTGGAAAGATATTTTTTTTCTGGAGAGAATAATTTTTAGATTTTGCGGATGTTCTGTTTGCGGATTTCAAAAAATCTTATCGGAATCTCATTGGGATGTTGTTTATTGAGCGTTGGGCTTAAATATTAAAAATTCATATTTAAAGTGGCAATTGATATTTAAAAAAACATAAAACACAAGTCTTATACCGAAACTATAATTTTTATATATAATATAGTATAAAATTCCATTCGAGTAATAAATATAATATCTAACGAAATGTCACACTTCAGAAGATTCGAAATGAATAATTAACTATGATTACTTTTAATATTGTGGCTTTTGGTTTTATCCATGTGTGGCGAATTTCTTTTTACCAATATTTTAACCGCCATTGCAGTGGTCTTCTTCAGAATTGAAAAAATTCGCCAACCACGGCTAAGCCCAAAAGCCACAATATCAAATCTGGCCGTGAAAACCTAAGAAGTTATTTATGATTACTTTTAATTTACGGGTATGAATCTAGAATTAACATTTTTTCGTTACTCACACAATTGAATTGGACAAAAGTAAACCATATTTTCAATTCATTATTTGAATCTAATTTACGCGTATGTTTGTCAATTAGAATGTTTAAAAAAATATTTTACTTCCTATCATACCAACCTATTATGATGCAAATTAAAGGATTGAAGGAATTTGAATCATGACCTTTCATACATACCTAAAACACACTAATCTAAAATCTTACCTACTTATTTCATTGGCATTGCTCACAAACAAATAATCAACCTAACAAACTCTGTGTCAGTTTTATATATAACATACCTCCTTATCTTCTAATCTCCAAAAGTCCATCGCTCTTTATAAATACTTTGGCAAACTATTGCAATCTCAGACGGACGAGAATTCATTTAAATTTGTTCCGTGTGATTGCTGAAACATAATGACTCTCGTGTGCAGGCAATATCGTAGCCAATATCGCAGATAACATGTAAGAAAGATCGCCGCGACAGATCGCTTTCTATGTAACTGAATTTTGTTAAGGTTACTACGCTTGCCTCCTCTGAAACTAAAGCAACTGTAATACGTTCCAGCCGTGAATGCGGAAGTTCGCAACTAGCCCCTTGTTGACGCTTCTTGCCCATTATCCCAGGAGTGCGCTGGTCCTCTCGGGCGGCTCCGGGAGCCGCGAGTACAGAAGCAACGCAGCAGCTTCCACCAGCCTGGGTGCTATTATTGTCGTCGCGATGTTTCATCTAGGCCAGGCGTCACCATCTTGATGATACCAAACAACTTTACCATTTTAAACATGTTCACTATCTCCTCTGTCGAGTAAAAACAAACAAATATTTTTCTTCTGTAACCCCCTTTAGCTAGAACATGTAGATGGCGCAAACTGCTACCATATATTTATACACAATCCCGTGCCTCCCATGAATTCACACCCGAATCAAGTATAAACTACGAATATGTAAATTTTCTGACTGCCCTCCAATATAAGAGATCCCAAAGGCGTAAGAGAAGCAGTTGTAGTAACGGATTTACATTCGGGGTGTTTTCATAATATTTTACAAGAAGAGGATCAGTCCGACCTAAGGAATATCTAGCTTATCTCGATCTCTAAGAATATTGACAAATGCCTAAATATGCTTGGAGTGCTACAGCTTCCTTCTCTTCAAGCCTTTAGGCCTGTCTAGTTCTGAAGGACCGTTGCGAACTTTACAAGATTTGAGTGCAGAAATGACTTGAAACTACGCAAAGATAACGGTGACTGCATGTTTTATCTAAGGAGTGGATTGAGAAGGAGAAAAAAAATAATTCAGTAAGTAATTGGCTTACTGCTAATATGTCGCATTATGAAATATACAAGGGATAATTAAATTAATTGAATTGAATTTTTAATGTTGACCATTGGTGATGTTTTCATATCAAATGTAGAATCAGTGCAGCCGCCTGTGATTTACCTTTCCCCACTTAAAAGCGGTTGAGATTGTCTGATCGAGGGACAAGTTTAGTTCACTTTAGTGACAAGCGTGTCGCTATATCTGTCACATGGATATGATCAGGGACGGTTCAGGACTTAACGAATCTATCTTTTCAATACATTTTAAAATAATCCGTCTGACGATGATACGTGAGACCTTGTCTATGACTCCAAAAAAAGCAATTTAAACAAAAAAAGAACGACGTATTTAAAATGATTGCTGTAAAACGTAAATATGAATGAAAAGAAAACAATGAACGAGAAATTGAAACAGTGTTTCAGAATAAAAATTAATTATATAAAAAAAATGAGTCGGGATACAGTATGAGGGAAAAAAACAATATTGTTTTTTTAAAGAACTACTAATAAATATATCTGCCGTACGTTTACTCGTTTCGCCCAGTTGATGTTACACTACTCCTGTAATAATGCTTGTCGTGGTCAATAAAAGTCATTTCTCTCAAAATAATTCCCTTATAACAAACCGCATTCATTTGTGGACGATGCGAGAACGTCTAGGAATATTCTTAAATTTAAAATAAAATAGCATGTTTGTCCTAGGGCCGGCTCTATGTCGCGCGCACGCGCTCTCGCGAGTTCTAATTTGGAACATAACCACGGTGTCTCTTCGTTTTGTTCCCGCGCGGTTTTCACACCAGACAAACTATTTTTAACCCGCAGAGTGGATACCTACGTACACGCTAACTAACTATCTACCACTTTCATTCTAGTACTGGCGAGCGAGTAACCATTAAACCTTTTTTTACTGTCTCTCTTACGGTACAAAATTTTCTTCCTTAACACTACTGTTTCTTCCTTAACCCTTTCGTTACGGCTCGATGGAATACAAATTATACTGTCAATACGGCGTGAATTTTTCAAACCATTTTTTTTGCTTATAAGTATTTAAAGTATAAATATACCTTTATGACCTATTTTCATATATCACATTGGTTCTTCTATCCTTTAGCTGTCAGATGATGCATAAAAACTATTATATTTAACAAACGTTCATTATGTAACTCCATACATGTGGTGGCATTGACACATGTGGTTTACAGAAAAATCGCTCCTGTGACGAAACCTAACGATATTTATTTGAATGCTTTACAGATTCCTGTAAATAATACATGTAGGTTGATAAAGGGAATGACTGCACTTCCAATTTCCTACCGTAGATGTCACAATAAGTATTGAAAGTAGCAAAACGATATGTCACGTCAACCGATGTCAACGGTCGGAGAATCTTTGACGTCGTATGCCGACAACAGATGCGAAAGCTTTAACAAACTGTAAAATACTCTCAAAGTATATTATTTAGTTTTTCATACGATCTGGATCTCAGCAAAATTAGAATATATTAATCAAGTAAAACAGCTGGTCTAAAAACTATGACGATACGTGTAAAGTATACACTGCGTAGTTATGTTACGAAAGAGAAACACAGATTCAACAGTGATGTCGGAGATAAATTGAAAAAAAAACATATTTAGTGTTTGATAATTGTGAAAAAAGAAGCCTGACCGACTGAACGCCTGTGTTTCAAAGATTGATGATTAGAAGTGAGATAGTTTGGATCTGGTTGTGAAGGTTTACTTGAGTGAAGCTACCGTACTGGCAAAATGTAGTTGTATCTCCGGCGTAGGCAGTGATGATGGAAGTTGTTTTTGTTCACGTTTTGATGATTGTTTGCTTGCACATTCCACGCAGAAGCAAGCACCTGCCGATAAACAAATACAGGCCTTCGCGCCGACCCAAATTAACAATTACTAAACATCTAACAGTGTCCCCGCTACACAGCTTTTGATAGTGTCGACTGGTTGAGATATATTGGTGTGGTATCGATCGTGGTGACGTACAGTTCCGGTTTTAGGGGGCGGCGAAGTGGGTCGGTGCCCCAGGGCGTCGAATAAGCAAGGGGCGCCGAGGGTAACAAATATTTCTTAGATTGTAAAAAATATAAACTATATGGGACGACAGACAATAAATTGTCCAAGGGCGCCGCAGGGTCTAAAGCCGGTACTGGTGACATATACTCCACCTAGGGAGCACATCGACAAAATATGACTTTTCTACGAGCCCTCTTACTCACACCAAAGAACTTCGAGTCGATTAAATCCAATGCGTCTAGAAAACTAGGCATCATCTATTAAATGCAACGTATGTATCTTTGATATAAGACGAATGATCCGGCATTTTGTATAGTCTCTGTAAATGATTATTGTTCGCTTTAAGCTCTGTGTTAGGTACAAATATGAGAAACACTTAAGAAAATTATCAATATAATAGCGATAAAAAATATGGTACTTTTTACTCCATTTCTTATTTTATGTCATACTCTTCATTTAATTATAACCAGTTAAATCTCCAGTTGTACGATAAATATTCTACTGCAATGTAAACCCCTTACACTAAAGTTTCACCGAATACGTTCTGAAGTCGACTGCTTTTCAGGATGATAACAAGCTTGACATTGCTTGTGTTTCCTAGTACATTAAGGCGCTGTGAACGAAAAAAACTTTTTTTTAGCAGGATGGGTGATTAAACGGTTCTCATTCCCTTGCTTATTTGTTATATTTAATATTACCGGTAGGCATTGCTATGTTTTCCCAGAATCAGTGCTTTTTATTCCTAGATGCCGGCGGGTATAGCTCAATGGTCAAAGCGTTTGCTTTGCAAGCCAAAGGTCGTGGTTTCGATCCCCGACGGAGATTAAAAAAAAAGATTTTTAATCGATTTCTGAGCTCTAAAATACCCCGATTGGTGTGAATTTGATCCCTCACCTGTAAAATGCCAGTCATGGCATATTAATTAAAATTGGTGGTAGACGAAAGAAGTTCCGTGAAGACCACCCATTCATAGTAAATTCCTGTAAATAATGAGGATGATGCGTGAATCTCGGGCTGTAGTCTATGATGTTGGCGGATGAACTCTCCACATGTAGCGCTTAACGATATGTACCATGATAAGCGTCATAGAATTCCACAGATGAGACTTCAGAATTACTATCTGTCGGTATTCTCCTGTATGTGTTTACATGAAAAAAAATACAATCTCAATTTCTTCAAGAAATATTATTGTGGTACAAAAGAAAATCATACTACATGGTATTAGTGTTACGCCATCGACAATTTTATGGGTGGATTAGGTGTAGTAGTAAAATTATAAATACCTACCACTTAAAATTTTAGTTGTTGATTAAACGCATCTAGTTTCAGATCGGTTTGTGCACCAATGAAGATTTTACGTTCCTTCTTCGTTTAATTTTGTAGTCTAAGAAACTCTGTCTTGTCGTATGGATGCATCTTGAAATACATTTACGAGTATATTTTAATCGCTCTTGTAGTATAAACTGAAAATACATTGTTTTTATTTTAACTAATCGCGTTATAAAAGTGTGTATCCGATGTTAAGCAATTATTTTTTTATGATGTTAATAATGGCATTATTGTTTACAACCTATCCAAGATAATTAGATTCGCTACCTACGTGCATAATTTTATAGCCATAAAAGTTTATCGTTAAAATGCTGTGACAGTGTTGCCATGAGTGAAAAGTGAAAAATGAACGAAAAACTTGTGTCCAACATGAATTTAGTTGGTAAGTTGTACATATTTTTATTTATTAACAGTTTAATTTAATTTTAATATATGCAGAAAAAACGATCAAGACTATCAAAGGTAAATAATATAATAGTTTATATACTAACATTTATATTGTAAGCTGGATAAATGGCATTATTGTAAAGGTTTTTAAATATTTATTCACATTCCACATTAAATATTTCATGTTATTTACTATAATAAATCAAACAAAAATATTTTAGATAGTGCATTAAATTTTTTACAACATAATTATATATGCATTATGAATCCTGTATACCTTGGTTTAGTAGATATTCTTATTTTATAGGACGTTGCCCATATCTAAGCTAAAATGAATTGTTTTGACATACATACGTAAGCAACCATTACGAGTCTATGAGTTTTTAAGATATTAAGTTATCGGATGCAAATTTATTCTAAAATTCAAATCTGTTGGTAAATAACCAAAAGATACATTTTTTGGTCCAAACCGTATAAATTTCTGTGGCCTGTATTTCTTTGTTCAGTAACTAATTCATGTTTTTGCCGGTAAATAAAATTAATCGGCAGTAGTCTTAATAAATTGGCGGTATCCACTTTCTTAATATTGAATGTACTCAGTTATGAAATTAAAATGGCAGTGTTGTATTCAATATTGGTAAAAATTAATGTGAAATGACTGAATAACTAACCTTTAAAATGGAAACCTAACGTATTATTTATTACCATTCATTAATTATTTCCTGCCAATTTATTATTTTTGTAGTGCCGATTGATATTTTTTCTTACCTTTTTAGGTATTTATTACTAACCGATTTCTAAGTAATTAGTGCCCATTAAATGAATTAAATCCTGTCAAAAAAATGTTGCCAATTTTACTGGCCTGTGAACTAAAAAAATAGGTCACAGACACATGGTTGTCCCGTTTTTGGTCCTCAGTTCTGTTTAATCAAACGTTCTGCTTTTGTTAAATGAAAATCTGATGTTCAAGGCAGAATTGTTATTTGTTAGGCGTATACCTACGACGTAGACAAACTTACCGACGTAGAAAAACAACCCGAATGAAGAAGATTAACCATTGCAGTTCAAAATAATACATTCAAATTTAAAGAAGGCTATTTGAATAGAGATTGCCATAAATATCCTCGGCTTGGCATTTCACCGGAACGTAGTCTAAAGAGTATTCATGAGTTGAGCTTCTATTCAGGACCAAATGGTCTTTAGGAGCGTCGGGTTAGTCTACCGATTTTCTCAAAAACAAAGCTGATAACAATCGCCTTCATATGCCTGGACACCCGGTGGAAACAATACATATCATGTACTCAGCGGAGCTTTGGATACAGAATTGGATTGAGGCAAGGCAAGAAACATGATAGATTTATTGACTAATGGCTGAAATTTATAGTGAACTTGTGATCCAGATAGGTAGAATAAAAGGTCTATTGACGTTTAAGTATCAGTACTTCAGACGCAGAGTTTGCTTATATTTAAAATGGAAAACTTTAAAACATTCATTGATGAAATCTTCATCTCCATCGTATTGTGCATATGTACTTAAAAATAAATGCAATGCTGCATCACAATTGAGCAATAGTTTGAGGTTATAAAACAGATACGTCACACGTTTAAGCGCCCAGCAACTGTTAAGTAATGAGTAATGGCGTCTATTAGCTTCTTATGTCCGCCATTTCGACATCAGAGTCTTGCAATAGTTATTTTATTCATTGTCACTAAAACCGAATGATAACATGGCCGCGGTGTTGTAATAATTTTTACTAAAATCCAAGGCGACTTATAAAGATGCAACGCCATTAATGAACTCATAATAACTAATATATCCAAGATTTAATGATTGTCAATGATAAAACTTCCATTTTTAAATATATAATAATATTCTAAGTCCTGCACAAGGGCATCGACAATTAGTTGACCATACATCCCGTGGACCTATTACTTAGGGATAAACTATATACAGTGGAACCTCTCATAACGAGCACCCCTCATAACGAGTAATTCGCATAACGAGGAAAAAAAATGTAAATAAATTGCTCCCTTAACGAGCGACATTTCGCATAACTAGTGACGCAGAAAGGGGAAGTAACATAACGTATGACGCACTTGTGAGCCGGGACTTCCGTGTCATTGCGTCAGTCTGTGTTTAGCACTCGTACCGTTAACACGTTAGTGTCGATGTTACCACATATTTTTCTAAGCTTATGCTCAGACATTATTTGCATTTTTTTTGGCAAGTTTGGAGGAAGAGTAGTCGAGCTATCTTCTGACGCAATAAAAGAAATGCTAAAAGCATGGGAAATTCTTTCATCGTACATTGAGAAGCATCATCCTAATAAGGAGGTGGCTATGCGTGCCACAAACTTATTCAATTATAACGCTGTGTCACATTTTTACCAAATTTTACAGAGTCGGCTAAAACAAATCATAAAAAAGTCATAAATTTATAAATTATAAGCAAGTTTCGATTTTTAAAAATGTTTTCATCCAGGTTGTTACGATCTTTAACAATCTATAAGCACGTAGTTTTATTTGAATAAAAGTTAAAATATATATATTTCGCGTGGAACGCATTATCGTGTTTTACATTAATTTATATGGAAAAATTAGTTTCACTTAACGAGTGTTTCACATAACGAGCAAGTATCTAGAACGAACTATGCTCGTTATGAAAGGTTCCACTGTATATTGTACAAAGTACAATGTACATTTAGCATTATCGTCACTCAAATTACTAAAGAAAAAAACTGGTCGGCATAATTTTGACAAAAACAGAACGGTGCTAATATAACGTAATTTGATTATTATCCATATAATAATATATATAATACTCATAAGTCTACGATACACACCCCGTTTCGAACTGTCCCGGTCTATTTTCATGTGAAAAGGCTGTCTCTGAAAGCCAAAATGCGTCGATTCCACAAAGAAAGTCCCATTTTGTGTTGATTTTTAAAATAATTGATGTAGTTATCGATCAAAATAAAATGATAGATAATCAAAAGTTTCAGTGCATGAAATTTTTAATTGTGGGCATCGTGAAAAAACACGTTTTTAAATCACAGATTCGTCTACTACATTCGCTACTTAGCTGGAGCAAATGGTTACTGAAAGATCTACCTTATAGTTTTGTCAGATTCCATGATACTTCCCTCACTGTTAAGTCTTAATTAACCACGTTTCCTCGCTCAGATACATACTCGTATCTCTTCCTCGATCTCAAGCAAAGGGTAACGTTCTTACAAATCTTTTATGTTAACATCAATAACAGTTACTAAATGAAAATTCTATATCTTTTAGTGGTCATATTATCCATATTGCGTGCAATTTAACTATGAAATATATAAAACTACCTTGAATGGTGTAAGTGTAATCCATAACCCTTTAAAATGTATATGTAAATTTAATGAAAATTCTGATTTAAACAAGGTGGTGGAAAATGCAGACCGCCCATCTGGTGTCCGAACTAGACCATAAATTATCCGGTTTTCGGTTTTTTGGCAGGTTCGTAAACCCGGGTTTTCGGTTCCAGTTTTACCCGGCACGGAAGTCTAGGTGGTGCCAATACTTTGCTTTATTAGAGACCTATCCATTCGGGCACTTACTGCCTTGTGTCAGTGATCAGTACCGTCACTGCCATGTCTCGCTGCCGGCAGTGTTTCACTGCTCTACGAGTAGATCTGACCCAGTTCTTCGCCGCTTCTGTCATGTGTACTGAAGTGGACAAAAAGGGACAGTTGTTTATGCTCGCTTCATTATTGTTTTTCTGTTCTAACAATATTTGTTGGGCGTGAATTATATATTATGATTGTGGTTAATGAATTAAATAAGATTTTGGGGTATTGGAGCAGTCGATCTAAGTTTGACGAGAAAGGTTTTCCTTTTTATTTCCTAGGCTCTTCCTTCCACTCATACTTCACACAACTTTGTCATACTTTCATGCATAAGTAGTAAGGATGCTGACGGATATGGTCGCAAGGTTAAGGCGATCGACTTTCACGCGAGAGTTCTCGCGTTCAAATACCGAGGAAGAAGGCACACAAATCTGTCACGACTAGCAACGATCTTGCACTTGATTCCATTCGTAATTGGTTGTGTGATTGACTGCAAGATGGCGATCACTCTTATGCAACCAATAAGTAAGATCGCGTTCTGTATGCCAGTTCATATAGATCTCGAAGTAAATGCTAACTATTATTGATTGTAATTTTAGAATTAATATTAATTTAAAAAATAATAAATAAAAATTATAATTATGCAGTTTCACCAAGTATTGTCAGTTGATAACCTTAATGTTATTATTGATTTGCTTAATTTATATTATTTAATTATCATTATGTATGCCAGTGTTAGACAGTTTTAAGTAAATCAATTTAAAAGTATGCTAAATGATGGAAATTAATGATCTGTAACTGTTACAAAGTAAAGTAAAGTATAAATCAAAGTAACTTATCTGATTGTCGCAAATTTCGGAGTTGATACATGTTACCTTTGGCGTGCATAATTGATCCCACACGTGATTAGATCATCACGCATGGTTACGCATCAATGGACGCCCAGACGTCATGGAGCACTAACCAAGGTTGCTGACTATTGATACAGAGCTATCGGAGTGAATCTGCAAACGTTAATGTGCGACTTGGTGCAGCTGACCTAAAACACACGGGGACGGACTGCATGCCGATATATACAATTATTGTATACATGGCTTAAAAAAATATCTGGTGTATTTGGTCAAATACTGTGTGGAATGCATTTCATTCTTCCATAGGGATATTACCCAATCGTCCTCGTCTCTAGGTTGAATCTATGACCACCCGCGCCTGTATAGGCGAGTGCTTATATATTCAAAAACATTGTATGACTACGAGCCCCGATAAACTTTAACTCACGTCTTTCAATGTTTGTGAAATGAGCATTATTTATAAAAAAACGTATATTTTTGCTCGTGAGACAGAGATTTTAAAAATGGTCTTGCAATCTAATAAAAAATGTAAGGAATCGCCTTCTTAGCTTCTTACGTCTCTTTAGGCACCGATTTTTACTTCCTCTTGCATGTTAGCCTACACATTATTTAGTAAGTTTCACTGCAGTCGTCATTTATTCACTAGAAACTATACGACTATACTAGAAAATAGCTCCGATTTATATGCGGAATTCTGTTACAGCGTTTTCGTTTGTTGAATGGGTTATGTACTCGTACATCCCTAAGAGCAAAATTCGTGGTAGGTTGTACTCATAATACTCATAATGATGAATTTGAGTGATCAGCACATGCTTGGTTCTAGTTAATTATGTAACAAGTCCGGCCCTTCTTGCATTATTGGTAGCATTGCTTATTAGGTACCTAATGTGGATTGTGTATTCGAAATGCATCAGCCAATAAATGAGTTTATTGTCGTAAACAATCAACAAGTCACAATACCGAGCAAAAGCTGGCAACACCACAAAGCAATAATTAAAAATGTACGAGCATCAAATGTTTGTGATTAACATTTGTGGAATATGCAAAACTCTCTTGTTTGACATCGTTTATACGTAATTAATTAGTTTCTTTTTCATTTCCAAGCTTTCCGTTCCCTAAACACAAAGCAATTGTTAAAAGTTTTAACTTGTAATATAAGGAAAAGTTCCTTGTTCATTGTAATCATTCTACCCTTGATGTTATTGTACCACACCTACAATGACAATTTTCAATGTTTTTTTTGAGTTTTATTTTTTTATTTTTACGTAGTTATAATATACTCCTTTAGACAGGTTTAAAAATAATATCATCCATTAATTATCCGTCAATGTAATTTAACTTCTGCTGAGTATTCACGCATCAAACATTAATATAACAGCGAAATGTTTCATAAGGGACCACATGATAGCTGACAAGAAAAAAACCTTGATAATTATAGTAACCGAAATCAAACAAGACTTTGGGCGCGGATAGTACTAAGAAATGGACGAACGCTTTTGAGGACACTTGGTGTTGTTTATTCGGTTGAGCCCCTGCTAAGACAAAAAAGTCTAGGGATCAAAAGCACCAGGCTAATCACCCGATATCCTTAAGACAATGGCTGATTACCAACGCTTAAAACATATATATTCACCTTGATTTCTCGTCCTAAAAGACCGTCGGGAATAAAACTTAGTATGTGGATATCTGGCGGAGTTCGCTCCTCTAACTGAAGTATATGATCGTCACAAACTGCCGCCATAAAGCTATGTCAGCGCCTATGGTAATCGCATCATCCCATATCAGTTATGTCTTTCGGAATTCCGCCGAGTCCATTATATGTATAGTTCTAACGGCGTTCCTGTATTGTGCGAGCCCGAGAGCTTGAAGTATATGTCCCAACCAGATCTATCTTCGTCTCCTAACGTACTGTAACGTAAAAGGCTGCTTTATCCGCTACCTCACGTCAAGTCAAACCATGACAAACCAGGCACCAGCTTTCAAAAGCTATTTGTCGGCTGTATTAGCTTTTGATGAGATGCTTGGGGCGTGGCAAGGATTAACTAGCATTATTTAAATTCAGCTAACACAGCTGTTTTTTTGCCAAAGTATTACGATTGTATTGCTCAGATAGGTAGCAGATATGGGAGATGAATACCTCTAATATTTCAACAAAAGTGAAATTTACCAGAATACCTAAAACGGTTTCGGGTCCGTCGACCGGCCGCGAACCGCGGACCTCGTCACTCAACAGCCACAAACAATGAATTAAAAAAAGTACTCGAATCAAAACGGAACGCTGATTCGAAACTGTCATGGCGGATTATCAGGAGCCGCGGACCATAACGCCCCGGTATCGAGAACTGATGACATTTTATGCAGTAAAGTCACAACTCTCATTCAGACGTATTCTCAAGAAATTTAGTGACGGGAAATAAAAAAAAATCTCGCAAACACATACAAAAATACCAGCAGGCGGTAATGGACAAATGTTTTTAGTATTGGAATATCTTCCCAAAGAACACAAATAGTTGGTGACTTAAAAAATACATATACGAGTTTATCCAATCTATTCTCTTAATGAGATGAAATGAAAATATATTAGTACTCTTAATGCATTAAGAAGAACTTAATGGACCTCTGGCAACTCTTTTTTATCGCTTGAGGTGAATTGTACTTCCCATTTATTTTTGAACTGAATTCTATCAAGTGTGTCGCTGAAAATACAATAACAATTAAAATCGAATAAGTTCTAAAAAGGGCACCGTTACCTTTCACGTAAAATTTACACGTTTTATTGTTATTTTTTATCATTTAAAAATAGGACCTCACAAATGCGTCTGGGGCCTACAAAGTACTTAATCTGCCACTGAATTTTGTGAGCGATTTATATGACAGTTAGGAGGACATCTAAATGATACACGTGGAAGTGTGGATTTTTCAATGTCATTAAACGTGAATGCTATGTAGTCTAATGACGTTAACAGACCAACATGCCACGTGCAGCGTTTAGCTATTCTTTCAATGGCAAGGCTCATAGAATCTTTATATACGATTTCTCTTACACTAATAAGCTACGTCAATTTTATGAATTTGTAGCTCAAGATATCGTGCAGTATTATTTCGTTGTCATGACGACGCTTTGTTAAAAAGAGATAGACCCATACATAAATATTGTACGTCTTAGTCCCTCTGAAAATTGAGCAATTTTGCAATTTTGCAGTGACATATGTTTTATCTTTCGCTTGAATACCCATTAACGATTTTTATTTTTTTAAACTAATATCTCTGTATTGAACGAATATCATGAATTTCAGGTAATAACTATTTCATCAGGTGAACCTAAATAATTAATTGACGTCCGAGAATGGGCCGCGTAGCGACAGGTTCAAAGCCCATTGTACAATTAATCATATTATTTTTGATATTGATGCAAGTCGGAAGTCTTCTGCAATGAATTGATGTTTCTCGTCTGTAACAAAATGGATCTTTCGATTTGAAATATTTTCGCTCTCTGTGACAACCTGCACCGCGGTGATCGTGCGGAACAGGCAATTGCTACTGGAATGACGTAGGGTTGACAAAAATAATTGTAATGTAATAATACTTTACTTGAGAATAACTGGGATGGTGCCTGTGGTTATATACTTTAATTTGAATTACATTCAATTAATGACAGGCTTCAATTAAAAATATGTATCAATATACTGTGTGCTAAATATCTTGTCGTCATCATCATCAGCCTGTATCCGTCCACTGTGTACGTAAGCCTCCCGCATGAGTCTCCATCTTCTTCGATCCTCTGCCTTCCTCATCCAGCAAAACGTTACCCACAATGTTTAACATGCGAAATGTTATTCGGATTTAATATAAAATATAGAAACAAAAATACAATTTGAATATCGTTGTTCTGAAATTTGAATTGCACCACTGATTTAAAGGTGTAAAATTTACGGTATATGTGGGGGATATACACTTATAATAATACATCTAATACCTTTTGTAATAACGCTGACTTCGAATAAGTCCAAAAACCATTTAATTGTCAATTGTAGTAATAACCTCAAAACTGTATGATGCTAAAAGTCTTAAAAGATTATTCCTATTGGTCCATTTGAATTTAATGGGCTCACACTTTTCTTTTTCGAGTTCTGGGGTAAGCAGCAAGAATAAATGAAATACGTGAATAATAAATTATACTGCTGAAAAATTGGATTTTAAATTACAGTACATATATATAAATTCAATATTGTACTGTGTATTTGAATTGTGTAAAACATAAAAGTCGAAGAAAATAATAATTTTATTTTTGATACCGATTAAAAGATATTTCAATATATAATATAAGCACTGACAACACCGTCATGAGTTTAACGTACATAGTTACATATAATATTGTATAAACATTTATATAACATAGACGAGTATTGTAAAAAGTCTTTGTAAATTGTGCAGCCCTGACTGTAAAAATAACGTCTTGGTGGTTTTGCGGAGAAAAGACTTCTGTGAGTCTAAAGAAGTAACCGGCTGGTAGACATTTTTGTTTCGAAAGTCCAAATCTAATTTTGAACAGATTTTTTGCAACTCGCCAGCAGAATAGAAAAACAGCCATCGACAAAAAGATAATTTAAAACAAATAAATAGCGCATACCTACCTGTGTGATAATTACGAGAATATTTTTTGCCGGGTAAAAGAACATGGAATATTTAATTAAAAGGCCGGCGTCGTTTGACAGAATCATTTTCAACGTGGAAAAATGTTTTTGTACTGTCGCCATGTCAGCTCCCAGGTGGGAGCATATAGTTAGACTGACTTGTAATTCGAGTTGAGACTACTTCACGTCCGCTTTACTCTTAATTAACGCAGAATAATATTATTGCTGAAAGATTTATATTTTAAATAATAGTGTAGAATAAAATATTAACATGTACAACTCAACAGCTTTGAAAAAATATCAATGATCTCCAATTTCAATTCTGGTTGCACTTCGGTTACCACACCACTCCTTCTACAGAATACAATGAGAGAGGTTGATACTTTTAAATATCTCGGCTCCGCGAGACGCCAAAACTGAATCCGACGTGGAGCATAGAATAAATACAGGATGGCTGAAATGAAGGTCTTTCTTTGGGGTTTTGTGTGATAGCAAGATTCTAGTTTGGACCAAAAGTAAAAACTACAAAACTGCTGTAAGGCCAGCTATGCTTTACGGATCGCAGTGATGGACCCCGCTGAAACGCGACTTGGATAGGATTTACGTGGCAGAGATGAAGATGTTGAGGTGGGCAAGCGGTGTGACTAGAGTGGAAATAGTTCGAAATGAGCATATTCGGGACTCATTTCGCGTGGCCCTATACCTGAAAAGATAAGGGAAAACCGCCTAAGATAGATCTGAAAACTTTGGGCTTGACCGAGAATGCAGCGCAGGGCAGGCATAGAATGTGCACAAGCAGAGCCGACACCAGATGATGGGAAATGGCGAGGCTAAAGGAGAAGATCAATGATCACATTATGTTAAAACATGTGCTCTCGTCCGATTACTGAAATTAAGCATAATTAGGTGCAATTGGACAGTGATTAGATGGGTAACCGCCTGGCAAAACTGTGTGTCGTGTAGTGTTTTAAGCTACCTCTTATGATCAAAAGGTCTTGGCAACGGCAGGGTCGGGATGGTCATCATTTCTCTTTGAACATGTTAATTAGCAAACCTCTAAAAATGCCTCAGATACTATCCAGTTAAAGAGGGGATAAGTTGACGTATAATATTATTGCGTCTTTCCACAAGGTACTATTTTAAGAGTGTAATACAACACCGTCATAGTTTTTCTGCTTGTTCGTTTTCTCGTCGCAACGGCTCGTTGGTTTTTCGAAAATTGACGTTTGCATGCTTGAAAAAATAATCAGATAATTGATTTAATGAATGCTTAGATTCGCTACCACATTTTATTCCCGCTATCTGATTATATAAATTACACAACGCAAAACCCATGCACTTATTCCACGTTGACATACCTACCCTTCGAAATATGATTTTTTATCTATTCATAGTGAAATATTTTCTTAGGTTTTCACGGCCAGATTTGATATTCTGGCATTTAAATCATCACTAAGTCATCAACCCGGAAGAAGACCCCTGCAGTTGCGCTCAAAATATTGGAAAAGAGTCATTCGCCACACGCGGCTAAGACCAAAAGTCACAATATCATAATGAAATATTGTTTTTGTAAATGTTACATTTTTCATCTTGGATATGATAATAAGGTACTCGTGTTGTATTTGTATTTTTATATTTTCTGGAAGTAATAATTCTAATTATTTTTGTTCCAGGATTTATAAACTGCAACGCCAACATACAGTCTCTTTCTCACCTACATGGAGGTAAATCTAAATTTAAAATATTTTTTTAAACATTAGTATAAACATAGGTATATATATTCTCATCACTTTGATATTCGATTCCAAATTATATAAAATTATGTTTTTAAATTAATTTTAATCATTGTTTTAATGTAAATAACGATCAGTAGTTTTAGTAAAGGGGATTATGGTTTCAAGTTAATTTTTGGTATTGTCATTTACAAAATCATAGAAAAAGTACTTAACGTGTACTCCCGCCTTTAACACAGCACACGTGAATTTCTTTACCTTACTTTTTTAAATATTCTTACCAATAACATTTACTTGTCTTAAAAGTCTTTATATTGTGAATTATAACAATATAACTAATTTTCTTCGTAGTAGTATCAATCCGGTGGATTGGTTTGCAGCAACAGAATCTTGCATCTCGATCTCCATTCCTCTCGGTCCTCCGCAACCCTTTTCAGCTCAGCATAAGCGCTACAGTTCATGTCCTCGAATACTTGCTGCAAATACTCCCGTCTAGGGCGTCGTTCTGCAGTAATGTTCGAACATTCCAGGTGGCATATCTTGTTGGCTGAAGGTTTTTCTTATTTGTCTTGGTTGTTTTGTCTCGAGCAGTCCCCACCCGGAGATCCGATTGGGGGACTATTTTATCTCCGGAAAATTTTACTTGAGATGCAATAATTTTTTTGCTGATACGTGGGATGTCTTTAAGACCTTTAATGTGGTATTTTCCCCTTTACCTTTAAAATATTCTATTGTATAACTAATTATACAATAGAATATTAAACATGAACCCTGACTATATTACGAAATAAATTATATTTTTTTGAATTCAGGCTTATATCTAAAAGTTAAAATCACTAAAATCAGTAAATGTTGGAACAAGCTATTAGTTGGTATTGTGGCTTTTTGATTTAGCCATGCGTGGCGAATTTCTTTGCACCAATATTTCGACCGTTGCAGGGGTCATCTTCAGGGTTGACGATTTTATGAAATATTGGTGTAAAGTAATAAGACAAACACGGCTAAACCCTAAAGCCACAAATCTGGCCGAGAAAATGTACGAAGTAATTTAAGCTATTAGTTATATGCGGCAAACGTAAGGAACGTTAAAAATATGTTTTTTTTAGGTAAATATTAATGTAAATTATATAATAAATTAATAAAAATCTTGTAGTGAGTATTGAGATAATATTATGCTACCTTAAAAAACGTTATATCCATCTCTCATATTGGAAATGAGTTATTCTCTTGATATGATCCACCATAAATGAAGTTATTTTGTGTAATAAACCATTAAGCCAATTCATTGAGATGTTTCAAACAGTAATGAAAATTGAATTTATTTTTAAAATCAACCAAAACAATTTTAGCTATTCTAGTTGTCCATTGAAGAAAATGTTATTTTTCGGAGCATTGAGATAGAGTGGGAAAAATACAATAATTCCCACACGCATTGGAAAAAAAGAGACGACACTACGAGAGGAGGCGTCTTACCATTTTATTGTTCTACGATCAAACTGAAGGAGACACACTGCGAGGAAAATTGATCAAATTTAATGAGAGAAAGCGAGACAAAAGAAAAAACGTCAGTTTGTGTCATACACACGCACATTTTATTTCAATCCAGTGACTCTAAATTTTTTATTATTAGATTGTATCTATAATTATCAGAAGTTAAGCAGGCACACATTTTCTTTCCCAAGAGTAATACTAACTTGCCAGAGACAATGCCTCTTGGCAGAGGAATCAGATTGCTCGACAACACCGCCTCGAATTGTTAAATGTGATATATTCTACGCCAGTTCATACATGGGCTCCTCGAATTTGTTGGGGACATTTTGTTGCTTGCCTGGCTTGATTTTTTTTAATTAAAAAAAAACTTAATTTCAAATACCTATTTTTGATGGTGTCACGACCTATCGCTTCCAGACACTTCGTTAAACTTCTCATCGCTAACGACGTGAGGTGCACTGGACGTCAGGTGCATGGGACATTTGGTGCATGGGACAACTGGTACACTGGATATCTCGCTTACCTAACCTAACCTAACCTAAGTATTTGTCCAGTGATCGTAAAGTCCAGAGATCCATAGGACTCGTTAACGAAATAACTTAGTTTAGGTTAGGTTAAGATAGCGAGACATCCAGTGCACCAGTTACCCCTTGCATTAGATGTCACGTGCACCAGACGTCCAGTGCGCCCCACGTCGTTACCTATGAGTCGTTGAACGAATTGTCTGGGAACGAAATGCAGCGGAACCATTCTTAATATATTTTTTCTTGTCGGTTTATTTTATTTCATGAACGTAATAAACTAAATATTTTAATATTTCTGAAAGGATTAAAAAAATGAATTCAGGAAGTCTACCTGGAGCTACAGATTTTGGGGTTCTATTGCATGCATTTTATTTACAATTTATTTATAAATTAAACAAAATAATGCCAGTATAATACATGTTGAGAAAAAATGGTTTAATGCGCAGGGAGAACGAGAAAGCGTACGGAAAAGCTGTGAAAGAGCGAGATCGCTGCGTACTCCCAAGGACGGGCGCGGGAAAATTTCCTTGGCAGACAGAGATGGGACTAGGGAAAAGCTGCACGGTTTACTGTGCATTAGAGCGGGACAACTTAGCCATATCAGCTCAGATTTTCCCAAAGTCAGCGGCCGTTGAACTCCCACGTGGTCTTTCGCCCAGTTATCAAAGTCAAAGGGAGATATCGCAGGCTCAATAACATAAGGGCGTAACTTATCCCGATGTCTAAACTTCAATCTATTGAACACAAACGTTCACAAGGTTCGCCAAGCCTGTTTTATTGTGAGCACTACCCATCCTAAAATATCAAGAATTGGTCTTACCTGAACATTCAAATCAATATCAGCTCGGTTCCAAAGAGACATTACAATGTTGCCAATAATAATAAATACGAATATAAGAGAGTAACATGTAATATTTAAATTCTTCGTTTTTTTTTTGCAAACAATAAACATCTAAATTTGACATTTTAATTTTTAGCGATGGTGTAATAGTTTCGATGGAATATTACGAGTATAATAATTGATAAGCTGGCAAATTTGATAATATATTTATTTTTTAAAACACGGAAATGCTGTGTGTTTATCGTTGTTAATTGAGGTCAGTTACAAGTTTTGCAAAAATGCCTATTCATTATCTGTATACTGATATTGCACTTATTTATCAATAACATTATGTATTTTGCAAGCTTTTAAATACATAAATAGCAATTATTGTATATTACAATCAACATTTAAAACACTGTAGTATTTAAACATATTTTTATCGAATTTATCTTTCTACATAAAGTACATTGTGCGTGTTAACAAGCTAATCTAAAAAGTAAGTTTATAAACTCTAATGTAGAATTTAATTGTTATACTCAATGTGAATGTCTTAGTGACGACATGTTCCTTGCTTTAGGTATATTGTGCTACAGAAATAAATCCATACCCTGCGCATTTGCTACCCTGAAAGATCGTGCATTGTTATGTATTCAGTATAACTTTGGCATGTGAAGCTGACTTTTGATGGGATTTGGATTCGTAAACTGAATCTTGTGGTTAGTTGTGATGTTAGCTGTAGGTTCAAAATAAGTTATGAAAGTAATAATTTATAATTGTTTCATTTGATATATCCGTATTTAAAAACGTGGTAAAACTAAAAAATGCTGTATTTTTAAATAAACGTCTCTATTTATCGTCTTCAATGGTAATAATATTGTATATTTAATACTCAATGGCATCCTCATCAAAATACTTGCCACCACATTAGTATTTTTTAATATATAAACACACAAGAGAGTAAAAGCTGAGGATCTTGCTCATCCACAATAAATTTGTTCATGTAAAATCACAACCCTGATTAAGACATCGTCCATAAAGTGCTTAATTAATTAACTGTTACGTGGAATAATATAAATTAAAGCGATGTTTTATTTTTATAATAAGAAACTGTAAATTTTAACCTATATCTACATAATTGATATACCAATAAAACCCCCCCTCGCATATGTTTATTTATGAGACTTACTTATATTAGATAAGAAATCATAAACTTATTTGTTATCTAGTAGCGGTAGTAAGTAGGCAGGTTGAAGTATACACTTGTTCTTGGGAAACATACCTGCCTCTTATCACCGAGCATATGTGGCGTAGCAGTCAACGCGTACGGAAAGGCAGCAGAAACTAGGCATATACTATTTAAACAAGCCTACGGGATACTTCGGTGTGAAAAGCAAGATACTGTTTTACCTATAAAGTTTAGATAAATAATGTACAAAAAGAACTTCGTATACTTATTTAGGATCATTGGTTCAACGTTGTTCAGTCAGTGTTGTGACACCGTAAAGAAGTAGCAACTCTCTTGCTCATGAAATAATATATCAATGGTCCTGGAATTAAATCATGATGATGAATCCAGGTGTTTACCCATTTATAAATACCTTTAATTGACATATCTCTATCGATGCGATCGAGATCGACCAGGTGTTATGTTGTCGGATGAAAATTACACATTTCTACCAACAGTGTTAAGAAATGCTTAAAATAGGCACCGATATAGAGCCCACTGATGAGATCTCTTCATCACCACCTGGTAGCATGGTGTGGTACCTGTAGTGGGGTACGTGAGACGTCAGTCAAACGCTTCTTTAGTGCGTTTTTTTAATCTCTTATAGTCATTTTTAAGACAAAAACTATTTTTCTATTAAAGAAATATAAAATTATTTCAAATTTTGTTTACAAAGAAGCACTAAAAACACTAATGTTTTTTTATAACAAAACATTGAGTGCTGTTTACACGTTACCTTTTCATGTACTCTTTACATTTTTGTTGCGTGCTATTTAAGCAAAGACTCCTCTGTATATTGAATTTAGAGGCGTTTCACGTTATAATAAAACGCTTAATTTGTAACGAATGTAGGTCTAGAAATGCGGAACGTTGCGCTAATTGGTTCAACCGGGATGGAGACGAAATTTGCAGGTGACCTAAATACAGGGCACAACTAGCCAGATAGCAGGCGGCCGGGTTCCGCGTCGCTGTATATCACGGGCCACTAACATTGCGGCAAAAAGCGGGAAATGCCCTAAAGGGGGGAGGCAGCACAGGGCAGAAACACTGGGTCGATAGAAGCGGTGCAACTCTGCAATGGGCGTGACCCAGTTAGCTATAGACATGTCAAACAGCTATATTATACTTTTTAAATATGTTTATACCTACCTCCTTTTTTATTATTGTAAGGAGCAGTTGGCCAAACTGCAGAACAAACAAATGATTCCATATGGACATATATTTGTTTTCAAACACTATTTTTACATGCATTTTATTAGTGGGCGGATCATTTGGATTAACTGCAGTGCAGTACGTACAAAATTGGATGATACATATTTAATAGTATTAATTATTATAATATCCGAATAATCATGAAATAACCTTAATATTTTTTTTTCTTAATAATTGATATTTTAATTATTAGTCTGAAAATGATATGTCATTCAAATATCCCAGGAATCTAGGTATGCAATAAAATATATAAAAAAAAATACAAGAATACTTTGTAGTTATATTATGTTTTATCTAAAACATTTTATTATTCAAAACTTTAGGCCTCATGGTTCAATCGTTATAATTTCAAATTTGCCAGCTTGGGTTTTATTATTGGTCGTGATTGGGTCGCGTAGTGACTAGGGGTGAAGTCCTAGTCAGTTTATTATTGTAGTCGAGCGCAAAGTCAGTGTTGCGGTGGCACGTTGAATTCGGGTTCGCGTGACTGCTGTTGTAAATTATTATTATTTTTTTTATATAAATTCCATCATTATACTCGAGAAAATGTACCACGATCCCTGAATATTTACCTAAATAACCAGCTCTTTATTAAAATGTGTCATATTTCACTAATTTGTACCTTGTAACGACGTTAGATGATTTAAAATATTTTATTAACTTAAACATAAGTTCAGTTTCTAGTACATAAATAATAAATAGTTATTTAGGTAAACGGACAGAATAATGCTACAATTTGTTGTGTTTAATAGCAATAACATTATGATACATGATTTTTTCGAAAGTGGCAAATATCAGGTATATAAATGAGAAATTGGTTTCATACTTAGAATCGACTAATAACTTACGTATTTATCTAGTTTTTACATTATTTTCATTTTATATTTATTTCATTATAAATAAGTATTATTTTGGTCTTCTTCACGATATTGTGGAGGGGATGGTTGAGGGTAGAAACTGTAGAGGGCGCCCTAGACGGGAGTATTTACAGCAAGTATTCGAGGACATGAATTGTAGCGCTTATGCTGAGCTGAAAAGGGTTGCGGAGGACCGAGAGGAATGGAGATCGAGATGCAAGATTCTGTTGCTGCAAACCAATCCACCGGATTGATACTACGAAGAAGAAGTATTATAATAATATATTTATGTAGTATTAAAGTACTCGAATTTAAAAAATATATAACCAAGAATATTATATGTATTCACTATCCATGTCGCATTTTATTTCAAATATTGTTTTCTACATCGGTTTAAAGCAAAGAAATGTTCCTTAACCACTTACTTTTTTAAAACCCTTCAAAAAAGGAGCAGGTCTATTCAACAACGTGACAGAGAAACTGATATGGATTTTTTGTGTTCCAGTCGTTGCTCTAGTGGTAGTTGTTAGTTGTGAATGAATAGTGTGCGTACCACAGGCCACAGCTCGTATCATTATTATGTGTCGTCGCTTTATTACTGGGAGCAAATTATCATCACCAGCAAACTAGCAGCTTCCGTCCTTGTTGCATCACTTACCGTGTGTGCTGTGTACCTACCATATTATATGGTACCTACCCACCATAGTCCGCTTACATCGGTCTACTTCTATCGCTAACCAAAGTGAACTCTCAAGGTATAAAAAACTCAAATCTACTTCAACATTTCAAAAGTTTTTACCTTTATCACCTTTTATAAGTCAGTCACAATTAGAACAAATAGTTAATTTCAGGGCTGTGAACTTTTAACTTCTTCTTTCAACAAGTTGTCAACCTCATAAAGCCGCAAATAAGTTTACATGTAAAACTCTACTCAGTTTTAGTACCTAACTCTATGGATCCATTAAATTATTTAATATGTGTGTTCTCGACGAACTTTCAAGACGACGAGGGTTCGGGAAATTTAAATAATTTAGAGATCTTGGAATCTGTAAAAAGCCTTTTGCTACTTCCCGTTGGACATTGCGAGAGAGTCTCATGGCTATTTCTGTACATTATTTATTGGGTGTTTGTTTGTATGCTTTGTGTGTTTGAGAATCGAAGTGATCTTGAATCGATGGAAATCTTTAATGGCTTTAGATTATAAAAATGAGTCAAATTCAAAGACTTGGGAGAGCATTGGAAAGTCTGCCTGGGGAAAGAAGACACAGGCAAATCCGTTCGTTGTATATCAATATTATATTGTGTCAAGCATTTGGAAATGTTTGGGTAGAGTTTCACAACCATACGTACCCTCATGGTAACGCTTATGGACATGTGCCGCACAACAGTAGTGATATATGCTACACAAATATATTTAAAAAAAACGGAAGAAATGAATATGAGTATGAATTATCTGATGTAAACGCACCTTTGAATGCATTTCGAATACACAAATTATTTAGAAAGAGTACCTGCAATCTGTATAGTTGATGGTAGACATTTTATTACAATACAAAATTATCCTAACTTGATAAAGATATATGAATTTTTTAATTTTTATTAGAATATTATTTTATTATTTCAATATTCTAATCTACTTTTATAGATCATTGACCATATTACAATATTATTATTAATTAAATATACATATACCATACATAAAATTCTTTTTTCAACGCGAAATAATAAAATAATATTCTAATAAAAATTAAAAAATTCATATAATAATGTCTCCTTGAGACAATATCAAGAAGGTAAAATTATTCATCAGTAACACAGGTAAATGATTGGTTATAAAGTCCAAGTCGGAACTATAAGTAATCGTTTCTCATCCATTCAGTCTATAGTTTGGTTCGAGACCCGAGTGGTACTTACTAAAATAAATAGACTGTCGGAAAGTAATAATATTAAGCTTGTGAATAAATGAAGACTGATTGAATAATAATAAAAATATACATACTTTGAATATATACTATAGCGACATCTATCGTACGATGATAACAATGATATAAATACTAGTTTCAACGCGAGTAGGTCTAGGCATAGCAATGGCTCAGTTTGCCGAGCGGTATGAATACCTGGGCATAGTTGGTTTCCAAGGTCCGCGGTTCGCATCCCGCTTCTGCCGTTATTTTTGTGCTTGGATTGACGCGTTGAAAAAAGAATTTTATGTATATTTAATTAATATTGATAAAGATAGGTTCTGCTCTATGTAAGGTATTGAAATACTCGTATCAAAGGAAAGGATATACCTTAACATTTAAGTAATAGACATTACATATCGACAGATGACAGATTCTTTATAAATATCAACCAATAAAGAGCCGAATAATTTCAATACTCTTCAATATAAAATAACCTTAGAACTTCCCGTTTTACAATTACAAATTATCGTACTTCTTACTATTTTTCATTAATTTTATTTCTGAAGTTTATAATATGTATTTTAATATTTTTTGTAAATGTTTACGTACTTTATTAATAATTATGTGTCGCTCTTAGTGCAAAAATGGCACTGCAATACAAGACTTTATTTTTCTTACACAAATTCAAGCATAGCGCACGAGCAATACGCTATGTTACAACAACAGATAAGAAATGTAATACGGCTATGATAGTAAAATTTACATATGCTATATGTTCATCACTTTTTGATTATACCTGTATTTTCCTATATGTTCTATAAGAAATATTTTGTTAATGTTTCACTAACGTAACATCACTAACTTAGCCTTGTGCAATAGAGCTATAAATACAACAAAACAAAAGTTGCGTCTGTGTTAAACAATGGAGCATTTTTGTTGGATAGAAAACAAAACTGGTGTTTTATGCACACATATCAAGCCGTAATCGCCTCCTATTACACTCAACCTTGGTGTGAAATAACAACAGCGACATATATTGTTTATTTTATGCTAAATGCAAAACATGGATGCCAACTAACTGGCCATGACTGGAAAAGCTATATTCAATTATTATAAAAAAAAAAACACAATTAATTTCAGGTTTTATTTAGGTTAATATATTATGTTTTCTTTCATGATAGTATGGTTATTTATTATTTTTTAGATGTATGCGAACGTATTTATTTAAATAAACGTATAACTATGAACAATATGAATTATCAATTCGAATAATAATATAATAATAAGTGTGGTAAATACTTCTCTGTACTATTTATTTAGTGGCAGGGGTAGGCTGGAAAAATTCACGTGAACGAGCCCTTTGTTACGTTGAGTAGCAAATAGTATTCTCAGATCAAAACGGTAAAAAAACTATACTTTATGATAGTTATTTATAAAATAGGCAACTATTAGGCAACATCCGATTATTTTATACTGTCGCATATACTCGTACTTTAACTAAAGTGATTCCTTAACAGCTTCGTTTTTGCAAGAACAGGTGGTATTAAAAATCCACAGACAGTGTTAATATGATAATGGCTATGTAAAACTATATTTTTATCCGAAACCAAAACTAAATTTATATTTGTGGCTAATTAATTATATGTGATGAATTTACAAGAAATTATTTGACATTTTTAATGTTTATAAATTAAATTATATTGTTATAATTTACTTTGAGATCTAATCGAGTAGGCATGCATTGTCAGACCAATTATTTTATTAAGGGCTCATCATGCGCGTAGTGCACGTGAAATCATGGTCCCCGTGATAAAAAGTAAATAATTAATGTGATTCACCTTACTTACAAAAAATTAATGTCATTTTTAAGTGAATATATTTTTATTTAATTTTGTTATTTTAAGGTTTGCAACCTTTTTAAAGCGTTCTTGGTTGAGAGTCTATTGTCCTGCAAAACAAAAAGGATTTACATTTTGAGTTACTATTAAGTAAATAGAAGTAGACAGTGCCCTAAAATACCTACTTGTTATTCAAAGATCTCAGTGCCAAGCGGCTCCAATGGAGTTTCTTTCTTATTTTAATTTAGTAAACAAAACAAAAATATGACAACATATTATTCACAAGTAACGTTTTTTGTCTAGTAAACTTATTACCTACATTTCCGTAACAATGCATCAATTTATCCGCACGTTCTTCTCTTATGAATAATTGATAGGTTTTTTTTAAAACACAAAATTTGTAAATGAGGAGGATCGTTTAAAAATATATTATTTAATACCGCATTTATATGAGAGGAAACCTTTTTTGTACTTAGATAAGCGGATACAAATGTATGAAAGATGTGCAAAGATTTATTTCTTTATTAATTTCTTAGCATTTGTGTGACATCTTCTACTCTCAAGCTTTATTGAATATACAATGAGTATTATTATAAAATGTAAGTATATACTCACTATTGTAAGTGTGTAGATATTATATTATGTACATAATGTGTGCTTTTGTACTTTTAAAGTATTATGCTAAAATATACCTTTAAATTATTAAAAAAGGTTTTGCAATTTTTTAATATAATAAAAAAACATTTAAAACATAAATTATATTTTTATATTGTTAATTTTATAGTATATAATATTGACAAATAAGTTTTATAATATTATTCGTAAAATATATAATAATTCGTAAGTGAAGCTATATTAATCATTTTATTTAAACTCATCCGCCTAAAATAAATAAAAAAGCTATTTGAATAGGGTGTGGAAAGAAAATTCAAAAATTATTTACAATTCCAAGAACATCCGGTCCGAACATCTTACAAAACAAATGATTCATTTTGCTTTTATTGTAAACGAAGATAGCTGCGAGCGTCGCGTTAAATAGGTATTTCATTATTAATATTTTTCAATTTATGTCTTGAAAATAATATTCTTCTGAAGGATAATAGTTCCTTACAATAGTATAAATATAATATTTTAGATTTATGGGTTTAATAGGGTGTCTTTTAATTTATATTAATAATTCTATATTTTAATATATATCTCTACCTACATATGTTTAAATTTTAAAACAGAAATATTACACAAAATTATAATCATTATTATGTTTTATATAGTTTATAAAAATAATAGTACCTATACAATAAATAAGTTAATAATATACATTGCTAAAAATATAAGGACATGTAATTTTAAACGCAGCCACCATAAACAAATTCGACGACAAATGATATGTTTGAAGGAAAATTCAAAAATTATCGAATAATATTCCAAACATATCCGCTCGGGACATTTTCTTTAGTCGTCCTTTCTCTTTGACATAGGTCGGATCGTTAGTAGCTTACTCTCATAAATACCTTATTTAATTATTCGAGCGCCATCAAATTAATAAAAATGTCCATCCGTCCATTTCACCCGTCTACCACATTCATTAGGATCTCGCACCACCAGTCCAAGCGCAGTAAGATGCACAATTTTCCTTTAATGTTTTTTTTTCTTTCTAAAGGATTTTTTGTGGTAAATATGTATATTTACGATTGCTTAGTTATAAAACGCCATATATAAATAAAAATCTCGTTGTTTATTTAGAAAATATATATGACTTCACGATGTGAATAATTTGGACGTATAAATATTTTTTCATATTTTAATAACAATTCAGCAATATCTGTCGAAACCATTACACATTTGTAAAATATTATTAATATTTCAATACAATCTATTTATGTTTATGACCTAGATTAAAAAAAAGAATGGTCACTACATATACTTACGTATTTAATGAGCATTGAAAATTTTTTTTTTGACTAGTCATCTTGTTTTAAGATCCGACATTTTGTTTTTTTTGTTTTGGAGGGAATTTGTTTTTTATTTTGTTTTATTCTTGAAACGTTCTTTTTATTACAATATTTTTGCATGACCGGTCTCTATCATGAGCATATGGTCGCCACAAATTACCGCCTTGGAGTTGATAGTTAAAGCATTGTCCCGATTTTACATATTTGCATCCGATGTTCCTCAAAGTACATTATATTACAATATCCATAAATGACAAAAGCCCGGGCGCGTGATAAAAAGCAGCTGTAGTATTCGAGGCTTATTTAGACATTCGTTAATCATATACTTGGAGATAAAGCCGCGTTTTACAAAATATTTTGAAATAAATTATGAATTTTGTATTCAAAATAACAATGATTATTATTAAAAATAGTTCTCTAAAATAAATCAAATATCTTCCATTTCCGTTCCCAACAAAACTGTCAAACATTTTCCTTATGTGTGTTCCTGCGGTAATCATGCTCTAATTATACTATTTGGCTATTATTATCAGGTGAATCTATTCCAATCTGGCTTACGGAGCTGTAAGAAGCTGTTGTGTTATTGGAGGAATAAAAAATATTTTTAAGGAGACCACAATGAATTGATACCACAATCCTCAATTTATAGAAGAAAAAAAAATGCACGTCCGTGGTGTCGTGTATCCACGTAAAGCATGTTACATGTGAGGATGTTAAATTGTATTATAGTACCGTGAAATCCAGTCGTATCGCATACCTTGAATCAACGTTTGATACGATACGTCTTGAATATACGGTCTGATTGTTTTTAAATCAAAACAACACAACAAACCGTCAGATTTTTTTGCCGCTCCCTGTTTATAGCAGTTGTTGTTAGTTTACTCTCGGGTACTTTAGCACAGATGTGTATTGTGATGTTAAGTGATGATGTTGTGATTGTTTTAGTCAAATACCCTTTCTTCCTGGGACTGGACGAGCAAGCTGGTGGCGTAGGAGGCGCTGGAGACGCGTCCGCCTCCGAGTTGGCCTCTCTCTCCTCAGCAGGTAATACAGTGGAACCCCGGTATTTCGTTGTCGCTTTTTTTCCGCATAATTTGTTAATTTTTCACTGTCCATAAAAAACAACGTTAAATAATCCCGCATAAACTGTTTTCGAATTATCATTTTCCTCGATCTATCGTCTAAATATTATCACCACACAAATATTATGCCAATTGACAGTTTTTTGCAAAATTATCAATACATTATAAAATGCAAACACGCAACAAGGCGATGAAGTTTGAGTCATGCTATGTTGCTAAGTACGCCAGCGTGTTTGCTCTCATCGTGATACCCATATGTTTGACCTATACTGTCTGTGTCGTTGGGGGGATCCTCGTATGACGTCAACGTATGTTGTGTGTTTTATTCGAATGTGATGAAACTTTTTAAAGAAAGTACCAAACTGCAAAGAAGTAACTAAGCATTACGGACTTTAAAATAATGTTGTTATAATAAAGTACCATACATAAAATAATGTTTTTTTTAGTTTTTACGTATTTGAAGGTCTCGCCCTTTTTTGTTTATTTTTGTTGCATCAGAATTTTCTTTTACCCAGCTTGTTGCACAGTTGACTCAAAGACTACAGTTGCCTGAAAGACTGCACTTGCGAATGAAATCAAGGCTCAACTTTACATAAAAAACATATACTGGACCTTACCCGCCTCAGACCCGCATCACACCGGAGGAAACTTGAATATCCTCGATGATGCACTCAGATTTTGATCTGTTAAGCAAGTGATAAGTCCAGTGAGAGTCCCCGCTGAACGATTGTGGCAACTGTACAGAAGAGCTAAAGAGTTGTGGGTTGTGTGGTGTGTTGTAGGTCTGCCCGGCATGGCAGGTTCGCCGGCGCGCTCCTCGCCAACGAGCGGCGGCTCGGAGCCTGGCGGGGAACGATTCTCGCGCAAGGTGTTTGTGGGAGGATTGCCACCGGACATCGACGAGGGTAACTATAACACACTCACTACATATATCTATCATGTTATACGTTTCATTGTCCCAGGAGTGCAGGAACACAGAGTGTAATAACCACCAGCTTCGTGATTATTACTTTTTTGTCGAATATTATCACGTATCAGTAAATTATAGTTATTTACCTGGTCCTTTTAAAGCGCCACATTCTGGAACTAATTATCGCATATTATAATTATATTGCCGTATTTTTTCTAATTTGTAACAATATGTATATATGTTTTATTATTTTGTTTTTATTGTGATATATTTACCTAAATAACTTATTATATATAAGAAGGGAGGCTTTTGTTTATGTTGATAAAATTAATATAGGTAGCGAACGTTTGTACAACGTTATATCGGACGATATTTAGCACAGGGCAATAAATGTGTCATAGGGTTCTTCCTACGCTGGATGGACTATAATTTATTTTCTAATATATCTGAATATGTACCTAACAAGTACTTTTATTAGGAATAATTTTATCGAACTGCCAATATTGAAATCAAACTGTCAGCGCAAACTGTCACATCTTTATAGGAATTATTTTTTAAAGATGATCTCTGATTGTTTAAGAAGACAATTCTATTATAGTTGGGGACTGCGATGTATTTATTATTATTATAGGATCAAAGTAACTTCGATTATGACTCAAGGGAATGTTTAAAATACATAGTAAGTAGTAATAATAATAAAGATACCTACTGAATTTAGAATGTTTTTATCATAAATAATAACACAAATGTAACCTACGAGATATTAAATGGCTTGCCCCTGCAATGTTTCAGATGAGATAACTTCTTCTTTCCGCCGCTTCGGGGCGCTGGTGGTGGACTGGCCTCACAAGGCCGAGAGCAAGAGCTACTTCCCTCCCAAGGGATACGCCTTCCTGCTCTTCCAGGTAAAAGTCTTAAGAACCATACCTTCGACTTTTTTAATGAACGTCTGTTGTTTAGGAGCTCAACAGGGAAACATTTCATTAATCATTATGATTGTATAAGGTATTACATAAGAAGATCTGTGTATTAAACATATAATATAGATATTGAGTGACAGGCGTCATAATAAAGGTGCGGGTTAGCGGTGATTGTAATGTAGGTGACAAATATTTCAGGACGAGAGCTCTGTCCAGCAGCTGATGGACGCCTGCATCACAGACGAGGAGAAGCTGTACCTGTGCGTGTCGTCGCCCACCATCAAGGACAAGCCGGTGCAGATCCGGCCCTGGCGCCTTGGGGACGCGGACTTCGTGCTGGACGCCAGCATGCCGCTCGACCCGCGCAAGACCGTGTTCGTGGGCGGAGTGCCGCGCCCCCTCAAGGCCGTGGAGCTGGCCATGATCATGGACCGGCTCTACGGTGGAGTCTGCTACGCAGGCATCGACACAGATCCTGAGCTCAAGTACCCTAAGGTGTGTGAATCCTACACTATTGTCAGTTCTAATTTTAAATGCAAAGTGGGGTGATGTTAATGTCGGTGCTTGTGGGTTTCAGGGAGCGGGCCGCGTTGCGTTTAGCAACCAGCAATCCTACATAGCGGCCATCTCTGCGAGGTTCGTGCAACTCCAACACGGGGACATCGATAAGAGAGTTGAGGTGAGCCCTACAGTGTTCACCTTGTTGACAACTTAAATACTGGCCTCGTAATTTGAAGATACTCGAGTCCCTTATTGCGTTTTGACTCACGATATAAGATAACAGATATCAACCTTTTCAGAAGTGAAGGACTTTTTAGTTTTCACCACTTCAATAAAGTATATTGATTCTAAATGTAGATTTTTGAATATTTCAGGTGAAGCCGTACGTGCTGGATGATCAGATGTGTGATGAGTGTCAGGGAGCGAGGTGCGGAGGGAAGTTTGCTCCCTTCTTCTGCGCCAACGTCACTTGCCTTCAGGTGACCTTAGTTAGCCTTCATTAAGACTTTGTTACTTCATAAAGGGCTTAACCTTTACCTTACTGTGATAAAAAATGTTTTTTTGTCGTCTAATCACTACATATGCGAACAATATGTGATTTAAATTTTAAAAATAAACTTTTCATAGCTGGTTTCCATAATTAATTTATGAAAAATTATTATAATATAATATTTAGTGTTCATCACCAGTCAACGTTCATAAGCAAGGAGTTCTACTTCCAATAAATGCTGGAACTAGACCGGCTGACCCATCTGGGAACATAATACAGCTCACTCTCATTCTATTCACTTCTAAATATGTTGTCTAAAAATGAATACGTTATAATGAAATAAATGTATTAATATTTCAGTATTACTGCGAGCATTGCTGGGCGACCATCCACTCTCGGCCCGGACGGGAGTTCCACAAGCCGCTGGTCAAGGAGGGCGCCGACCGGCCGCGCGCCGTGCCCTTCCGCTGGTGTTAGCCCCGCCCCCCCACCCTCCAAACCGAACAGTGACGTCATCACTTACAGTAGCAGCGGTCCTCCACCACTTCTTGTTGCTAATGCTCATTGTCGCTTAAAAATCTTTATTGAAGACTGAGTTATTGACTGATTGTGCTGTCAGTTAAAGGTGAATGCAATACCTTCAAAATCGGTTTCAAGGATAACATTGATATTTGGGAATCACACACTTTCACTTTTATGATTCTTTCATTTGAAAGTCAACAGGACACCGATGCTATAATGAAGCACCTACTTGCTGGTCTCACCCATTACCGTGAAGCTTGCATCATTCTCCGTTAACTTGGGATTTTCATATAATGAAAAATTGCTCCTGATAATTACTTGAACGAGTGAAGAAAAATGTCAAAACAAGAATGAATGAGAATAGACAAATCACTAAATTGTTAATTAATATAATGCTATTATTATCGATTCTATAAACCAAAGTCCTTTATTATCTACTTTAGTATGTTTGCTTTATTCATCTAATTGAGTCGCTAAATGTGAAAATAATCATTTCACATTTCTTTATTTTGAATATTATATTCACAGTTGAACCTCATGCATTGTATTGAATCGTATTTTAATTTAATTTGAATAAAAACCGATCAGAATTGTAATGCTCTAAAAAATCTGTCATTCGTAATGTCTTATGGCTCTTCAATTTTTTTTAATAACCTATGACAATTCTTGGCATTTTAAAATCAATGCAAATTTTTATTTAAAAAAATAAAATCAAAATCAGTAATTTGGCTGCATTACTTCCTTTTAAAGTTGAAGTTATAATGAAAGTAATAGTTTTAGCGCAGGGCTCACATTCACATGCACACTTACATTGGAGGTATCCTATATTTAACTTGATATGTAGGGTCAATACTACGTCAAGTATTAATAATTCTTTTATTTTATATATTATTATTTATTTGAATCAAACTCAAATACATTGATTTTAATTAGTAAATTTGGTATCGGCATTCATAATTATACACAATTTGATTTGATAGAAAATTAATAATTCATGATAATTTTTTTAATTCATTTATCCTTTTATGTGTCATTAATGTTGCTTGTCGAATCCCCATTTGTAAATGTTTTCAGTAAGATATATTTAATTTGATTGTCTCATTTGAACGTTTTCATTACTTTTATTAAACTACTTAGAATTACCTCACTTATCGGGGATACTTAAAAATCCTGATAATTCTGTAGCGTTAATTGTTTACTGGTAACTTGCTTAGTATAGGTGAATCTGTCTTTAATTATTTCCTCGATAGGAAAAGTTAAAGTAGACTGCCATAGAAATAAAATAATAAATACGCATGATTATATTGTGTGAATATAGCGGATATAATTTCACCCAGCCTGATAAATTCTTATAATCTCTTTGATAACTTTTCTACGCAGTGAAAAAAATGAACTATGAAATATGTATTGAGAAACATTACCATAGCTACAAAAAATATAAGTTACATCATTTTTGTACAATAAAATACCATAAGTAGACTCCCAAATAGGTATAAATACTTGTGCAGGCCGGATGTTGTGCAATGGATAAAGTGAGATGTTATAGTGACAATTATAAAGTATATTAGTTACCTTTTGTGTGCGGTCACCCTGCCGCACTGCAAAAACAGGGTTATCACTTCATTTAATTTTACAATTTAATTCTAGACTCTCTTTTACCAGAATTATTAATTAAAAATAATAATTCTTTTTAAAATCTTAAAAATGCCTTTTTTATATTTCGAAAAAACTGTAGACTGTAATATATATTTTTGTTGTCTCGTGCGTACTATTAATTTTTGTGTACAGAGTAATTAAGCGTATCACATAATTTGTCTGATCAAAAGATACCTTTCTTTTAAAACTAACTAATTATAATATATAAGAAAATATAATTGGTTAATCATTAACTTTCTGTCTCGTACGTCACACTTGTCGGTGGCAGAGCGCCGGTGTGGTGCTGCAGCCCAGGGCAACTCACTGCACCTAGTGGCGCTCCAAGAAACATAATATTTGCCCGTAGGCATTTTTCATACGAGATTTTTGTATTTTTATATTTTTGTATTTCGGTAAATAAATAATAAATAAAATAAAATTTAAAAGCCAAATAGATTGGTTGTCAGCGCTCTTGAATCTTATTAATTATTATTATTATTATAAATTTTATTGAAATCTGTCTCCAAGTGATGACACATTAGGGTAAATTGCATCACAATTGAAGCACTAGCAGAAATTTATTATATCTAAATGAACTATTAATTTTTAGTACATTACTATTATTAATTATATTAGAAAAAATACTAGCTGAAATTTTGCTTAAAAATCGGTCGACGGACCATCTGAGCCATCCCCCAGGAGATTCAACTGGGTTATTTTAATGGCCTTTCTCATCGGAAGTTCCTACATATTATTATTATCTTCATTTTGCCATTTGCTGAGTTTCCTTTCCACAAATGTTGGCATTTAATTACTCTTTGAAGATTGTTGTTAATGTTCAACAAGTGTGCAATGAATTGTTGTATTCATTCTTCACTTTCCTCCTGTTCACCACCATTACAGTCAATGAGATCCAATCTCTATTTTTATTTTGGAAAACTTCTCTTCTATAGTGAAGCTTAATTTTATTATAAACGAATTAGTTCATTCCACTTTTTAATTAAAAATCAAAAGCAATATCTGCTTGAATATTGTTTCAATATAACTCGACATTACATTTTTGCTTAATACATCATTTTTATTACCAAATGATGTCCCTTTTTTACTTCCGCCATTAATGCAAACTGACTTACCACTATTTTAATGCATGCACAATGGAAGCATGTTTTTTTAATATCATGTATTTTAAACATCACGGAGTATTCATTCTGTTTTGCTTGTTGATTCTGTCTTGTGGTTAGATAAAAAATCATTTTCGTAAAAGAAATGTTTTATAAAATAAAAATGTACAGCTACATCTAGGTACCACTTGTTTTTCTAATTGTGAAATGACTTTTTAAGAGATGTCTTCGTGTGACATTTTATTAATGATTCTATATTAATATGTGAGTCATTTAAAGTGACATTGATTTTGATATTAGAATTAGATTTTTTATATTAGGTAAAATAACACAAATTATTTCTTTTTTTCATAACGATTGAATGTTTCGTAAAAAAAAATGATAATGTAGGTTTCATACATAATTAGCTTTTTACTTTTCAATAATACACCGCATAAAATTTTGAATATTCTATCAGATCATTTGTTAATTGTAACATTATTGTGTATTTCCTATTATAAAGTGATTTGGTGAGGCTTTTGTATTTCTAGTTACAAAATGAAAATCGTTATTTTGTACATTTATAAGAATGTATTATTTGTATAAATATTGAACAATAAATTATAAATGTAATGTGAAAAATTCATATAATGGTTTTAACATCTACCACTGTTAAGAACCAATTTTATAATACCGAATACCTATAAGGATATAAATGTATCATAAGTTAGCAGACTCCATGTTAAACCAATGAGTTTTTCAATTTTAAATATTTTTTCTCTTGAAACAAGATTTTATTTTATTTATGTGTTACTTTGTCTTAGTATATTTATAAAAATAAACAGGTTTAGTCATTTGAGTTTAATTAAAGACAAATATAGTATCAGTTACATTATATATAATGATGTTATGGTATTTTGCACCATCGGGTGTACAATTCATTAACAGTAGATTTCAAAGGGCACAGTTTGCAGTTCCTTTCATACAAAATGGAAAGTCTCCACAGCTATTGATGGGTATATTGGTGATACACAAAGTTAGATAAAATTTAATTAATTAATTTAATTCATTATTGGATTCCATAAATAAAAAGTCAACAAACAATGTCTTAATTTAATCTTTTAACATTAAAAACATTAAAGGGTGTAATTGTTTTCTTTTACTAAAAACTGTTGGTAAAAAAATATGTAATATAAAAAGTATAGTAAGAATAAACTTACTGTACAATTATGTTAATGATTTTCATAAAAGTGCTATCTCGCATTTAATTGCAAAAGCCACTCTGCCTTTATTTGTGGAGAGACTTTCAAAATTTCAACAAAAAGCTCTTGGGTTTTCCAGATTAAAATTACAATTTATCTTAAAATTACCCTTTTCGTAATACAAACATTATTTTATCAGTATTTGAAAAGTTTGTAATTATATTGTCGAACATCTTTTGTTATTTACGGAAACTTAAAGTCCTCAATTATTATATGATTTGGTATATTGTCTGGATTGAGGGATCTAAGAGGGACAATCTTACATATTTAACAATATATTTTGACATTGCCTCTGGGGAAAAATGAACCCTATAGTGAGTCTTATTTATTTGTTTTATACATACTCCCGAAATTGAGCACAGTCAATAATAATTATGCGAATGTTTTCTTAAGTAACTTTTTTTTAAGCATTCGCTCATTTGTTGTTCAATTTTCTCTTGTTAATCTAGTTCATAAGAGAGTTTCAATTTATTTTTCAATTTCTGTCTTTAATTATTATTATTTTAGCATCGAAGTGTTTTCTGGTTTGTTATAAGATATTTTCAATTATTATTAATGTTATAATTATTATTAATAATATTATTGCTATGATTATTGTTGGCTACATTGCTGGGCTAGAGGAGAGGAATGGGAGAAAAGAACAGGTGGCTTAAACCATCTTAATATAGACGGGAACCATCATTTTGTTCAAGCTTCCTTACATATTTGAAGAAATGGGAATATTGTCTTGTGAATTAAGCATTCATTTTGTATACCATTATGTATTTTTCAAAATTATTATTGTATCAACTTAAGAATACATAATATTTCATGCATCCAAAAATACACTGAACTTTTTGTGAAGCGAAACATAATGATAATTCCTTGGTATTAGTTTCTCTTTTAAATACTTAAGTTTTTGTTTTTTTAAATTCTTTGTTTAGCTATTTGAATGTGAAAGAGTTAATTATTTTTCTTTATATTTTAATAAGTATGGTTTTAGTTAATTTATTTTTTAATTTATTATCACAGTTCCTCGAATAGTAATACAGTACCAATCTGGTTACAGCATACTTTCTAAATTGTTTGCACATTTGTATCATTTATATGCATGATTCTTTGATATTCCTTTCTCCATATCCATATTTTTAATTTTAGAATAAAAAAAAAATTGCTGCCGAACTTATTACCATAAATTATAAGCAAATATTATCATTTTTTTAGTGAAAATAAATCAATTAAACAGATTATTATTTTTACATTTTATCATTACAAATATTTTTACATAACTTCAGTAAATAAATAAAAACAAATTGTAGGCATTATTTTATATTATTGATGTTTTTTTCTTAGGTATATGTTTTGTGTGTAACCATAAGATTGGCAAACCAAATAATTTCCTTTCTTATTTATAATAAAATACCCAGTAAGTTGACTGATTTGTCTCAAATTAATGTTGAGAAAGTTACCTTTTATAATTGAAATATGTTTTTAATTGAATAAAGAGAAAACATTACTTATTAGACAATACTTTTGGACTTTTGTTTTACTTAATGAATGAATAAGAAAGTCAAGAGAGTTACCTACCGATTGAACATAATCAATTTATAGTAATTTAAATTAGCGGAGTTTTTGATTTTTATATTTTTCTAGTATGAGAATTGTTACTGTTTGTTTTTTATTATAATGATTGTTCTCAATTGTCCTCTGTGAACTAATGTGAATACTATGTTATGGGTTAATTATTTATTATTTATTATATATGTATATATAATTTTCTATTGAAATGTTTTTACACGAAGAGGCAGTGGCTATCATATTATGTATTCCAAAATTATATTATTATTATTGTGCTTAATAATATTCCCACTTTTGATTTTAAAAACTTGTTAAAATCTATAGCTCTCATAAAAAAAACATCTAAATCCTAGTATATATATATATATTTTATCCCTCTAGAAAGCGTTTGGTGATTTGGTTTTTTTTGCACAATCAAATATAAATTAATAATTCACACATGATCAATCACATCTTTGTTCGAATACCTTTGTAATTTTTTAAACATAGTATTAATTATATTGTAAAATATGTTGAGATGTAACCAAGCCACTTCCTTGCTATTATTAATAATTTATTTGATTAATCCTCTACTGACATCATTATTCTTTATGTTAGATAAATAATTTAAATATTATTGGGATCATGTAACATGAAGAGTAAACTGCCATATTTTAAAACTATAGATACAGTGACTTAATGATGTCTCAAACATTTTATATACCCTATAATATTTCAATGTCAAACTTTTCCATTATTTCCACACCTCACGTTGACAATTAATCAAGATATAATATCTATATTAATTACAATATTAGAAAGGCTCTGTTTAATAATAAATAACATTTTAAAATTAAAATTCATTTGCAGAAAAACACACAACTAAGATATTACAGTTACTTGTGAGAGAATACTTAAATAAGTCCAATCAATTATTATACTCGTGTATATAAATTGATCAGTTAAATATTATCTATCTGCAGAAGACTAAATATGTAATACTTGAAGCAGATTAAACACGAGTCGACTCTTTCCTTATGTTTCCTTCATCCACCGATCCTGGGACCGCTCCACCTCCAATTTCTGAAAAGTAAGTTATCATATTTTTTATACACATTTATATTATTTACTTTTCTTTAACTAAATGGAATAGACATTATATTTATTTTAAATTTCAAGATTAACTAGCCATTACTTAAATAAAACAAGCTCCACAAGAAAATATTGAAACATCTCAAGTATTTTTTTAAATGAGTTAAATATCTCAGTCCTGTACAGTTGTACACTATCGATAAAATCTATAAATTGATGACAAATTAAAACATCACTAAAATATTATATTCCTAAATACTACTGACAAGGATTAAATGTAATGTGAATAATATTTTACATTTTTTTTGTAATATATTATTTAATAATATTTTAAATTATTATGGGAAGAGGATTAATATCCACATATCTTCAATAAATCTCATCAATGAAAATTAAAATATAATTATTTTTACCATTATTGTGTTGTTTAAAATCATAAAAGGGACACTTTTATTCTAAGTCTTAAAGTTTTGAATGAATTTTAACTATTAAAGTTGATAGGTTATTAAATAAATATAAGTTATTCTATGATGATTGTATGTATTCTCGGTCCATCAAAATTAACATGAGATTAAATCTTTTTTATAATTTTTTTATCCATCTATTTTACATTATTATTATAGATTTAGAATTGTTTTTTATATATTTTTACCCGATTTGTTTTTTATATATGTAATTTACATATTTTTATTAATATATTTACATGTTGGTTATGTTCGTTTATTATTTATTCCAACCCCCTCTTAATCACTTCAACCTTTTAGGCATCATTTCGTATTTTTTTATTACAAACAGTGCAAAACCATACAAATACATTATTATAATTAATAAAAAAATATTAATATTCTTTAAAAACGTCTATGAAAATTCAACCATCATACGCTTTTAATCTACATTTTATTATTTCGTAATCACCCCATTTAAGAGCTTATAATATAATTTTTAAGAAAATTTAATATGAAATATTGATTGATTAATCTTAAATTACGTCCTATAATACGGTAATACAAAAAAATGACAAAAAATAATAGGAAAACGTATAGCTTCGATTTCATGTGGTACCTAGATATTTTAAATTATTATCATGTTACTTAATCAAGTATATCATAACATCATTACATTCATTTTGAAAACTGAAATAAACCAATTGAATCATTTTATTATCATAAAAAGTGCTGAACCCCTTAATTATTAAACATAAAGGTAACAATTATTTTATAACTACTCATAATTTATTCTCTACATACCTATTTATCAAAAAATATTGTTTGTTATTAACTTATTGCTTTAAAAAGAGTGTCGTTGCTACTCAAATACTCGAAATAATAAAGCATATTATTAACCGAGATACAATTCAAAAGCGAATATTTGTAACGTTACAAAAATACATTCTTAACGAATGTAAATCGCTTAAGGATCTTAATTCTTAGGGTCAATTCACATTTATGCGATATTTGAAGACCATTATTGTCCTATATGTTATAGTACCCATCGTTCTACCGCAGGGGTCTGTCTGCATGATAAATTTCGACTATAAAACAATACGAAGTTCATGAAAAATATTTTTATCTCAATTTTTACATGTTTGTTTAAAGGTCTTACTAATGTTGTCGCTATATTACGACCCACACAGAAAAGCCAGTCGATAACCATACGTAGTACTTTTAATTGATTTTTCCTCTTCGCCGTGACGGAGGACATTACCATTAGAGTGCAGCAATAACCTGAGCATTACTCAACTCGGTTAATTAGGAATCATTCACTAATTACATACATAAATTTGAATGTGTCGGCTGGAATTCCTGTTAAATTTATTCCCGTATATAAAACGTTTAACCCACAAACACGATAGAGCAAATATTGATAATAGTTATACAAATATAAATAAATAATTGAATAATATCTTTGTATAACGTTTTTAGTCCAATTTCATGATAATTAAATAATAAATGTACATAAAACAATTGATACTCGTAATGCCTTGTACCAGTGTTGTCGTTTTGTAATTAAAATATATCTTAAATTTATAAATATTGTTTACATACCTACGTATTTGTATAAGCTTACTACTTTGGTAAACTTTAACGAATTAGCAAACCCGGACGGTAATTTTACTATCGATCGCTTCCATTACTTATCACCTTCATTGATGCATATACCTTGATATTCATATTAAAATTGTAATATATTTATTATTCTTCTTCCGTACTGTCATTTTTTTGTATTTGAAGAAAAAATCTCTAGCAATTTTAATATCGACACCTGGTGCATGGAAAATAAATAAAAGAAAATGTCCGAGATGCGTTTCCCGGGCGATCCTGAGCCGTCGCCCTCGGGCAGCTAGAGCGCCCGGGGCCTAGTGTTAGTCCTTAGCTACTATCGGATAACATGGAAATCATATGTTCGAGTTTTAATGATAGCTTTCTTATTCTTACTGCGAAAGTAGGCGAATGAAAAACGGTGCGAATGGTGTCATGTAAATAAAGGGGTTGACGAACGAGTGGCTATTGAATTATCCGCAATATAATAAGGGTATTTATTACATTGAAAATAGAATTAGCGCGAGCGCATTTTACGTGCGATATTTAATATAGAAACATCGTAATCGTTGTGATTTTGCTCTGCGTGTAATTGGAGAATGTGAGTTGTCGGTTTAGACCTAGAAGTAGCAACTAGGATGTTAAAGTCGAGTTGCGGGAGTCTGAAGACGTTCAGGGATCAGGTGTGCGATTGCGATAGAACCGGTTCCAAAAGAAAAGCACCATTGTGATTAGTCTGTGCAGCGTTCAGATTACGTCCGAGCGCAGTATGTAGTGCATCGATTGCAGATGGTTTTGTAACGTTTTTATTAAAAAATGGCAGGATTTTTTATAACTATTATGTAAAAATGTTATCATTATTGCGGGCGGCAGCCAGGACCGTCCGATGCGCAGGGCGAAAATAGGAAATTGTAAATAAAGTTGCAATAGTCAATTTTTAAACTAAATATATTCTTCTGTAAATTCAGATTTTTTGACTTCGCTTTTTGTAATCGAGCATTACTCAAGTGAAAAAATAATACAATAATAAATTACATTACATTACTAATTAATTACATACTAACGATTTATATTATCCACTATATTTTTTTATTAAAAAAATCTAGCAAACTCTAATATATAAAAGACAGCCAGGAATGGGGTAGTTAAATTTATAGCTTTTTAAATAATACCAAAAAATTATTATTAGTTTCGATCCGGACAGTGTGTAATGTGTGAAGCACCTTTACAAGATAACCTGTCATATTTCACCGTTCTCAATTTGCACAAGAAATAAGTATAAATGGTCTCCGATACTTGTGATCTCCACTACTCATTATTTTGATGAACGCAATAATGAAATTCTCATTACATTATATATTCAATATGCCGGTGTGATTTTTTATATAATAATAAATATCACTCCATGTTTTTTTTATACCGGATTATACTTACATAAAAGCAACAAGTAGCGCCCGTAAAAAAATATTGATTTAACCAAAAAATATCACTTTTTTGTAATAACAAAAAACTTCCCTATGCGTTAAAAAATATCTAAATAGTAATAATGCCCGCGGGCGCTACAGATGCTGAAGTCGGCACTGGATATGTTTTAATGAAGGGTTTATAATCAACGGTGGATTTTGTTATCCGGACATCAGAATGTCATCACATAAAAGCCAGCAAATTGAGATATTAACTAGTATTTTTCTTCAGAATTACATTGAAATATATGTCAAATTGACACGTGACATTTATAATTGGTAGGTGCTTACGTAATCGATATAGAACTTATCTAACAGTATGGACTCGTATTAAATACAGTATCGGCCAATATTTTCCACATCAGATATTTCTAATATTGAGTGCAGTATTTGATATACTCGTATATATTGACCAATATAAGCTACAGAATGCGTATTTTCTAGTAATGAAATCTTCTTTCTCCAACCCGAAAAAGTTATAATTTTAAATAAATGAGTACTTAACAATTTCAAAATAGCACTTGATTAATATTAGGATATAAAGTATTATCCCTACAATATTTTTATAGGTAAACTTCTTTGTTATAACTGTAAATAGTGCAATATTTGAATTATTATAATTATAACCGCTGTCGATTTTAACATTCAATAAGAACGAAAACACATTTTTTTAAATTTAAGTGCGCTTGTGAGCCATTAAATAATCTAATAATAAAATATATAAATGCATTATATTTTCATCGGTGATATCAATATAATAAAACTGTTTAGGTATGTAAATACTATAACCAACGTACCTACCTTAAAACAAAAAAATATTAGCTCAATTTTAAAAAGTATACGTTTCCTTATATACAAAATATTATCATTTAATTCGTAATAATTAATTTATTATTCACTTTAAAAATTAAAATGAATTAGGTGTGCTACTAATGCCTACGTAAAATCCAAATGATTAATATTTTTAGAATCAACTAATTTTATTTCGTCTTGATCTTTGCTAAACATTGAATTACCGTAAAAAACGTCAGAATCCTGACTGTAATTCTGTAATTACACACATACAATATAAAATATTTTAATTATTATAGTCTAAACTTCTACTCCTTGATTATTTCATCCAAGAAATCTTGTAAATTAAATTTGTAATAATTTATAAAATAAAAAAATACTTAAGCTTCGCATATTAGGAGTGGGGTAGTATTTTTTTGTAATAGAATAACACTACAATAATACATATGTAGACGTTTTTGTGCTTCGGAACTCAGTTTTAATATATGAAAAGATTATTTAGACAGTATGTGATATTTTACTATTTGGACTGTTCCCTAATTAACGACGAATTTTATCTTTCTACTGATTAGCCGATCCTCAAAATCATTCTTTGGTGGGTGTTGTAACTTTCTATGCTTTTTCCGAGAATTCTCCACTACGAACGTACTATTAATAATATGTTCTCTACGCCGTGTATGACACAAGATGTCACAACTATTGTGTGGTTTTTTTCGTCAAAATAATTGTAGAGATACCCAGCCGGTGTGCTCGAACTTTTGGAAAATATGTATCACGGATACCTACGTTTATGTAACGTACTATGTAACGCTGAAGATTAGGTACTGTCGTTTAGCATTGAAGAGGCTATAATTATTATTGTAGAATGTCGAACAATCTCTAAGCGAATTTGGGTATAAAAAGTCTTCTCATAGATAATTGGTAGAAAACGTAGACGTAGGCAAGCCTTATCATAATGAATACGTGTGTTGTCATGAAAAGATTATGATATTGTTGTCATAATAAAAATATACTGATTTAACCAAATAAAATGACACTTTTTTGGTATAACAAAAAACTGTGCAGCTATCAGCTCCAACTTGCAAGGGACGGGAATATTAATAGTGTTCGAATCGAAAATATATTGTAATTGTAAGTGATTTAAAAAAATATTAACAAATTAAAAATATTTCTTTTTATTTCATATTATTTTATTTTTAACAAATGTTTGCAAATTTCATTGTTGAAAAAGGACTTAAATTGGTCTGAAACATGTATATTCACTTAAAAATAAAATAACGTAAAATAAAAGATAATATTTTGGATTTATTAATTTAATATATTTGTAAAATATCTTACAATTATAAGTATGCAGTTTCACCAAGAATTGTTGGTTAATAATCTTATTCTTATGAACATTCAAGTACATTACGTCAAAACATTTTGCGAAAACAAACGAAAAAATCAGCGTTATTAACTTCTAATCTTAAAAAGCTTGCTATAAACAATTATACCGACCTTACTATATTGAAAAGAAATAAACATAATTCTTAGTAGCAGACATACAAACTGCCTTTTACGATAATTAATTTCATGTAATTTTTATAATATGTTAAAGTAGCTATCATATACATAATCATATTATGAAATGTTTCTCGTAATGGTGGTTTCGCTCGACAATATTAACTATTTACTTGACGTCAATGATTAATACATTCATGAAATCCAAAACAAGATACGGAACATGTTATATTATTTACTATGTATGTAAAGTGTATTATCCACACAAACTAAACCATTTTTGGCATCCTTTCAGTAATGATAGTAATTTGTATTAATGGTGGTTATGACATCCGACAGTTTATTCGCCAGTATTATTGATGATAAGCGGTTATTATTAATTAATTGAATGTCTTTTCTGATTTCCACTGGCGCTGATAATTCGGGTATAGTCTCTTTTTTGGTGTTTGGGTCAATAAACTCTGTGTTAAAGAAATAACGTACATGTTTGGTCTTCAAAAAGTTGTACAATATGGATCATATTCAGCGGTGCTGCGCTGGGGACAAAGTCCCTAAAGGGACTCATTTGTCAGAAAATGCCAAATATTTCACTTTGATTTTATATGATGTGGCATAATATTTCGTGATTTTTTAAATATTAAATTACATACTCACGTGCTGTCTTGTAGATGACCCAATTTTCTTTCATCGCTGCACCGTCGATAATAATACTATTATTGATCTCTGTGATGTTCTTGTTTCTCATTAAAGTATTCCAAAACGGACGGTCTTTCTCTTTAGAATGAAGCCGATATCGATTAGGGAAATAAGCTAAAATGTTAATAAGGTACGGTATAAGAAAACGAACGGAGTGCTTGCCGAAAAGGAAAAAAAACGACGAATGGATTTCTGATAGTGATTGCGTAATAGGTACTTTGGTGTTTGTCCACGATTTGTAAAAAAATAAATCGGTATTCGTAAATTTATAATAACTTTTGTATAATGATAATTATAATGTCCTATTCGGAGTAGTGACTGCGCCACGATAAGTCGCTAGCTTAGGAGATGTGTCGGGTTCGCGTGCTATCTCGTATTTATAATTGTTATTTAGTTCTTTCTCCCGCCCTTTTAAGAATCGGGAACGACCGCGCTCCACGTGTTCCGAAGAGTCCTGTCCGGTACGATAACTGCCGAATAGCATGTACGAGTATAATAGTAACTGTCGAAGTGTCTAGTTAACTTTAGTTCTAATTTCGCGTAAGTTCCGGTGAATGACTGAGAAAAGAGAATACAACTTGCACGTGAAGTATCATTAGGTGTTCCTGTGATTAAGTGTAACTTTGTTGTATTTGCTGTGCGTTGGCAATACCGAACATTCGCGAAGTATCAATGTTTGTACGAATGTGAAGTAATTTAATCGATTTTTATTCAATATGGTAAGAATATCTCTTAAATATGAGACAAATGATTAATATTGTTTCTCATTCAAGCAACCTTTGATATGCATTGCGGATGTTTGGTGAGCGTTGGATGATGTCTTCGGTGAGCGTTGCAGGAACCCGCCTCGAAAGGGCAATGTTTAAACATAATATGAAATATTATTCCTTGTGATTTTAAACGTAGTAGAAATATTATATTTTGGATTTTTAAATATTTCAATTTCGTCGTTAGCTTGTAAAGTGACTCCTCCGGACGTAAGCTCGCGAGCAGTTCATAATATAATTATACATAATATTATATATATTTTTTCTTGACCGTTGTTGATTTATTTATTATAATGATTAGAACAGTGTTCTACGAAGGTTATAGTTATAGCTAATATTAAATCTACTCCACTAGAAGTGCTACACGCGAGATTTCATTGTCTATGCGCATTTAAAACAAATATGAACTATTGAGTGAAATTAAAAAAAAAACTTAAGAAAATAAAGTAATAATGATTATCGGAACGATTCTTAGAATTCCACGATTCAATGGAAGAATAAAAATGTACATGTAGCATTTTTCCCATGGCTTTATACTTAATTTTATATAACTCTTATAAGTCGAGAATTATCTCTTTAAAGTCGTGTATAAATAAAGACATGGAAAATGTACTAAATGTTTCCTTTTTACTTTTTACAAATATATAACGTTATAAGTCTTGGTTTGATTTTGTTACAACATCTTCTATAATTATATTTATAGTAAATGTTTGTACAACCCAAGTCGAATCTAATTGGAATTATCCGAGAATTAGTTTTCTTATCTGATAATTTCACTGAATCAACGATTAATTCTCATATTTCATAAATAATGCGCATAGTTTTGAACTCCTATATTTTTAACGTTCGTTTGTTTCTATTTCAAAACAAATGAAATGTTTTTGTATATTTTTAACGTAAATATTAATAATACTCAACATGTCAAAAAAAAAGAAAATTATGTCAAAAACGATAAAATAATCATGTTCACTTTTTGACTTTTGTACGCATTTTACATTTTTTTAATATCGTAGTTCGAATGATAACTTGATAAATTTAGAAAAAATGTATTATTATTAAAACAAATTAATAATAATTATTAAAATGAGGCTCTCTCTTTCACACAAATTAATCTGTGACTAGTTTAATAAAATTAGCCGCCTTTTTTGAGAGTACTCCTTAAAGTTGTAATATTACCAGGCAGAATCATTTCAAAATGTGATTATTGAAATAAATTAATTTCTTTTTAACAAAGAGTCTCCGATCGCTCGTCCCTTGGAATGTGTATTGTCTATTGCCAATGTGGTTTCCGTAACGTTGTTTATTATTTATTATGCTATACTTTAAACTAAATTATTAGTTACTTACTGTTTAAAACATTAAACATAAGGCATTATAAAAATATGTTTTTTAATACATTTCAAATATTAAAAACAATCTCAATAGCATAAGATAAAGAATATTTCATGACGAAGAGTAAGGCTTAAAATTAACACTTATTTTACTGTGGAATTGTCAGTCTACAAAATATAATTTTGGTTATGGCAATATTTTCATTGGGAAGCTGAGAGCGGGACTCGTTTAAAATGTAAAAAATAAACATTTCACGATGTGGCCACGCCACGTAAGGATCTGTAAATATTAATGAGATAATTAAATATAATGAAAACTAGCGGCAAACATTAAAAAAAACGTATAGCGTGTTTTTTTAGACATTTTACCAGGTTTTAGGATGACATTTTTTGTAAGTTCACTTTTTCTACATTTTTGGGTATTAAGCCCTTCGTTTTGGCGGCCATTTTTGGCCCACCAGACGTAGTATTATTAAAATACTATAAATAATATAAATAAATATATGCGCAGCTTGTTCGGCCATCGACTCACTGCGGCAGTTGCAATGTCAATAATCTTCTATTTATATATACATAGTATGATAAAATGTATGAATTTCAAAATACGAGTACATGAAGAAATTATGACTATTTTATTAAAACCTAATAAACCAGTAATGATTTAAAAGTATAATATGAAATAAATATAGTATTTCCAACAAATACCGAAAATAGCAAAATGGTTCTGCTGTTTGAGTTGTACTGTGAGCGATTCTCACCCAACCTTTAGTTTCGTTACGATCAAATAGTTCAAATAGTGGTATTGTTGGAAATATTATGTATATTTGATAACTTGATATAAAATGCAATGTATTTTCGTAAAGCGAGAACTATTTTAAAGTCAACATTATAAATACATAGAAATTTAGCTATTTTAATCTTATTTATATGATTTATCGTAATTATCAATTTCACTTTACTAAAACTATATTCCAGTGTTAAAATAGTTAGTATATAATACTCAATGTCCCAAGATAATATATTTTAATGTCTATTTTATAATCGAATGTTTTTTTGTTACATCAGTTTGGCATTATGTAGCTACATTACATTTGTAGCATTGTTTATGGTTATTGATGAGCAACTGTGTTGTTAGATCGATCGCCGAATTCTTTTTATAATAATTATTGTTATTGTAAAAAAATATTAATGATAAAAATTGGCACTGAATTTTTTATCCCGGCAACTTCACAAACTACGCATTCGACCGCAGGGCCGTGAATTCTAATGGAGAAGGCGCGCCGAGCCAACCTTCATCATTAAATAATCATATTTTATAATCTAGATTAATTTTATAATTATATTATAAACAAATTGTTATTATTTCATAGATTGTTATTAGTTTCGTGCGCGAAAGGTGCGCTATCTCCAAGATGTATTCACGACTTTATGTCGCATTTGATGATGGAATTTTTAAAATAAAAAATCGACATTTTACTTGATATTTTTATTATCTTTAATTTATTTATGAACAACAATGTTACGATTATTTTTTATTTTGCATCCGCCAAATCCATTCCCTAATTCCGAGAATGTAACCTAAACTAAAGTTTTACTGTTGTCTGTCAAAGCTCACGAAAAGGCAGCTTTTATTTGAGTTCACGCCTCCACCACCACTCAGTTGATGCAAACGATTACCACAAAACTGATCTATCTAAAATATTTCCATGGTGAGGTTGGGTGCTGTATGAGAATATAATCTATGGTTCATAATGAGCCCGGGTGATGAGCCCTTGATGCCGTCTTCAACGCCTTGAGCTTATGTGTGCTATCCCAGTCAGCCCTTATTCCAAAAGTATATCGAATACAATCTGCAATGAACGGCCACCGGGATAAAGACTCTGGGATCCGATAACATTTCCTACGACCTACAATACATGGGTTTACATCTTGCGTTGTCTCTTGACTGTAGGATTGAAGGAAGACTGAAAGATATTTGCTTTAACATACCAACTAAGAAATCGATGTCATCAAGAGCAGAAGTCGAAAAATAGGGAAAGAGATGATTTTTTTCGATCACAGCCAAGAAACAACTATTTTCAATCGTTCCATATTAAATATGTATTAATATTCATAATTATTTTGATGTATTCGTATTCCGTCTTTAAAAAAAGGACCGTGTTCTGGTCTCACTACATCATTGTGATATCATTCTACACTAAGCATTAGACAGATATTACATTATGATGCTGAACATTTACTTATTTTACTTTCAAATGGGGACGAGTCTAAATAATTCCAATCGGATATTAGTTAAAATGTATTTCAAAGGGATTTGAAAGGCATTGATAGATTGACACAATCAGATTTTTACAGAATATCACAAATTATTTGATAAAATGTATAAACTTTTAATAAATTATTACAAATTTATTAAAATTTACTTATTTATTATTACACAACACCAGCTGAATGATGTTTAATATTTTTTTCTTTTACTTTGAGTATGAAGTGTATATGGATCGAAAGTGTGTTATTATGGATTTCAAATATTTTTGCAATTTTTTTTTCGACATTGTCTACTTCAACTACTACAACTAAAGGTCAAATGTGTATTATTAAGTGATATTGATATACATTTGAGGTCAGTGCATGTCGATTTTATTTAATGTACCTAATAGTATCTTTTATTTTAATATAAACAATTTGTAGACATTGAGGATTCCTTTTTATTCAATCAACACTTTATTGTGAATACTGATACCAGAAATACATTTAATCAATAGGAATAATTTATGCTGTTACCAATCATTTATTTAATTACGAAGAAGAAGAAAATCAATATCCTACGAGTATCTACGCTTCCATAGGTTCATCTACTACTTCATCAACCCAGCGACAGGGTGGTTTTTTTGTCCTGCAAGTTGTTTTAGTCGGGCAGGGCTTCTTGGTAGTGCAAGTGGTCCTCCTGGTAGTGCAGGGCTTCTTGGTCGTGCAAGTGGTCCTCCTGGTAGTGCAAGGTCTCTTGGTAGTGCACGTTGTTCTCCTTGTTGTGCAGGGCTTCTTCGTCGTTCGTTTGCAAGTTGTGGTGGTCGGCTTACAAGTTGTGGTGGTCGGCTTGCAAGTTGTGGTCGTTGTCTCGCATTCCGTGGTCGTCTCACAGTCGGTGGTGGTTTCACAAGGTGGGAGGGTTGTGCAGGGGTAAGGATTTAAGCCACCGCGACTCTGCACGCCCAGGAAGTCAGACTACAAGATAAAAAAAAATAAAAAATAATTCGATCTTATAATAATAAAGTAAAATTGTTTATGAGTGTTCAGAAAGAATGAGAAATATCATTCTTAGTACTCGTAGACCATTAAAGAACGCCGTCTCAGTTATGAGCAAATTTATAAAATAAAAAAAATATGCTTAACACATAATTTATAAAAGTTGAACAGTATTCGAGATAAAATATATTATTCACCATCAAAAAAATGCCGACGAAAAGGAAAACAAATTTTGCAATCATTTTGAACGTGTTCTCTTACTGTGAATAAATGCTTCTGTAAAATAGAATAAAAATCTTGTTTTTATAGACAAATTTTCAATTAACTATAGTGATTTGTTGGCACAATAATTCTTTTAGTTTGTTTTTCATTGAAACATTTGATCAAACATCTCGAGCAAAGAATGAAGTCGCTTGGATCGCATTTCTTAAAAGATGATAATGATTTATAGTTGAAACATTAGAAATGATTTGTTTGAAACAACATTGAACACTGTTTGGTCAACTGGTTGCAGCTCAAGAGTCAACTACTTCATTGTATTTGGATGCATTATACTTAAATAATTTCAGTAAATTTCAATGAACGTTGATTAAAATGAATATCTATTAGATTATTTACATATAAAGACACGTCTCTATTGTCTTACCAATTCTGGATCAATCGAATGGTCCAAACAAGTCAAATATCTGGGACTCATCCTTGACTCGCGGCTTCGATGGGGCCCACAGACAGAAGCTACCAGATGCAAAGGTCTATCCGCTCTAAGAGCTCTTACCCCAATATTCCATAGAAAATCTCGCATGTCGCAACTTAATAAAAACTTAATCTTAACACTCTAATAAAGCCTACAATCACATACTCAGCTCCATCCTGGTCTGACGAGATAAGTCACAATAAATTATGCAATATAACAGTTAATACAGTGGAACCTCGATTACCCGGATCGATTGGGGATGAAGGTAGTCTGGATAAAAGACAAATCTGAATAATCTAAAAAAAAACATAATTGACAGGAAAAGGATGTTCAGAATGAATATTTTTCATACAGGTGACCCGTAGCAGATGAAGATTTTTTAAATTAAAAGAAAAGATGTTTCTATTTTAGAATATAAATATATTTTCCATCAATAGAAAAACAATATATGCGGATTATAATTTTTTAAAGATTAACTTTGTCCAAATATTTCTCTTCGCGTCGCTCACAATATTCACTTCTCGCACTACGTTTACGCTAATTTATGCCAAATCTTAACCCCTCTTTAGTCCTTTGCACAACCGTTCGAAGAATATTTGAATTTTAAATCCAGAATCTGCCACAGGACATCTGTATAAGTTGTCCTGAATTTCACTCTTCAAGACTCTCAAGGCACTTCATGGTAACAAATAAAAACTGAAAAGCTTCAGAATATGTGTCACCAAAAATTTTCCCCGCTTCTTTGTCTTCTTGGTCGTATTGATTATCGAGGCAGATATTTCTTCAATTATTTCATTCAAAATTTGGAATGCCCGATCGTTTGCTACAAGAATTTCTTAGTGGATGTGCAAGTCAGCAAGTTCGCAGTTTTTTGTTTATTTTAACCAAACCGGATAATCGAGGTCCGCATTATCGATATCCGGTTAATTTAGGATCTACTGTATTTTAATTTGAATAAGTATTTAACGATTCGTCCTGGAACATTGTAGATGGCCTATGATGAGATTATTGGTGCTTCCTCTTCCATATCCGTTCTCTAGTTGCTAAACATATAGGTGTCTCAAATTGACGCCATAAATTATGTCAGCTATGATTTTCAGCTCGTCCCATGTCAGGTCTGCTTCCTAGAGTTTTCCCTACTGGCAGCTAAGTGACCATCCAGGAAGCGGCATTTATTTGAAGTGGTCTGAGGCCTGGACCATTTTTTCCTAAGGACGGTTCAATCCATTCATACTTGACTCACAGGTTCAATAAGCAATTTTAAAGGTTGTTTTTTTAAAATTTAAAAACAACTTTAAAATTGATCTATTCTAGGATTATTTAAAGACTCTATTTAAAAGAAAAAACTGCAATATGAATAGATAAATATATATGTTTACTAATATACATTTTTATCATCTTATACCTGTAAGCTTGGTGATTATGAGTGTGTTTAAATTTCAGTAAATATATTATTTGTGAAGGTGATATTTATTCATTAAACAAAAGGACAACTATATGAGACTGTTTTACGTCCTCTTTGATCCGAACATCTGAACAATTATGATAATTATTTACTTTGTATGTATATAAAAAACATCTTCGAGTGAAAATATAAGCTAAGCATTCTTAGTTAAGTGTTTGCTAGTTTATTTATTTTGCATGCTTAATATAATCGTAATTGACATATTTTTATATTGCTTCTCTATTTTTGGATACAATTAAATTATCCTAGTCATTTCACTAACTTATATTCTTATTTTACTTCTATAGTTTTATGATGAGCATAAAGTGAGAAAATATACTCGTATATAATCATATCATATAACTAAAAATGCATAAAAAATAAGAGACCTAACAAGAGTTGGAGGCAGATGTGAATTAGCGATTAGTTAATGATATTTTCGAAACTTAATATTTTTTAAATTTAAGACAGTAATACAGGGTGCGATCTGTACTAGCATGTGTTAGGCACAAATATAACGTAACAACGTTACTGCCTCCTTGCCTTGCTCCAAGTTATTTCTGCATTTGAAGCTCCATAGATTATATTTTTTGTATTGCTCTCGATGGCACTTCAGGATGAGAGCCCGGGATATTTGAACGTTTACTAATCACATTTTTTAAAGAGTCTGGCTGATAAGCCAGATCCTTCGGATCATTTAATCATTACGCTGTACTAAAAATAGAATAACCATGTCTTAATGAATCGATTTTAATCATATCTGTTTCCAATTTGGAGCATATAGCCGTTATAAAATACCATCAGGAGTCTCTGTCAGTAGCCGAATTCATCTACAAATGATCTATTTATAAGATATTTGGCCTAGGAATGTTGAAAACTCACATTTTGATTGCTTTTCAATTGTAGAAAATTTTATAAAAAATAAATATTAGTCATACGTACTATCACAATGTTTTTATTTAAGTAAAAAAGTTTGTGCAGTCATGGCACTAAACCAATTCCCGTTGGGTTTGTATGTAAAGTATTGCCACACCGTGTTTTATTACGACTTAACGTGTAGTAAGGAAGATGAGACAAAACGCGACAATAAAGGTTTGATATCGAATATAAACTGATACCCGTTTTTTTTTTATATATTTTAATTAGTGGTCGATATTTCAAAATATTTATACATGAATACGCTTTTAAGTTTTCCATATCGTAAACGTTAACTATGAGTCTTACAAAATATATAATCAATTCCCATTTTGTTCATTAGCATGCACCTATTTGGCGAAAACGGCAAATAGAGAAGATGAAATTATTCATGAATATTTATGCTGCGTCAAAGATGTCATACGACGGGGAAGGTCAAGATGTCAGTACACGAGAAGATCGCGTTGAAATATTATGTCCTGAAAGAGTAGTGATTATAACAGTTGACGAGATACCACTAAGGATCCGACCTCCAAAAAAATTACAAAAAAATGGCGCAACAGGTGACCATCCATGACGTAGAACAGGCTCTGAGTAATAACCGGACGCATACCTAGGTAAAAAAAGAAGAAGAAAACATAAGATATTAATCAAGATGACATTCTTTTATTATTCAGGGTACATGTACAACTTCATCTTTTTTTAGGTTTTAAGACGGGAAAACTAACCAACTGGGATCTGAGCCGAAAGATGATCTGAGATAAGGTCCGATTAAGTAAGCATGACATAAATATTAGTATAGTCATGTCAAAGATAGTATATTTTTTATAAGTAGGACGTTATGAAGAAATAAAGTCCTCGATTGTTTTGTAAAACAGAAATTAATAATTTTCATTAATATTAAAAAATTGGACTTAGGTTTTATTTTATTGAATTATCGCATGATATTTAATTTTTACTTTAGATTTACTGTAGTTTCTTTAGCTATAACTAGATTTTAAGTTTAATTAAAGATACCTACTGGAAGTTAGGTATGAATAAACATACTTTTTAATTTCGACCAGTATATTGTCCCGAACGACATTATGTGATTACTTTTTGTCTTTGGCCGTATTCGTATTTTTGACGTTTATTGAAAAGCCGTGAAGATAAGCTTCAGTCCAATAATTGTTTGGTTATCTTATTATCCGATGTGATATTAATAAATGTGTAGAAAAGCATTCCACGTTGAGAAATGACTATTGATGTTTACGCGTCGGCCATTGGGCACTAACATGTCCATATCGTCATTATTGACGGCTGTTTAAAGATTTCAGTTTTTACGCTCCAAAAATTGAGGTTTGTATGTTCATTGCACTGTTTTTATTAAAAATAATATGTATTTTAATGTAATTCAGTAATTGAAATAACGAATATTTACAGTTTACAAGATTGTGGCATCTTATTTATGTTAGAAAAAATTAAATTATAAATATACTTGAAATGTGCGGTAAAATTTCTGGTTAGGGATTTTGCTTATACATAATTAATTATTTCTAATGCCGAGTGATATATTATCGAACTTCTCACATTCTCAGGATATTTATTCTTTTCATGAATATAGTTCAACTATATTTCATAGTAAGTGTGAAAAGGGCATTTTTAATAGAAAATTGGAAAGTCTTATAATGACAACTAGATCTTCACATTAAATCTTCATTGTATCATCTTCACGTACGACATTCAACTAAAGAACACATATCATCATTAATACCAGTTTTCACTGTAATACATTTAATATGTCATTTATAACATATTAAATTAAGGATTAGTTAATAAACCACATTTTTTGTTGTCGATATATTTTTTTTGTTTTAACTATTTACAGATTTATAATTGATAAAATCAAAAAAGCAAAATGGACGCCAAAGTATTAGCAGCCTATCTAATGAAGAACGGCTTCCGCGTGAAGAGCATCTCAACGGTGGACTCGCTCGGCCACACAATCTCCAAGGACTGCGACATCCCGGAGCTGGGCGTCGACGAGCCCCTCAAGTTTATCCGCACCCCTTTCTCCCGAGGACTCACCGGCGTCGCCCTCTCCAAGTGCGGCCATTGCTCTAAGACATTCGCCAACGACACGGCGCTCAACAACCACCTCAAACACGAGCACGACGGCGTGCCCAACATCGCTGTGGCCAAAACGGAAAACCGCCGAGTCGCCGAAGGCAATCACGATCACGAGTCTTTAGACGGCGGCGACAACAATGGCACCCAGTACGAGATCGTCGATTCGAGCTTCATCGGAATTGATGATTTGAAAAACGACGCCGAGAATAACGAAGAAGAGACAAGTTACATTATATTAAAAACGGACCCGGATTACGATCCGTCGTTTAATGGATCGCGGCGTTCTCGACGAATCGAAACAAAACCGCGCAAGCCATACGAGGCGCGGGTGAAAATGAGAATATTGAACCAGCAGGTGCGCGAGCTCAAGGGACCTTTCCGCTGCGTTCAGTGTGAGGATTTATACGACAACTGTTGTGATTACTCGCATCATTATTACAACGAGCACTCCAAAAGGCGCAAGCCGATCCACCGGTGCCAGATCTGCGAGAAGCGATTCGACCAAAACGTAGTCGAGAAGGTAGAACTTGTCGATTTTCAATTCGACGGAACGGAGATCGAAGAGGCTTCCGTTACGATCTGCGAAGTCCCAGAATACGCTCGGGAGTTTCCAAAGCAGAAACAGTATCAGTGCAGCGTTTGCTTGAAATACTTTGCTCAATCTACAGGGTTGAATCAGCACATGAAGACGCATTCCGGCTTGAAGCCGTTTCCATGTGACGTATGTCCAAAAGCGTTCACCCAGAAAGCCGGCCTCGACCAGCACAAGCGGATACACAATAACTTAAAGCCCTTCGCTTGCGTCATGTGCCACCGGCGGTTCACTCAGTCGGCGCACCTCAGCCAGCACATCCGCACGCACACCAAGATCGAACCCTTCGAGTGCGGAGTCTGCCGGCGTCGCTTCAAGCAATCCAGCCATCTCAACTTCCATCTCAAGTCTCACGAGAAGACGTAGGGCGGCGTGGTGATCGTGTGTCAGGGCCAGGCAGGTGACCACGCGGCTGCACAGATGGCTGAGCAGAGCTACCACTTGGAGACGACGCTCGTTCAGGACGAGCAAGAAATAATGAGCTCATAATTTAAAAAATAAAGATATTGAGGGACAGTTTTATCATTCAATCTAAATTGCTAATCCCACCAGAACATCCTGCAACCGATGTTTCCTCCGATGAAAACCCTCGCGCACTTGTCCCAGATATTGATTGATTGAACTGCTCGGCATTTGACTTTTCCGTGCAGTCAACCTCTCGTCTTAGAAGAAACATCGCCAGCAACGAGATGGAATTTCTTGAATTTTCTAGATTATGGTGTTCATTTGTTTGATCTGTGAGATAATTGCCGCTGAAGAATTCAAACGAAACCCCTATTATCTTGTTATTTGGGAAGTTTTTTAAGTACAGAATGTATTCAGATCGGTATTGTGAGCTGTTCTGGCAACTGATAGCGATCTCTGGTAGTGGGTTGTGGTGTTCATCCGATGGATATAAAGGTCAGATATCCGCAGGGCAGTATCAAACAAAAATATGGCAAGGAAGAAACCCATGAGATGGAAACAGGGAAACCCAAAGCCTTTCGCCATACACTCAAGGTACAATTGAAAAAGTTGCCAGAGTCATACAACGCCTTCTTTGTTTTGACGATTGATCTTTGGATCCTGGAACCCAAAAGCCACAATACCAAATCTGGCCGTGAAAACCTAAGAAGTTATTCAAGTGAACTCTATGGGGAGGAGATCTACAAATCTACCCGCCTGTTGGACTCTCTTCACCAAAAGAAAGGAAAGTTGCTGTGCAAATATTCAACGTTTTATAACCAAAAGGTTTATACACATACAAATTGATAACAAATACAACCCGTATGCCATTTTACTAACTAATCACTGAATAAATGTTAAATAAGATGGTATTAATTTGGAATTTTATATATACAGGTTGTCCTCGACATACGACTGAGATACGTTCCTGGACTTTGGTCGTAATTCGAATTGGTCGTAAGTTGAATTTCATACAAAATATGTATATACTTACATATTAAAATAAAACCTGTGTATTTTTTTTAATTGTTACATTTATACTTATTCATTAATACAAAATAAAATATTAACTAAATTAATATTTAAAATCTTTCGTCATCTGTACTTCTATGAGTACAATCCGTTGGCTCATGAACAGTAGTGGAAGAAGAAGCAGTATTAGTCTTTATAAAAAAACATTCAATTTTAGTTGTTGGTTGTTATTTTTTTCCCTGTTAATTTCATTGTAGCAAGCAAGATCTTCCTGAATACGGTGGCTTATACTCAAAAAATTTCGTTATCCGAATCCATTTTTGCATTACTTGGTCAATTTGAAGGAACGCTGCTTAAATTTTTTCAACACAATTTTTTTTGGAGATTCCAAGACAATTTTTTTTAATATCTTCTTCAACCTTTTGATTTTCGATGCATAATAATTCTTCATTCGTAAGATCTTCCAAATAATTTTCTATAAGTTGGTCTATGTCTTCATGATCAATATTAATATCAAGTTTCTTGCATAGCCCTACAATGAGATTTGTAATGTGTTCAATTTCATTTTCTTTTTCAAATTGCGACTGAGTTATATTTTTAAAACGCTTTTGTAAGCTTTTTCCATATTCCATACATAAACGATGATGTGACCTCTTGCCATCTCTTTACAATATTTTTAATTGCATGATGAATATTAAAATTCTTCCAAAACTTTAAACGTTTTTCCCTCGTCAAACGCTACTATTCCTTGGGCAAATGTAGTTTTTAAATAATAGGCTTTAAATGTGGCAGTATCTCCCTGGTCCATGGGTTGCAAAATACTGATGGTATAAGGAGGTAAATACATGATTTTAACGTTAGGATGTAAATTTTCGATATGTGGTGGATGTTCTGGTGCATTGTCTAGTATTAAAAGTATATTGAATGGAATTCCTTTCTGATTACAAAATTGTTTTACTTCTGAAATAAATTCAAAAACCAGTCTTCAAAAATAAATTGTGTCATCCACCCTTTTTCATTTGAGCGGTAAGATAGTGGCAACATATCGATATTGATTCCTTTGAGGGCTCTCTGCTTTTTAGAGTGATAAGTCATTAATGATTTCAATTTATATCCAGCAATATTGCCACCCAATAAAAGTGTTAAACGATTCTTAATTGCCTTGAAGCCTGGCATACTTTTTTCTTCCTTATTAATGTAGGTACGCTGATGCATTTTACAAATGGCAAGACTAGGGAATTTAAAAAAAAAAAAAAAAAAATTTGGTTGTAAGTGCGAATGGTCGTAAGTAGAACCGTCGTAAGTCGAGAACTACCTGTATAATATTCTTATAGTGTTGATCACTTATAAAAAATCTTCATTGGCTTAGTGATAATAATAAGAATATTAGAAAAATATTCTTACTATATAAAAGAAAAAATAGCTTAGGTTAAATTAAGTTAAAATGAAATCACTATTTGGTGTAATATTTTAGTGACTTTTGATGTATTAATTACTATTTTTTAATTTACTGACCATTATATAAATACCTGTAACAACAATATGTACAATAAAGTTTCTTTTTTGAGGTTGTTTTTAAATTTTGAATACTATTATTTTCTAGTTTCAGTTAACATATACCAGTGATATGAATAGAAAAATAGCTGGAAATTTAAAGAAAGGCAAACTTAGCCTTTAAAGCCTATATTTTATTTTGTATTATTTAAATATTTTCAGTATCGTTGGTTGTCATGAAAATACTGTTTATATTTGTAAAACTCTTTAAAAATGTAGTAATTTTACAGTTCATATTGTTTGTGTGCGAAAAAAAATAACTTCAAGTCTGTCAAGCTAAGAGAAGTTAAATATAAACCTTTGTGTTGATTACATTGTTTTTCATTCATCTCTAAAATTGATTTGGACAACTTATTGTCTAGATATGTTTTATTTTTTGTTTTGTGTTAAAAGTAGGAAAACTAAATTTATTTAATGATTTTTTAAACTCAATATATTTGTAATGTGTGTTTTATTAGTTGCTATGGGAACCCTTTCAAGGAAAGTATTTTATAATGATTGATTGATTTTAATAAAATATTAATGTAACTTTTGTACATTCAATGGAAGTTATTTAATATAATTAAATATTATTTTTCCCGCACTGTGTTTTTTCTTTTTCTACTTAACATATGGGTGTGATGTTTTAATTCAAAAATGGAGTATACTCTAATATTGACTCAAGCAATGGTGGAAATAGTTCAAAATTTGGACATAAAAAATTTAATTCAGTTCACCTTGGCCAAGTAGTCGAATATTTAAGTACGATTTAGTCAATTTGATATATTGTAGTGAAATTTGAATACCAATTAGAAATGTGCCATTACCATAGTAATGAGTTAGTGAGGAAAATTCAAAATAAAAATTAAATGATTGATTTGGTATATTTTTAGAAATCTTCACATAAAAAAGCAAAATAATTAAGGAATATAAATAGGTATTTCTATATATAATTCTCTAATGGATTCAGTTAGTCGCCTTCTTCTGTTGCTACAAGTGTCTGGACAGAGTCGCCGAACTCTTGTTCTCCCTGGAAAAAATAATATCATTAATATACAATTAATCCAATTTATATTTACAACAATATCCGATTATAGATATTCATTGTTAATATTAAACAACACTATTACATAATAAATAATTATTTCTATTTATATGTATCTTGAATTGATATTTTTATCTCTTCTCTCTCTGATTGCGACCAAAAACAGCAAGTCTTGCAGATGACTATCACCTCTCAAGCCTACCTCATTGAGGGACCTCTTACATAAAACAAGTATTGCAGCTGATCAGCATCTTGTACACTACCTGCGTGGCGGGTTGCCCGACTTGCACCGTCCCGTCGTCCCGCAGCACCGTCTCTCCGTCCAGTTTCTTGAGGCCGGGCAGACGTCTTGCTGCCTCCTGTCTCCAGGTCTCCAGCTCGCAGTTGTCGTACAGCGGGTTGCCCACAAACAGCAAGTCCTCCAAGCTGGCCATCTCCTTATCACCACCAATAAAAAAACATTGAAATATCCAAACATCAACGATGATCCCTTCACTTCTCAATATATATTTAGTCTTAGTTCTTGAATATATATTTTTTTCCCGACCACAGCAGTATCAGATGTCGTGGATCTCGTTAGGATAGTGGTTCTGTAGTCCGCGTTTCCTTTATTCAGCTTCACAAACATAGTAACAACCAAAAAATGTTTACCTATATTTTCTTATAGTTATACACAAATATTTTTGCTTAATTACCTATGTAAGAAGAAGACAATGTTTTTTCTCATTTATCTTTATAGTGGATTGGAAAATTGGAGTATCAACCCAAGCGTAGATTTTTCTTTCGCTACTGATGTAATACTTTTATCATGTTTTTCTTTTCTTGTGACAAAGAGTTTGGGGACATCAGAAGTAAAATAAGTGAGGGACTCACAATATATATTCAAATCTATCACTGTGTATTTGTGATATACTATCGCCGGCATCTTCCTCTGGATCGAAAAGTGAAATCATAAATGGTTGTATTGAGTTAAGTAGTTACCTAGAGGAGATCGGACAGTGGATGTCAGCAAATAGGCTCGCTCTTAATCCGGAAAAGACGGAAATACTATTTATGGCCACAGCTCGAAGACAACATCTATTGGACTTACAACCCTTGGCCATTTGTGGTAATGATGTCATCCCTTCCACAAGCGTCAAGCTGCTGGGAGTAGAAATTGACCAGTTCCTCAATCTTAGCGGTAATATCACAAAAACGGTGAAATCTGGATTTTTTAACCTGCGACAGATACGGTCGGTAAAAAGATGCTTACCCAGAGACGCTACAAAGAGTTTGGTAAATGCGTTTATAGTCTCCAAAATGGACTACTGCAACGCACTGCACGCAGGCCAGCCAGCCAAACAATTAAATCGATTGCAGTCGTTACAAAACGCAGCGGCACGACTATATAGTCTACAACGCGCCCAAATTCTGTCACATTACTCCAATACTACACCGACTGCACTGGTTGAGAGTTTCGGCTAGAATCCAGTATAAATTATGCCTCTTAGCTTACAAGGCACTCAACGGAACTGCACTGGGCTATCTGACAGAACTTATCAAACCTTCAGAAATAAGCGCGCGTGGAGAGACACTCAGATCGGATAGAGCAAATAGAAGCACCCTGCAGCTGACGGGAGGTAGTCCTAGCACGGTCTTTGGCAATCGGGCTTTCAGCTACGCTGCGCCAATGGCCTGGAACTCACTACCGGAAAGCATAAGAGAGCTTAAAGCGGAGGCATCCTTCAGAAGCAGACTCAAGACCCACCTTTTTACTCAGAGAGGCAAAGAAGCGCTTTTGGAATGATCATTCGGTTATAAAACAGCGCTATACAAATACTAATATAATAATAATAATACCTACTTGAAATTTGTTGAATTCTGCCCATTCCTTGACAAGGTTATTGCTCATGTACAGGATCCTCAAGCTTTTCATGCCGGTAATTCCTTTGATTTTCTCTATGAGATTGTAGGAGATCCACAACTCTTCCAGGGTATCTGACAGTGCTTCCTGAAATACATTTTTTTTATTATCTATGTATAGTTCGATTGCTTCTAGAATTAGTGCAGGATATATTACTGCTGCGCTTTCCTGATTTATCATACAATAATCAAGATTTTTCAAGACAAGAATTTTATTTTTAATTTAATACATTTTTTAGAAACAATACGCTACAAAATACAATTGCCTGAAGTGCCATTATTTGATTTTTTTCTGTGTTAAATTGTGGGGTTGGGATTTTTCCATTTCCGTTCGAGATTATATTTTACTATCATTGATTTATTTAGGTTCATAACGATCCAATGGAGATGTGTTATTTTGTTTGAAGAGACAGTTATAGAGAAGAAACAATACTCGTACTATTGGAATAATTGAAAACATGTTATTTTAATATTTTAACTTTAATTTACATAAATTAAAAATAAATTATCGCAAAAATAATCTCTAACCTCGTGGTTCCCAGTTAATTTCATGTCATAGCCCCATACATCTGAAAGAATTGATTCTCAAACCCCTTAAAAATATGTACATTTCAGCACAGAGTTATAGAAAATTACTTACATATAAAAGAGAATAAATTCTTTCAATATGTTGTGTCGAAAAATATTCATAAATGAATTTTTATACATTCTACTAAATATTTGCGACCCTTGCGGGAAATTCTTCGGCGCCCCAGGGGGCCGCGGCCCCCTATTTGGGAAGTTTTAGGAAGTTCTTCTCTAGCCCATAACATGTATAAATGTTGAAAAAAAGCTTGTGTGGGATTTAAAAATATCTATGAAATATTTCGGTTCGTCGATAATTCAAAAATAGTTGAGTATAAATTTATTTAAAAAATATATCATAACATTGCTTAATTTACAGCGATTAAATTATATATATTTAGGATATTTTTTGTAAGAGGAGAGGGATCATCAAATTCTAAATCAGTTTTCCGGGTGTTATAGCCCCTTTAGGTACGTTATTGATTTTATATGAATCGACAAGTATATACAGTGGTGCCTCGCATAACGAACGCCTCGCACAGCGAACGCTGCACACAACGAACTTCCTTTTCGTTCATTTCACGATTCATACAACGAACTTCGCTTCACACAACGAACTTCGCTTCACACAACGAAGTCGCCCACTTCACACGATCACTGCCGATTTATTGCATCCTTCCGCGCAGGCAGTCGCTAGTCACTGAGCAGTACGCTTAACTTACGCACGTGTCGCAGCAATCGTTCATCATTACAACGGTCGCCCGATCTTCTGATCACTGCCGATTAATTGCATCCTCCCGCGCAGGCAGTCGTTAGACTCGTTAGTCACTGCGTAGTATGCTTAACTTACGCACGTATCGCAGCAATCGTTCTTCATTACGAATTAAATCGCACACGTATCACGGCAGTCGTCCTTTAAGATAAACTCAACATTTTTTTTATATGATGGGTTCTAAAAAAGCAGGAAGGTGATTTCTCTTGAAATGTGAATGTGGGGTAAAACAGTGTGACCACGTCAAAGAGTTTGGCCTCAACAAGACCACCATTTTCACCATTTTGACAAACAAGGATGCAATAAAATCAGCCAAAGTAGCCAAAGGAGTATCAAAACTATTTAATGAAAAACATAGATCTTCAATCCACGAGGAAATGGAGAGGCTATTAGCGATTTGGATTAAGGACAGGCAGGTGAAAGGTGACGTAACAACCCAAGATATTATCTGTCACAAGGCCAAGATAATTTATGAAGATCTAAAGAAAAACATCCCTGGAAGTAGCAGCAATCAAGATAATATAGATAATAAAGAAGATTTCAAAGCCAGCAGGGGGTGGTTTTTTAGATTTAAGAAAAGGTATGGAATCCACAGCGTTAATATGCATGGTGAGGCTGGCAGTGCTGATAAAAAAGAAGCAGAAAAGTTCGATTATTAGAAAGATTATTAGAAAGATTATTGGAAAGAACGAATTTTTTTTTAACATGTATTGTTATGGGAAAACGCGTTTCACATAACGAACTTTTCGCATAACGAACTTGCTCCTGGAACGAATTAAGTTCGTTGTGTGAGGCACCACTGTATTCCGAAATACGAGTACACCTACCAATCCCGTGAATGTTTTGATATAATTTCTCCCCAATGATAGAACTTTTAAATTCTTCAATGTCGCAATTCCGGTAATTTTTTCAATCATGTTTGTTGAAAGACTCAGTTTCCTATAAATAAATAAAAACATATTATTAAATGTAAAATTAATCATTTGCGATAAAAAACAAATTAGACGTGAAAAACATTTATGACGATAAGGAATAAAAAAATCGGTGTTTGAGTTGTACGAATATGAATAAAAGATCCCGATCCGATATGGTAACTCGCACATCAGGGCACGAGATGGCGGGAATGTTAATCAAATTTAAAACAAAAAAAAACCTCACGGGCCCTCCAAATTTTTCGTGTTCCATTTTCGAGTCTCTCAGGCCTCCAAACCTGGCCTTATTATTGACACGGATCCCAGGAATTAAATCCGTCTCTTCATTTTCTAGGCCTCCCTCACGAGTCTCCATCCTTGTCGATCCTCTGTATACTTATATTGTGACTTACTCGCAGCACGTTAGCGTTGCCAAGGTGGCGTCCATCTTCTCGATGGGCGGATACTGGAACTCAAGAGCAACGTCCTTCGCTGTGGCAGCTTGCTGACCCGTCTTGTCTTCGAAGCGCTTGATTGCTTCCTTGATGGTGGTGGCCTTACCCGCCATTTATATGCAATCTTAAACTATCCAGTAGATGTTTATTTATTTTACATTAAAATAGGTATTAAAAATTGTGCACCGTGATCTGAGAGATCACGGGAATTTAAAATCTTTAACGTAGACAGCATTACAGAAAACTCAGCTATGTACGAGTTTCAGATATAAGTGTTTTTTCAATACATTCCCAATGCAACTGTTGCCATGGCATAAGCTCGCATATTGTATCCCACATTGCTTAATCAATATCAGTGTTTTTTCAAAGGAAACTTGCGCGGATATTTTGAAATATTTATGTTTTAAAATATATGCGCAAATTATGAATAGTCATTAATGCACTTTCTGACATCCGACGACTGGAAATAAACTAATATTAAAAAAAAAGTAAACAAAAACTATTAATTATTTAAAGTTCTAAGTTTACTATTTGAATTACTGAATATACGTAGTGTATTATAATAGACATTTGTGAGTGACTATACTTCGGTCATTTTGGGAAGATTCGCATGACACTTTTATTGCCCCGTGTAAAAGGGATGGTGCAAAAATATTTTATTCGGTTATTTCGAATTTTCTTCTCTTTTTCTTCTAAAAAATTTAAATGTGAAATGAGTCGTATATAGTATATGAATCATTAAAAACCCAATTTGAAGATAATCGAATATTATAATCATATTTTCACAAGGCGCCACCGCGTTTCACATCAGTGCAAATGTTCAAGCTTTTGTAAGTGTTTTGTATTTCGATTGAAACGTGATTTGAATTTTAACTATGTATTGCTATTATTGTTGACGTTTTTTTGGAGATTAATTTGTTGTGATTCTACAATGCCGATAAGACAGTAAACAGTATTCTCAACTTGTGAATCGCGGGAGTTTTTCGTGCGTTTGCGTAATTATTTTCAGCGAGAAAAGCAAAACGGTTAACCGCCATTGCCTCCTAAGAATGTTCAAGATCGAGTCGCGGATGCTCTAGAGTCTAGGATTTGGGTAAAGTTACAGTATCTCGGATCACAAAGGAGAAATACGGTGAATCGTTATTATAGAAAAAAACATTGACACCAAATAAGAAACGATAGAGGAAAGGCTCTATTACAAAACTAGATTTCGCTAGCAATGATTTCGCGGCAATACGGAATTGCGTGTATGTCTACTATGAATGCATTGGAAATACCAACACGTCTTAAACTAATAAGTTCTGTAAGACTATGAACTATTGTAATTAAATAAACAAAACAATATTTTGAATCATTTGTGGCTATATATTTAATTATACATTCACTATTAAATATATTAAATTTGCAGATCAGAACTAATCATGTCAAATACTTTTTATTGCGGGACCGACTGATGTCTGAAGGTCTACTATGTGCACAATTTACGCAAAACTATAGTTTACACTAGGCCTGGGGAAGTAAATGAATACCATACATCAATTTAAAAAAAATGTTGTAAGTAAATTTTCGCACAAATTAATTATGATCAATGATCACTGATGATATTGTATTTGATTAATATTGATTTCGGAATTTTTTTTCACAAAGCTTAAAGTAACATATATATTGATTTCGGCATGCATTGACTCTTCGCGAAAGAACATAAGCATTCATCATTGTTAATTCTTAAGTATTTGATATTTGTATCGTTTGCGATATTTGAGTGTACAGATCTTTCAGTTCAGAACTGTATCCTTGATCAGAGAATCCTCCAGTCGCCACAATTTCCCGCAGTATTTCTTTGTACTCCCACGGGTCACCATTGGTGTACAAGTCTTCGTATTCTTTATCCGAAGGAACCTACAAATATTAAATCAAATATACGTTTATATGGTAGTCACATATTTTAACTATAGCAAGGCTGCATCTAAAGAAGAATATAAATCAAGCGAGCTGTTTCCCCCTTGTTCAGTTATGCAGAAGTGTACGATATTCGCCGGAACCTTGGGATGTGTAGTATCATGCTCCAACGCGGAGAAATGATAAGGCGTATAAATATAAAAGCATCGACATATATTTTATTGGCGACTTTGTAAGGATTATTGCGGCTTAAGAGCAGATCTGGCAGCCGCCTCTCCGTGGTCTTAATAATCTACGCAGAAACGTATGTGAAAAAATCCTTGAGGAGGTCGCGTTAAGAATACACACCGTTATATGACCATGCACATTCGCCATAAATTCCTATATTCAGATTTCGTGTCTGAATAAAAAAACAAATCTACCCATGGCGAGTCCAAAGAAAACAATCGAATTTCATCAATTTACAATGTAATTCACTTGGGGTGCATAAATATATTCAAATAATAATATTTTTTCTTCTTGGACCTACTTTTATTATAACATTATCTTGGAAATTATTATCTTCTGATTTTATTGACTCATCCAGTGCTGTGGCCTCATAAACATATTCCTCGCATTCGGTTTTATAAGCATTATCTTTTGCAATACTCTTCTCAGAGTTAGCATCCATTAATAAAATACCGTAACGCAAATCTTTATCAGGATTGTCTTCAACTGTATATTTTTCTTCCTCTTTTTCCGCAACATATTTTTCAGCAAATTCGTACGATTGGACATTCAATTGCTTAGGAAATCCATCTGAACCTCTGAAATAAACAAGTAACATAAACGTAGCAAAAAATACTAAACTTGTTAAAATTAGTTGGCAGCAATTGATTGTCAATGACCTATTCCCTAGTTCACACCTTCGTCAGTAATTGAAGTACATCAGTTCAATGGCATTCGATCTTTTTGTATCGATGATGACTCGGAACAAAATTGTGAAAGAAAGGAGGGGTTAAAAAATACACTTTATACTGAACAATAAATATAATACAAATATAATGTAATAATGTTAAAGAAATATTATTTTTGAATAAAATATATATTTAACGTCAGATATCGGTCAATTAATGCAAAAATTAGTGCATATTGGTATCTATAACAACGACATCTCTATGTAACATCTATACTAACGACCAGCGCACCCCTCAAGACACAGTAATTTATATATGCGGATGATTTAGGTTTGGCAGCGCAAGCGGTAGCGTTTGAAGAAGTTGAGGTCATCCTAAGTCAGGGACTCAACGAGGTGTCCCATTACTTCAAAATCAATCGTCTCAAACTCAACCCATCAAAGACACAAGTCTGGTATTTCCACCTTAGAAACATGGAAGCGAAAAGAAAGCTTCGTGTCACGTGGAAAGGTTAAGTGCTAGATTGTAACTAGAACATAGCGACCATCCAAAGTACCTCGGAGTCACTCTAGATCGCACTCTCACCTTCAGACATCATTGCAGCAACACCAAACAATAAGTTGCAACAATAAACAACCTCACCCGCAAGCTGACCAATACTCACTGGGGAGCCCAACTGCGCCTTTTTCGTAAGTTTTTTTTAGCAATTTTTTTCTCAGCCGGAGAATATGTGGCACCAGTATGGGGTCGATCAGCCCATTGTTATCAAGTACGAGTGGATACTGTCCTGAATGATGCATGCAGAGTGGTCACAGGCTGCCTCAAACCAACGCCCATTTCAAAACTATACCCCTTGGCTGTTATTGCACCAACAAACATAAGACGTAAAGTCATATGCGCCGAAGAAATGCGTAAGGCAATCGATCAGCAGTCCCACTGCTTGTATAACCAGATACCCCCTGCAGCTTCCTTGGATCCACACAACCTCTCACATCCGGCCCTGAAAATGAAAGGCTACAGCTCTGGCAACAAGTCGCATCAGAAGATTTCATTACACCAGAGGAAAACCTACCAACTGGTAAGAACCTTGACCGGCGGACCTGGAAATCCCTAAAAAGACCAGAGTTGGTAGAGCAAAGGACCACCTAGAGCGGTGGGGAATGCTTCGGTGGGGAGAGTCACTGTAATACGGTTGTGGAGACCTGCAGACCGCCTCACACCTACGATTCTGCCCCACGTGCCCATCTAGCTGCACATCCCAAGACCTAATGCTAGGCAACCCACGGGCCATCGATGTTACCAGATATTCGGCGGAAACAATTTGACGTCGCTGTCACGAAGAAGAAGACTGTATATTACTGACAATTACTTTTTACGATTTTATTATAAGATAAATCATATAATTTAAATAACATTTGAGACACTCTAATTTTATTGTAAAAATCATATAGTTATACTCATTTACCCGTAGTTATATGGATCGAAATAAAGATGACTTACTTGAAGTTTTCAATATAGTTAGCTAAGGTGTTTTCTTGTTTAATAGTTTCATTGTCCGCAGAGATGGATTCATTACGATCTGCGATAGTGGTAGAAATGGAGGATTAAAAGTTTATAATTATATTCCATGAAGTTATTAATACAATTAAAAAAATACAAAAAAAAATGCATTAAGTCCAATAGCTGAACTTGTAACATGCAATAATGAGTAAACGCGAGTTGGCACCTATAGTTCGTTGTTTTTTCTATAACTTAAGACATTTTGATATTAATATAATTTGTGTTTAGTTTTGAATGTAGATTTATCAACCACTTCTGACCTGCCATTAATGTTTACAATTTTAAAATGTTTTGTGAGAGGCTATTTTGATTACCTATGGAGAAATGTAGGTTTCCTTATAAAGAGTTTGATTTTAAACTAACATCTGTTTAAAATGATACTTTGTATAATACAAATAAATATATAAAAGCAAGACATGTCAACAAAAATAAATTTAACGTTCTGGGTCTTAAAAAAATATACCCAGAGCGGAATTTCTCTCAGTCGTTGGGTACCGATGTACTATTCATTACCTTCATAAGAATTTTCCTTATTCCAATCAAAATTATGGAGGCATCCTTTTTTGAAGAGAATACTGTTCAACGCGTTTCTAAGTAACTGACGAGCTTTCACCAATTTGTCGGCTGCACGGTTTTGTACTTGTTTGTTGGTGCTATTGCAAACTTTCTGAAACCATAATATAGGTACACTTTATAGTCTTAATTTAATAATAGGTGTACCGGAAAAGAATGATTTTTTTAGTAGTTTTGAGTGGTCAGTTGTGGTTCGGCAGTCGAATTTTTACAACGTGTTTGTGTTGTTTCTCTGACTACGTATACCTGAAGTGTATTAGGACTTTAAAAAAAAAAAATACAACCCTACATACAATGGAGAGCTTTGTACCGAATGAGGAATTTATTTAAAAAATGATGCTTTACCATTTCATGAAGAAAGAAAGTGCAACACGTGCTACAAATTTGTGATTTACTGGGAGATATTTTGAATGTTTGTTAATGCCATTGGTGGTTTAAAAAATTGAAATCCGACAATTTTTCATATTCAATTTATATTTATAATATTTATATATATTTTTATATATAATTGATAATAATATATTTGGTGCATTATATATATATACATATATATTTTTAATATACAAATATATATAATTATACATATAAAAATATATAAACATTACCAATTATATTTATATTTTTAAGTAATACTCTGTATAATTATATAAAACTGTAAAATAATATAGATGAATCCCACGCCACACACAAGATCTTATCTTTAAGTGGTGTGGTAAGCGAATGTAAAAAAAAAAGAAAAAAAAAAAAAAGATTGGAATGTAAATTACTATGTAAAAAATGTATCTTTTATATTTGATTAAATAAAAAAAAAAAAAAAAAGTGTACAATTTTTTTTATTAAAAAAATATTTTTTTCCGGTACACCTAATATATTCCGTCAAAAGGTGGTTCTAGCTGAGATGACTTTTTCGAATATCGTAAGAAATCACAAACTTTTAGTCATCCTTGAAGGCCGGATATATTAAATGCATATACATATATATATACTTATAATTATTTTATACATGCATTATTAAATGAAATTCCGTCTAGAAATTACACACTTAATTTTACTCACGTGAGGACTTCTGTTCCATGAGCTCTTCAAGCTCTGTGATTTTCTTTTAATGTTGCGCAGCAGCTGTATCTTACCCCGCTGAAAGAACTTGTGTGTATACTCGTGCAGGTCTGGGTTGTTCGAGTTGCAGAGTGGGTCTCGCAGGTGAGAGGTCACCTTGCGGAACCCGTAGATGTTCAACTGCCTGATGAAGCTGGACACCAATCTCGTCTTAAAGATCGAGAAATGAGATTGCAGATAGCATCCCAACACGTTAAAGTCCAGGATTATGGTGCGTCCCGTCTCCCCCCACATTATGGCATCCGTGCGCGAGTTGAGGAGGTTCCATACTTTTTGAGGAAATCTCGCATAGCTGTTTGGGATTAACTCGACAGACATTTTGAAAACAAATGTGAAAAACAAAAATAGGTAAATATTTTTTAAATTTCGCTTTTTCGTTTTAATTTTGAATTTTTATTACATATGTATACTTATATAGGTAGGTAAAAGTTAGTTCAGATTATTATTATTATTACTATTCCAAACTTTAAATACGTATCTCTACGATTTTTTGAGGCGTGATTGTCTAAAATAAGTAATCAAAATAAATAAATAAGTTTTCGTATGAAACAAAGTACATACTGATATTGTGTGATAGATAAAAATATTAGATAATTTATTTAGTAAAGTGGGTTACTTTGTTATTAAGTACAAAAAAAAATACTCTATTTTATATTGACTGTCGGTATGAATTTCCGAAAAATAGTTGTTTGAAAAAATAACAATTGAACTTTTCATGAATAATTATGAAATGATTAATGAAAAAAATAATTTATCTACTAGTTAGTCAATAACAAAAGTCTGCTCTCTTAAAGTGAACAGCAACGTGATATTTATAAAAAATGCATAATATTTTATTTTATCAGTACTACCTACTTGATTTAAAAAAATAAAAATATTTTTATAAACAGTTGAATGCAATTTGATCTAAAACAATAAACACCTGCTGAAATCAGTTTTATGCAAGCCACCACACACCAAACAACGTTTTTTAAGAAGTTTAAAATAATCAGTCTTACGCCAAAGAAAAAGTCTTAAAAACAGGTATATGCATCCAGTTTATCATCTTATAATGCCTATATAAATCAGTTTTAAATAAAAAAATATACAAAATAAATTATTTTTAACCAGATTTATTCAATTGTATGAAATAACGTCTTTTAAAACCAGTTGTATGCAATTCCCTGAAAACATGCACTACACCTAATGAAAACCAATTTTGTGAAACTTAATGATAAAATATTTTATTTGGATACTAACTTGTAAACAGGCACTATTTTGTTCTATTAGTACCGGCTTGTATACCTACTATATGCCATAGACATGATGATATTGTCAACATAATTTTCCCGCTACTGTCACTTGAGATTATCTGTCAGTGGAGCTCAGCTGTCGTCACTTACTGTGGTCAAAAATTATATTGTAGTTCATTTGTAAATTAGTTTCGAAGCGGTAATGTCTTCCGGGGAGAGCGGCGTGGAGCTGGAGCATCACAAGCAGCAGGATCTGTGCACCACGAGAGCTCCCTACAGACAGGGCCGCAAGTTGACTGCGATTAAGGTTAGGAATCAACTTAACTTTTTAAACGTATTCTCTTTTTTATGGACCAAGGTGGACGAACATAAAAGTTTTTTTAGAACTTAAACGTAACTTTAGCCGTAACTTGGTTGGTACTAATTTAATGAAATGTAAGTTAAGTGCTGCACGAAGTGTTGGATTTGTCAATATCATTAATCTTAGCATTTTAGTAATGTTCTTTTTTAAAGGGAGTGAATATGTGGTGTTATAGGGTAACTTTAGTCTACTATAATTTTTGAGGCTCAGACAGGGATTTCATGGGTAGGGGATAGATTCCATATGTACATAACATGTTCCGGTAGTTCTGGATGCAAAGGTGAGTTGTGTCCGGGCATTTATAATGGCAGCTGACTGATACTTAACTTTATGACGGTCATGTTCTTCAGATACGCAATGGATATTAAAGAAGGTAATTTTTAATAATAGAGTAAATATAATAATAATGCTTACTAATGTTAGACAAAGTATTGAATATTTTTTGTTTTGTTTTATTAAGGTTTACACAATAAACAATGAATCGATCCACCTCCTCATCTTTGGCGTGCCTGGCATCAACCTTCAGCGAGAGCTCAAGACACTGTGCCGCAAGTTTGGTCGAGTAACAACAGTGGCCGCGGCCCCCGAGCACAAGACAGAGCCCTTCACGGAGTGTTACCGCGTCTCTTACCAACGCATTCAATCCGCAAGGATTGCCAAGCGTCGTTTAGACACCAAAAACTTCTACGGCGGCTCGCTGCACGTGTGCTACGCTCCCGAGTATGAAACATTAGAAGAAACACGTGAGAAATTCAACCAAAGACGCAATGATTACGTTAGAGGACTTGAAATTTATAAAACGGAATCTTCAATAGATGTAGAAAAAAAAACAAAAATTAATGAAACGTTCAATGATTTTCCACCGGAAAAAACATTAGAAAGCCGGATGGTGACTGTGCGTAAAAATGGTAAACTTGATGGATTCGGTGCCGTGTTTGGAGAGATGTATAAAGGAAAAGGAAAGGGTGTCGTTTTGAAAAAGGTTACGGTTGAAAGTGATGTTTGTAATGGTAAAGTTTTTGATGAATCTAGTTGTTCTCAAATGCTATTTGATGATGCTAATCTGGCTGGTTGTAGTAAAAACATATTGGGTGATTTAGATCATGATTTTCAATCAAATATAAAACATTCTTGTGTGGATGTAAATAGTATCGGTAAAGGAAGACTAGATGGAAGTCGGGGTTCGCCATGCGGGGTGATCGGTCCTCACATGGAGATGGATGATGCAAAGAGAATAGTAAATGATGTGGAGTATGTTTTTAAAAGGAAGAAAAGAAAGAACAATGAAGATTTAAAGAGAGCCATTGACAGGATGAAGGAGGGAATTAATAAGTTGAAGAAGCGTGGCGCTAAAGATGATTTTGTGGACTTTGATGGTAACGAAGGCGAGAAGAACGTTGCTTTTGGAAAGGTCTCCATTTGCGATACTGCAGTTGAGCAACCAAAAATTTTGAAAGCACCAAATAAATCTGTAAACCTAATCCATTTTAATATAAAAAAATAATGATGGGAGTCTCGGGTTAATTACCTGGCGATATATAGGTTATGTATGTAATCCTTCTCTACAGCAGCCTCTGGAATTAGGGTCTTGTTGTCTGCATCATGGTGACCGATGACTAGTGACTATTGACTGGTGATCGCATGATCAGACCTCTAAAGTTCACTTATTTGAAGAGACACTTATAGAGAGAAAATTGTATCTAATTAAAAATTACTTGTATAATGCTGTAAATTTGTGGTCATATTTAAAATAATAAAACAAGTAAAACTTTTATTAAACCACTGAGTTTTAATAATTATTTTAACGCTACAAAGAGAACAAGAGGGGAGAGGAAAAGTATCAGAGACATCTGTAGACGGAACAGTTGAAATTATTGTCAGGTGAAGTATAATATACAACTTAAAGTACAATAAAAAAAATATTAATAATGCCATAAAAAGTATAGCTGTTGATATTGAGACACCATTATTTAAGCAACCCAAAGCATTCCTATACAAGAGTGTGGAGTCTATAAAACTTCAAATACCTGAAGTGAAAAGCATAACTTGTCTGGAGAATATAACCATTAATAATATTCGTAAAATATTGAACGAGGAGTAATTGGTTCAAACTAGAGTGGATAAAGGAAACAACATAATTATTATTTTTAAGTGTGATGTTCTAACAACTAATCTAAAATGGAGGATTTCATTGAAAGTGACAGTATCATAGAAATATCTAATGGTCCAACAAATAAAAATATGTAAAAGTTCTTAGTGCAGTAAATTCGTGCAAGTTCATCATTAGAAATGAATATCCTAGACAGAATAAATACATTGTATCAAATCCTTAAGTTCGCAAATTATACGGTTTCCTAAAATAATCAATACATTCTATCAGTTTGTTCACGTTCCAATTGTCCAGCATTTATATTAGTTTCACATCTTAATAATATTTTCATAGATTGTAATGTGGTCTTTCCGAAATATTCAGATTTATACAATCACGTTTCCCATAATAAATGCGTTGGGTATGGTTACTATAAATAGTTTTTTTTTTATATCATTTAGAATTTGTAATATATGAGTTTAATCTACCAAGAAAACTATTCTTACGCCGTTCTCATATGCAGTATAAATATTTGAGATGCAAATATTTGTAGGTTTCTTTCAACATCTCATTTCCCTAACACCTCGTTATCCATTTTCTCGGTTTATATTAATATTCTTAGAGTGGCAACATTGAGTAGAAAAAATAATACCGTTAACAATATTGGATATATTTTATTTTGAAACAATTTGATAAAAACTCAAACCCGCTTCTAATGCTTCTAATACACACGGTGAGACAAAAGTAATGAAACCAAAAAATAATAATTGTAAGACAGAAATATACATTTATTGTAAAAGTAAAAATCTAATAAAGCATCATGACTATTTAAATGACTTAAACAAAATAGTTTTTCATGAATATGTTCCAAATCCACTGGTCACTAAATCAAAATCATCAAAATATTTTTATAATGTATTTTTTTTTTCAACTCCTTTATTTATAATAAGCGTATGACTAAATAAGTGGTTAACAGATAAAATTAAATGCATCTTATTTGACATTTACACTACTTCATCGACAAAAGACCCCATCATAACTTCAATAGAGACTTCATTATTTTTCTCAATAGTCTCATCGGTCTCTTTTATCTCATTGGTCTCTGCTGCCACGGTGTCATCTACATTACTGGCTTCCACCGCCGTGTCATCCAAACCCTCACTTATACTGTCATTTGCGGCCTTCTCGATATCTTCTGCAGCATCTGCCAAAACCTGATCAGTAAAATTATCTGTGAAATTTAATGCATCCGTATTAGAGTTCTGTTCCCCGACCGATACAGTGATCGGTTCACAACTTTTAGACGCATCGATGGATAATTCAGGACTCTTTGGCGATTGAGTATTCGGTGACGATTTGCTTTGAAAGAAAAGCTCGGTACGGGAAATGTCTTGAGCAAAAATGTCAGCGTTCCTTACAGGCGGCTCTTCGTTGATGCACACCACATCATTTGAAAGCTCGTCAACGTCAATTGTGGTGGTTTTCTCTGAATAGTACGTTTGTGGCTTGTCTTTTTGTTCATCGCTGCTCGAGTCCACAATTTCGAGGTGCAGGCTGTGATTGGAGTCTTCATCTCCGGATAGTCTTATCTTCTTGGCCGGCTCGAGGTTAATGCTGTCGAATCCATTTGCCCTGTCTCCATTGGTGTCGGGCGTGTCGTTGATCCGTTTGCGTTTGATTTCTTGGATATAGTTGCTGGCGGGAGAATGCTGGAGGTTGGCAGGAGGCTGCACTTCTTTCACAGGCCATTTGTCGCGTCCCGTCACTCGCTGTAAGGAAATATTTGAAAGTTTATATCAAGTATTGTAAACTTTTAATGAGCATCAAAAAATAAATCTGAATGAAACTCCAGCATGTTAGAAGTAAAACTTCTTAGGTTCTGGAAACAGTCAATATTATTCACCAATTTATTTGGTGTGGTTATATTGTCCACTGTGTTTCTTCTGCTTGGTTCCTAACTTAATTTATTTTTCATTCTCTAAGGTACATACATATACTCATTTTTTATGTCTCTTTCTTATTTTTAGATATATGGAACTTTGAAAATTACATATTTAATTCAAACATGAATACTTATCGTCATACTATAGATTTTAGTGATTTCTTCTCCCATATCTATCTCTATACGTATCTATCAAGGTAAATCAAATAAAATGATTCGTCCAATTATGTTCTAAAGTCTTAACATTAGGATATCAAAATGTAGTAAGTAATCTATTTGATGTACAGACCATGCTTCTTTGTTCATCGTCGGATGAGTCGGCATTCAAATCTATGATTTCTTCTTTAGAAGAGTTTCTGAAAACAAGAAGTAGTAGCAGCATGGATTATAGGTCTTATGCAATACTACAGCAGTGGGAAACACAAGAAAACTTTCTTCAGCAGGGGTTACCAAACGTAGCGCCGATTTGTGTCTGCCCATTACCATTTGACTGTGACAACAATTTATTATTGAATTATTATATATTCTATAAAATATATAGTAGATTTAGAATATAAGCAATGATTTAAAAAATATTTTCTTTTATATTATTTATTTCCAATATCATACTATAATTTTGCTTTGAAAAAATATGTGGTGCCTGCCGCCATACTGATGTTTTAAAATGTGTTCTAAGATATAGTTTCTCAATTGGTGGTAATTGTTTTGGATAGAAAATCAATTATATAAAAAATTATTGTTTTACTCCAAAGTCGATGGTCCACAAAACATTTCTGATTTATTGGGGGTTTGATGTAAATTAAATTGGTAAATTTTAACACTGTCCCTCATACCGAATTGCGGGACAAATCTGCATGCGAAAACACTGGTTTTGTAAAGGTTAATATAAAATGAATTGTCATGAGGCCCCACAGCGAAGAAGTTCAGTCCGCTAGCTCGGCTGCACTCAGGCTATTATGTTTGTCTACTCACTCTTCATTTGCGTCGTTGATGTTTGTCTTCTCTTTCTCCTGTAGTTTCTCAGGGGGCGGCGGCGGCAGAGCCAGGGGTGGAGCAAGGCCTCGCAGGGAAGAAGTGCACTGCGCTAGCGCGGCTGCACAAAAGGCTGCCACCTACAAAATAAATAAATGCTTCTTAGAACCACGGCAGTTTCATCTTCAGACTTCCGCGCTCTTGCCATCCAGTCCACCAGGAACTATAGATACATTGTATTTGGCGGAGCTCAGACAGGCCAAGTTGATATGGGATAAGGCAAGGATCATGACGGCTAACAGTGTAGAGGCAGTTTGTGAGGACTGTATGCTCGAGCTATAAGCAGATATGATGATGATAATGATTATTGATTACCATTAAACTCATTAATAGTGTCGGCATATTCAATCTCTTTAAATAGCAAGAAGTTTTTCTTCTTCCCAATATTTGTTACACAGTCTATGGCTACCACACATTTCCATCACACGGTAAGCTGTTATCTCTATGCCTTGTCTCAAGTCAACTCGGAGCACCACCCGGGTACATGGTTACCGACAGGTCCATGGAGAGACCTAGAGAGCATGATAGAAGGCAGGTCAGATAGTAATCCGAGGCATTTTTAATGTTTATCAGTATTTTTAAATCCTTCTTTCCTAGAATCCTGGACAAAGCGACAGTTAAACGTAAACACGATAGTAGGTTTAGAGTAGGAACTGAAAAAATTTGACATGCAAATTTGAGATCTGTAAGTATAGTGCTCACTTTCTGTAAGCTTTTTGGATCTTTATCCATTTAACTAAAAGGGTTGTGAATATACCTGCAAAGTGCTCATTTGGCTGTGCTGAGATCTGTAAGTATAGTGCAAATATTGCCAGACAGTAGAGCTCATCTTCTGGACGCTTTCTGGACCTTTATCGATTTAACTAAAAGGGTTGTGAATTTACCTGCAAATCTTGGCTGTGCTGACCGCGGGCAAATATTGCCAACAGAGCTCTGTGCAGACTCAACAGAGCTCTGTGCAGACTCACGGCCAGCTTGCCGGAAGCATCGTCCTGGAGAATGCGCACCAGATTTTCCAACACCATCTGCAAAAATGTTATTGAAGTGTAAAATAATGATTGAATTTAAAATATTTTTACAGCACGGATATTAAATGACCTGAATAATTCATTGAAATGCAAAGATGCTGTTTTACTATTATATTACACTAAAGTATATTTCTGCAAAATTAAAGTAAGGTTCAAATTAAAATTTGACAAAAAAATAATTTAAATAGATTTGATAAAACATAAACTCCAACTATTGTACTTTTGAATTAATTTCCGAGATATGAAGTTTTGATATCTTTAAAACGATGTGATTATAATTGGTAAACTCACCGTGTGTGTGGTAGCCTTGAGAAAGTTTCCACAGATCTGGAAGAAGGATTCCAAGCATTGAAGAGCAGATCTAACCAGTTCGCCATTCAGAGTATTTTCGATGCTGCAAAAAAAATAATGTATTGGACACTTCGGCAGTTGAAATTGGACTGATGTTTGCAGCCTAGGGAATAGGTTTCAGGTAAAATTTATTTCAGTCCGATCGGGATATAATACATGTTTTTTTGGCACAAAATATCATTGCAAGATACAAAAACCAATGCCACAAATTTTATACCTGTTTTTGAAAAGTTTTAAAGTTTATTTCTATAAACTTACCATAGAAAAGAAGATTGTACCTCCATTTATGTATTTTATATATCACACACTCAACAGAATAAAGTAAATATCGAATATTTTACTGCAAGATATACAGATAAAAAATAATCCGAATGGCTAAACTCGGAACACGAATTGAAACTGAAGATGAACAATTTATAATCCTAACGTGAACATAAGTAAAGATATTCGCGATAATCGGGGAAGACCGGAGTATAAACAGAAATAGTCTAAGAGAAGTCAGTAACCCTGCTTGCGCCCTCTTTATGCAGTGACAGAGTTTTTTCAATTAACATTTAAAGTGTTGAAAACGAAAACTGAGTATAGGACAATATTCTCATTAGATGTCGCTGTGTGTTCAAAATATTTGTATGATAAGTATAATCGATTTACTTAGGTAAAATCCCGTTTAACGTAAGCATCTACAGAAGTAATTTTTTGTATAGATGTCATACCGATCATAGTATTTTTTCCGTCTCAAGACGTTTGTAGCAGTTAACCGGTTAATGAATTAATAAATAATGGTGAGTATTATAAATAATACATACCTATTTGATGTTAAACTCTTATTGGCCGACAGGGTGAGTTGATCGGCAAAAGCCTTCTTTCGCTTCTTTCCAGACTTCTTTGTAAAAGCTTGATCCACCTTGAAGAAATAAAATAAAAACAATGAGAGCAGATTCAAATGATTAACTTAATTGTGTTGGCAGTTCATTACGACCAAATGCTGCAGTTAGAGCCGACATGGAAATGAAATTAAAAACGTCCTTCGATTTACCTGCACATGAAGTTGAACCAAGTTCCTGGTTGGCACAATGTCAGCCAGCAAGTTGGAGGCCAGCTGGTCCTCCAGGGAGCGCTCGCCGGCCTGCGCGGGAGGCCGCAGAGAATTCGCCGATTGCAAAAGCTGCGACATCGCCCGGAAACAGCTCACTCGAACGTTACTGCAAAATTCAAAAACAACACATCAAATATTTTAAAAATTGCCATGATTCAAAAATTTGCAGTTCTCAAACTTTGACTAACGTGTACAGGTAACCTGGGGAAAATAGACATATTTAGTTTATAATTTATGAGGAGTTTTTATGACAAATTAAAGCATATTGTCTTAAAAAAGATTAGGATACACTGGCTTAACAAATTGTTTTTATTTAAAGGACTCATTTAGATGGATGGTATCATTTCTTCATCGCTCGACACTCAAACCGGGCGGACGTGTCTAGTCATCCTACCTACAGGATGGCGCACAGTTGCGATTGTGATATCGCGCAAATACATCGTCGCTTAGACGAACACCGATTGCTGCTGGAGTGGCTTCTTAAAGGCTGTTGGATGCGGGAAGGAAGATGCACTGACATCCGTTGGTGTGGACCCTCCACCCAACCCAACAAGTCTGCCGACTTCCCGCAGAAGGCGCTTGCCTCGAGCGTGCAAATCAATTCCGGCTACCTACGCTGAAGCTGTCACCATTCCTGTGTTGACGTCGCTTAACTGTGACAGCAGAGACTCCGATCCTGCTGTCAATGAAGCCGCTTCGAGTGAGGCCACCGAAGAGGACTCCTCGGAAGATACTATCGAAAGAGCCCCTGCTGTTTCGAGCAAGGATCCCAAGGACTCCCGTTCTAAGCCAGGACGAATCATCGTTCGAGGAACTGAAGGACCTGAGTGTTTTCTCCGTGGATGTCCTCTCCTTCCACCTAGCAATCTTTCCGGGGAAGTTCACCGCTCTAAGTTGAGTCGCACTTCTCCTGATGGGGAAAGGCAACAACATTCAGCACGTCTGGTGATCCGTGGTTCTGCAGCTCCTTCAAAGAAGGTTACTGGAGTGAAGATGGCGTATCTTCACGCCAAGGGCCTTCACCCAGATACATCGGCTGAAGACTTGCAGAGCTTCTTGGCAACGACCGCTGCATTCAATCCTTCTTGGATGACCATCAGGAGGATTGTCAGCAGGCGGACGCTGTCAACTTCTTTCAAAGTTGGGGTCATCGCGACTTCGCTGGAGTCTCTCATGGAGCCTGGTGTGGCCTATAAGGACCATCGTTCAACCCTGGATACGTGTAAGATGAAAGAATCGCAGTGAACAGTAGTTGAAACCAACTTGAGTGAAGATATTGACATATTTAGAGTAATATTGCTTTAGATTCAGTGCTGGTGTTTATGGAGGCGAAATGTTACACATTTGATTTTGTGACAATAATGCCGTGTTATTTGTGTGCATGATATACTTTTGACAGGGTTTTTGTTGTTACAAGTCAAATTATTTATCTTGAGTCTCCTGAAGCTAGTTCTGAGTGTGAGGTCAGTGATACTAAATGTGTCAATAAATTTACATCGCCACACTTATGTTACCTATTGTATTTTTATTTCGTTATTATTGTACTTCAGAAATGCATTGAGTTGATAAAATTTGTAATGTTTCTGCAAGGAAAAAATAAATAAAATTGAATTGAAATTGAATAAAATTGAATTTCTCTACCGGCAATGATTGTCTTACATGTATGGTTTCTGGCCATTGGAGTTCTCTGCCGCTTTGCTCCACTCTAGACTCTGCAGCAAGATTCTCATGCCCAGCACAGTGTACGGCAGGAAGTTCCCTCGCAAGCTGGAAATATAAATAAATACTCATTTCAATTAGGGAGTAAGAATATAATTCAATAGCTGTTACACACACAAATTATTTAAGTATAATAAACACATATTTTACTCCGATTTATGGATGAGGAAATGCGTATCAGTTGTTTAATAAAAAAATATATACAAAGAAGAATGATTCTGCAATGGAAATTTAAGTTAGAAAATAGAAACGCAGATGCTGGAATTATTTCAAAGCTTAGTGGAAGTGCCGATAAAGGAATTTTGAAAATTGGCTGTAGGCAACATAAATTGTTGTATACGTGTGTTCAGAAAAGCAAAATCAAAGCAATGGTATAAACAATTAGGTGAATTAATCTTACATTTGTATTGCAAGGATTGAAGGTAAGTAATTATTTATTGCGCTCATCTCGTTGAAGAAGTATTTTGTTTTGATATATGATCTAGATCAATTTTAGTGTTCCAACTGAGAAGCAGCTGCTGTATTTAAGGATGAATTCAAACTGTAGAAGAAAAGTGATGACTTTAAAGAAACTATAAAGATGTAAAGGTGAGGAATAATAACTAGTTTCCCCTTTATATAACTGGATAGTAGTATATTTTTCCGGCGGGCATAGTTTAGTGGTTAAAGCATTTGCCAAACCAAAGGTCATGGGTTCAATTCCCGACGGATATAAGAAAAAGTTTTTTCATCGATTTCTAAGCTGTAAAAATACACCCATGTGGTGTGAATTTGATCCCACACCCTTAAAAGGCCAGTCATAGCCTATTAATCAAAATTAGTAGAAGGCGAAAGTCGTTCCGTGAAGACCATCTATTCATAGTGAATTCCTGTAATAAAAAGGATGATGCGTGATTGTCGAACTGCAGTTTATGACTTTGGCGGATCAGCACTCCACATGCAGCGCTTAGGCATATGTAGAATGGTAAGAGCCATACAATCCTCAGTTGAAACTTCAGAATGACTATCACAATATATCAATACTCTCTGATATGTGTTTAAATAGAAAAAAAATGATTTTATTGTTTTATTAATATTTTTTATACCCTGAAACCAAAACTATCACACTCACCATAGGATTAAGTCGAGTAATGTCTTATTTATATGTATTTAAAAATATGGCAGATTGGGTATTGCACAACCCACCCAATCCTGCTGGAATAAAAACTTTCTTATTATTACTATTATTATTATTTTATCAAATACTGACCATATAACAAGCGCCCTGATGGTGTCTGCGATGGCGCTGGTGCAGCAGGTGCGCCTGCGAGGCGGCGGCCGCGGCGTCCAGCGAGGCGCCCGCGCGCGCGCCGGCCGCGGCCTGCAGGCGCAGCAGCAGCTGCAGCGCGTCGCCCACCTTCAGGCACTTGGCTGCTGGGAACTTTTCCCTGTAACATCCACACAACAACAATCATTCTAATAACACTTCACATTATTCATTAGTGTAACAAGTACTTATCGACTATTCACATTACCTTTACTTAAGGAAAAAACGACTTCACGTCGCCGGGATCATTATTAGGACACTTGGTGGACGTATGAGGAGCAGATGAACAACACACAGACTTTTTTTACAAGCATATTGAGATATATTCAAGTTAAAAATTGATTAAGTTTTGTATTTGGCTCAGGCCACGGACAATCAATGATCTACCTCCGTTTGGAGCCAGGCCAACCTGATACGGGGCGCTTTGTAACACCGCAGTGCCCGTTTATCACCTGTTGGCCCTTTGACGAATTATCTTCTGTCAAAACAACCAAAATGCCGATATATGTCCGACAAGCAAACGAAAATAAGAGACGAAAGATTGTATATTGAGGTTTTCGGCACCAGCCTGCAATGGCTATATAGAGCTGATATCACTATCAACAGCTTTTCATACCTATCAACAGTTTTTTATACCAAATAATAGTTTTCTATACCTATCAAAAGTGTCTTAATTTAGACGTCTCTTTGCAAGTTACAATGTTGCCAAATAGAAATTGATATCAACTTGATATAGCCCTTGCAGGCTGGTGCCGAAAACCTCAATATGCGATCTTTCGTCTCTTTGTTTGCTCATCAGATATGTATGTGTTGCCGTTTTGGGTTTTTTTAAAAGTCTGGTCACGAGTGAGTGACTAGTATTGTACATGGCTGTCTGTCATTGGTGAGCCATTAGTTCTGTGGATCGCCACTGAATGAATTTCAGCGCTAGGTGTCGAGGCGAGTAAGTAATGATGTGCCAACCGCGACGAGTAGCGTGATACGGCTGGGGTCTGAAAGCATACGTCCTGCCCGGACCGAAAGTTTGTCAAGTTTACCGAAATATATATGTCAATGTGCTTCTAATAAAAGACTGTGTGTTGCTCATCTGCTCCTCATCTATCCACTACGTGTCTTATAACGATCCTGGCGACGTGAAGTCGTTCTTCCCCAAGTAAAAGGGAAAATCTTATTTACGTATACGTACCTAAATTCTTGCGAATACAATAAAAAATCTAGATGCAACAACAAACACAAATGATAGATAAAAATTATTGATACAACACATTAGTATAGCAGATCTAACGATATTATAAAAGCAAAGTATTTTTAAGGTATTCATGTTTGTTTGTTGGATGTATGTTTATAGATGATAGTTTAGACTCACACAAGCATGGCCTGCACGAAGACAAGCAGGTTCTGCAGACGTGTGGCGAGCTGCACAGCGCGGGACACAACGTTTTGGGGCGGCCCTGAGTCCTCCTCAGGCTCCGGGGGCTCCTCCTCCACGCCCATCAGGTTGACGTGTTCATAACTCTTCTTTTGTTGGCCGAGCGGACTTGTCGAACAGATGTCTTCTAGGGCGCAGGTTAACGGACTCTGGTAACCTGTCTTTACTTCTGTTTTATCGTTAACCTTAAAAAAGGGAAAGGTATAAAATTATTTTCTACACACCTTTGCCAGGATTAGTAAATTAAAAATAAATTGTGCACCGCTTTAAGCAGTTTTAGTTAGGCAATAACATATAATACTTGTATACAATATTTGATCAAGATTAATTTTACGAAGCATAAATAGTGTCAAAGAAAAGACACTGCATTATATTATTTGGTATTATTTGAATATTCATGTTATATTAATAATATTTTTATTAGTTTTTAAGTAAAATATACCAGGAAAATAAAAAAATAAATAAAAATAATAATACAGTATTTGATATTGTTATTGTTTCATTTGATAACCTTAACGTTATTACCGTTATGTTATTGTTTATCCCTTTTTTTTTATTTATTTATACCGTTATATTATTGTGTGTGCCATCTTGACAGTAGGCTATATCTCCGTAGGCGAGACTCCCGGCCTGAGCCGAGTGCAGCTGCGAAGAGACTCGCTGAACAGCGCCCAGCAGCAGCTGCAGCTGCCGCTTCCAGGCCGTGCGATGGTTGGCCCCCTGCTCGCCACCTCCTTTGACCTATAATTTTGTGGGTTTAGTTAGTATAGACAATATTTTACGTAACAGGAGAATACCTCCACACAGTCATTTAGAAATCTCATCTGTGGACTCTATTTACATTTTAAGGATGGTTAAGATTTTTATGTTAAATGTTGATCCGCTCACGACTAACTATGAATGGGTGGTGTGAACAAGCCTCCCATTTTTCTGTGAGATCATCATTTATTATTTTAAATTAATTTTAATTAAAAAATTAACAAATTAAAAATATTTAGTTTTGTTTCACATATATTTTAAACGATTACTTAACCCTTTAACTGCCAAAAGCGTCTTAAGACGCATAATTTTCTGTGAACGCGCCCCTCATACAAAAATTACGTCCTAAGACGCGCCGTTTTAAATGAACAATCAACAATGCACAATGAACAATTAATTTTATGATTATGGATAATATGTTTAGAAGGTTTTATTTTTGAATTTGCGGCGTACTGGGTACCGCCATACATGTACCTGCCGGCAGTTAAAAGGTTAAATCATAAAAATCATCATCACCTTACAAATTAAAAGAAGCAATCTTCTCGTTCCCTGGAATATAAACATTTTTGCCCAGATTCTAAGAAACGGGATTTAATTTTGTAAAAACTCCTGATATATTACATTTATTGTTTATGTGTTATTTTTGTTTGTATGGTGTATAAACATAAAAAGATATTGGAAGTATCCTGAATTTACTCCCACAATAATATGTAATAAAGTGGTGGAAATGCAGCTTTCAATCAATCAGGTGAATTCAATGGTCCCCGTTGTGTAAATGACTCATATGTGAAAGCAGTTCAGAGTCAATAGTCGCTCATTGTCAGATTTACTATTTTATTATTGAATATGCTTTTTTTTAAATAACTATACAAATACACTGCAGAATGTGTAATGCCATATTTAGTAAATTGTAATTTTTAAATTTTTATTTTGCCAACATCGGTGTCGGTGCAGTTGATTTAATTATTCACCTGCAGAAGTAGCTGGGCGCACTTGGCCGCAATGATGACCAGCCGCCTGTCGGAGCTCTCCAGGAACTGAAGAAGGAACCTCTCGATCTGATTCTTAAAAGTGCCGCACAAGTACGAATGCCTGGAATTTTTTCATACTTATATTAAAAAATAATAATACAATAATTGATTCCTATACAAGTTTTATCCAATCTCGTCACTGGTGCTGTCTTAGGGAAGTATTACAGAGAGATTAACTTTAACCTGTAAATGCCCAGTGGTCCCATACGCGCAAATTTGTGCCGTTCAATGTCCTAGCAGGCCAATGTTTGTAATGTTTCGTCGCACAATAGATTCTTCCATGAACTTACTTTAATACTATTATTACAAATTAATGTAATCCGATTGTGAAATGAACCATAAACACTCCTGTATGGGTCCGTAGGGCATCGAATGACGCAAATCTGCGGTCCCGTAAGGAAACCGCTGGGCGTTTAAAGGTTAATATAAAATGTAATAAAATGTAATAAATATCTTGTAAATTGTAAACAGTTGTTTATTTTGATAATGTTTTTTTTTACTCAAATATAATGACTAGTTTTAGAGATATAATTATTTTTATAACAGTTTAACAGACTTACGAGTAGTATATCGAGCACGGCATACAGGCGTTTAAAGGTTAATGTATTCACATCATTTATGATACGTTTTACTGAATATATTTTTAAAAATGTATTTCTTGAATTTGGTTTCACAGGTATTTCTTTAGGTAATTTATTATAATATTGTTTACACAGGATAAGTGAATTATCATATGGCAATATCACACAAGTTACTTTAAATTGCGGAATCTGTCTCAAAATAATCATTCATATGCTCCGTATTTAATGACAATGTTATTTAAAACTATGAAAGGCTTTTATTATTGGTTGTTTTTGACCCAAGGTTTTTCTGAAAAACGCTTGGTGTATATAGGATAAATTACTTGAGCAGCAGCATCTCGAGGCATTGCAGCGCTGGAAGTTGCGCCGCAGGCTGACAGGCTGAGAGTGAGTTGAAGATTTGCGGCAGAGATGAAGGGACCGATGACGATCGGTCCAATTCATGGATCTGACTGCTGTACTCCAGCAGTTGCTCTGAAAATTGATGAAATAACAAGTCAAAACAATTTTACTGTCATTTTTTAATATTTAGACAGCTCGTAGATTTTTTCAGGTTACGAATAAGCGCAGCATTAGTGTATTTTATACTAAATCGCATCACTGAGTGGATCTGCAGCGTTGCAGTAAATTTTTGTTATAAAGTAACACAACAATTGATTTACAAATACATATTCACAACAAACATCGTATGATATTGTTCTAATCAACAAATCGGAGAATAATAAACGGCTGGCGATAGCCGCCCGGCTATTTACACCGCCTGTCGAGTCGATAAATTAACTTGTATTGTATTATTGATATAGTAACGCAATCCAGTGGCTGATAGAACACAATGTTAATGAGAGCAGGTTAGTCAAGGACTCCTTTATAAGCACATTCTGGGGATGATGTGTAGACATTGTATGGGTCAAAAACCGAGTTTTATACAGATTTTTGAGCCACATATTACAGCAAAATTTATTGCTGTAATGTTCAAAACTATAAAAATCGATTAGCAAATCCATTAAATAGACACCACCTACAAAAAATACAACCTATCAATAAAGTTCTAAAGATATTTATATGAGTTTCGTATTCTAAACACGCAAATCGTGCATTTTTTTAAATAAAAAATTACATTCTGACAATAGGGGAGGGAATTAAAATTGACACCAGCTCTATACAGCCGATAGAGCTGACATCAATTTTACGATCTTTCTTCTCTTATACTTGTTCGGTCGTCGGCCAAACATGTATAAAAATGTTAGTAAAATAAGAGATGGCGCTTGCATTGCCATTTTGTTTCTTTGAATAATCCTATCAGATGGCGCGTGATAGTTTGCCAAGTGGCCATGAGGGGTGTTCAGCGCAACAACCGTGACTACCATCAAGTCACTCTCTGTCCGGGCATTGTTAGGTCCAGATCATTAATTTTTTGTGCCCGGGTAAAATACCAAAGTTTGTCAATCTCTTGATTAAAATAAACGCCGATATGACTCTCTAAAAGTTCTTTGTTTCGTGACCTGCTCCTCATTCATCTACCACGCGTTCCGATTAGGATCTCAGCAAGATGGAGTTGCCCTTTGATTAACGGGGGATGTCAAAATCAATAACAACACTTAACATCAGTATGCTTAGAGACAGGAAAATAAACCGACCACATTGCCACAGCTACTCTGTGGAGTGGTGATCTTATCAGCAGATAGGGTTGGTTGTGACTTACTGATGGCAGAGTAAGCAAGGGAACGCAGCTGTGGGTTGTTGAGGCAGGCAGCGCACTGGGCCAGCCAGGCGGAGGTCTTGTCGGCGAGCGCCTCCCGACTGCCGCCCAGCGCCAGCACGGCGCGCAGCAGCATGAGCCCCCGGGGCCGGCTGGCCGCGCACGACAAGCTCGTAGAGACGTCCGAGACCAAAGGATGAACGACGTTGACATCCTGGAATGTGCATTGAAATCATTCATTGAGATGCAATATGTATTTATTGTATTTACTCAAGTAAAATATTGCTAATATCTAAAACCGTGTTTTTTTATGTAAGCATCCCTGATCTCGCATCTCTTTTAATACAATCAGTAAACCAAATATAGATAATTGTTCCTGAAAATTGAACGTCGGTTTTAATAAAAAATAAGTCAAAAATATTATTCACATATACTATATGTGAATAATATAAAAACGCGTAACTTTAAGGTTAATTTTTGTACATATTATTCTACCTTCATATTGATTGATTGTGACTCTTTGAGGCTTTCGAGGATGCATTTCAGGTCGGCAGGGGGCCCCGCGGCCACGCACTGGTAAAGTTCCACGGCGCTAGACATTGTCGTGAGGCCTAGACAGCATCCGAAAAAAGGTAAATACGCCGCGCGGTTATCAGCGGAACACTGACAAACGACGTTTATTTTGAGGTTAGGTGCTTTTGAATGCGGACATGCTGGGAAACCTACACAATAGGGATACCGTGCAAACATTTCTGTGACGTCAGATATTTAAATTTTATTTCGTAATTTCACGAATGAAACATATTTATGCGGAAAAAAACCAAACGTACTAAATACATGCGATTTTTTGTGGAAGATTTTATTTTCTTCAGTTAGCAAACTTATTCCTTTTCATATTGCGGTTGAATTTAAAGCATTTATATTTTTTGTGTTTTTACACCATATGATAGAATTACAATAAAATTACGGTAGGACAGTGTCATAGAATTACGACACATCAGTGGCAATTAAGTACTTTAATGGCCCTAGGTGCATTTCAGAATCCCCCTCTATGAATGATAAAAAAGCGCAAAAAACAACATAAAATATTTTTATACAATTGTCATTGCCTTTTTTCGAAATTCAGTTTATATATACTAAATGAAAAGTACAATGTTTAAGAGGTGGATTTTTTTCTCTTCTATATAGCATAGTAAGAAGAGGTGTCAGTGTAAGGTAAGGAAAATTTTATGAATGTGAAATTTCCAAAAAATGTGAAACTGTTTAATGAAATATTTTGCGGCCTACCGTTTTTTTTTTTGAAAAAGTAAAAATACTTTATGTATAGTTATTTGAGGGCCCAAGCATGCGACTATTCTGAGGAATCTGCCTCTAGGTCGCATTATATAATTACCTATTAAACTTAATGTACCTACGAAATTTATACTTTTAAACATATAATATAAATTTAAACGTTTGTCCATAATGACACTATAAAAAGTAATGCTATATGTTGGAATTTTACAAAACAAAACACGTTATTCGTACTATAGGAAATTACAGAAAGTATATTTTTATTATTAAAATGGTGAGTCCTAAATCAAAATCATCACAACATCAAAATGCGTAATGTTATTTGAGTGAGATTAACATGTGGTAAGCGTGTTCTATGTTATAAGTGAAGAGTCACAGGTTTCATGACCTTAAATAGAGAACACGATAAATTATAGAATAATAATAAACGGTTACAAAAAATTAAATGAACAGGAAAACAATAACAATTCAGAAGTATGGTAATTTTGTTTTTTTAAAATACAACAATTTATTTTCGTCGTAAACTATACTCATATTCATAAAGTAAAAATTAAATTGCACACCTTCTCCGCGATTTGTTTACCTACCTACCTATAAACAATATTGTTTGCTAAACTTATAATATAATTTGAAACAGCTGTCTAAACGTTTTCTACTGCTTGAATGCTGGACGAAATTTATATGAATTGAATAGCATTGTAGGAAATATTTTATTTTAAGTAATTTTTAGTAAGAATTAATTTAATGACTTTTACAAACATCGATATAGTACCAGAAAATAATCATAGTATTGGATATATTTTCTTGGTTTTTAAACAATATTGTTTTTTTTTATATTCAAAATTGCTTAATTAAATCCATTCAACTTACAAAAACAAACCAAACAATGTAATCATTTGAATTATATATTGTAAATAAAAATATTATTTATCGAGGACATTACACGAGGAAGACGCCAAAACAAGTATCGGTAAATGTTAAATTTACTAAATACTGGTATTATTATTTTGAAGCGTCAAAATGAAGTTGGTTTTTAGTGGAACAAATATCTTTTAAGTTTATTTTAAAATGCATTAATGGCCTCATTAATGCATTTTTTAAATTTCGTTAAAAATATTTCAAAATCGAAACGTTAATCTAGGACCCCTTTTTTCCCCATTAATTTTCTGACAGGACTTTTTTTTTTGCAAGAAGAAAGAGTATTTTTGTTGTTGTTGCAAATGCTCATGTGGTTTTGAATGGATAGGAACGCAATGAGATTTGAAAAAGTACATGGTGAGTTGTTTTGGATTAAAAAATATTAAACCAAAATATTGAAAGTATTATACCAGTAAAACCTTTTAAAGGTGTTTTTTACCAGGTAAAAAATGTGAAAAAATATTCAACTATTGTAAAAATTAATCAGAGTTTTTGTTTCCGTGCAGAAATCGTACATTAAACATACAAATGATATGTTTTTCCGGTTTTTTCTCGTACATCCAGATTTTTTTTATATCCTTCGGTTGAGATACCAATTTGGTAAAATATTATAAGCTTAGGTGACATTGCGATAACTTATTAATCCATCTAAAAACAGTTTTCCAAGAAGAAAAATGCCTTTTACTAATATACCTATAATTTCATTTATATTACTATTGATATATTTTTTATTACTTTTATAAATTGATCCAAATTTATCCGACCAAACTATTTCAAAAGATCTTTCTTAGCACTACTTTGATTTTCTTATGGGCTGATGGCTTTACATTACGCCAATGTCTCTGACTTAACGCAACATTATTGGTTTCCTATAGTTTGTGAAACGCTGTTTTAATAAGCATTCAAATGCACATTACTTCAATTGTGTTTTTTGCCTTCCTGTTATTTTATTATGTGTATTTAATGTTACTTTACATATTTTCATATAAATAGTTAGTATTTCAATGGCCACAAGTGAGTGTAGGTTGCGATACTAGGCAGCGTTAAGCACATTAATTAGCCAGAAAAGAGGATTTAAAAAATATATAAAACTAATCTGTTAAAAAATAATACATGGTAAGTGTTTTACATTTAAACACGTTTTAAACCATTCTGCCTTACCACTGCTTTTTAATTTTTACAGCTACCTACTTTTTATTGGCCAAAAACATCATATTTTACTTTGCTTATGATGAGTGATAATTACCATTCGGGATTGGAATTTTACTCATAAATTATAATTTTCGCAAATATAATATTTATTGACACGTATATTTTTCGGGTAGAATTTTGCCAACATCTACTCTGAGCATTGATGGCTTCCGAAACTTTATTTTTTGATGGTATTTTTAATTTATAAATGTGGTAATAAAATATGGTAATAATTCAATTTGAACAATTCTTAACCCTTTTGCATCGGTTGTCGGCATATGCTGTCATAAGATACCCAGATCGTTGACATCGGTTGACGTGATATATCGTTTTGCTACTTTATTAGAATGGTTTTTTATGCATCATGTGATAGCTAAAGAATACACACAAGAACCAATGTGATATATGAAAATAGACCAGGTAAGTACATTTATGCTTCAAATGCTAGTTTTATAATTGACAGTATAATTTGTATTCAAACCGAGTCGCAATAAAAGGGTTAACAACGATTATCTAAATCTAAACGATTCATAATTATTTCGTGTTTTTTTGCACAAGAAAATCATCTGGCCCGAATTTTCTCTTGCAGCTCTGAGCAAATAATATATTATTTATTAAATATTAATATGTTTCTTTTCAGAGAATCATGAAGGTGTTTCTGATTATTTTTTGCTTATCAGTATGTTGGCAGACATCTCTTCAACAAATAGGTTTAGGAAAATTAAAGAATGTACTTCGCTGGAAGCAGATCACCTACAACATAAGCGGATATGAGCGTAAATATACAAATAATAATTACCAATACTGAAATCTATTTACCAGCTTCGCTAGGGCTTGTCTTATTTCATATATCCAACTTTATTCCAATTATATTTACCTGACCTTTGTTTGCTAAGGATCAACTAATAGATCTTTCTCTGCTTCACGGTAATGTTCCCTCTGATGGCCATGGTTCTTATAAAGTGTATGCTCGACAGAGAACCTTCCGTATTGAAGGTACAGCGATATACCATCTTAATCTATTATTCAGAGTCGTGTGTCTAATGAAAGCATTGAACTCCACCCTAGCAATACTTATAGCTTGAAAAGTCTCAAACTAAGACACAACATGTTTTTTGTTAATTTATTTTGTTGAGCTTAGCTTAAAAGACTTGTAAATGCCATTATACTTTTCAGTTTATAACTGGGCACTGTGCATTTTACTGGAAACTCATTAAAGTTAGTTACATTGAAAAATAAAAAGCGTAATTTTTTAATCTCACAGAATTTTGAATAATCAAATTCGATTTGGAACTTTGCCCTTGGTCATTATGCGGACAATGATAAAGTCCAAACTGGGACAATTGGTGGAAATAATAGTGGATAAACCACGGTATGAGTAATGTGACAGAACTAGTGACACTATTTTTACCTAAATTTCTTGTTAAATTATTAGTTAGAATATAATGTATTCTGAGAGATTGATTCCAGTATTGTTAATGAAAAAAAATATATAATGCAATTTTGGCAATATATTATAAAAAAAAATGATTATACATTACATTATGTGAACATTTATTATATATATGCAGTTAAAATTTGATTTCCAAGATTATACATTCAATTTCAGGTTAGCGATCCCGAAGACGTTTTATTTATTGCGATGGAATTGTTTCGTCGTCGCTCTTAGTGTATTATAATGATGTATTACTTATTGTAACAATGGTATGAAAAATAATTTTCTTGTAATGATATATTTTCTATTGGTTCAGTGACTTCAGACAGGCAGTCGTGGCCCACGAGATTAGTCCTCTCAGACAACAAGATTACTTGGTCGTTTCCAGAAGAAAATAAATCAACGCCTGGTAATGTTACGATAAAATTTTGATAAATACACTTAATTCAAATGAAATAAACAACATATTTTGATTAACACCTCTTTTTATTTGACTCTATATAAATTGGCTGTACACTGTACTATTTATTTTGTCCGTTGTGTTGCTCTTCACTGAGCATCGTGGTACATAGTGTAAGAGTTGTAACCACTTTATTCATCATTGCTCTATAACACTGGTTTTCAAAAGTAATATACCATTCACTAAAGCTAATTTTAATTTAAAGCCTGGATACTTATCATCCAGGAGAATCCCCGACTATACAACGTGTCCGGCGTGCCTTTGGTATAAATATGGATATACTTGTTAATGCAGGTAAAGTTACTGGCTGTAGTTCTTCAAGCAGTTTGTAGGCCAAGTGCAACAAATTGGGAGCAGATAGAGATCAATACGTTAATCAAGGTATGGGTGTATTTAATGATTAATTTTGTTGTTGCAGATATACCACCAAAAAAACAATTCTTCATACAATACAACAATATTCCCTTTGGAATCGACAAGTACAACAGTCGCATGTTTGTTAGCATACCAAGAAGGAAGCATGGTAGGTAAACTTAATGTTTTCTTCAGCGGTGTACTTCGAAGTTTTTTTTCCATTCATCTGTGTTTGTCACTAATGCAATGTGATATCCTCTATAAGAAAGAAATCAATAAAAACTTTTAATCTACATTCTACACAACCTAAGGGTATGGAAGAGTCCGCGAGCTCCAACTTAATGATTTGTTTGTGTTTGTCACTATTCTACTAACAGTGATTTTAATGTAAAACAATAGGCGTACGGAAGGAAAAAATGGCCTTTTGTAGCCCCTAGCTGTCTTAGACCACTGCTTACAAAACTCTTTTAATCCTTCGAGGGTCTGCTCTAAGGAACATATTGTAATATAGGATCTCTAGTTTGCTCATTTATTTGTTCACGCACCTTCAACCGACTTTGTGATCCGTCATAATATATCTATTCCAGACTTCAATCTTCATTTCTAGCTACACCTTAAAAGTAATTTAGAATACATATAATTGAATAACTTTGTTAAATTTAAGGGATCCCTGCAACGTTGAACTACGTGAGAATGTTATCGCGTGACTCCAGCGAGGATGATGAAAGTCTGACCTCCTCACCTGGACTACGACCATATCCTGATTTGGAGTCCAACGACCTCGGGTCGGAGCATCCATTGGTTAGCGTCTACAGGACCAGAGTGGACGTCTGCAACCGGCTTTGGATGGTGGACACAGGAATGATCGAAACTCCTGGTAATTCATATTTATATTACTACTTCTAAAATCTAACGATTAATCATCGAAGAGTCTTCTCTACTTCCTATATAGCCAGTCAGATAAATCAAATAGATAATAATTTCATACCTTGTTTTATTATGCATCACATCGCGATCTATGAAAGCTTCTTCACTTCCAATGTGCATAAACGGACTGACGTGTAAATGAATTTTTACTGATAAAAAAAGCGTTTCACTAGAAGGTAATTAAATGGTGCGTAGAAGTGGTGATAAATAGGTAGGATCTTTATAAGTAAATGAATAATAAGAAAATAGTTTTACTAGACATAAGGTAGGGAGTTAATAAGTGAGGGTAAGGGGTGTGGTCAATGTGTACATCGAAGTTATATAACTTTGCGGACTGCAGCAGTTTTGTAGCCTCCTTAATCAGGTCAGTCCAGCACATTTGAATTCATATACTTTCTTATAATCTACTAGTGACTATCAACTTTTTCAGTCAGTTTTTTTTTAAAATGAGTGTCAGGTTTTTCTAAAGTCAGAGATGCGGCCGACTATGGATAGTAGAAACGGAGTGGATGAAGATCTTGGTAGTAAATATTGTCCTTTATCCTAGTCGTAAAACTAGTGACTGAGCATCGCAGCTTCAGTCATATCAAAAATATGAGTGCGTTTATATTATTTCTAAGTATATGGAGGCAACTAGACTCGACGTTTCCCACCTGGCACCCGCACAACACTGGACTACGAATGCTGAAGATTCATTAATGATGCGCCCTCTGTGGTGCTTTTTTTTCTATCAGTGGCGATCCGTGATAATTAGTAACTATCATTTTATCATTTATTTTTTTATTTTTAAGAAAATAACATTTAATATGTTTTTCTTTGTTGCAGGCGAGCAGCAGATTATCCAACCGCCTTCTATAGTGATATTTGACCTAAAGACGAACAAGCTGATATACAGACATGAGCTTGAAAACTTCTCACAAAACGTGTTCCCGCAAGATTCTTCGGGTATTCATTACTTTTACTATAGATGCATTCAGTAGATACTCTTCAATTTTGCACTTGCATATTACTAAATTGATACATTTTGCATACAATACACAGAGCGTGTAAGTGTACTTGGACGTACCTAAATGTACGTCATTTTTCTATGCTTAGTTGCTGGTAAATTGTGAACTTTCTTTATGATGGTAACGACTACACAAATGTGATCGACGAGTATCTTTAGAATGAATCATGTCTTGGACGCAGTGAAGAAGCGTAGTAAGTCGATGCGAGGATAACCTTGATAGCGGGTTGTGGTGACCAAATGGTTTATTTGTAACTACGTGCGGCCTGTGGGTTGGTTATACTCAGAAGGTCGACAGTGCTCTCCAGGGCCAGTATAACAACTCCTTCCGAATGTTGTTGGGTCTGCCGCGATACTGCAGTGCCTCAGGCATGTTGATGGAGGCACGAGAGGGTGGCTTCCATACCATAATAAGGAAGCGTTGCGCTTCTCTGTGGGCGCGCCGTCCCAACGCCATAGTCGCTGTGTGGGCAGATGGGTGGGACTTCAGTTTGGAGTGGTGATCCGGTGCTCCACGCACTGAGAGTCAGTAGATGTTTAAAATTAAAACGGTTAAATGCTTTTGATTTAGTTTTTCTTTCTTTTATGTATCTGGTTTCAATATGCCCATGTAAAAGTTTAATTATGGCTCTGGTGGCTCAGTAAATGAATAATAATAATTATTATTATTAATCTAAGTAGCTATTGTGATTTTACAGTGAAAACATATTTGTTTTCATTATTCCAGGTTATGCCAGCATAACCGTTGACGTGACGAAGAGAGACTGTGATAACGCCTTTGCTTACCTGCCCGACTTGCTCTTCAACGGCCTGGTGGTGTTCAGCCTCAAGAATAAGAGGGCTTGGAGAGTTCAACACAACCTATTCTACTTGGATCCTGAGGAAGGAAACTTTGACCTCAACGGTATATACAATTCATATGAAAATAATTTTATATATAAGCAATGCGTTCACCCAGTATTACTTTAACCACTTCTTTGGTCAACCTCTTGGAAAAAAGTGGGTAAAAAAAGCCACCCTTTTTTTTCTTCTTTTTTTTTGCCACTCGCGTCCTTCCGATGCGTTCTCTAGACTGGTGAGGGAATGACCCAAACTGGATTCGGGCTAATCACTATTAAAAGTTTTGTGTACGATGTGCCCGAATCCAGTTTGGGAAAATCACTGTGTCAGCAAAATACCAACCCTAATTGTATTCGGTCAAATTACACAAGGGGTTAATGTGGAACCTTACAGCAGCACACAAAAGAAAAATAGCCTTTAAATATACCATGAAGATAGCCACGAAAAATGACCGGAATATTAAATAACTCAAATGGTGGACGCTATCGTACGATTTAGAACAGTGGTCGTCAACCTTTTTATGCCTAGCGCCCACTTTTGCCTATTTTTCATGCTAAAATTTCCCTACCGCCCACCAACCTCACTATTTTTCAATTCACTATATGGGTGGAAAAATTCTAGAAGGAATGAAGGTGATTGTAGAGAGACAAAAATCGCCCACCGCCCACCACGGAAGCCCGTATCGCCCACTAGTGGGCGGTACGGACCAGGTTGACGACCCGTGATTTAGAAGATCCATATACCTTATACATCTGCAGAAAAAACGATGGCTATTGGAAGAAAGTTGTAGTAGTGACGCAAAGAGACGCTTGTTAAGAAACACATATGTTACTTTTATGAAGTAATCGTTGATGGCGGATATCTATGGTCATGATTCGTCAGCGGATCGAGGGGCTTTTTGGTGTTGAGGAATGTAGCGTGCCCTGGCGTGCCGGGTTCTGGAGAGGGACTACCCTGTTGGCAGCCTGTGCTGGCAGTATTATTACCTTATGCGGTATTTTTAAGTTTAGCAGTGGAAACATATGGAATAATGATATGGCATTGTAATTTTTAAAAAAATCACTAGCTCACAGCCAGCAGTTTTTATAAATGTTGTCTCAAAGTTTCTTGTGTCTTTTTAAGGTCTCCAGTGGCAGTGGAATGATGGAATATTCAGCGTTGCCCTGGGCCCCGTGCAGAACAACGGCTTCAGGTTAGCTTACTTCCACGCCATGGCCAGTCACAAGGAGCGCGTGGTCAGCACCAAGGTGCTGAGAGACGAGACCCTGGCCACCAGGAGATTCCACGGAGATGACTTCAGGGTAAAAACACTTATAAATTAAAATAGTATTTTTTTATAGTTGTGTAATGTAAAACTAATCTATGGACTTTGGAGTAGGAAATATGTTATAAAAGTAAAAATACGCTTTCGACCAGCGCTACAATTAACAATCTCCAGGGTTTCTGCCTATGTTCCCAGGTAAACCTTTAGATGCAGAGATGTATTGGGACGAAGAATCGATACTGACAGTTATACGGAACTGAGTGGTGGCAATTTGTTGGTGACCATATGTTCCAGATTTGGGAATAATTCAACTCTTTTTAAAACACTAAATATGGGTTCTCGAAGGATTACTTTATAGATTAATAGGATGGAAGTAAAAACATACGCGAGAAATGTGTAATAATGCAAGCCTATTAATGGTGATACCATCTCGATATAGCCCTTGCAGGCTGAAAAGCACGATATGCAATTTTTTGTCCCTTATTTTTGTTCGCTCGTCTGACACGTTCATATAAAATTGTTATCCTAAGTGTTAGATTTAAGTAGTTATAAGATGCGTCGCTTGCACACGATATTTTGTTTATTTGGTTTTGACATTAGCACCGTGTCATACGGGAGCGGCTAGTTCCATATATGACCGCTATGTATTATAGTTTTCGGGGCATGGTTGTCACTGCTCGCCGGTCGTCAATCTGCGTCCGGTCGCTGTGAGGTAAATAGCATTATCTGTGTCTCTGAATTTTGTAATTTTTTTGTATAACGTAAACTTGATGTATAATGTACTTCTCGATGAATTCTTTGCTTTGGCGATCTGCTCATCATCCATACACGCGTCCCAATGACAATCCCTCGATCTGGAGTCGCTTTAATCAGATGGAGGATGAAAATGGGATAGTTATTTATTTAGTTGACCTTTGAGATGCCATCGTGGAAAAGTAGTAGTGAGGGAAGATTGATTTTTTGGTATTACAGACCCTGGGTTCTCGCGGGCCCGACGCGCAGTCTACTATGCACGCCGTGCACGCCAAGACCGGCGTGATGTTGTCTGCGCAAATCGGCAGGAACGCTCTGGTCTGTTGGGACACTCAGCGACCCTTCAACAGGAAGAACACCGCAACACTGGCGAAGGACGACGAGCTGTTCATGTACCCAGCAGGTAACAAGATATTTCCAAACTCTAAGGAAAGTGTGGAAAACTAAATATCAACATTGCCTCATCATCAACCTGTGTACGTCTACTGTCGAACGGTCTCCTGCATGAGCCCCATCGTCTTCAATCCTCTGATTTGGTATCCATATTGCCTGATTTGAACTATAAGTATTGTTGGTCGTGTATTCTCAGCATTCTTGCTGCTTAACATTGTAGTCTTTTTTATATAGCTTCAAGAACAACAAGTTTTAACAGGATGTGCATATTTTATGCACATGCTGTTAAAACCAGTTCGATGCATAAAATATGTGACATGTTTGTGTGAGGATTGGGAAGATTCCAATTGTATGTTGATCTGTTGCTTGAAGTGATCTAGATTGAATGAAAAAGGAAACACATACGAGTTTTTGAGTTTTGGATGGATGGTGCAGGAGGGATTCCTTGCGCTCAGGCAAGCAGTAACCGTGGTAAGCAGCAATGGAAAATATTAAGTGAACCAAAGTCACATCTGTGTTCTATTATTGGAGTCAAGAAGTTATTGTGCCATTATTTATTATATATATAATGTAAAATGTCCAACATTGAATTTACCTTTTAAAAATGTTCAAATACAAAATTTACCACGTTTTACTAACAATGCATTTTATTTAGGCGTTAGAGAACGTAGAATTTAGGATTTAAGATATATTTTATCGAGATCACGATAATTGGAAGTTAATTAAACTTATCATAATTTCCATGTCTGCCTCTTTACGTGCGAAATAAGATTTCATAAAGTCACGAAATATGTTAATTAGTCAATGAGAAATAAACTTTAATATTTGAGGACAATTTTTTTTAATGTTTTGATTGGTCAGTGCTGCATATTCGCCTTCAGAAGTAAATTAAATAAATTCATTATTATTTTTTTTAAAAAAGGGCAAATTTGAAGCATGTGTAGGGAATGTCGGAATATAAAACAAAATTATATTTCGATAAATCCACATCTCGCACTTAAGCGATGTGTTTTTTTCAGGGCGTGAGATAAATCCGCACCTCGCAGCCGTGCACGGTGATGCGGATATATCAGTCGTACAGTCATCACGAGCTGCCGCCATAAAGCGCTGTCAGCCGTCTTGGTCCACGTTACATCCCACGTCAGCTCTGCCTCCCGCAGCCCCGCCGACTAATATATGTAGTTTATAATTGGTGCTTTGATTTTATGATGTGCTTTTTCTTTTAGATTTGAAAGTATACAAAGACGATGACTACTTTTGGACGTTGACCAACAAGTTCCCAATATATTTTTACGATTCATTAAACAAAAATGAATACAACTTCCATGTATACAAGTAAGTATTCATTAGATTCATTTATTGCACGGTGTTTAGTTCCCTTGATATGAATTCACAAGGTTTTGAGGGTAAAAGTTTGTAGAGAATAGATCATGTTCATATAAACTTGTTACATTTAGTTAATATTGAAATTTGTAATTTATTGCTTAAAAATTGAGACTGCTTTGATATAAAGGTTTTTGAACATAGTTTCATATTAGGTGTACCGGAAAAGAATGTCGTTTTTTTAATAATAAAATTTGGTGCATTTATTAAATATCATTCGTAATATATATATATATATATATATATATATGTATATATTTATATAAATATATAATTTTATATTTATATATAAAGTAGTAAGAAATATATTTTTATCAATTATATATATAAAAATACACAGAACACGTTGTAAAAGTTCGACTGCCGAAGCACAACTGATCACTCAAAAGCGCTCAAAAAAACGACATTCTTTTCCGGTACACCTATTATATCAACAACCAATCATTTCAATGTGTGTGTTTATGTAAAAATATGTTTTGCAGATGAAGATTAATGAATTAATTAATAATTACTAATAAATCCTTTCAAAGAACTATAAATAGAGAATAAGCAATGCAGTAAACATATGGAATTTTGTTTTTTTAGGGCGAAAATCGAAGATGCCATTGAAGGAACAGTCTGCTCTTTCGGTAATCCTAAAAAACTCAAACATAAAGGTATTTTTTTATATAACGAATAAAGTAAAAAAGAAGACAACTTGAAAAGCTATTTTCAGACTAGGAAATTCATAACGATTTTATTTCATTTATCCCTTTGTAGAATTAAGTAAAAAAAACGATTTATTGGTGCCTGATCTCGTCGATCAGGCACCAATAAAAGCGCCGTATTTTTGCAGCGCATCAAAATTAAAAATGTTTAATATATATGTTTATTAATCATCTTACAAAATTAAACATGTAACAAGTCTTACGGGGACGAAAAGAAAAGAGATTTCTCTGACAGATAAAAAATGCACTGAACGCGTTACTCTTGATTACAGAAACTCATAAAGATAATAAACCTAGGAAAAAATCTGGAATATATTTATAGCATCCATGTGACGTTGAAACGATAAATGAAAATAAAAACGTTTTATTTTGGAGCCTGGTGGTTCATGAGCATATTATTAAATTATCATTATTTTGTTATTTAAGGTGGTTCGAAGGCAAATAATTCTGGAGCAGAAGATCAAGACTGATTGGTAAAATTAAATTTCTCATTTTCATCGAGACTTACAAAGAAGAAAATTATTGTCTTTGATGAACATGTACATTGTAATATATATATTTTTGTTATATAATCTTAAAAACAACAAAAGTTTATTTTTATTTGTATTTTATTAGTCCATTAATAAAAAAATACACTTTCATATCCTCCCCATCTCATAGTGGACTGATTTACAGTCAACCCTTCTACAACGCATGCTTTTTTATTTGCAGCGGAGATTTTTCTTAGTGTTTGCGGCGATTTTTGTTAGTTCAATGCCTCAGGAGCGTCCGGCTAATTATACGGTCTTAGGAAAACGTTATAGGAGGGTCGACTGTAATAGGCGCCAAGAGCGATTTTACGAATGGCGCACATGTGGGTATTCACGATGCAAATAATTAACAATGCAAAACCTTACAACAAAAAATCCTTTAACGCCTACATGACCACCTTCACGGTGCACTACAATACTAAAAATAACCCATTACTTCTATTCATAACAAAAGACAAGTCAACAATTAAAAAATAAACAAAAACAGACCAAGCACAAAAATAACGGCAGAAGCGGGATGCGAACCGCGGACCTTGGAAACCAACTATGCCCAGGTATTAATACCGCTCAGCCGACTTGGCTATTGCTATGCCTGGACCGACTCGCGTTGAAACTAGTATTTATGTCATTGTTATCATCGTATGATAGATGTCGCTATAGTGTATATTCAAAGTATGTATACTTTTATTTTTTTATTATTCAATCAGTCATCATTTATTCACAAGCTTAATATTATTACTTTCCGACAGTCTATTTATTTTAGTAAGTACCACTCGGGTCTCGAACCAAACTATAGACTGAATGGATGAGAAACGACTACTTATAGTTCCGACTCGGACTTTATAACCAATCATTTACATTGGCTGAGCGGTCTGAATACCTGGGCATAGTTGGTTTCCAAGGTCCGCGGTTAGCATCCCGCTTCTGCCGTTATTTTTGTGCTTGGATTGACGCGTTGAAAAAAAAGAATTTTATGTATAGTATATGTATATTTAATTAATAATAATATTGTAATATAGTCAATGATCTATAAAAGTAGATTAGAATATTGAAATAATAAAATAATATTCTAATAAAAATTAAAAAAAAATCCCAAAAACAGACCGCCTACGTGACCCCACTCACATAAAAATACCTTTTCAGATTCTGTTTTTTTTTTTATAAATATGGAACACATCGTAGCCCAAAAAACACGTAAAAGATTTTCAATTTTCTCTTGTTATTTTTGACATTAGTGACTTGTCGGCTTTTGCAGTATTTTTTATGTATTGTAAATAAAACCTACACGGAGAATGCTAGCAAAATATTTTTGCTTTCTAGTCAACGGCGGGTTAAGCTATTGGCTGTCTCCAAGCGAAACATCATTGAAAAAGAGTTCAAGAAATCGTTTAAACAATTATTTTGGCTTAGATCCTTCAACTTGGTAAGTTTTTATTGAAAACTCAGTATCTTTTCGCTGGAAATATTATAAAATTGTCGAAAAAGATTCTAGATAGAATATGCTCATAATCTACATAGAATCAATTTGCACGGCAAGGGAGAGGAGTCTATAAAAGTATCCCGTCTATTCACAGGCTAATAATAACAGCCATTAGAAAAATATCTCTTGTATTCAATAATTCCATGCCTTTACTATTTTCTGATTGTAGTTTTTGTAATGTAGTTTTTGTAAACTAAAATCATGGATATATAATCTTTAAAAATTCAATAACATTAAGGTTATCGACTGAGAATATTTGGTGAAACTGCATAATGATAATTTGAAATTAATTTTGATTAAAAAAATAATAAATTAAAAGTATTTTGTTTTGATTCACATTTATTTTAACTGATTACATGTTTCAGCCTCCCTGGAGATCATCTTCAATATTACAATAATACATTATTGAAGATGGTCTCCAGGGAGGCTGAAACATGTAATCATTTAAAAGAAATGTGAATCAAAACTAAATATTTTTAATTTATTAATTTTTCAACTATAATTAATTAAAAATTATATTTAAAAATTAAGTTATAAGAACAAAATAAATTCGTTCAGCTGTCTGACAGTTGATGACGTTTTATTTAAGTAGCTATTTTTATTGTCGGTAGGCATATGTTATTTCAAAGCTTATTGGAATATTATGATTGTGATTGTTTGACATTAATACATGTATGAGTGATCAAACAATTGTGTTTTAATATAACGATTGAGAAGACCATCTCCGTTGCTCGTGATTGAAATGGCAACATTATTGGTTGAATGGGTCTCTAAATAATAATTAAAATACCTTTTTAATCTGCCTATTGAAGATATATATAGCTTGCGCAATTGAGGAAGCACATATGCTAAGAGAGCATTCAAATGAAACTGTTTGACCTAAGTCGACATTACACGCCAACCAGTTGAGATACTCCGAAAGGGTTCATGGATTTCAATGGATATGTACTCATAAGTATAAGCGGGATCAATTAAGAAAGTTCAGAAGAACGATGTCCACGAAATCATCCGTCGCGTATCGTCTTCTTGGTTTTTACGAGTATTTCTGGCGTAAGTGCAAATGTCTGGTTAAAATCGATAGAAGGTTGGTATGATAGGTTTAAAGCAAAATACGAAACCAGTTTTTCTAAGGTCAACTACTGGCTTGCTTCAATATATAAGTAATATATACAAGCCAATTATTATTGCACCTCTTATGTTTTTATAGAGGTACAAAGAAAAAAATAATTTACGATGTTTTTTTGTTCGGAGAATCCAAACATTAATTAAATACACGAACTGAGCAGCTAAACCAGAGTTGCTCTTAGTCAGTAGGTACTCAAAACTAATCAAATAGTAACTATTTATATGATAAATATGTATTCGATTTTCGCCGCTATTTTAGGTTAGGCCGCGAGATCGACATGGCTGATTTAGAGCATCTATATCCTTAAAGTATGTATTAACATCCCCTTTACTTAAAAGGCAGAACAACTTGACGTCGCCGGGATAGTTATCGGAGCGCGTGGTGGCGGAATGAGAAGCAGAAGAACAACACACAGTCTCTTATTAGAAGCACATTGACATACATTTAATTACAAGATAAAAATTGACAATGTTTGGTATTCGGCTCAAGCGCTTTGTAATACCGCAGCGCCCTTTTATCACCTGTCGGCCTTTTGATGAATTATCTTCTGTCAAAACAACCAAAATGGCAACACATGTCCGACGAGCGAACAAAAATAAAAGACGAAAGATTGTTTCTCGAGGTTTTCGGCACCACCCTGCAATGGATATATCGAGCTGATATCATTATATTATTTAAAATCTGAGCTAACACATTTATATCTTTTCTCACATCATCACGTTCATCCTTTACATACATTCAAAATGTTGTTGGATATACTATATTTCATTGGTTTACTATTGATCTAAGTTACAAGTATATAGAACTGTTACTAGAGAGCTGATAAAAAAATGATTCATATTTCGGATAGTTTAAAAATTACACTGAAAAATCTGAATACGCCTGAATTATTATTTTTTATTTGAAAAAATGCCCAGGATTATCAAAATTTTAATTCTAATCAAATAAATATTTGGATATCTTGTTGTTACAGAGAGCGGCAACGGTTTTCGTCGTTGTTTTGATTTAAAACCGTCAGTTTTTTTACCGCTCCTGTATAACATAGATTTATGTCTGGTTGATTTATCGGTTAATTTTTTCGGCAACTTCGTAGGGTACATAATAGGGTTTTAACCACATTACAAATCGTCGACTTATGACAACATAATTAATCATTTAAGTTTAATTCGTAAGATTTCTGTAATACACATCTAAATAACTCTCTATTATTATGAACAAGGCTAATGTTGTTTCATACATTTTAAACCAAAATTACCAATGCATCCTTCCTGTATTAACTTATGGCGCAGAGACGTGGATTCTGACAGCAAGTTTTACCCAGAAAATAATGGTCACCCAGCGTGCTATGGAGAGATCCATGCTCGGAGTGTCGCTAAAAGATAGAATCCGTAACAAGGAAATACGCAGAAGAACTCAAGTAGTGGATGCTACCCAACGAATAGGCACACTCAAGTGGCAATGGGCAGGACATATCTATCGAAGAGACGACCGTTGATGGGGAAGAAACGAATTAGAATGGCGCCCGATAACTGGCAAACGAAGCATTGGCCGACCCCCTGTAAGATGGACTGACGACATAAGAAGAATAGCGGGAGTAACCTGGATGCGGAAGGCGGAGGATCGAATAGGATGGGGACTCATGCGGGAGGCTTACGTTCAACAGTGGACGGATACAGGCTGATGATGAAACAAAACTAGTAAACGCATACAAAAAGGGTTTTTTTAAGAGAAGAGTTCTTGTCACCCATGACAATTTATAAATTGACTTTTAATTTCTGGAGTTATTTAGCTCAGAAAATCGTGCAACTTTTCTTTCTACGATCCTTGATGCGGTTATAACCGGTACCTTTACCTCTACTGTGTAAACTCACATTAACCTCAGATACAAGCATCTTTAGATACCAGTATCCTCGCAATCGTCTTCCTCAGAAGACGCGAGACAACTTAGTACCAGCTGGTAATTTATAACCAGGTAAGTTTAGAACAAAAAATCAATAGAAATTAATGTGTACTCGTACATGATATCCGCAAGACAAGTAATATGATACTTAAATAATTTATACTTATCGGAATGCCTAATGCTCCAAACAACTAATAACTATTTTCTAAGTCCGAATTTTACTTTTTAAGCCCGAATTCTAAAGAATATAATTTATTTAGCTAAATAGGCGGGGATCATGCTAATTTTTCTATGGTATTATTAGTACGAGTATGGTATTTTGATTTTGAGTTGATGTTATTTAATTGTGTCTATTTTTGCACTGAGGTATGTTTTATTCTATTTATATGTGAATAATGTGAGGTTTATTTAAAAAAGAACGAAGCATCAATTCGTAAAGTAATTTATTGATTTTCTGCAAAATTCGGAACATCGGAAATCTTGAATTTTATTAACGGCATTGTCAATCTTTTTATGTCAAACTTGATGATTTATTTTATTTTTTTTTATAAATTTCTCAGGCAGGTATGAAGCTGGTGGTGTTCTCTCTGGTGATGTGCATGGTTGCATGCCATGCACAGCAGGAAGTAGGAGTCGGCAAATTGACGGTAGTCTACCAATGGAAGCAGCTTTCATACAACATCGATGGAAACTCAGGTATAATGCCGAAAACCGTGCAGAAAATTACTTTATGCGCGCCCCCAGTTTGGACTGTTGGGATAATTACCTGGAATCATGAAAAAACATTGCATTTTTTGCCTTCCTCTTATTATAAAGACGTAGGTAATGATCTCCTGATTATGATTACTACTTCTTTGGAGTGTTTACCGCAGAAGAACACGAATAAAGATGTTTTTTCTCTGGTAGCTTTATCCACATTTGAAGCAGACATTTTTGAAAGAAAGAGAGTAAGAGAAATAGAATGTCCCCACAAGTCCCTAGCATGCAATAAAACGCACAAAATAAGCACAAACGTAAAAAACATAATTATAATAATAATTTAAAATTCAATACGTGCTGATTGATTATTTTATTTAACACATGAAGGGCGAATACCGAATTAAAGAGATGGTGAATTCGGATTATTTTATTTGACTAGAATAATTTTTCTAGCTCTAATTCTTTACAGATAATTGATCTATATTTAATAATTTGATACATTTATACAATTCTACATCAAATTTATTAATCAATTTGTGAAGAAAAATAAATGGCTGCCGCTAGGATTCGAACAACTAATTATGCACCTCAGTTCTATTCTATACACAGACCGATCCACGGGGACCAATTCTTCCACCTGCGAAATCGAACAAATTTGAAGTAAATATTTATGTTATTGATACATTCGTAATAAACAGATGTCGCTTTGTTGTAAATTAAAAGTATGCATTCTAATGTTTGTGAATTATTTGTCTTATGCCATTTTATGGATGTGTAAGTGCTGCATGAGAAGTGTTCCGTCAATGTGATTACACTACAACCTGGGATTAATACTGACATTGTTTATTGAAATGTTGCTAAACTTAGGTGAAGGTTGACAACCGGTGTTTTCAACATGGTATTCTCGTTGGTATTATGGTAATTTCTTATTGTTGTGTTTATTTGTAGTTACCGCAAGCAGATTCTCTGGTCCAGCTGCAGTTGACGACGGCGGTTGGTCATTTCCAGAAGAAGATGAACCGGCAGATCCAGGTAATGTATATTAATAATAAGGAGATTACTTCTCTATCTTCTTCCCTTCCTCTCAATGCTAAGAATGGTGGCTACCATCGTAGGGTAGTACGAATGATGATAGTGGATACATACATTGAATAATTGTACAATCCTTGTAGGAATATCAATCTCAAATATCGTTATATGTTTTAATTTAATCGAGTCCAGTCCTACGTCTAGAAGTGTCCTTCATCATCAGCCTGTATCCATCCAATGTTGAACGTAAGCCTCCCGCATGAGTCTCCATCCTCTTCGATCCTCCGCCTTCCGCATCCAGGTCACTCCCGCTATTCTTCTTATATCGTCAGTCCATCTTGCAAGGGGTCGCCCAATGCTTCGTTTGCTAGTTCTTGGGCGCCACTCCAATACTTTTCTTCCCCATCAACTGTACTCTCTTCGACAAATATGTCCTGCCCATTGCCACTTGAGTGTGTCTATTCATTGGGTAGCCTCCACTACTTGAGGAGAGAAGTTGTAAATGACTATACCTATCTGGGACAAGTAATACAACTGGGATGAGCATCATTCAGAAAACTTACATTCAACGTACATTTTTAAGCGAAAATTCCGCAATGTCTTAAAAATTAGGCGTTAAACCAATGCATCCTCCTTGTATTAACTTATGGCGCAGAGACGTTGAATCTAACAGCAAGTGTTACCCATAAACTAAAGGTCACTCAGCGTGCTATGGATACATCCATGCTCGGAGTGTCGCTAAAAGATAGAATCCGAAACGAAGATATCCGCAGAAATATCCTATTACATAATCTGTCCCTGCAAACAATGAATACATTTTATAAAAAAAAAAATGTTCTAATATTTGAATTTAAAAATAAACTTATCATCATTCTCTTTGAATAATCGGTAAAAATATTATTCCAACACGTTTTTAAATGTGGCCTTTTTAAACTTTGCTCTAGTTTGTAAATATTTATGATCCAATCCAGAGGCTACCAACTTATAAATGCCTCGTGTATTGACTACGAGTTTTTATAAAAGTAAATTTGCTATCGCTTATTCGGCGAGGGAAAATATTTTTCATCTTCATCTTCTCTTAAGCCGTAGAGATTGTTATCTCGATTCCATGTTATTTATCATTCTGTGCAATAGCGATTTGAGGAGACCGTCGCTGTACTTATTAACAGCTAATTGATAAGAATATGAAAAATCAGAAACAGCGCATAATTCCAAGTCCATAATCCAAAGTCATTACTTTTATTCTGAAGTGTTAGAATGTCTAGCTCACATTTTTTTTTCTTTGGATTTTTTTTCAAATTTGACAAACTCTGCTTTAATCTACAGTTTTTTGTGATAAAATTGATACAAATTTAATAAAGTATTATGTAATCACTTTTATGAAAAATATTAAATAAACAGATTGTGTTGGTCTTGTAAGATAATGTAATATTTTAATCGATTACATTCAAAAGTTCAAGGACATTTTCAACATCAATAACTTTTATTTTTACCAGATTTGCCAAATTTTAATGTTATCGAAATAAGGGTTCGTATTTTGTTTGTTTCTTAGATTAGCTATTGTAGAAGACAACGGGACTATAAAAAATACTCGGAACTCTGACATTTTGTCCATCGCTATGCTTGGCGATTTTCTTTCAAATTCCTAAATAGAATAATTGACATACTTAGGGGACTGTATGATTTAACGCTATTTCGAAATAGGGGCAAATCCTTAAGTTTGGCATTTCTGTCTTTTACTCTAAAAAGTCTTTTAACTAGCGATTAAATTGTTGGTTATAAACTGTTTTGCATATAAAAGAGAATATTGGAGATTAATAATTTGAGATTCATAATTTGACCTTTTATTCGTAATATTCCTGTGTACACTATCCTCGGGATTTTTTAAATTACCTATTCTACGTACCAAACACACTACTCTCTGTAACACTTTATTTCAAATGTATTTTAAAATGATTTGACATCCTAATTAAAGCGACTCCAGATCGCGGGATTTAATTGGGATGCGCGGTGGATGGATCGTCGCAGGTCGTCAAAGAAAAGAACTCGTCGAATAGCACATTTGATATTTATTTCACGTTAAACAAAAAAAGACTGTCAAAATTCGGTCCTCCACCCGGGATACAGACAATGCTGTTTACCTTACAGCGCCCGGGCAGAGACTGCCGGTCGGTGGCAGTGAAAGTCACTGCTTCCGAAAACTACAAACCGACCATCTGGAGAACTACCCGCTCCCGCATGACATGCCTGGCTTTCAAAACAAAACAAATAAAATGGCACTTGCTAACGCCGTGTCTTATAACTACTTAAATATAAAACTTGACTGAAAAAACTTGAAACATTTTTATATCTGCGTTTCAGACGAACAAAAAAAAATTAGAGATAAAATATCGCATATCGAGGCTTTTTGGTTACAGCCTGAATGTGCTATATCGAGTTGATATCAGATTCTTCGTCCTCCGCACTCATGTTTGCTTCTTGTAATCACGGATAGCGTACGAGCGAGACTGTGGACTACCCACAACGTTATTTCATTATTTTTTTCAGAACCAGCGCCAGTCCCTGAAGCGCAGCAGGTTGCTGCTCCCCAGGCAGACCAGTTCTTCGTCCAGTACAACAACGTCCCCATGGGCGTCGACCGCTATAAGGACAGAATCTTTGTGACCGTCCCAAGAAGGCGAGCTGGTAAGTTTTACTTCAATATTTAAATCAACAACTTTACGATTGTTAAATGCTTGAAATGAAACTAAATAGCGTTTTAGTTATTGTCTTAATCTATTCTGCAAATATAAGGAAGGAAATTTCATTTGAATTTCCGTTAGGAAGTAATTCTTTTACTAATATTATAAAGAACTTCGTCACAAGCGTGAGATACTCGTGTATGATATATTGTAAAAACATAGAAGAAAGAAGAGACATAGACAAAATCTGTGGTAGATAACAACAAACATGAAGTCCTTGAATGGCTTTACATATCAGATATTACCAATCAATGACTAAAATGCTAATGAGGTTATTATTTGGAAGTTACCAACTATAAGTATTAGAGCTAGAAGTTATACAGCATACTGACGAGATTGCAGTAGGCAAATATAATAAAAAACTCGAAATAAAAAATATTATACATTTTTTAATGTAAACACATTCTGGAGAATGCCGACAGATGGTGATAGTAATTATGAAGTCTCATCTGTGGAATTATATGACGCTTACCATGGTGCATATGGCTAAGCGCTGCATGTGGAGTGTTTATCCGCTAACGTCATAGACTACAGCCCGAGATATACGCATCATCCTTATTATTACAGGAATTAACTACGAATGGAAGGTCTTCACGGGACAACTTTCGTCTACCATCAATATTAATTAATAGGCTATGACTGGAATGTTATGGGTGAGGGATCAAATTGACACCAACCGGGGGTATTTTAGAGCTCAGAAATCGATTAAAAACCCTTTTTTTTTTAATCTCCGTCGGGGATCGAACCCACGACATTTGGCTTACAAAGCAAACGCTTCGACCATTAAGCTATAATTGCGGGCAAAATGTTAGAATATTCCGACGTTTTTTTAATTTGCTTAACGAAATTGGACAGAAATACAAGTTTTTTATAAATAACTGATTAGCAAACGTTTGAAAATACATTCACCTTCAATTGCTGAGATAACTTGGAAAGAAGCAACTGATTTATAACTATGTCAATTTGCAGCGATTATATACTTTTAGAATAAATAAGATATCAGATACATAGAACGGAATCGGAAGAATTCGAATAATATTAGATTATAATGAATTTTTACTTCAGGCATCCCGGCCACTCTGAACTACCTGAAGTTGGGTGAAGATGGACCGTCTGCTGGTCTGCGGCCTTATCCCAACTTGGCTGCCAACTCCTTGACCTCTCAGCAACCTCTAGTGAGTGTCTATCGCACCAGAGTTGATGCTTGCGGCCGCCTGTGGATGGTGGACACTGGAGTTGCCGAGATTCCGGGTTAGTATACGAGTACATCTTTGTTCATATGTGAGTCTATGCCATATTCACTCTAGTTTAGCTAAACAAATATAACAAACGATGGGAAATCTACTTACCAAGAATATTTATGACCTAGAAGATATTACACAACAGTTGTCACAGTAAAAATTCATAAAAGGCGTATCATCAAATTATTAATAATAGCCCCCTCAATGTACTGGAGGACTCTGCGAAATGCCTTAAGGTCACAGGATCGATGAAAGGAAAATCCTGATCTATCTCCTTCTCGTGGTGGGGGGTGAGCGACATCGGTCGGTCAATATAGACAGGGACCGAATGTTGGCCGGAATAAGCTAACACCCAGCTTACCTCATCAGGACAAGCTGGTTAGGGCACTCTATTGTCCTGGAGGTAGTAAATGCTCTCCAAAGGCGGATGCACCTTTATGTTTAACGGCATTAGGATGTGGAAATAAAGGGGAAAATATCACATTAAAGGTCTAAAAGACATCGCATGTATCAGCAAAAAATGATTGCATCTCAAGTTTGCAGAGGATCAAGAAGAGTGGAGATCGAGATGCAAGATTTTTTCGCTGCAAGCCAATCCATCGGATTGATACTACGAAGAAGAATAATTGTCAGAGTACAAATGTAGAGACTCATGCGGGAGGCCTAGATTCGGTGGACGATCAATGGACAGACACAGGCTGATGATAAAGATGATGTTATGAAAATTAGATGTGTTACAGCGCGGATATTTAATTTTTAAATTTAATCTTAATTGCATGAAAACGCGAACATTTTCGCTTGACGACCTAAAAACATCAAAACATATTGTAAATATGATATTCTAACTTAATTAATTGTATTATTTTTCATTTATAGGTGCCTTCAGAACCGTCCAGCCCCCGGCCATCGTTATCTACGACTTGAAGACCGATCAGCTGATCTCTAGATACGAGTTCACTAGCGGCTCTGATTACATATTCGATGATCCCACAGGTTATTTAAATCAAAATAAATTCTAAAAAATAATATAATCTTATCTTCCCAGGAAAATGTAATTGGCATTGCGAGAAATTTAGTTTAAAAATTCGCATAGTTTTTAAAATCTGCATATTTTTAACTACATACGAAAAAGCTACTAAATATCAAATATAATTTACACGACAGTCATTCCCTATTTTTTTTCTTTTTGTCTGGTAGAAAAAATTCCACTAAAACAATTGAATACATAAAATGGTTCTATAAAATTGTGCAAAAACGATGTTTGCAAGGATATGTAGTGAAATGATTTGGCTTTTGTTACCAGGATTTACTTCTATCACCGTGGACGTGGACAAGAAAGACTGCTCTAATGCCTTTGCCTACATCAACGACCTGCTGAACTACGGGCTGGTGGTGTACAGCCTCAAGGAGAACAGATCATGGAGGGTTAACCACAACTACTTCTACTTCGACCCCGAAGAAGGAGATTTCGACCTCAATGGTAATAATATTGTTAGTTTTATAAACTAATCATCAATGGAGGAGATGTAGCGTTGTGATTCATCAGCGGTTCGTGGGGCCTTTGTGGCTCGAGGTCTGTAGCGTGTCCTTCGATGCCGGGTTCTAGAGATTAAGTATCTTGTTGGCTGCCTTATGTCGGTGCACATGGTGTCACATGTCAGCATGGTGTTTCTAGAAAAGTATACATAATTTGTAATGGATTTATACATAATATACGTCAACGACATGCTCAACCATAGGCTAGTGGTGTGCAACCTCAAGGAGAACAGATCATATTGGATCATTTACTTCTGCTTCTACTATTGTATTATACCCATTCTCAAAACTCTTCCAAAAAACAGAGGACATTAGTCAGTTTAATAATTATGTCAATCATACCTTCTTGACTTGTTTGAGTGCATGTTAATGGTTTCTTTTTCCAGGCCTTCAGTGGCAGTGGAATGATGGAGTGTTCAGCGTTGCCCTGGGTCCGGTGCAGGGTGATGGCTTCCGCACAGCTTACTTCCACGCCATGGCCAGCTACAAGGAGCGTTCAGTTAGCACCGCGTTGCTGCGGAACGAAACCTTGGCCACAAGGAGATACCACGGATCTGACTTCAAAGTAAGCTACAATACGCCAAAAAGGTGTTTGCTTTACTGCAAAGCTATTCAAGGAGGATGTAAAAGAAACTGAAGCTTCAAACAACTCTTATGCCATCATCAAATATGAAAATTTATGTATCTTATAATGATATTGAGAGTCATTTCAAAATACAAAAATCAGTCCGATATGTCAGAAAATACCAGTATCAAATACCCCTGGACGTCTACGGTAATTTATTTCGGTGAAGAAGGCAACACAAGACCACTGTACACAAGAAAACCCTCACGATGACACAAAACTTCGCTGTAATAATCCTTGACCAATTATAGAAAACCAAATGAGGAGCTGTCATTAGAGGTCCACGATTCTTAGCATTAACGTCTCGACAAAGAAGATAGAGACAATATTTTGAAAGCAGGAATTTTTGTCAAAATTGGAGTATTACGAAACCAAGTGATTCACCATGTGTTACTAACAGAGCAGGGTTGTCAGACGTCACAAAAATTAAGCCATGTACAGTTCAATGAGGAACACATTTTTTTTGTAAACTTTCATAATACTTGGGAACCAAAAAAAACGTAGTATGCGAGACATATTTTCGGGTAATTTGTTAATCGAATTTTTGAAAGAAATCGGATATTAGCCCGACGCTCCCAAGTCATGGCCCATTTTGTCCTAGGAGTTGCTCAATCCGAACGTGCCCAATACTTTTATGCAAGGTAAAAAAGTCTTTAGTTATAAAATGAATGAATAATTTTATTCCGTTGTTACAGACTGTAGGAAGTAGAGGCCCAAACTCGCAGACCACTGTCCATGCGGTCCACGGGACGACAGGTGTAGCGGTGGGGGCCCAGGTGGGCCGCAACGCACTCAGCTGCTGGAACACTCGCAAGCCCCTTTCTAAAGCCTCCGTGGGCATTATCGCCAGGGACGACATCAAGTTCATGTATCCTTCAGGTAAGCTTTCAAGTAACTCGACAGATAGACTCATGATATGTTTGTTGCTGTTGTTCAGAAAAACTGTCACGAACAGAGAATCCGTGGATCTACAATATCTATCTAAATCAATCCGAGAGCCACAAATTGCAATTCGAGAGTGATATTTTATTATTGTTTTCAGACTTGAAAATCGACAGTGAGGACTACATCTGGATAATGACAAACCGTCTTCCCATCTTCATCTACTCTTCACTGAACCCCGAAGAAGTCAACTTCAGAATTTACAAGTACAATATTTTTTTAAAACATAATAATATAACATTTTATTTACTTTTTAAAATACAGGTTAAATTCACGCAGTTCACGAGTTAGGCAGCCATATTTGGATTGGAGTCTCAAAATAACTTATGAAGGAGATTGGAACAATTTTAAAACGAGAAGCTTCGAGAGAAACAGAGTTTTATAGTAAAGCAAATCAATACATTACTAAATAGGGTGTTACAATATACTCCAACCTTGTCAAGTTATTAAATATTTCCATTTTTTGTAAATATAATGGATTTCTTTGATTTTTCAACTTATAATACAAAAGAACAGTCAAACACATGTAATAATCTTATAGCTCTGTCTCTGTCCAGATAACGAGTGGCAATGTTTGGTAATGTGTTGTTTGATGTCATGTCAATATTGAATTTAAAATTGAGCAATTCATGGGATGATGTTTATTTTATGCATTTTGAAATTCGAACACACCTTTTCCGAAATAAACAAATACGTAACAATAATAATGTTTTTTTTCCTTTCAGAGTCAAATTGCAAGATGCCATTGCGGGAACTGTCTGTGCACAGAGAGGATGACTTGTTCTGTAAAAGCAAACTGTCCCAAATGGCGAAAACATGAAGAAATTAAATAATCCATAAATCCCTAAGCATATTTTGAAGACAATCAGGTTCTCACGGTCATAGTATTTGACTTATTAGGTTCTTGAATCAGAGATAATCTGTCATTCTAATATTTGAATTATATTCTCAAACAAAACGAACAATGTCAATTTAAATGTATTTAAGAAGTATACATAGCAGTATATACATTTTATGAATTAAACAGAGTCATAAGAACAAATATGATCGTATTATTTATTTATTCTTTCAACTGAAAATAATATCTTCTCTAACATTATCAGATAATATGTATCCATATTTAGGAATGAGCAACTTCACATCGCCGGGATCATTATTTTAACGCGTGGTGGAAGAATGACAAGCAGATGATAAGCACAAAGACTTTTTCAAAATCACATTGAGATACATTTAATTAAAAGGTTTACAAACTTTCGGTCTACTTGAGGAATAACATGTTGTTAACGCTTTGAGCAGACAAAGACTGACGGCTGGCGACCGAGAGCTGTTAATCAGTGACACCCAGCACTGTAATTCATCCAGCGATCCACAGAATCACACCTGCTAACGGCCTGTCAATAATAATTATAAAATGACAACACATGCGTGTCCGACGAGTGAACAAAAATAAGAGACGAAAGATCGCATATCGAGGTTTTCGCCACCAGCCTTCAAGGGCTATATCATGCTGATATCAATTCGATGTCATCCATGTAGCTCAGGTGTTTTTGACTAGTGCTACTGTTGTTATAAGTGCTTAACGTGCACAAAGGTGAACATGCCATGTCTGTTGTTAATTCTTCTTTAAAATGCAGTAAGACAAAGCCGCTTTCGTTTAAGAATCTCTTACGCTCTTGAAGCTCTTACGAAGTCATCATTATCTGAAGCACAAATTCTAAACAAGCCTGAACCACACCATAAGATGGTTTGATTTGGATACATTTGATGTAATTTTTTAAATATTTCTGTGTATTCAATTTGTCATTTCAAATTCCAAATAGAAAACACATCATCATTCATCATTTATTTTAATTTTATTTTATCCATTTAAAATAAATAAGTTAAAATAAATAAATAAAGTAAATAAATCATTCATCATTGTCATACATCAACACTTTTATAAAGAAGTATCAGAAAAACAAATTGATTAGTAAATTTATTTATTGAAAATTGCATGAAAATTGGATGAAAATATTTTTCTATTATAAGTTAAATTACATCTGTTGGTACATAAATTATATATTAGATAGATTTAATATTTTTTAGAATATAACGCTAATAAAATTTATAAATTTAAATATACAGACAAACCCTGATTTACATGATCCTCCATATCATATATATATATAATAAATTTATTAATTATCAAAAGATAACCACACGGCTCAAATCAAGAAGAAGTTTCCTACAATCGACAACTGAACTGGTGATACCTGAGGCCATCCTGCGGCTGAGCATGTGGAGAGGCACAACTGAGGGAAATGCTTGTATTGCCCCGAAAGAGGATCTAGCCCCTGGAGACAACCAGGGGTGGAATATATGGAGGTTCCTTAACAGACTTCGGACCGGAGTATGCAAGACTAGGACACAAATGAAAGCCTGGCAGTTTTACAGCGGACCAACTGAATGTGACTGCGGCGTGGAGCAGACCCTGTCACACTTTCTGGAGTGTACGCTGTGTCCGAGTAACTGTAGCCAGGAAGACCTGATAATAGCCATCGACATCGCCCACTTCTGGGCAGACAGGGTCTGACCCTGTTGTTTCCGACACGATTATACATAAATTTATTACTTTATAATCCATGTATAGTAAATAAATAATATTTTTTCTTTTTATAATGAATTATTATTTTATACATGTATCCATTTTTTTTAAATTTTAAATTTATTAATTAATTAACCTTCAATTAAAACAAACTGTATCCTTTTTTAATAAGACTCAATGGCCTTGCCTATATATCGGCGTGTCGCACTCTAGCGACATGTCGTGTTATGCCGATATATAGGCACCCAGCATGGAGTGATTTTCTGCCAGGGATACGCATTCCCCATGTGTTTAACAAGTTTCGTATTGTTACATAGAGCGAGTAGTTTTCTATAGCCTTGGCTATATATCGGCACGCCGCATCTAAAGCGTTAAGACATGCAAAAAAAAAAAAATTAGGTAATAAAATATAATCAATAGCTGAATGTTTAAGTGCAAGTATACGACATTTACTGAATGTGGTTATATGAGTACCCAACCTCCACAGTGAGGAGTGAGCTTCTAATGGAAGAGCGGGTTTATACCATCATACTGCTAGCTTTGTATGACTCCATACACAGTATACAGTTTTAGTGTTCTTTAACACATTTTGCTTGGCAGATGTTAACCACGTAAATCAGAATTTGCTTGTATACTTTATAATTAATACAGTGGAGCCCCATGAGACTTTGTCATAGGAAGGCTTCAGTAATAAAATAAATAGCCTGGAACCATTGCTAAATATAATATTTAAATCTGTCATTAATAACACTATAAGACACTATGCTTTACTTAAATGTTTACCTATTTCTATGCTAAGCCATCCTTACACTATCAATTATTGTATTGCACAATATCAAGGGTATCTCTGTGTTATAACAATCTGTTATTGCACAATTAATTCACAATGTAAAGTTGATATAGAAATATATTTTTTTATGAAGAAAATTCAAAAGCGAATGAAATTTTTCCACTACTCCTTCATACTTGGGTGTTACAATTTTTCATTTTCAGCGATTGTTAACAACAGACGCAAGTTGGTATAACATCTTGTAAAAACTGATGGTAATATCAAATGATTGCACAATGATTTAAGTCTGGGGCTATACTTGAGGTTTGTAAGTACGGCATGATTCAATATTGCTGGGTAGTTGTTGCGTAATATGATTGATCGAATAAGGACCGCCCTTAAGGACCGCTATTAACCTAAATTGTACACATTACATTGTACAGGGTGGCGCGCGGCAGAAGCATGGATTTAAAAATATAATAAAAACATAATGTAACAAAATTACCATTTTTTAAATTCTTTCCTGTTCAATCAACACGGGACATTATATTTTATATAGTTTTGAACAAAGTATCGAAACGGTCTCAAATGGCGCTCTCACACTTTAAACACTGAGTAAGCCTTTTTTTAAATGTTTTCGTGCACTCTTTGAAGTATTGCCACAGGAGTTTCGGCGATTTGGGCTCGAATGTCATTTTTGAGGGCTTCCAGGGTCCTGGGACGATCGTTATAAACTAAGGATTTTAGGCATTCCTACAGGAAAAAATCACAAGGGGCCAAATCAGAGAAGCGCGCTGGCCAGTTCAAATGGATGATCGAATGGGCGTTCGAAAAATAAGTCTGCATACAAAAAACATGTTGCTCAACAGACCACTCTATTATAGCAACTGTCACCATGTGAAACATAAATTTCCCTTATTCTTCTTTCAAAACTTTCTACTTTCAAAACTTTCTACTTTCAACAGTTTAAGACCGTTAGAAAGGAAGCAACTGCTTTTATAAATCCATATGTCTGCCACCCTGTATTATGTGTTGATACATACTAAACACCGTTTTCATATTTTATATTTAAGTACATATTTTATAAGTTTGTAATTTTTTGTAAATTTTATGTAAGAAATTGTTTTTTTTAAGTCCTAAATATATTAAAATTGTATAAATATAGTCTATGATAATAAGTAGACAATATTCTGTAAAAATCTTATTTACCGAATGATAATATTTTTTTTTTTCAATATTACAGGTGTAACATAAAGTAGACTCAATGGCATTTGATTTGTATCAACACATATTATACTAAATAGGTTATAAAAAAAAGATTAAAGCTAAACATAATGTTGCAGCCTCCCTCCCCGACTTTAAGGGACGTCAATGATGAATATACTTATAGAGATATGTATAATGTAACAATCTATCATTTGGTATATATTTTATTGGCAATGTTTCATTTCTTGGATGTTGGTTTTTTCTCCACTTCTTCAGACTCTTCAGACAATGTCTGCCGTGTCAGTGAAGATCCTGAAAACACAAAAACCTTTCATTATTCAATGCTCCCAAAAACTCACAAAGAGCGAGTAATTCTGCAATCAACTTAATAAATATATATTATTTGAATCATATTGTTTACCTTCTCCAATTGTGAATGACGAACCTCGAGCCTGCAAAATTAAACAATAAATAAAACACACTGAATACTTATTTTGGTAATAATTACAATTTAAAAGGTAGAGAGTACTACTACTCGTCGCTGTCGGCGCACAACTAAACTGGCCACGAGCGTGTCCGACGAGCGAACAAAAATAAGAGATGAAAGATCGCATTTGGATGTTTTCGGCACCACCAGCCTGCAAGGGCTATATCATGCTGATATCAACGAGTATAAAGTGAGAGAAACTGAGCTTTTCCCGCCTTGCACTCGCATTACACCGCAGGACAACAAAGTCACCCTTATAATGCACTCATTTATATAATTTTCAGTTAGCAATTGATAAATCCAGAGGAAGTGCCCACCGAATAATTGTGGCTACTAAACAAAATTGCTGTCATAGATTTAAAGGAAATATACAGAGTAACAGTCAGCATGCCAAATAGAACCAAAGCATTTTCCTCGATTAAGCCTCTATCTGTAGATTAAATATATGTTTTTTTTATTACAAATACTTTATTATCATTCTTTATGGAGTGGTTGTAGCAAGAAAACATAAATCAAAGCTGCGTTTTCAAGCATCTGATTCCAGTACAAACCTGACTGTCTGTAGGCAGATTTTTCTGCAGCGGACGCTCCACAGTGAGAGTCTGCTGAGGGACCTGCCTGTCAGGCTCCACGCCGCGCTCCGAGTAGATCTCTTTGAGTATCAGCAACATTGTGTCTTCAGATTCCCTGAAAATAACAAACATTCACTGAAGCCCGATTTTATATATTTAAGACTGAGGTACTTCTTAATCCATGCTTTGTAATAGCCAGTCTAATCACCCAAAAATATTTAAATAATCTAATCAAAAACACACACAAATACACCTTATTTATACTGTCTAATTTTTAAGCTTCAAAACGACAATTTAATACGCGAAGAGGATCTTCGTGGCTGATAGAAGACTATTATGATGGCTATTTGCGTCGATCATATGCTACAGCTAGGGAGTAGATATGATAAAGAAGATGATTTGAGTATCATATATAATATTAGCTGTTAATCTAAAATACCCCCCGGTTGGTGTGAATTTGATCCCTCATCCGTAAAATGCCAGTCATAACCTATTAATTGAAATCGGTGGTAGACGATAGTCATCCCGTGAAGACCACCCATTCATAGTAAATTCCTGTAATAATAAGGATGATGCGTGAATGTCAGGCTGTTGTCTATAACGTAAGCAAATCAAAACTCCACATGCAGCGCTTAACCATATGTAACATGGTAAGCGTCAAAGAATCCACAGATGGGGCTTCAGCATCACTATCGCCATTTGTCCATACACGGTTAATGTGTGTTGACCAAGAACTGACAGTTTCCAAAGTTCCTTCCTTAATGCCACCAGTAAGCTTTGGGATGCTCTTCCAGCATCTGTGTTTCCTCCATCCTACAATGTGAATCTCTTCAAGAAACAGATAATCTTGCAATTTCCCCCACACTTACACACAAAAACGAACACAACACACGTTTCCCGCATGCAGCGTCCAGCCTCCCTGAATGAACGGCATAGAGTGCACTGGTCTTGACCGGCTGTGCTCTCCTGCATGCGATTACATAAAACAAAATAGATATACAAAAACACCTCCAAATGAAGAATTACAAGAAAATATTGTACTCAAACATTATTGGCAACAACTAATATTTTTTGTAGCAAAAGTATTCTTTAACCAATTTGAGAGTTGTGGTTGATTCCTCACCAATAGCAAAGATGGCTGGCTATGGCGAAGATGTATTCATTAAAAAGCTCAAAAGGAGCCTCCTGGAGTACATGATCCACGCGCCGGCCGCCATTCAATCTCCCCAGCCGCCCCAGCAGCCGTCGCTCCGCCTCTGCTTCCTGTGAACAACCACCAATATATAACACCTACTATGTAAGTGACCAAGAGTTAAAACTACTTTATTCCAGGGTTAGATCTATAAAATGGTGTTTGGTGATCAAAACAAAACATAAGGCAACATACAAAGCAAACTTCAGGTAAAAAAGCTTCTTACTTGTCCACAACACGTTTTTTTATGATTTTCAGACCTGTTTACGTTTACCACAGTGGTTCCGTCAGAATAAAGCACTGTATCATTCTAATTGTCTTGATTGGATGGATCACATTCAGTGTGTTATATTTTTTAAGCTAATCAGAGTGTTGCATCAAAAGTATCTATGCCGGTTGGCAAAGCTCAATGCTCAAAGCGTTTGCTTTGCAAGTCGTGGGTTCGATCCCCGAAGGATATTAAAAAAAAAGCATTTTTCATCGATTTCGGAGCTTTAAAATATCCCCGGTTGGTGTGAATTTGATCCCTTACTCACAAAATGCCACTTATAGCCTAATAATTAAAATTGGTGGCAGACGAAAGTCGTCCCGTGAAGATCACACTCATAGTAAATTCCAGTAATAATAAGGATGATGCGTGAATCTCGGGTTTTAGTCTATAACGTTCGCGATGAACACTCCACATGCAGCGCTTAGCCATATGCACCGTGGTATTCCACAGAATTCCACAGATGAGACTTCAAAACTACTACTAACATCTTAGGTTTAAAAAACAGTTGATTTTATGCATTGCTCACATTACAATTGTTGTTGATTTTAGTATTTCAGTCAATTTTAATTTAATGGAGGAAAATCTATCTTATTTGAAAAAAGAATATGTTTTATTAATTTACTTCTATCATACTCTAAGAAAGAAAATTTGTGTTTATAATAGTCAACTGGTCATTAAATGAAAATTGTAAATTAATAAATACAAAATGGGTTCAGCTAATGTACAACATAAAACATAGGCATCTACTAGTTTCATATGCTTCATATTAACACATTACACGCAGACTGTCTATGACGTATGCAACGGAGAGAGTTTCACTACCTTTGGATCTATTGTATGTACTGGTGGTGTACCGACTCCCTCAGTTTCTCTTTCGGCTTCAGCTTCTCTAATCAACTCTTCTTCAATGACCTGAAATTGAAAAATATATTCTTGATCATACGATATTAACATAAATCTTGACTCAAACCAAAAACACAACACTCTTCCAAAATTTGGACATTTGTACTGATATGACACGCGGTGGCGCTTTGCGGAAAAAATGATACTAAAATATGATTATTTTCGAAGACGAATAGAAGAAAAGTCGATGTAATTGAATGAAAAATGTTCCCCCCATCCTTTTTACACAGAACAATAAAAGTGCTATACGTATCAAGCTAAAATACCCCAAATATAATATCAGTTCACCTCAAATTCAATTATTTTTGAAAAAGAAAATGCTTACATACGATTCACTTCAAATTCAAATTCGATTTTTTTCGAAGAAGAAGAGAAAAAAGTCGACATAATTGAATAAATTATTTTTGCCCCATCCCTTTTACACAGAGTAATAAATGCGTCATAGGGATTTTCCTAAATTGAACGAAGTATAATAAAAGTTTTCAACTTCTTTAACTCAAAGTGGTGAACTACTATTTTATTACAATTCTTATATTACAATATTGCATTCAAGATATTTGATTAATTAAAAAAAAACAACTTGAGTTGCAGATTTTTTTAGCACAATAAGAAAAAATTTAAGCATAAATTGTAAATTAATTGACAAACGCCAATTTACCTCTTTCACCCTTTCCTGCAGAGCCGCCTGCCTGGGCGTGGTGAATGTTGCCAGGTTGTAAAACGAGTCCCAGGTACTCCTCACCGACTCCACTAACTTCTGCTTCAAGTCCGCACCAACGCTAGCAACAATATCCTTCAGCTCTGCAAAATGCAATTATAAAATCATTACACTATTTATAAAGTCAAACATAAACTGAAAATTAGATAAATTAACAATATTTCTATTTATTATATATATATTAACAAATATTCATGTAACATAAATATTGGTCTCTAATGTAAAGGGGATAAAGATAGTTTGGCTTACCCAAATGCATTCGTTTTCTTCCTTTGTGGTGCGGAATTTGGACTGGCTGAAGAGTTGTCAGTTCCGGGTTGATCAAGGATTCAACTCTATAAAAATGATAATAGATAAATAAGTAAAGTAATATTATGAATTATTGCTGATAAAAATGTTTTTAATAATAAGTCTTTCATCTTGCCTTCATTATGATAAAATTAAAATACAATTAGTTAGTCTCCGGTTAGTAAATAAAATTGTTTTCTATTCACTTGATGCTGATATCAATTTTTGAGTTTACACTATCATCATCATCAGCCTGTCTCCGTCCATTGCTGAATATAAGCCTCCCGCATGAGTGTCCATCCTCTTCGATCTCCGCCTTCCGCATCCAGGTCACTCCCGTTATTCTCCTTATGTCGTCAGTCCATCTTGCAGGGGGTCGGCCAATGTTTCGTTTGCCAGTTCTTGGGCGCTACTACAATACTTTTCTTTCATCGACCGTCGTCTCTTCGACAGATATGTCCTGCCCATTGCTACTTGAGTGTGCGTATTCGTTGGGTAGCATCCACTACTTGGATTCTTCTGCGGATATCTTCGTTACGGATTCTATCTTTTAGCGACACTCCTAGCATGGATCTCTCCATAGCATGCTGGGTGACCTTTATTTTATGGGTAAGACTTGCTGTTAGATTCTACGTCTCTGCGCCATAAGTTAATACAGTTTACACTATAGATATACTTATTTAAAATCAGTAGTTTACACATTTATACAATTAGTGTGAATGAACTTAACTATTTGGTTCATATGAACATGGTATTGATATTGTAAAATAACTTTATTATTTAAAAGATATACTATAGGGGAGCTTGGGTTTAACGTTTCACAAATATTTTGGTTTTAATTTAATTTACATAACAAACTTCTGTAGTTGAGATTCACTTTGACTTTGGAGATGATCGACATAAAGTTTTAAATTGACAGATTTACTTAACATTCATTTAACTATTTCTCAACAGTTTAATTATCAATTCAAAGGTTCTTAATGGTTAATTGTAAATCATGGTGTACCTGTAGGCAACTGGATCAAAGGGATGGAAGATGTTGAAAAAGGCAGGACAGGTGGGCAACTTGAAGTCCTCCCCCAGTGCTTCCAGGCCGCGCACGCAGACAAACATTCCTGCAACACAAACAACACATCAGACACGCAAATCATATCACTGTTACATTCATAATAATAGCTGTCTACTGTATATATGAAAAAACTTGCTAACATAGAAGTAAAAAATAATGTTACCGATTGGGCTTCCCAATGCGAAAAAAGACTTGGGATGGAAGATGAGCTGCGGGTACTCGATGCAGGGCTGACCCGTACCCGCCGCACCAGCCACATATGACAGCTGTCTCTCCATCCGGGGATGACCCTGAATCAAAAGTAATATATATTTTGTGGCAACATCATGCTAACGGAGCACGCCAACGCAGAACCACTAACGGAGAGCCAGTCGCGACCCAGCCCTCGAGTTGCAAAGTCCTTAACGAACGCTATATCTCCTCCATCGACGATTACTTAGCAGAATTAACAATATAATATAAATCGATATTTGATATATAAAAATGTAAGAATCAGCGTGTTACCATTTTCTTAAAATGTTCATGTTACAAACAAGTAACATTTCAAAAGCATAATCTAAATGATTTTCAAAATTATTAAAAACTTTACAAATGTTATATACAGGGAGTGGCAAAAAAAGCTGACGGTTTTTTCGTTGTTTTGATTTAAAACCGTCAGCTTTTTTTGACGCTTCCTGTACAAAGTTTTTTCAATTAGCCATGTTTTATTTTTGAAAATACGTATTAAAATAATGACGTACAAAAAATAAATGTACGCAATACTAAAGTTACCTCGGTGTTTTCGGCATGTTCTACCTTGACCTCTTCTGTCTCCTTGGGCAGCTCAGGTTTCTGGTGACAGAGCAGATCAAAGAGGATCAGACTTCCAAGCGAGTGCCCGCCCAGCGACACGCCGCCCTTGAAGTCCGGGTTCCTCTTTTTGAACAAGCTGTAGATACAGTTCATCTCGCTGCCCACGGTGTTCATTATCGTCTGCAACATCAAATTAGAGTCATTTAGACTACAAACAGCTGCTATTGAAAATGATCTCACTACACTTGAATATGTATCCTCGTCTCATCTGGGGTAAGTTCAACATCAAGAAACTCTAAGTTTATTCTGTATATTGTTGTCCAGATTGATCATCAAGAGACGGAGCTTGATAAAAAGGGAGCTGCATCTTTCATGTGGCACTCAGTGAACACATTCCTGACAAACTCATATTAAGTTCTGTTATTTTACTTATTATTATGACATATAACTGTCGGGTCGCTCCATAATATCATGCAAATATTGAATATTTTTTACTACTATTAAATAAATAATCCTATTTTCCATCCATGTTAAAATAAGGTAACATATTATTATCTATATATGTATCACAAAATGAACGCTGATAATAAAAATCCAATTCTTATTTCTAATATTGTTTCATACACAACTTTTATTGAAACCTAAAATATTGCTTCTCAGTTATATGATGAGATAGCTCTATAGATGAATAGAGATAAAGCAAGTGATACAGTCTTCTGCATACTCGAGGCTTGTTGCCTCTGCCTTTTTAGACACTATGGAAGAATCATTGAATCAAATAAATATATTCTTAAGATTGACAATGACCTGGCTGAATTTAGGGCTGGTGTAGAAGAGGATGTCCAGCAGCGTGTCGTTGGTGAAGCCTCTCATCTTGGGCACAGACTCCAGCGTGATCTGGGCGATGCGCTTGTCGATGCCCGACTCCTCGGAATGCAGGTTCCAGTGCCAGGATATCGGCAGCACCTGAAACATCACACATAACAATATAAACTATCATGGTGTAAATAATGATCTCTTGCAACAATCACTTTGCAGCAAATCAACGCAGCGTCAGGTTAATCACACCACTTTCTTAAAAACTACAATTAGTGGTTTGCCAACAAAACTGCGCAGTCTAAAATTTGGCTGGTTTCTGGTCTGTCTGTATATTCCATACAAATTTGTAATTGATTTCATATAAACATTGTTTTTTTGGCATAATTTCATAAGACTATAGGATTCTTATTCATTATTTTCAGTGGTGTGTCTTGGAAAAGCTGAATTATGGTTCGCGAAATAGTTAAGTTTCTTTTAATAAAGGTGAAATATTATAACCTAACCTCAACTCTGCTGACGGTGCCCTGCTCGCAAGCTGACTTGTAGTGAGACTGAACTAGCTGATAGCTGATGCTTCGGAAGTCATCCACTGGAAATATAAAAACAAGAAAATAACGGTGAGAATACCAAAAATTAAAAAGACCTTTGGTGTCAAAAGATTTGTCATCTTTTATGTTTCACTTATATATATATATATAAAAGAAATTTGTGTTAGTTTCACCATTTATAACTCAAGAACGGCTTGACCAATTTTTATGATTTTTGATTTGTTGGATTTGTTTTGATCCCGATTGATCCGGTACACTTTCTGTTATCTATGTTTGTCTTATATGTCCCATATAGTAGATGTCGTTAGATTCGCTGTCATAGATGTCACACCAACTACAAGAAGACGTTAAGCTGTGTGATTGAGCAGGCCCTATATAAGGAGGAGACCCCGCATTGGACCAGCCCTTTTTTTCTGCGCCCTCCGTCACAACACACTGATCGCCTAGCTGCCGGCCAAAGTCCACTGCCTGCGCCTTTGCCAATTCTAAACTGTGTAAATGTAATTTAAACTTGCTTTCCTGTTAATTAAATTCCCAGTGGCATTATTCAGTGTAACTATTTATTATCCCTTATGTTCGGAATGTTCATATTTTCCTTTCCCGCTCATCACACACACGCACACCGACTCCCTGTCACAACCGTGATCGCAGACCCATCCATTCTATCAGTTCTATTAAGAAAACCACTCGCACAAATATGATCCGGACCTTTTCCTCTATCTTTACAAGGTATTTTTAATACAGGACTCACCGACTTCTTCGACGGTTCTGGACTTGAGATCGCAGACGGAGCCAATGCCGTGGATGAGCATCAACAGGTGATCCGCCCCCGGGGGCTCCCCCTCCTCCACGTCCTCGGCGTCAGGCCCCCGTCTGACGGCGCGCGCTCGGGCTGCAGCCTGTCAATCATTTACAATCTCAAAATACACAATACAAACTGTATTTAAAATTAAATAAAAGCATCCAGGTACATGAGAAATCTATAAGAAAACTAAGGATATATAATACAATATATATGCCGGGTGAATTGTGATTCATTGTGTGAAAATAAGAGCCAATACAACCAGAATAAAGAATCTATTTAGTTTGTAGGAAATTAAAATATTTATGGCAATCATAACTCTGAGAGATGGCTGACTTATTGAATTTTATTTGGTAATACAAATTACACCCAATTTATAAGAACCTAAAAACAGACCTGAAGATAAACACATGTACTCATATAATGGAATATTTCAAAATAAAAATTGAAGATAACATCGGTGTGGTAGATCTAAAATTTACCTAAATATAAAAATATACTTCATAATTATATAAATAGTATCCAATAAAATAAAATAAAATTAAATATGATTCAAAATGCACTTAAACCACAAGCGAAATTTGCACAGGCAAAGAATAAAATAATTAATCACCAATGTTTAGCAATATATGGCAGCAAGCTAAGCTCTACCAAGCAACTAAAGCAAATTGTATGTTAATGAGTAGTAATTATAAATGAACATCAGACAGAGGACCATTATGTCACATTTCCGAAGCTGCAACAGTAAGCATAAACCACTTTTTTTTAATGTAATTTTATGCAGGAGAGCACAGCCGGTCACGACCGGTGCACTCCATAACGCTCAGCCAGGGAGGCTGGACGCTGCATGCGGAACACGTGTGTTGTGTTCGTGTTTGTGTGGGTTGGGGAGATTGCAAGTGTATGTTTATCTGTTTCTTGAAGAGATCCAGATTGTAGGAAGGAGGAAACACAGACGCTGGAAGAGCATTAATTCATTCACAAAGCTTACCAGTGGCATTAAGGAAGGAACTTTAGAAACTGTCTAGAAATAACGGTAGGTATTGCAAGTGTGTATTGATATATTCTCAAAGAGATCCAGACTGTATTAGTGTTTAAACATAGTTGCTGAAATAGCATTCTAACAAATTAAGTGGATTTTAATTAAAATTATTATTTAGTTAACCCTTTCATTACGGCTTGGTGAAATACAAATTTTACTGTCAATTATAAAACTAGTACTTGAAGCATAAATGTACTTATCTGGTCTATTTTCATATATAACATTGGTTCTTGTATTCTTAGCTATCAGATGATGCATAAAAACTATTCTAAGAAAATAGCAAAACGATATATTACGGCTACCGATGTCGACGATAGGAGAGTCTTACACGGGATATATCGGCTACCGATGCGAACAGGTTACAAATTAGTAGATTGTAATATTTATATAACCAAATATGTCAAATATCACCTGCATTTTTCGACTTCAATCAAATAGATTTTATATAAAACTTATTTTTAACAATATAATATACGTGTGTGGGTGTTCAGGGAGAGTGACACAAGGCTAGTGGTAATGGATGGGTGCAGTGAGAATTAACATTAAAAGTTCAGTAAAGTAGCGGTTGTGGTGATTCTACTATATTTTATGTATTATTTATATGTTTAATATACTCTAAGATGCACTTTTATTTTGTGAATAAACAGAGCCGACCGTGGAAACTTACTTTTTATGAATGTCGAATAGAAATATATTTTAATAGTCTGTTGATACATCACGTTATGAAGAATACGAATATGGTATTTTACAAAAAAAAAAAACTACCATTTCTATAATATAGTTAAAACATATGCTGCCACACAGTTCGGTTAGTTGCCTTTTTTTATATTTTGACTTTTAAAATATAAACACTTACTGAATTTTAAGTAATTTTATAATAAAAAGTAAGTTTCTAGGCTCAGAATTTGTAATGTAAGAGAAATAGAGCCCGAAGGGTTAAGTAATTTGATTGTTAGTTTATAAGCCAATATTTAGGTCCATCTGAAGCCCAACTCATGCAACTTGAAACTGCTACTTGACCAAAAAAGGTAATAAATCACCTCGCATCAAATTTAATTGCATAAAAATGTTACTTAATTAATTTTTAAATATTAGTAGTAATCAAAAGAATACTTATTAAATACTATTTACTACTACAGTAAAAAACCGTAAAAATTAATTCATAAAACAATCCTATGGAACATTATCTAAATTGAAAAATATATTAACCTGTTAACCGGGCAAGACGTATAAATACGCCAAACGTAAACAATATCGGGTACGGGTAGAACATATGAATACGTCCTTAGAATATATGTTGCGCCCTGGAAAGGGCAAATCGTATATGTTCGTCAATTTAAAAAAAATATATATACAATTTAAAAATATGTACATCGTAAATACATTGTATATATCTGCACTTTATAAATACTTTATACAAAAAATATAAACGTCATTTGAATCTATTTGTTTGAAATTTTGTATTTTCCGTTGTGCTTTATGTATAAATAGACAAAAAATATACATTTAATAGTCTTTTCATTTAATTTAAGCATAAATAAAAGATAAAATATATGAAATAACGTTTCCACCGGGCGTGACTTGATTTGTCCTAGTGAAAGAGTTCGCGCCCATTGCATGTCGTAAAATTGAAAAGATGCTTTCCCGGTGAACAGGTTAATTGTTTAAATATCATTTTTTCACTGCAATTACTTTGAAAATAAATGTACTAACAATTTAAAGGTTTTTTGCATAATTAAATACTGAAATAAAAAAAGGAATGACAAAGTGAACAAAAAAAAATGTTTCTACAAAACTTCTGTAACCTTTGAGGCTTGTTTGTGAAACATAAATATTTTTTGGAATTTATCCCTTATTTTCCAGTATTTATGTATAATTATTTACAACATATGTTTAAACGTTTGTTTAAACATATGTCTAAACGTTTCCTTAAGAAAAAAAAGTGAGAATTGATTATTTTTTAATGTTATTAAATTATTTTCATTCGGTGTTGCCATGGCCAAAAATAAAATTTTGTTTTTTTTTTTTGCAAGGTTGCTTCTTATACCTAATTTAGAATAATTATCTACAATCGAGCACTAATTGTAAGGGTTTAATGCTATTCAATATCAAACTATGTAGAAATTGTTTTTTTTTTTTTTAATTTTGAAAAAATAGTTGCTATTGTGGCTTATGGACCCGGAGGTTTCATCTTCAAATCCCAATGTAATTTACACAATCTAAAGAGGCATCTACACTTGCAATACAAATACTCTGTTGCAGATATGCAATACTATATAAGCAATATAAAATTATATCGTACGCGGAAAGTAGAACTACTTACGCTGGTTATTACAGACCTGTATCATACAAATGATATGATAAACACATGTGTATAAAGCAACAGACAATATAGGATGCAATACGTAATTTGTATCACATGTGTTAATGTATTTAATAACAATTAACATGACTGAAATTTTTGTTCATAAAATTATATATTTTTCATTTAAAATTTGTTTTTTAACATTACTTTAATATTTTTTAATTTTGGAATAAAACTAAATAATGTTTAGTTTTTGTAATAAAGTTACTTTTATAATTATGCAGTCTTTCACTGAATGGTGAGTTCATAAATACACACACTATTTCTATCATGAATTTTATGATTCACATGGTATGAAGCTTAGAAATGGAGTCACTGACAAAGCAATGTGTGAATTCAGAGACAGATCTGAGACATAGATACAACGATAAAAATTGGAAGGTAGAAAACCACCATGTATTAGAATATATTCACAAGAGGAAGAAAAAAGACAACATAAGCACTTGTAAGCTCAGAACACAATCTGGTCATAGTAAGCAGAGATTTGCGTTGCGATTGGTTGCACAAGATTGACTTCTATATTGTGGCTTTTGGGTTTAGCCGTGTGGAGAACTTCCTTTGACCAATATTTCGACCACCATTGCAGGGGCCTTCTTCAGGATTGATGATTTATTTAGTTGTGAGTTGGTGTCAGATTATCTTTTTTACGAGCATTATTAATTCATTATTATTATTTATATTGATTATTGGTTGAAGGAAGTTCGCCACACACGGCTAAACCCAAAGGCCACAATATCAAATCTGGCCGTGAAAACCTAAGAAGTTATTTAAGATTGACTTCTGTTTAGTAGTCAATCACAAGAGATATCGCTGCCAGCCATGACAAACCAAGTTGTGTGTGCCAGTGACTCAATGCATCTCATGATATTATGATGTAGAGAACTACTGACCGGTGGCCCTTACTTATGTAATCTGTAAACTGTAGCTTGGAGGAATTTTTATTATGCTATCATATACTAGAGTACACTGATGGTGGTAAAGATATCTCATCCATTGATTCTTTGATGCTCGCCATCGTTGAGGATGGCAAAGCCACGTTAAAAAAAAACAATTTCATCATAGCGGACTGTGTTGATCTGGTTCTAACTTTGCTGGCGTCGTTGGGTTCATTGCTGGTGTCCCGCAGGAGCTTCTTGGGTTCTCCGATGCCGTGCACGATCAGCAGGAGATGGTCCGGGGGCTGCAGGTACTCCTGCCCGGGGTCGATCTCCGTCGGGTCAACGCCTCGACGCACGGGTCTCTTTGAGAGGAACGGCTGAAATGCGACCGGCAGCCAACATGAACTATCTCTGTCGAGTTGTCAATAAAATTTGATTGTATTTACCTTGCAAACGTAAACTCTATATTGTTGTACTCTCGGCTCCGGCAGAAGTTTTTGAAATAATGTGTTGTAAATACTTCTCATACTTCAAGTAGTCATTTTTAATTCAGCAGCAGCACAGTTTCATTTTACAGTATTTTTCAAGCTGGATTGACACAGGGCAACAATTTGACTGTTCCTATATTGACAAAAGCATTTGACCACGATATTTTGCATGAGAAATAAAATAAGGTGGACATATCTCACGGTCTTCTGGGTCAGCTTGGAATTTAATTTAAGGGCAGACAGCAATATATCTCCCATGGCTCTAAAAAAAATCGTGCATTTTTATACAAATTTAGTGTTCCGCAGGGCTCTAACATGGGACCATCGATTTTTTCGATGTTCATTAATGACATGAAACTATGACTAAAAACTTTTCTTGAATATAGTCACCATGGACGAGTGTATACATAATATATTCATCTAGCTGGGTATATATAGAAAGCTGATGTTTAATAATATATTGTCAAGTGTAGCATTTTCTGTTTTTTCATGTACATATTAGAATCATAAGGTATAAGCATATCATCCATTATTTATTATATATTTTGAAAGCAGACTTAATTTTCATACTCATATTGTATTTGCAATATGCTGGGTGACTATTTGAGGGTATTTAAGGACATTATAAGGATACAAAAAAGAAACTTACGGACGATGCCAAAAAAGATATGTAAAGATAAGACGGATTACCTGAATAGTTACAAAAGGATTTTTTATCGATTCAAATTCCAGCATACTATATGTGGAATATATATATAGCTTAAACTAAAACTATTGTTTGGTAATTTTATGTTTTTGGTGTTGAATTAACATCAGTTTGAGATACTTAGCGATGTAGCTGGGTTTAATGTGGCTCGGGGTCAACAAAGACTGTGGCTACATCTTAAACACTCATCGCTGTACATACCCAAGAGCTCATCGTTACGGCCACGTCGTCATACACAGCTTTCACATAACGCTCTGTATTCTCGTAAGTCGACTTTAAAAAAACAATTAAATTAAAAATATGACCAAAAGTATAATCTCAGACAAAATTTATTAAGAGTGATGCATAACAGTACCTGGGAAGGTGAAATCAGTGTTAGGGGAGACATGAAGTTTATAAAAAGTTTTTTTTTTGTTATTTATTTAATTTGATACCTAAGCTATTCCATAAATAAAATGATTACAGAATTTCGGATCAAAGAATGTATAAAAAGTTTTCATGGAGTCTCTGAATTTAATAGTATGAGAACTTTTGATGTATTGTGATTGTTGATGGTAAAATATTTAATTTTAATTTGGCATCACATCTGTTTATAAGTCGACAATCGATAAGTTATCATTAGGTAGGCTTTTTATATATAAACACACCCAAGAGCCCCTTCAATAGATTTTACGTTTTCAACCCCGTCTGCTTGACGGTGCATAAAGAAAACTTGCATAGTGGTTGTATGCGTGAAAAAAGATCACAACTTTACTCAATGTTTTTGTTTAAAAAAAGCATTATTTTAATTATTGATGGACAATCAAATCAAACAAAAATATTCTTCGCACGGATTAATTTAATTATTTAACAAATAAATATAATACTACTAAAAGAAAAATAAAATAAGAAGGTTGTTTTTCATGCAGGAGTACACCCAAATTGGTGGCAAGTATCGGATCTCTATGACATATATATATGTTCAAACAGAACGATCGGACAACTCATGCAGTAAGAATGTGTACTTTTTGTAAGGTTCGAAAGTTGCTTATGTGCATTTATCTGTTTCTTAAAGGATTCCAGATTTTATAAATGAGTAAGCATAGAAGCTCGAAGAGCATTTACCAGTCGGATTAAAAAGTAAATTTTGAGAATTACTTATTTTTGACCTATGAAAATGGAAGTCATTAAAATGAAATAAATATTTGTGTCAACTTTTTTACACATAATTGTGTAAAAAGTATTCAGCGTGTAAAGAAGGAGTTTAGTGTAATGAATAATTAATATATTGATGCTGTCAAAGTAAAATAAGCTGCAAAATCATACTCCTTAGAAAAAGGCATGCAAAGACATGTTTTTCTAATTTTAAGTTATTTGTTGTTAAAGGTAGAATGTTATTAATGCTGTGGTATTGTTATTGTCAACAGTATTATCACACATCATATGAAATGACTTTAATATATAAAGAGTCTCTTAAGATTTAAAAAAAAGGTTGTAAATTAAATATTTTTAAAAATAATGCAAAATGTTATATCTGACAACATGTTTCAGCTTCATCAAGGAACCATTCTCTAATGTACTTTTTGACGAAGGTGAAACATGTCGTCGGAAATAAAATTGTGGAATTTATACCAATATTTATTATATCAAGAATTATACATCCAAAATCTAAGTAAAATATTTACAAGATACTTAAAAATATGAATTTCTGTGCCCACATATCAGTTTTTAATGCTTTTTGTGTACTTGCTAAATTTGTGGCTTGTCTCAATTGACATCTATACGTTATAGGTAATTTTGGTCAACTCTAGTCCCCAGACATGCACTCATTTATATTTGATCTTATTAAAATTTGATAGTTAGACATTAATGAACCAATTGCGAATTCACGAAATAAGGATTATTTAATAATATTATAAATTAATTAATATGGTTTAAAATGAAATATAATGAACATGATAAGTAATAAATAATTTTACTATTATTGCAAACAAGTACAATAAACGAAATGTCAAACTTAAATGGATAGCGGTTGGGTAACTGTTATAGGACTGAATTATTATAAGTAACATTCCTATGAACCTGAATATATATAGGTAAATGTACTTTGTCGGAAATCTGTGTTTTCCGTCAGAAAAATTGTGGTATGTTTATAACCAATTATAAATGAATATAAATTTCAATAACAAGTTTGGTTATATTAGTGTTTTTTTCGCAAATTTACATTTGGTTCCATTGTGCTTATCTCTAAAGTGTGTTTTAATTAGCACTGTATATAAGCAAATCTTACTTTTATAATTATAGCCGATGACGCCTTAAAACAGAGCATAAACAAACATTTTAAAAGATTAGACAGACATGTTAAAAAAACCAACACAAGTTGTTAATTAATCATACACGCAAATAACACGAAAAAAAACATGCAACTAAAAACATAAATACTCAAAAATAAAATACTATTTAGAATAACAATATTATTATTAAGAAAATTGGATTTTCTGATGTTTTAAAGACTATATAGTAATGTCATTTGGCTGTATTGTCATAAGATATTGGGACTATCTTGAGAAGACCGCAGTCATTGATGAATCAAAGGAAAAAGATCACACAGATATACTTTAACCAGATAGAATGACGTTTTTTGGAGTGCTATCGGACTATCAATCACAGAAGCTTTTCAAAATACAAGTCTGCCAGAGATGAAAGGATAACATCTTTACAGACAAGCTTTAATGATAGTCGCCATTCTCAACACTAAGAAAAGGACACAAAAAGAAGGAAAAATTCAGAAAAAACCGTTTCCTTTTTCATTATACCCATTTTTCTTACTGATTAAAATATTTGTTAAATAATTAATGGGTCATATTCTTTTATCGCGATATTGAGGTTAGGTTTCCTGTCACAGAAATTCTATAAACTACATACACCGTATTTGGGTCACGCAGCTATACTCATTCCAATCAAAATGACGCATATGTTGCGCCTGTATTACCACTATTTATCTATACAGTTGAAAATTTTGGCACCTCACTAAAAGTCAATGCAGTTGTTTGCCTTCTATCCTACAGTTTTTCAAGAGTCGAAAATTGGACCTGACTGAAATATGTTTTTCGGATGCTGCAAGAGAGCACAGCGATAAGATAGCATATAGCTTTTTCTTCAGGCCAATATGATCAAAAGTTTAATATTCTATATCTAGAGCCTAGACCGTTTATCGACACATGTTTTAATAATAAAAAGTAAAGTGAGTCACACTGGGCAAGGATTGTGTATGTACTTACTGGTGCGTTACCCCAGGAGTCCGGGCTGCTCTGTTTGAGGAAATGCACCATGACAGTTGCGCTGTGCAGGACCACGGACTCTCCGTCAGCCAGCGAGACCTTGCGGTTCCACGTGGAGGTCATGATGCCGAGCCGAAACTCTTTCTGCAACATTATATGAAAATTTCAACATAATTATTGTTACTAACATTTTTTTATTTGGCATGATTTTTCCTTTTGTTTACTTTTTACAATTTATATCTTTGGTTAATTGATTTAGCTGATATTTGAAATTCACATTAATGCTTTGATTAATCTACAAACACTGTATTCTAAAAAGCTTTTGTTTTAAATTAAATATATAAGCTTTTTTAACTAAACATATCCACATATACAATTACAACATTATGTAGGATATACTCGTATGCTTTGAAAACAAAAATATATAAGCTGATAGTCTAACCTCAAGAGTATCGGCAACGTCTTCTGGATATGGAGCGAAACGAGCATCACTGGTGCCTTTGAAGAACCAGCTACATCTGAAACACAAACCATAATTAAATAAATATATGCAACATTATATTCCAAGTTGATGGGAGTTTTCTTAACTGAATTATGAAATAATGTATTTACTTTTCTGATTCTTTTTATAAAAATAAGTGTTGATAGGATATAGAGAAAAATTAAGAAAAATAATTTTCTCAAATAAGCATTTATTTCATAATTTTATAAATCTGACTTATAAGTCCCGTCAGTAAATAAAGCGTTAAATAGAAGAGAGAAATATAAAAAGGGTAGAGCCAACACAAAAATATTTCAAATCAAAGATGCTGTAGTCAATGAATTTAAGCTATAAAAAAACCCTAAGTACGATTATTTTTAAAATTTCAATACACATAAAAAGTATATATAAATTATAATTAACTTATGAAAGCAGTAAAATATGTTCTCATGACGTGTAGATTAATTCTGTTGATAATAATAATAGCACACAGGATCTTTATGCAATGTTTCTACAAGAAAGGAAAGTCATTAAGAAAGATAAAATCAATAAAACCATGAACATTCTTACAAGATGCATTGGGATAAAGTTTACAAACTGCAATAGGGATCATGCACATTATCATATTCTCAAGTAAAATCTCTATCCACAGCACAAACTTACAACACTATGTCTTCAAAAATACTAGTTTACCGTCCATTTTGACTATGTTGCATTCTTATCAATTGGAACCTTGATATGCGAGGCAGATCAGGGACACTGAATGATAGCACACTAATAAGGAGCAGTTAAGCAGCGGACATGAACGAAGTGTACCTTCTAACAGGAGCCGGATTGTCTCTCCAGTAGACGGGGGCTCGCTCACGCTGCGATAGGAGCACATCGTAGCGACCCCCTTCACAAGCCACCACCGTGTCTGGTCCACATGTCGCTGCAATAATCAAAACAAAATATGTTCAAGTCACTATTTTTATATTTTGATTCTACAAGTCTTTTCCAAGCTGCATGTACTATTATATATATAACATGTGTAGTGATGCATTCAAAAGGGTATTGAGGGGAATGAAAGTATTTATTAATCTCCTCCTTATCTTTCTCTGTATCTTCTTTCTGGACTGCTTCCTTAATATGATTATTGAGGTACATTTATTGTGAATGTATGGTATTGAATTGTGTACTTACGAGAGTTGAAAGCTTCCTCCAGGGCGGTGGAGTCAATCTGGCTGAACGGCCGCCACATGACTTTGTCTTCGACATCCTTCCTGTAGAACCAGTGATGCTGCACTGGCTTGTACGCCTGGTCAGGCTTGGCCTGTAATGGGCAAACACAAAGATTGAAGCAAAACATAAATTTATGTTTGTGTTTTTTTTTAGCGGTGTGTTGATGTTAGACGGGGTCACAAAAATCGAGTAATGGACGGTAGGTAAAAGTCTTCTCCATACACACTGCGTTCACAGTGAGTCTCAGTTGAAGTGAAGAAATCTTTTGATGGGCTGGTAGAAATGGGTCATTAGTTTCTACAAATTAGGGGGAAGGACTTCCTATGCTCTATCTGTGTCATTTTATATACGAATGAAGGAGGAATCAATTTGAAAACTACCTGATTTCTCTGACATATGAAGCTGATAGAAGAGGTGAATGCTTCCTTTTTTCACTCTCTTACAAAGGCAGAAGGTTTATATAAAAGAATCAGAAGGTGCTTACAATCATACCAATCAACATCGCAGCATCAAATAAATCACATGTAAAATTGATTTCTAGAAAAAAATGCACAGAAAAAACAAAATGGACGATTGCACAATAAAAAATTAGAGGATATGGAAACAATGGGGCTGGAAAACACTCTAAAAATTAATGTGTTTAAAATGTGCCCTTCTTATCTTTACGTGAGGTTATGATCGAATTAGTGTTACAGTAACGTTCTTTATTAAATTACTAATGTATTCTTATTTCCAATGTGATTTTATTCCTGTAGGATTTTGTCCTGTACTTTCTTACGGTGTGCATTCTTTCGGTACTGTTTTACCAGTATGCTTAGTTTTAATGTTTACGATAAAACAACTTATTCAATATTTTTTAGGTGATGTAGGAAATCACAGATTTTTTGAGCCGTATGGGGGAATCGTTTTCTTCTCTGTTATTTCTACGACAATTGAAGGGGTCATCATCAGTGCATTGATTAAATGATAATTTATAACCTAAGCGTACCTCATTGAATTTTGTGCGATAAAGTGTGTTTTTTGATCTTTTATATTATTGCCAATAGTAAATGCACAGTGAGTGATGGAGCTTTTCATATTTCAGTGCTGTTTTTGAGTAAAAAATAAACTGCACTTTTTTTAAAAGTTACACAACATCCCAGTTTATATTGATGAGGTACCTTCTTATCACAATAGTTACCCTCGCAACGATATGTTCACCTGATAGCTTAGCTACATATTGATATTATTATCAAATCACACCTTCGCGATGATTGAAATACCAATCAAAGAAAATTGAAAAATCAACAAATATAATGTCATGTGTTTGGATGTGTTTGTGGTCATGCGCCATGCAAGCGCCCACCTGGAGGTGAGAGAAGACATTCTTCTTGATGACAAGATCCACAAGGTGATTCCAATTCTTCCTACTCCTCTCTAGTCCGATCCAATCCATCTGAACAATCAACCAGCGAAATCAATACAGCTGACGTGAACCTTGCATTCCATAAATACATTTGTGGATTGATTGTGAAGCGTAATGTTGTAGAAAAACCACTTAAAAGATTGAAACCAGAGAACGCTTATTTAATCTAGATTAGTATTTTTAATCTGCCGAATCAGCAGTTAGAGAAGAAAAATGTTGATATGAAGCCTAATGACAGGCAAATGAAATGTCGACTCTTTTCAAGGTGGGTTGACGACATAATAAGATTGGTAGGAAGAGGCTGGATACGGAAGGTGAGGATTGAGAGGCATGTAGACATACGCTAGAGACCTGCGTTGAATGCTACAAAATAATTTGGGTCGGCGACACATGATATTTTTAAAAAATTAGTACGATAAAAACATTCATTAGAGTTGCCAAATATTCATATTTCAAAATCAGGTTTTGTAGTATTTTAAATTTAAAAAATGAGAATTTTTGAACAAAAAGCGAGATAACCAAAAATTTTATCCATTTATGCCTTCAAAATTCTGAGCCATTTGATTTTTTATTATTATATTATTTTTTTTATGTCAACTTTTTCTGACCCTTTTTTTTAGTTCATAGGGCCAATGATTTCAAACAAATTTTACAGAAAATTTAAAGTGTTCCATAGATAAAAGTTAATTCTTACTATATGGAATTTTGAATGATGATTAATGTAATGTTAATATTCTTACCTCAGCATCTTGGGCCAGTTCCTCGTTGGACATCTTTAATAATGTAGATCTTCTTTCTTGGAAAACTTTGTCGTTACACTCTTATGATATATATTAAATATTCACTTGTATTAATCAATGATGACTTTATATTTATTTTTTAGGTTATGTCATTCAAATCAATTTCATTTGACATAATATTATGATGTTTCTTTAGGTTTTTTTTTCACTGGCACTGTTTAAAAACGGTGTTTTATTAATTTATATTCTTCTTTTCAATTGTTTATTTTAAAAAACCAATTACAAATTCTTAAGTAAATCATTAAGGAAGCCATAATAAGTGGGTCGGATGTGTGATGTTTGTGTTAAGGTTGAAGAGATTGTATTATTAATGAATATCATCTATTTTGGAAATAGCGTTTATTAATTTTTTATTTTAAAATGAATAATAAAACAAATGGCAAGGGGAAACGGAATTCGGCACATAGTCATTTGTAACTCTTTTAAAATGCAATGTAGTCATGGGAATGAATGACTACGACAAATACTGCAATATGAGAGGACAGGTAGAGACGGCTGTACAGATCATTATTTTAATAAAGCTGCCTCTTTACTAAAGATACACAATTCTACAACTCGTATCGCACATGTGGATAGCCCTTTAGTTACAGTTGTCAAACAATGTTATGTCCATCATGTATTTTTTTGTTAATACTGTGGCGGATTTCTGTTTTATCAATTGTAACAATTTCACTATATATGCCTGTCTAATAATGTTTGCCTTATATGTTTCATAGATGTCGGTAGAATCGCCGTCACCAGAGGTCGCTTCAAGTACTATTGCACCTATCAAGGTGGAAGTGATCTCATCAAGCCGCCCGTCAGAGAAATTACTTTGTCTGTGCCGCTCTACGAACAGATCAAGTCACACCTACCTACTAGTAACATTTCATTATTCCAAAAATCATTTATAGACTTGCCAATAGAATAGAAGTTAATCATTCAATTCTATCTGATGTAAAAATTCAGTAATATTTTCGCCTTTCAAACTGTTGAAATATAAAGCTTACTTACTGATATTAAATTATCCGTGACATCGCATCGTGTTCTTCTTTATTTTATTTCTTGTTCGGAATGTCGGAGTATTTCCTGTGATGCCTTCCTAACACGCATAACAATTCCTTCTCAGCAATCCACAGATCACAACACATCCACTACACACTCCAACAACCTGACAATACTAAAGATTGATGATAACCATGTTTGACAATCATTAGGTCAATCATCAAAAAAAAAAAAAAAAATTAGAATGGCTAATGAATAAGGTGAACATATGAAAAATGCTTTTTTATTGTTTTTATTAGGTTTTATTTAAATAAAATAATCTTTTTTAACAAGACAATCCTCATACGGCAACATTAAATCTGTTAATACTATATATTTAATAAATTATTATAATTAATCATAGTGTTAATGAAAGAACGCAAACTATCATAATATAATAACATTTATATAACATTAAAGAACAATTAATGACATAAAATAAATATTTGCAAGACTCGCAAACAGACAACAAAAATTACAACAATTATCGCTCGAATTTATTAAATCCGCCATTTTAACAATGACTGCATGCAATATTGTATATTTTTTTTACTTAACGAGTCTTTTGACAATTTTATTACAACAATGTATCTCATTTTTCTTATTTGTAAACACAGTGACGAAGACTTCCCATGTAGATTCTATGCGGTTTTTCATCTCAACGATATCATTTCAAATGCTGCGTGTGGAATATCGATCCGCTCAAATCATTATATTAATGCCCGGCGATAACGCTTCATCAAAAAATTTAAATAACTCCTTCATTAAAAGACATATTGTGTCATGTCAAAAAATGGGTTGTGTTCACGGAACGACATTCATTTATTATCTTATTTTTTAAATAGGTGTTTAAGCTGCTGACACAGCAGTTTCTCACCAATGCCTTATGCTCTTGGTTATTATCATAAGTATATTTGAGCCTTGAATCATACAAAATGAGAGACCAGATAAAGATTAACGAAGGGTTGTCATTAGAGCACATCCATGAAACTTTCTTCCTCAAGCCCCTTAGCTATCGTCATAAGGAAATACGGTCGACTGTAGTAAGTATTTTTAGAATCATGGGTATGCGGAGCTGAAGTCAAAGTCTAAGGAAATGAATTATTGGAGATTATTTTGACCAGTTTGCCTTATGCTCCATGATGTAAAATGTTTGTGACAGAGAGCTGATAGAGGTTTTATGGCACAGTTTTGTGGTGGCCACGTGCTTTATTAAGACAAATTAAGCAAGTGGTATAATTATGTCATATCATAAAGTCCTGAATACAAAAAAGGTAGATAACCAGGGGTTCACTTAATCTCAAAGTTATTTAAAGTGTTCCAAAAAAGAGGTATTTTATTACTCTGATAGAATAAATATATTTAAAAAAATCTATATCATAATATTTAACCATCTACAGAAGTTGTAGTAAATTACTGATTTGATATGAGAATAGTGTTTTTTTATTTAACAACGGGCACATTTCAACCCATCCCTGATAATACCCATTATTTAAATTCTTACAATAAAATCTTAATAGAATTATATAGTAATTTATATTTTAATAAAAAAAATATAGTCTAACAATATATAAAAATCTAACTTGGTGTCCCAATACTTGGCAGTTATGTTTTTAACAATCAATACATTGGAATTGAAACATAATGATGAAAAAAAAATTTTTTCCAAAGGAAAATCATCATTGATTTTTGTAAATAAATTTCGAGATAGAAATGCATTATTTCTGTAAAAGTTCAAGGATTGTTGAACGTCAGTGATCGGTAGTTCTTGGAGGAAGGTGACAATTTAGCTGCCGGTTCATACTTTGCTGAGGTTGATTGATTCCAAATTGCTGTCCTTGAATATCTAACATACGAGGCATCAAAGGCGGCTGGGAAATGGTTTGAGAAGGCGTAAAGTAGTTGAGAAGTGGTTGCTGATTGTTTAAGGGTATACTTTGTAGTCCGATAGAAGTGTTCGGAGCCGGAGAAACACTGTTTTGCCAGTAGCTATTTGCAAGAGGCTGCGGTGCAAAGGCTTGATTTTGTGGCGCAACTCCTTGCGTGTTAAACGCAGCATTCATTTGGCTGCTAGGAGGAAACTGTTGACTCACAGCTGGAAAATTTGCTTGGTTGTAAAACGGAACGTTTGGGATTGGAATCGAAGAGTTTGGCACGCTTTGTTGTAATATCGGTGAAACATTCGGTGGCATCGGGTTTATAGTTTGGCTGTTGGATAGCTTTTGGAATGGTGACACCCGGTTTACAGGTTTAGGCAAATTATGTGGGATAGAAATTGGATTCTGACTCGGAATACCTTGTCGAGTTATCAGAGGAACTTTTCTAAATTGGTTGGCAACAGAATGGGGCAAATGTTGATGATTTAATATTGGATTGTTGGCTTGCATTGGTGTTGGTACATTTTGTGGAATCAGAGATGTAGAGATTGGATTGTTAGATTGGTAGAATGCTGGTGCACTTTGTGGATTTAGAAATGTAGAAATTGAATTGTCGGGTTGATATAATACTGGTGCAATCTGTGGAATTAACGATTCAGGAATTGAATTGTTGGGTTGGTTTACTCCAGGTGCACTATGCGGAATGATAGATGTAGAAATCGGATTATTCAATTGGTTTAAATTCTGTGCACTTTGTGGAATCAATGACGTGGAAATTTGATTGTCGGGTTGACTCAGTGCCGGTGCACATTTTGGAATAACAGCTGAGGAGATAGAATTATCAGCAATATTTTGAACAACATTTGTCGTGTGGTAGAAAAATACAGGCTCTCCTTCGGGTGCCACCTGATGCAAGACCGTGGAAAACATATTGAAAAGAGGAACGTCAGGTTTTTGGCTCTCATCAGACTGGCTGATCTCTTCGTCAAGAGAAGTGGTTAAGTTTGACCCTGTCTCAAAAACATTTTCGTTCACAATATTATCATTTTGCTCATCGTTAACTGTTTCCTGTCCAATATTTCTATGAGAGGACCTTTCAAGAGCTCCACTTCCTTCTGTAATTTCTAGATTGCTTTTATCTACAGTAGACACCAGTGATTGAAAAATATTTGAATAATTGTTTCTATCATAGTTTTTCTCTTCAACTTCCGCCGTCTCTGATACATCTTCATTTATTCTTCTTAGGTTCACATCGCTGTCAAAGTAACTAGACACTCCAGCAGAACTCATCGCCAATTGAGCTTCCACCTTGGGGAATCAAATTACCAGGTTCAGACATCTCGTACCGGTCATAAAAATTATGTTCTGTGCCTTCAAATTGTCCAACTTCGCTTTCATTTTCATCAAATCCTTCGTTGACTCTTCCAGAATTTTCTGTCACACCGTAACCTTCGAAACTCCCAACATATTCGTTAGTTGAATTTCCACCTTCAGCAGCAAAGTTACCTGTATCGAAATATGACGGAATGTGCCCCATTTGAGAGTCCTCATGATTATTTTCTTCAGCTAAAATATTTTGAACGAAGCTATGCGATTCCGGAGCGAGGCTCGGAATATTTGAATTACCCGAATCTACTAAATACGTGTGAGCTCCTTCCGTGTTCAGCTGATGATAAGCGATCTGCGATTCATGAATGTCTTCCTCTCCAGGAGCGGACGGGCTGAACTCTTCAGGGACAACATGATCTGTAATCGGGGTGGCCATATCTTTTTGTTGCACCAAATCAAAGATATCCGCTTTAGGCCAATTTTTTTTTGTCACATCGAACATTGAAATGCGGCCGAAACCGGCTTGAACTCCTCTCTCAGATGTTTCAACAGGCTCGAAATCATTCAGATCTTCACCATCGCTTTGATCAATATCTGAATTGAAGCCAGCATCATTACTTTCATAAGAAATATCTTCAACAGCGGACCTCTCACAAACTGAAGAGCTTACCGGTACATCATTACTTGTAATAGAGACGTTACCATCTGTTTCATACTCTTCTGCTCTTTGTTGATTATAAAAAGTTGGGAAACAAGTTGTATTCGAAGTGTCGTTTCTCTCAAGTTCAGCTTGCCGTTGATTTTGTGCATCGACTACGTAGTTCTCATTTTTGATTAACGGTACAAAAGCAGACAATCGCCTCGAATCACCGATCGAAAGGTTATCTTGATACTCTTGCATGTATAAATGTTCACTCGCATCTACTGCATTGTCTGACACAACCTTACTGTCAAACGAAGACACGTAACTTGACAAGTCAGTAGCTGTATAAGCCAAATTGGCATCAGAATGATAATCTTGAACATTTTTCACCTGCGCGGTGATTCTTTCTACTTCTTCGTTGTTTTCACTGTTTTCATCACAGTACTCACGTCTCTCGCCGTCATCATCTTTAATCTCTTCGCTAATTATTTCACAAGCCGCTACGTTAGAGCCGAAAGAATTAACTGACAACAACTGGAAACGATCGGCCAAACACTCAAAGTTTGAATCCGCATCCATCGATCCGACATTAAGAACTTCTACTTCTCCATCAACATGTTTGCCTTCTTTAGAATCGCCTCGAGTCACTTCTTCAACAGTCGATTCATTCATCAAACTTGATGACGTATCGACTGCGCTCACGGCACTCATAACGTTAGATTCTGGCACGAAAAAAAATTGTGAAGCCGCACCAAAATTATTAGGATCTTGATCGAAAAATGTTGCCGGATTACTAACAAAATATCCACACACCGGTTCGTTTATAATTAATTTATCCTGATACTGATTCTCCATATCTTTATCAGAAGTAGCTTCTGAAGGTTCAACAGTCTGGACAATTTTATCATCAACTTTGGAATGTGTATTACTGAGAGAAACATCGTTTTGAGAGTCGATTTCACTAGAACTTTTGTCATGTACTTCAAAGATAGGCGCTTCGTTATCGTGGACAGAAACAGGGGGAGCACTTTCATGCAGTTTCATCCAAGGATTGTCTCTGACCATTTGGGCATTGGTGACACAGGGAACACCAATGTACGTACAATCGTCTGTGGCATACATTGCTGGAACGTTTGGATTAAATACATTTTCCGCTGGAATATCCAATTGAGAAACGTTTGAAACGTTGCCATTGAGAGTCGATATATTATTTTGATTTTCATTTTCCGGATTCTCTTGATAAGTCATTCCAGAAAACATGGGGAAACATGTCGCATTCAACGTATTAACTTTATCAATTTCGGCTTGTTCTTGATTTACGTCATTTATGTCTTCAGCGTTGCTCTGATGTGCAACTGTTTCAGTTGCGGGATCATAAAACATCTGTGCTACAACATTAGAAGATGAAGCACTACTGCCATTCGATTTTGCATCTTGGTCTCTACTTTGTTCAGAAGAACGCACCGGGAAGCAAGTAGCATTCAATTTACAAGCCCGTTCGTATTCATCTTGCTGTTGATTTACCAATTCAACATCATTACCAGAAACGTCTTCACTTTCTGTAAAAGAAGAAATATTGAATTCATCATCTTCAACTCTTTGAGTTACTTCATCAGTAGATTGATCACCCGTTGGACTTGCGATAGAGGAATCATATAAACTTTGACTTCTGGAATCAGAAATGGATACATCATTGACAGCATCAGTTTCATTTTGTAATTCTTGTTCTTGATTTATTGACGAGCTGTTCCAATTTTTTATATCTGTGTAAAACATCCCAAATCTGCTGCCAGAAATGGAATGGTCATTCATTAAAGGAGGGGGATCAAAGAATGAACTCGCTGATGCATTTTCATTAGAAGTCTTATAGCGCATTGAAACTGCAGCATCTTGAATAGAAGAAATATTTGACGATGCCTGATTATTATCAGTCTTTGACATATTTTCAGGTTTAAGATTTAGTTGAGATTTATCTATTACATTAATGGTGTCAGTGTTGGTATTGAAATACATTGAGACTCCGGTCCCGAGAGTGTAAGTATTGGGATCTTTTGAATTTTGTAGATTTTGTTCAATACCAGATGTTTGTACATTCAATTGCGAAATGTTTGGATTTGCAATTGTGGGATCAAAAAACATTGACCCACCATTATCAGGTACAGAAGTAGCATTAGAGTCTTGGGGACTTTGTGTGCTTTGTACAATATCAGAAAATTGTGATTCGTCTGTCGTATTTCCAGGATTGTAAAACATTGGTACACCAGTTTGTGGAAAATCAGATGTAACTTTGCCGGAAGAAGTCATATTGTATGCTGAATTGACAGTCATTTGTCCAGTGGCAGGATTATAAAACATTGCTGTCCCCGTATGTGGAACATTAGAGTTAGCATCCTCGCTTTGTTTAACTGTTTGTACATTATAGGGAGATTGCATATTCAATGCTGAACTATCAATGATATTTCCAGTTTCAGAATTGTACAAAATTGGTGCTCTTGCTTGTGGAATTGTTTGTTCATTGTCAGTAGGTGTTATCATAAATGCGGAGTTGTCAATCATTTGTCCGATTGCAGAGTTGCAAAACATTGGTGTTCCCGTTTGTGGAAAATTAGAATTAGGATCAAGATCATTTCTTTGAATTGTTTGTAGATTGTCAGGAGATCGAAAATTCAATGCTGAACTGTCAATCATTTGTCCAGTCGCAGGATTATAAAACATTGTTTGTGAAATATTACAATTAGGATCTTGGTTGTTTTCAATTGCCTTTACACTATCAGAATATTGGATATTGAAAGCTGAAGTGTCAAACATTTGTCCAGTTGTAGAATTGTAAAACATCAGTGCCCCTGTTTGTGGTACATTAGAATTAGAATCTTGGATGTTTTGAACTGTTTGTACGTTGCTAGATGATGTCATATTATTAAATGCTGAATAGTCAATCATCTGTCCGGCTGTAGAATTGTAAAACATCAATGTCCCTGTTTGAGATGTATTAGAATTAGCAACTTGAGTATTTTGAAGTGTTTGTACATTGTCAGAAGATGTCATATTCAATGCTGAATTGTCAGTCATTTGTCCACTTGAGGGATTGTAAAACATTACAGCTCCCGCTTGCGAAACAGAAGCAATGTTGCCAACGTTTAAATTGGTACCTTGGCAATTTTGCAAGTTATTGGAAGCCTCGACAGTCGGTTGTTGCAAATCACTTGAAAAATAGCTATTAATTTGTAGATCGTTTGAAGACTTCAAAATCTCTGCATTTTCTGTTGGGTTTACGACTGCTGGATTACAAAGTGTAACCCCAGTATTATCAGATGAAGATGAAACATTTTTAGCATTGTAACTATCTTGAATGTGTTGTAGATTCAATGATGCATTATTAATTGCAATATTTTCCATTCGGGGATTAAAAAATGTTGGAATTTCAGGTGCATTGCAAGAGTCAGTTTTCGGCTGTTGTTCTATTGAAACATTGTTTTTCGATTCAGGGTTTAGTGGATTAAAAATTGGAATCGTGGACGGAGCTGGAATTTTGAGGCTTCGTTGATTTTTAGTGGGCAGACGATATGAACGAGCAGGCAAAGCAGTCGGAGGTAAAACCGGTTGTTGAGAAGCTGCAGCATCAATGTTTGACGGAGGATATGCGCTGCCTTGAGTACCAGGACTGTAATTGGTGGGCGGCGTATCATTTGATATTTTTTGGGGTGGTATCACTGTAATTGGCTGTGGAGAACTATACAACACAGGAGTCACCGATTGTACTGTATTAATTTTTGATGAGTTCGTTTCAGCCGTTGGTGGAAGATTATTCATATTTTGCGTTTGCGCAAGGTTTGTATCGATAGGATTAAAATATTGAGAAGCAGGTGCAGCATACTCAGTCGGATTGTAAAACGGTTGTTGTGCTGGAGGATCTTGATAATAATTTGTCGATTGCATGTGAGAGTTCGATTCACTGGAAGATGAATATCCTGCTCCGTAATTTTGATCAATGCTGAATGATAAAACATCACTGTCTCTTTTTGGCTGAGTATCTTCCTTTTCTAATTTAATCTTATCGGAATAATAAGTCGGATCGAACAGCGATGTCAACGCACCCGGCAGTTTCTTCAAATTGGATATTAAGCCAGTACCATCGCTCACAAAAGATGGCGTTGTTACTCTTTGATATCCCGGATTGACATTTTGTGATGCGTCAAAGTTACTCGACGCTTCATTAAATTGCGGTACAGATGAAGATGCACCACTGTCGATAGGATTAAACACGCTGAAAGAATTAGGAGTGTTTATAGATGGATCTTGTGGCGAAGGAGGATGCATAACTTGAGAGTTTGAATTACTAATCATTGGAGTCATGCCGATTATAGGCCCGGAATAGTATTGAGTGCGTTTCGATGACATTCTAAATTGGTTTCCTAACTTTGGAGGAGGAATGACGGCTACCTTTGGAGGCTGAGTCAATACCGGATGTGCACCGATACTATTAGCAGAATCAGAACAAACAGAACTTTTATCTTCTGCAGGTTTGGAAGGTTCCGGTAATGCTGTTAGATTATCTGTGCTTTTATTAAAATATTGTGGATTAAAAAACAATGGGGGGTTTACGGTTCCAATTTCTTCCTTTGGCGGTTCAACATCTAAGCTTTTGTTTTGCTGCAAAGCTTGATTATACATTGATGATGCATTTTGATTTACGTCTGAAGCATTGGTCGCAAAAACAGTTGAACTTGCATCATCAGTCTGTTGCAAGACCGGAATTTGTGCAATGTTTAGGTCCGCATCACTGAACGTTTGCGGATTAAAGAATGCTGGCATTTGAGTAACGTTCGAGAACTTATTAGTATCATCAGGATTTATCGGTAAAGTCGCATTCAGAATAGTTTTTCCCACGTCGACAGTTGGAGAATTGCCAGAGAAAGAATCAAACTCGACAGTCTCAAAATTGGACTCCAATTTTAGTGGATTCTCATCAGAAGATTGCATTATAGAAGAATCGGGTATTCCAGAACTTCCTTGCACATTAAGAAGATCAACATTGCTGTAAGGTTGAACTAAAACACCATCATTAACACCGCGAGATAGGCTACGTGAATCAAACCCATAATTTGGTAACATTCGGATTTCAGAGATGATATTTGATGCTGATTGTTCAACGTTGATTTCAAAGTTTTGCTGCATTAAAAGCTGTTGATTTTGATATGTCTTGCCCTCTGTTTTGTTCAGTGCTTCGCTGTTTGGTGGCATTTGATGAACATTAGTAGAAGGAAAGCTCGATGCTTGATTTTGAGATGGAACGGGTGGAAGATTTGGCATTTGAGGCCTATTTGAATAAGGAGAAGGCTCCGTCTCGCCCAAAGTCAGTCCAGGGACATGGGCGTAAGTCGGTTTCTTTTTTCCACCCAATCGAAAGACGTTCGAGGCTGAAATGAATAGAAAAACTGTCAATAACATTTGTGAATAAAATTAAAATAAATGAATAATTACAGTTGATTTGATCTGCATAACATAGCGTGTTTTAATCATAGAAGTTTTTGTGTCAACTGATGACAGACAGCGTTTAAATGAGATACAAATATTTTAAAACGTTTTTGACTAAATCTGTCATTTTTGAAGAAAAACAATGTCTCGTTAGAAGTTGTTTTTGCAATATTTCTACACAATGGTAGAATATATAAATTTTCTTCAGCATGTTGTCCATCACTGTATATAATTTCTACCATCCAACTAAATTAACTCTTGATTACATTAGACTATATTAGTGAGCATTTTCAATCTTTTCTTAATATGAACTTTTATCTCTGGGGTTATTGTATTTCAATAAATTTTTACAAAATATCTGATTTACTTTCGCAAATCTTAGTTACTTAAATAACAATTATTTTGCGATTGAATGTGAAATGTACTATTTTATATTTCATTTTCAAAATTGATCTATAATTCAATGTTACCAAAATAATATATAAGTAACAATAATATATTTGAAATATTAGTCCTAGGAAATGACATTAATGGATTAATCAGAATTTAAAATTGATTGATCTAATTAGTATGTCACTTGATCACCAGAAAACAAAAAAAATACAAGTGCCAATTCTGGATTAGCATTTAGAGTTTAAACATCAGGAAGATAAAGTATTTTAGCATCTATGTTCTATGTGAGGCTTGTAAATCCCATTTTTATTTTTGGCATAAATTTATACATAAATGTATATTACTTTCCCAATTCTTCTGATATTGACATGTAATAAACTATTATCATACAAAAAACTGATTGTATTTCCCAAATCTTCTGATATTGACATGTAATAAACTATTATCATACAAAAAACTGAACAGTTTGATCAGAAATTGTAAAATCTCACCTCCAGTTTCGCTTCTTGGATCCCTCGGCAAATTTCCACAGAAACCTTTTAAATCTTGTCCTGTATCATCTCCGTCCCTGCGCTTACTATCACCAGCATTCCACCCAGCAGAATGTTCTCTCTTAACCCTCGCGCCAACCCCGCCAAAGTTCGCCGTGTCAAACAACGGAACGGGCGCAACCTCTACAACATTCGCATCTTGAACCGGATTTGGCGAGTCACTTCCAATATTCAAATTATCTATAGAAGATGCGACGTGGTGATCGACAGCAGCACCTCCATCATTGAAATTCCTTGAAACATCCTCGTTTCTTTGATTTCCTCGATTGAGATTGTTGAGCATGTATGAAAACGAGTTGTAAACGGCGCTCGCCACGTGCGGCAAGACTTGCGGTAGCTGCGAAAAGTTTTGAGCTATATCTGAAGCTAATCCGAGATTCTGCTCATCGTTCACACCGTCTGATGCTGAAGTCTCGTCGAGTGCGATCTCGGAAAACGAAGAGTCTTCCATTACGTTAGGGAGTTTGTCAAGTTTATTTGTTGACGATGATATAGTCGATGTCCCATGCAGTCTAGCATAGTAACTTTCGAAGTCAAAGTCATCATCGTCTTCTTTGTTTGTAAGTTTAACATCTTGCAGAAGACTTTGAGTATTTGTATCGGAACTTGTCCTCTCGGGACTGTTTTTGACCAGCGGTTGGATCACGTATCCGGTGTTGGTGAAGTCACCGAGTGTTCCGGACTGAACGACGGTGCCGTAGATGGCGGATGTGCTCTGAATGTTTAACATTGCCGGAGACAAAGCATTCTGAATATCTTCATGGGGACTCGCATCTGCAATATAAAAGAAAAATGATTTAAATTCTTAAGCAAGTATATTATATCATACAAATAATTGAGGAGTCATAGAATGTGCTAACTAATGTCATTGTTTTCCTCCCATAGCTGGAGCACACGGTCGACAAATCACACAGTTGGCTTGTTCTAAGTCACCGATGAATCCGAAACATCACCTGAGTACATATATATAGTCTCCAAAGGCCAACAGGGTGAGGGATCAGGGGCTTGTCAATAAGGTGGCCATAGAATTTGATGTAAATTTTGGTGTTTGTTTATCAGATTTTAAGGAGACCGGATGATTTGCCAAAAAATCTCAAGAAAAAGGACTGAAGGAGACATGCACTAACTGACATGTTCCGTCATGTACGATACAAATACAGAGAATGAAAGTCTATAGCGAAAACAATGTGTTGACAATAATTTATAACTGCCACGAATTCTTGTTTAGGGTAATTTCTTGTACCAACAAATTGGCACACGTAAATGCTACTTTGGGTATTGTCATATTCCAAACAGGCTTGCTCAGAGCCCAGTGCAAACAGATACTGTTGACTTATGATAATCAAATTATATGAACAGCCGGCGGCTTTTGCTAATTAACTCCACATATGGATTCTCAATAAAATTAAGTGAATCAATTTTGGAAAGAAAATTCGGTAAGCAAGGACAAAAATTTAATTCATAGCTTTTGGGTTGAGTCGTGTGAAGCGAATTATTTTTTCCATACAATAAAATGCCAACTTTCGTCTGATCACCGAAGTGAAGCAATATTATATGTAAATAGTGCATGGATGTGTAAGCGTCTAGAAATACTGAGTATTATTCATTGGATCAAGCTGCCCCCCCAAATGGTACAAGAATTATATGTACGATATGTAATCGATTGTAATTTCGAAGAAAATAAAAGTCACAGAGCACCCCAAAAAAATATAACAAACAACACCGTTCTAATATTTTTATCGTTTGAACAGATAAATGGGTGGCTCAGTGCTTTATGTAGAGTGTTGATCTACCTACTTCCTTTTTTACGGAGAAAAATTGAATGTGTACTCACAGTGAATGATGGGACGACTTTTGTCTTGCCATCAATAATGCGTGAAAAATTTAAGATTTCGTAAATAAATTGTTAGTTAATTTTTATTTTTAATTTCGCGGCGATTGAACCCACTAACTTTCGCATGGTAAGCGAACGCTTTACCTCTATGGTAAAAAAAATCCTCTACGATCGTATTCCACCACCATCAAGTCTAAGTGGCTTTTCACAAGTGCATATCACTCACAACGTTCAACCGTAATCTCTAATCAAGAGTGCTAATGTTTGGTCGAGTTGAACGACTTCCGAACTAAGTGATAACCAAATCAATTAACGTTAATATTATGCGACGTCCAACATGTCGAAATGGGGCAGATTTCACTTTCTGTTCATCTCAACGTCAAACGGGGACATCGTTAATGCCGAAATTTTTTGAGTGTCCGCATAACTACTCGTAACATCTTCCGAAATCGAAACTGAAGTCGCGAATTAGCTGCTTCCTAAGATCTGCACAAACTTTACGTCTAGTCGAAAAGTGATTGAACACTAAGCTCCGAAAAGAAAGGTAGAACTGATGAGGAATAAGGCGAGGAGTACAAATAGCGGCTGAGTGTTGACTTTAATGACGGCCATATGCTCCAGCTAGGAAGCGAATATGGAGCGATGATGATTATGAGCGTATCATGCATTCTCGAAATGTCTGTGTCTGTCCACTGTTAAACGTATGCCTCCTGCATGAGTCTCCGTCCACTTCAATTCTCCGCCGTTCGCATCCAGGCCACTCCCGCTATTCTTGTGATGTCGTCAGTCCATCTGGCAGGGTATCAGCCGACGCTCTGTTTGCCAGTTTACCAGAACGCCACTCCAATACTTATCTTCCCCATCAACCGTCGTCTCTTCGACAGATATGTCCTGCCCATTGCCACTTGAGTGTGTCTATTCTTTGGGAGGCCTCCACTACTTGAGTTCTTCCTCGAATTAGAAATAAGGATATCCGAAGAAAAGCTCAAGTAGTGGACGCTACCGAAAGAATCAGCTATGAATTCAACGGGACACACAAAAAAGACGCCTGATCGTTGGAGAAGAAATGCGTTAAAGCGGCGTCAAACAACCAGCAAAACGTATGGTTGTCCTCCGCTGTATGATGAAGTGTGACATCACAAAAATAGTAATAGCAGGTAAAATATGCAATGGTGGATGTTCGTGAAGGTTGGAAACTCATGAGGGCTGCTTTCTTTCAACAGTAGACGGGCTCATATGCTGATGAATACCCTTCAACTCGAAGGCGTGTCCAACATCCTTATCATTTCTTATCACATTCTTGGAGTCGAGGTCGCAAGTGTATCCGCCCAGGGCACACAAGTGACTTTCCATCCACTTCCTGCGCCTGATAAACTCGCGGAAGAGGTGCAATGTTTGCAGAAGCCAGTCATTGGATTTAGTTGGGATTTACGTGGTTTAAGCGCCGATTGGGATTTTACGCGGCAAACTTGGGTGCGACAGTACTGTTGACCTATTTCTCGACTGACACGAAACATTTCACTTCCGGTACTGTGATAGATACCCAGTGCTGATAACTCATCAGTCAACGCACATTGCGTTCAAAGAAAGAGCTTTAGAAGCAATGAATTAGCATTGTAGTCACTAATAAAAGTGGATGAAAAAGTGAGATTTTCAGTCAAAATACGGGCAAGATTAGTTAATGCTGAAACTCTTTTAAGTATCCAAAAAGTCTGCATGCCCTATAGATCCGAGGCTGATAATAATAAGACCACTTCTAAAACTGAGGAAATTGGATGGATGATCCACTTAGAACACTACGTTGTCTAGTTGGTTCGAGTTCTTTAAGACCAAATTTTCCAGAAAATAGGACCGTTAAAATAAACTTAGGGACACACGAGAACCGCTGGTTAAAAGACAAAATATGCCTCGAATACTACAGCTATATTTATTTACGAAAAAAAAACATTAATTTTTAGTAAATATTTTAAAAAATTACAAAGAGAAAAAAAATCTTTTCGATTTTATATAAAAATTTACGTAAAACATTTAAAAAAAAATCAATTGCCCTCGAGACCACTACAATGGAAAATTAGAGTAGATCATTGATCTACCTAGATTTATAAATATGTTTGATGGTTTGCTAGTTTTTGCTGTTTTTGATACAAAAGTTTTTTATTCCGAATAGTCAAAATCTAGGCGAAATATCATTACGGATACACAGATCTCATTTGTTTTTAAAATATACAATTTTAGTGCACAATACGGATACACAGCCGATGTCTTCGTTTCTAGAATCGTAATATTTGATTCATGTTTTTTTTTTGTTACTCGTCGTGTTGAAATGTCAGTTAACGACTGTCATAAGCAATAGTGCGTTCAGCCAAAGCCTTGAGACCACAATAAACATCCTAGTTTATGACAAGTCCGACAATGATAATATACATGTCCACGTCATAAAAGTAATGTGCATTTTCTGGGAAAAATACATTTATTGATTGGACCTGTACAAATGCTGAAAACTCGATAAAATACTCTCCCCAGCATCACTTGCGGAGACGTGAGTATCATGCCTGGAAGGTATTCTGAAAGTCCTCGATGGAAATGTCTCTCAGGAAGCTTATAAAATGATTTTAGATGTTTTCCTTTTAGTTTTCTCTTCAGTCGGGGAAACAGAAGGAAGTCACATGGAGTAAAGTTGGGACTGTAAGGGGGCTGGGCAACCACAGGGATGTTGCTCCAGGAAGTTGTTAACAATTAAGGACGCATTACATTTATAATGGATGACGGTCCACTAAATAAATAGTACGCATGATTGTATTGTGTCGCGATTATCCATGGAAACGCAGTAAAATTGTTCGGGAAATTTTATGATAGGGTGTCAAGCGTACCGAGTCGCCAGTTTTTTTAAAAATCTATGCGTTTGCAAATATCCAATCAATAAATCAATTTTTCCCAGCAAACACACATTAATTTCATAAATGATCATATACACGACGAACCAAAATAAATAGGTGACAAAATCCGCTGCTTCTGGAAAAATTAAAGGAAAAGTAAAAAGTTTTCAGGATGTGAGCTAGAGCAACGTCCGTGCACAGCAAATTTCAATTACAAATTGCCAACAAAATTACGTTATGATTTCTATAACTAAATTGTTATGGGAGCAAACAGTCACAAAATAAACATCGAGCTAAAAAATAAGAGTGACAATATTGCTTCACTAATGACTCACATATTTAGAGTAAAAATCAAGTGTTTGCCTACATACTAGTGTATAATATACGTAGTAAACAATTACGTAGTATGAGGAAATAAACGTTCTGTACCTAAACCACGAGTGACGATATTTCATGGAATATTTTTATTACAAAAACTGACGTTGTTTTGTTAAAGTTATAAATGTTTATTTATCAAGTTTAACAAAGAAGTCGTTCAAAAATAATAGGAGCAGAATATTTTTATATAAACACACGAAAACACCAAGGGTTTTGGTCCCCATGGATTTCGTGATGCTCAACTGGGTCGACTGGACGATGCGTGTGAAAAGAATGTGTAGTGGTTGAATACGTGTAGGGGTTGAGGAGATTACAAGTGTGTATTAATATCCATGTTGAAGAGATACAGATTAGCTGCTAAAGCATTCCATAGCTTCATAGCTGGAGAAGCTAACCATAAAAAGAAAAGTTTTTTTTCCTTTTTTTTTTCTATTTCTTCTGAAGAGATTTTGGTAGATAGGCATACAGGTGTTGGAGTGGCACCCAAGAAATAGACAATAGTATGTGGGCAGAACCCCTGCCTTATTGACAGACGATGTAGCAGAAAAAGGCTGAATGCGAAACGCAGAGAATCGATAGTGTTGGAGGCTCACGAGGAAGATCCACATTTAACAGTAAACTTCTTCTTCGTAGTATCAATCCGGTGGATTGGTTTGCAGCAACAGAATCTAGTGATAAAAAAAAACAGTAAACTAGTAATAAATAAATTAATTACACTTTATAAATGAACATGAAATCACTTTCAAAGAACCTTATATTTTTAGAGATTGTACTCGTGCAGTGATGAAATTTTTTATTTAAAGTTTCGTCGGAATGGAACCCACGATATCTCACATAGTAGATCGATCGTTTTACTTCTGGGATTTAAGACGAGCTCTAACTATATGTGATTATTATTGTGTACTTTAACTGCGTAATAAAATTAACAATTAATAGTGAAGTCTAGATGTAAATAGTGCGTTTCGGTGATAACAGAAGTGTTATTCGTTTCGCCGGATACATAAAGAAGTTAAGTGTAATAAAGACTAAACGCTGTATGCGCTAGGTTGCGACAGAGGTCCAAGGATGCGATATGATTGGTTTCTAAGAATACGACGATTGTGAGCAAATAACAAACTGTACTAACTAACCATCATATGCTGTTTATTGAGAATTGTGGACTAGTGGTAAAACGCTGAACTGGCAAGCTGAAATAATGATTCTTAATCTTTTCGAACTACAAAAAAAGCGCGGTTTTCGCTAGATCACAGAAGTTAAGCAACATTGAATGCGATTAAAAAAAAATGATAGGTTACAGCCTGCTGCTTACTGCACCTTGGTTAGATTGAATCGCCACCTAGGAGCAAATGGTTCAGGTCTTGGAAACGTCGGGTTAGTCGCCCGATCTCTTTAAAAATGCTGCTTAATAAACACATAAATATGCCTTGGATGGACGCCGTCGGGAACCACATATTCCTAGGTGGATCTCCGAGTATTTATATATTTATGACTTGGTATTCATAGAAAGTGGCAGCTGACAGAACTGTGTGGCGGAAATTAGCGGAGACCATATTTTCGGATATGGAAAGAAATTGCTAAAATTCATGCGGAAGTTCGTGTAAAAAATACGTAGCATATTTCCTGCGATTCGGAAAATGCAAGTAAACTATACTCGTATACTCGTAATAAATTTATTGGGTTTTCAGTTTTAAATATCGAATTGTCTTTGCTTCAATCAGAAGACCGTAGATATATATAATATTCCGTAAATTTATTATATATATTTTTAAGTGCAAAATAGAAAATTGTGTAAATGTACTCGTAGAATGTGCGTAAGTATAATTAATCCAGGATTCAATGATCCATTTGACATACTTTTCGTTACACGAGTATAAGGAAAATAAACATATTTTGACGGTTATTAAGCCGCTCGTTTCTTTAGAAACCAACCAACTAATTTGACCTAATTAAAATGGGATATTTCGTTGATAATAATTCATAGTAAGTTTATAGTCATTTCACTTTTAGTTCCAAAAACAGATTATCATTCGAATAGGATAATGCACTTGTAGAACAGCTATCTTCTTCAAACGATTGCCATAAATTGAGTTTTGTAAGACGCCACGGTCTTCGCCACGTCCCAAGTCAACTCTGTTTCCTGAAGCTCCGTCGAATACATTATATTTACAATTACGACGGTCAACTAAGACTACACCCCGGGGGCTTTAAGCATATAAGACAGATTTAATCTATGCTCTCCTGGGTTCACCTTTGTCTCTTGACCGACTATAAGATGGAAGGATTGCTACCGTGTTCGCTTCTTTCTTCATTCATCACAAATTCAAACCATTATACACAGTTTGTGACGACCATATTTCAGTTAAGGGAGCGGACACGGAATGGTGATGATGATACTAGTAATATGTTAAGTGTAATTAGCCACCACTAATCTGTAGCAATTTTGTTATGTTTCCTATTGTAATGGTCTCAAATTTATCAATTCGTATTTATTTTAGTGTTAGTGAACGATTTTCTCTACATATGTTTTTTTTCTAAATTAGCATGTATTCATAATATTCTTCATACTATCTGGATCTCTTTAAGAAACAGATTGATATTAATATGCGAGGACCCTAATCCTTACATAAACATCACACACCATTTCCGAATGCAGCGTCCGGCCGTCTTTTTTTGAGTGTCATAGAGTGCACCGTTTCAACTTATTCAACTGCATGCGTTTACAAAAAAAAATCCCACATCCATTCCACGTCTAGAACATATGGTCAACACAAATTGCTACCACTCAGTACTGTCAGTTGCCGCTGTGCATGCCTTATTCCAAGACATCTCTGCACCTGGAAACATGTATGTTTTCCAACGTCCTCCAGGTCAGGAAGGACCCCGGAGACTTGGGAGAGACGGCAGCTATATTTTACGAGCCATATTATTAATCAGATTTTAAAGGTAATGGGATGATTAACCCAATGCTCCCAAAGTAAGGACTATTTGGTCCTAATGAACGGCTCAGTTCAACCACGACACGCAGTAAACAAGTTTTATGTTTCTTAACTTCGGTGATCTAATGAGAGTTTAGAATGTGTTATTGTCGTTGACGAATTTCTTAAAAAATGTACCTACTTGCAAACGTTTATTGTTTGTACACATAATAATATTGTGTATATTGTCGTGTGTGCAGGTCTTTTCCCGTCCGCCTTCTAATCGCCAGGCTTTTCCACCTGTCTGTTTGCCGAAACGCGAATATCGCTCCTCCAGCTCAGTCAGTCCACGACGAGAAGTCGCGGAGAGCGGTCGTGCAAGAGTGATTTGTAACACCACGAAACGGGCACGTTACCTCTAAACCGCGCTCGCGTAATATGCTCACACTAGACCGCGAGCCGAAACATAAAAAAAACACGTAATAATTAATCGTTTTTTAACACGTGAAAGTGATGCTAAAACACATGTATTAAAATAATATTATCAACACTCTGTGACTCTTTTTATCTGGTCTCAATGAAATCGTGACATTATAAACAATGTACATACAATAATAATACTATTTATTTTTATGAAAACTTGCGCGCAAAGAAAAATTAGATAGTTATTTATGATACAGATCTGATTACACATATTATGATAAAGGGTTTTACGCTGAATGTTTAGTATAAAGTCATGCAAGAGAGCACCGTAATTAAGGTTTAACAGTGAAGTGGTCTCTATGACGTTTAAGCTATTTATGAGTGAGATCTAAACCATGTTGTGATCAACTTTTTTAAGAGATCAGAATTATGAAATTCTTTTTTACATACATAATTTATAGTGTTGTTCGGATAACGTCATTATAATATTATTAGGTATTCACGTAGATTTGCTCATAATGGGACTCACTGTGAATGGGCGGTTTTCTCGGAACGACGTATTTCGTTTAACGCTCAAAAAACTATACATCTTATGAAATAATATCTTGTGTGGAATGAGATTTGTGTTTTTATTTCATTTTAAATTTTCGTATGTAGAAATACGAACATGGTTTTCGTATTTTATAATCTTTTTACGGGGTGTTTCGTATTTTAAACAGAGATTGTCCCGCGCGAGACACTTAAATTTACAAATATTGACAGTAAAAATTTCTGGTGCGAATTCAGACGAGAATTTAATAGAAAAAGGCCGATATTTTGGTTGATTTTTCGAGCGGCGAAACAACAAATTCCAACACTGATCTGCATTTATTACTTGTTAAAAAAACTAGATTTTTTTATGAACGTTTTTAGTATGCAACTATGCAAGTTTAGATTACATTTCAAAGATCAAACGACGTAGTTTAGCGGATTTTTTCATGAACTGAAATATAAATGTTGAGAACTCTCTATTTCTTTTTACTTGAATTAACAAATAGATACACCTAGATCTGGAAAGACCGATATCTCTATTGTTGTCAGAATATATTACTAGTTGGAGCCTAATATGCATACATTCTAGACATCATCGGCTCTGTTAAAAAAGAGCAGTTCGCCTAATAACTAATGTTGAATTTACGTCTAATCTCCCAATACTTGGAACCTAGACCGTATGATTGATTCATCTATGTCGCCTAAATACTGTCAATTTTTTTCATATTATCTGAACGCCTTTAAGAAACAGATAAAAATATATTTGTGCACCTTTACAACCTCTTACGTAAACATCACACATCTTTTACGCATGGCCTTGTTGAGCATTATACATGCCCAACAGCTATACTTTTCTGCATGTGTATATACATACAAAAGTAAATGTTTTTCTGGAGAAGCAGCTACGAGTATAGATACATACGAATATATTGGACAGGATATCATTTCTACATGATGTGCTCTATATCCGCAAGGAGGTGATTCTCCTTGTTGCAGAACTTCATAAATTAATAATGTCTCGTAATTCAGTCATCAGTTTACTGAGTGACTTCAGATTAAGGCTTTGCCAAAAGGAAGACTTTTTTGATCTAATTAAATCTTCTGAGGGCGATTTGTTGCCATAGAAGGAGACTACTTTCCATACATTACGGTAGCAATTTAAATTAAATATGTTAACTTAGTTCATTCAGTAAATATTAAATGTGTCAAAAAAGGTTTGATGTTCCGTGAAATTGCAAGTGTTGAAGATTGGTATGAAAGTAGGGCCACAAAGTTCATAATAATTTTTTTTACATATATTTTAATGTAACAAATTTAATAGTATTTTAATTATTCAAGAACATGCAAGAGGGTGTGTCTGAAGTTAGTAAGTCTAACTGTCAGCCGAGAAGTTTCAGGTTCGATCGCCAGCTAAATAAATAAATAAATAAATAAATACGAGCTTTAATGTGATTAAATTATCCAAAAGGGTTAGTGTGAAAATTATCCCTCATCCGAACAATTTTCGTATGTCTTGAAGTAAAACATTCTCGACAAAGTTTAAAAAAAAAAAAATCCAATCCATTTATAATCTATGGATTTCTTCCGTTGGTGTGAAATTGCTCACGTATTTTAATACAAATATTGTCCGATCAATCAAAATTGATGGTAGATGAAATTCGTCCTGTGAACACCACCCATTCAAAGTGAATTATTGTAAGAATTGACAATTAGTGAATGCAGAGCTGTAGGTAGTCTAATGGTGTTGGCGGATTGACACTCCTCGTGCAGCGCTTAGAAAATGTCAGCGTCATTAACTTCACAATGAGATTTATCAATCACCGTCACTCGGCATTCTCCTATAATTTTTAATATAATTGTCATCTTGAAAGTTGTTTGTTAGTGAATTATAATGAAATCCTGATAATTCAATATTTATATATTAATTATAAATATATATTGATATATTACATATTTATATATGTACATAATGCATAATTAATTATAGTATAATTAATTATAATAAAATTGTATAAAATTAGATTATTTAAACCAGGGTACGTGACAGATATGTATTTTGTGTAGCCTAACAAAATTGATTGTTTATTTATGTCTATTGTACTTTGGCTGTCATTGAATGGCAAGCATCACAAAATTTGATGATGAGAATGTCTTCTCCGTGTGGCGGTATTCCCCCGCGCGCAAAAACTTGTACATTTTATTTATATCGGCTCTGCTTTCGTTATGAATATAAATTAAACATTTTAAAAGATCGACTGGTATACAAAAAAGTAAAACGTACAAAAACGCTTTCTCTGGCGATGTTTTCGCTCGTTATTTCGGCACAGCATCCTATGCTGACTGCCACTGTGTAACACATTGCTCTCTTCCGCACCTGCTTCGTGAATGAAGTATATGGTCACCACAGACTGCCGCCTCTCAGTTTTGTCAGTTGATATTGTCCACACCTCATCCCAAAAAAATCTTTGCACCAGAAGATCAACCTGGAAACATAAGGATCTCGACGACTTCCAGGATAAAAGCCAGTGGACAACTTAAAGAGAGGGCAAATTTAGTATCTGAGGCATATTAATGGTGGTTTTTTAATCGATTTTTAAGTAGATCGGGGTTTTAGAACCTTTTAAGGAGATCAGAGTTTATTTTTTGGTATTTAATGTCGTTTTTTTATTCAGCAGGTAAAATGATCTCTTCGCTGTAAATTTCAATCAAAGATGTACTAAAAAATATCACGTTATATGTAAGTAATTCCGTGACTTTATTTAGAAGAGATTTCGATAGTGAAATTTCTATCGGAAAAATAATGAAATATACATTAGATAAGAACGTAACCCTGATTTAATTCTAGTTCTATATTGCATTTCTTGAGCATTTCGGCCAATAGACTTTGAACAATTTAATCAAGAGTTTACATATAAACAATCTGCTTTCGAAGAAACTACCAATCCGACAAACGTTAAACACAAAACATTTTTTACACGATGTTGATAAATTAAACAAACTTATTGTATTTAATAAATATGTGTTAGTAGAGTAGAGTAGTGTGGCGTATGTTCGCTAGGTGGGTCGAGAAAAAACAAGATTTAAAAAAATGATTATTTAAATGAAAGATTTCTCTTACTTGGTTAAGTCGGGTTGTTTATAATCAATTCTCGAATTGTTTATTGTATGAAATTTCCTGTTTTTAACACTGGCCATTCAACTGCAAATTGTCCGTCTTGACCTAACGGAGGTCTTTCCTTGACTGATGGAAATAATAATGATATATGGAGGCGTAAATAGCGACCGAAATGAAAAGGAAGAAAAAAGTTTTCTGACGGTTTATTTTTTCGATTGGTAATTCATAGTGAAATTGGAATTCCACTTAGAACTTACTGAAATTTGAATTACACTTAGATAATTTTCGGCTTCGTCAAGAATCCATTTTAAAGTGAATTAGATGAAGAGTGAACAAGTTTATGTAATGCAAGCTGAGGAAGTAGAAGTGTATAGTGTGAGACAACTACATAAGAAAACGGTGACACATTTTTTATATACACGTAGTTTTCTCACGCCAAACACATATTGTACTCCCTTTAGCATTTACGTCAAAACTAGAAAATTGCGTAAAAAGTGTTACTTTAAATTTTAATTATTAAATTCTAATTGTATAAATATGAATCACATTGTGTAACGGCTGTTAATAGAAATGACACGATAGTTTAGAACATTATTTCATTCATTCACTTGTTATTTTGATTGTTTGTATGTAAGCGACTGAAGAAGTGCGCAGAGTGCACGAAATCACGGTTTCGAGTATATAAATAACATTTAATCAAAGCGATCTATCTTAATAGAAAGTATAATTATATTATCTATTTAATATTTCAATTTTTTAACCGACAATTTGCCATACTTATACATTTACGATCTAATTATTAGGATTTCAAACAATTAATATTATGTCGCGATATTTCATATGACAAGCTTTAGTCCTCTGCTATTAAGTGCGTATAATAATTTTGATGTAATTATTTATTGATCAATTCGATTGTACCAATGAATAATTATTGGTGGAAATGTGTAATTGGAGTAACTAAACCATTTAAAAAAAATCAAGGTTTCAATGATAACTAATATTGGAACTTCTGCGAAGTATCAAGGGTATTTATAATGATTTATGAAATAAATGTAGATGGTCAAACTACTCGGACCATGTTTTTTGCATCTAATTTTTTTGTTGATGCGAAATTTCAGTCTCAAATTGTTAAGTTTCAAATTGAAATTTACTTATTCCTTCGTTGCAGGAGATATTATACTCTAATGCCCGTCAAAATCATTGAAAGTAGACCAAGCTGATTAGAGAAAAAGTGTTTTTTGTATGTACATTATTTTCAATGCAAGATAAAAGCCGTCGCGGTAACAGTTGTTGGGTAACACACCATCAAGTGAATTTGTGACAAAATCCTAACCGAAGATTTTTTACAGCCTTACGTCGAAATTGTGGTCACCCGTTCTCGCACAGAGACACAAAAATAGAATAACGGCACAACAAAAAAGACGCCAATAATCGACATAACGAGCGAGGAAAGAAAACATCGAGACTTATAATAGTGGTAATATATTCAGCGCCGGCTCGGGCGTCTTTACAGATGATAAGACATCAGACACGCTCGAAAATTTCTGAAATATTATTCGCAACGAACGCTGAAAAATTCAATAATTAGTGGCGAGACATAACCATGAAGATGTCAACGGGAGCGGCAGCCGCCATCTTGGTGGCGCTGTGCCTTAAAATGGCTGCCGGAAACGCGGCAAACGACACAGACGCCATCTCAACGGTCGTAGACAATCAAAATACAACAGAGATACCTAAAATTGAAGTGCTAAACAAATCAGAAGAAAAGACGTCACATTTAAGAAGAACGTCGATTACTAAAGAAGATCTCGAAACGCTTTTGAGACACAATAAAGATGATGCAGAAATTTCTGCAGGAAATCATGACAGGGTCAATTCAGCAGAGGCTAGAAGGTTAGCTAAAGAGAGAAGACTGCTTTATCCTTTAGAGGAGTCAGAATCTGCTGAAAGGTCTTTGAAGCAGCAACAAGGAGTACCTTTTTTCATTGCCGATGATGGAAAATCTATACAGTTGCCGCAAAGCGATGTAATTTATAACACGGAAACTGGAGAGATTTTGATAAGAAACAGGCACCCCGACGGAAGAAATTTACATTCTGCCGAAGATACTACTACAGGTTCGTCGAGAGAAAAGACCTCAACGCACGGTAAGAACTACTTCAATATCAGGCCGAGCGGTTTGGGTTTCAAGAATCTTCAAGGGTTCTTCATCGCGGATACAGAAGGGAATCTGAATATGCCGTTTTTGTATCCTCTGTCCACGGATTCTGCTGAAGTTACCACGTCTAAGTCCACTGAGAGGTCAAAAAAAGAACGGCGAGAGAGCGAGGAAATCTTAGATATCAGCGAAGATAGACATGCAAGGAGAGGGATCAAGACTCTAGAAACAATTGATGAAGGCATAAGAGATCATAAGAATGAAACTAAGAATGATCTGCATCATAGCATAGGCGACAAGATGCTCGGAGACGATGCTAAAAGCGATGTTTTAAATCATAACGAGCAACAATTGAACGAATACGAAGAAACGACTTTGACAAGCAAACATGATGCTTTAAAAGCTGTAACAGATCACATCGTAGACCATATAAGCGATGCGACGTACTCCACTAAAGAATCTAATAGAATAACAGACTTTACTGTGCCAGGTGAGCAGATATCCGCTACTCCTAATTATGACCAGCTAGCTAGAAGTGCAAAGCAGAGTTCAGGAAGGATGGAAGACGAAGCTAAAAGAAAGATCCTGGAGTCTCAAGATCAGATGAGTTCACAGGAGATACTGCTGCGGCAGGGAGATCACAGAAACGGGGGCTCGCTGGACTTGGAGGAACATCATCATGAAGATATCCACGGTGGTAACGTCCTGGAGCGCACGAGACCCAACTATTCGGGAGACAATTACAACGATAGTTACAAGAGAAACGACGAAAGCGCTGTAGAAGGAGAAGCTTTACCATCAATACTGACTTCTGAGGCGACTCCAACAACAGAAACTACAATCGAAACGACTATCGGATTAAGAACCAGAGTGATAGAACTATCTCCGGAATTGTTCGCTTACGATCCATTGAACACATCGAAAGTGAAAAACTCAGTGGAGCACATCGTCTCAGAAGATGCAGAAGCAATTAAGAGCGGCACGATCATCTACTCGCCAACAAGAGTGAACGAAAGCGGAGTCAAGATAGATAAAGAAGAAAATAAAAATTCAAATGATGTGAAAGATGAAGAGGGCGTTGACGAGATTGATGGTGACGTTAACTCTTCAATCGGAGACGATTTGAAGGAGAAAGCTGAAGATCAATTATTGGATAATGAGAATATCAGCAAGTTGAGTTTGTACAGCACGACTCCTTACACGACCACCGAACAGCCTAACGCTTTAGAAGCGCTGAGGATATACCTTGAAGACATATATCTGCGAGGACCCATCGCGGTGGTTGTGGATACTGAAGAAGACAACCTGAACCTCACCTGGGATGCTTGGCGCGCCATGGAGGCCAACGGTGGCGCTGTCAACACTACTGATGTAGTGCTCATTGGCTTCGATGGCAATGGTAAGCATGAACATTATACATTTAATTATTATAATTGCCATCCCATTTTACCCATGTTTAGTTTACAATAGCCTATGCATTTTTAGTAAAAACAACCGGTATTATTGGTGTCGAGAGTTAACAAAGTCAGTTACTTAAAAAAGTTCCGAAAAGGTCGTCAAGGTCATATGTTTCAAATAAAAAGCGCAAATTTATATCTTGTTCTACAATGTTTCCAAATAAATTTTCATTTTTCACCTGTAGCATTTACTCTGTTTTTTATGATTGTATGTCACAAAGGAAAACAAAAAAAGTGACCTCGGTGGTTAATAATATTACAATAAGAGCTATTTAATAATAAACAAATATTAGTGTAATACATAATTCACAGATATAAACATAAATTTACCTCATCGAACAAAACTATTTAAAGAAACACATCTGTTGATATAATATATTATAGATTATGTGCAATCGGACCATAGACATTTGCAGTCTGTTTTAGTAGATACAGATCTTTGATACGTTGCCCATTACCGCACGCTATGGCAATCAATATCATGTTTCGGCAGGTAAGTTTGTATGAATTCCGATACAAATATCCTGCAAAGAATTATTATATGAAACCATCATACATAGCATCCATAAAGCCTTAATTATATATATGTAAATTTATACCTAGTTTTAATGAAGATCACTGTTTTTTCATTAAGCTCGTATCTCAAGACTAAGATAAATAAAAATGTAGGGGGTTGTATCGCTACTTAGAGGTATAATAACAATCAGAATCTTCTATCAAATTAGCTTTATAATAAATAAATCATTTTACAGTTGTATTAGCTAGACTGTGCTCTAATTGGAATGATTTTAAATTCCGATATTAACATAAGGCGCCATAAATTGATACAAAACCTTTAGGTATTTACAATTGAAAACCCGTATAAAAGATTGTATTACAAACAAAATAGACCATAATATATATAATTAAAATAATATACTATGTACTAAAATTAATGATAAAATAAATAATTAAACTTAAAATCACAGTTACAATACCTACCGTAAGAAATGAAACCTTTAGCGATTTGAACTGGCGAATTATCGTAAGGTTAGCGTATTCTAAGGATGGGATTGTTTAAATAAAATACCTTATAGGATTTATGTTTAATGAAGCTTGTATCAAATGGGCAGGTGCTTGAGTTAACAATATACAGCTTTATCATTAAAGCAGCTTTTACATTACATGTTCAATACTAACAATGCTAGTGACTTGTGCAGGGATTTTTAGTACAGTGTTGCCATCCCTAGTAAATAAGTACATATACCTATTGGTATTTAATACTTGTTATTTATTTATTAATGCATGAAATAGAACGTTGAAATCGAAAGATATCCATATACAGGCTCTACGATGTTCAACCAAGGATTGTTCTCACGTCGGATACAACGTGTAACTTAAAGGATCGGATGAAACGTAAATAGCCTGTATAAAAATATACAAATAGATTTGTATAAAAATACCTATGCTAAATTATTAATAAACAGCAACCAAAATGAAATATATTATAGTAAAAATAATCATAAAAAACCGGTATGCTTCAACGGAAGCAATAGAAAGAAAATATACGTAGTCTTTCTAGACTCCACTAATCCATATCCAGCCTCCACCGATGATTCTTCTGATCGACGGCCAAGACTCCATAACACTTTTCTTCCCCATTGACCGTTGTCTCTTGAGCAGATGTGTCTCACTTATTGCCAATTGAATGTGCCTATTCTTTCGTTAGCAACCACTACTCAAGTTTTTCTTCGGTTATCCTCATTTCGAGTTCAATTTTATAGAAACATTCCAAACATGGAACGTTGAGCGATACCTCATAGCCCTGCTATTACGTGGAAGAGCGTATTGGTTAAAAGTCTTGGTTTACTAACAATACTAAATTATCGCCCACTTCTAGTTGTAATTGACTTTTTTAGGGGCTTGTAATTTTTAACGTGGTGACCTTTTATCCTCGTATAATAACATGGAGGAGTGCAGCATTGATGACCTCTCGAATGCACCTGAATGACCTTTGAAGAAGATTAATCGGCACTTGCTCGCTGAATCTCGAATCTATCCGAATGCATCCCAAACACAATGCGCGACACTAATAGCGCATTGCTACGTGCATATTGCAATACAATCATCACGAGAACCCAACATAAAGATTTTTAAACATCAAATAGAAGAATGATGATGCTAGCGATCGTTTAAAACGGATTTTTAGATTTTCGGCAGAAAACAAAACCGAATCTTGGGTAGGGATGTCTGTTTTACAACATTAAATTATTATTGTATTTTTTTTCTTCTCATATATGTTCCATATCTGGAACATATATGGGAAGTATCACTACAAATGCCACCACTCAGTTCTGCTAGTTATCATTTCCCATGCCTGCAAGACAGCTGTGCACCCGAAGGTCCACTTGGGAACATGCATGATTCCCGACAACTTCCAGGGCAGAAGATCGAGAACTTGAAGAGACAGCAGCTATAGTATCCGAGGCATTTTTTTGGGTATTTTTTTATTCGGATTTCTTTATGTGATCGGATGATTAGCCCGAGGCTCCTCAGGCTTGGAACATTTTTTGAGGAGCGGCTCAAACCGACCAGTGATACGCTGTTAGCAACAGACGGTGACCCATTATAATTTTGGTCCGCGCCCAATGTTGCTTAACTTCGGTGATCTATCGAGAACCACGCTTACGGTGCGTCATTGTCACTGAACGAAATTATTATTACACATACAAATCTACATAATATACTATTATTTGAAACATGTATTATTTCAATTCATTTAAGGAGACAAACACCCGCGCTGAACACAGCGCTATTTAGCACTTGAGAGAATTAGCACCTATTATAGGTTGAGGGCTGTTTTATGACCGATTTTTTAAATTTCCCGAGCCGCAACCTTATATGCAACACTACTTCCGTCAATTGACATTTGTATCCAACGATACTCAAGATTACTAGAAGTATATATTACTGATTCTTTTTAAACGTTATGAAATATAAGTAAAGATCTCTCGCTTTAAAAACACGTCGTGCAGGAAATTCCATATAAATCAGAAATACAAAAGTATGCGGGCATATCATAATGCTTATGATAGAGAAAAGACATCGCTTTGTAATTATTTTTCAAATTCTACATTTTCTAATTGTGAAGTACAAAAAAACGGAACAATCTCTATAAATCTTTTATTGCACCTGGAGAAATCACTTAGGCTTTAATAAAACTCGATAAATTATAGCAATTTATTTGATTATCACACTTCTTCTCTAGCCTAGCCATTTCCCATCATTTGGGGTCGGCTCTCCTTGTGAACATTCGCCATGTCTGTGTGTCTTGCATTCTCGGTCAAGCCCAGAGTTTTCAGATCCTTGTATACAGTTGCAGTCCAGGTTGCCTGTAGTCTTCCAGGTCTTCTCGTGCATCATGGATTTTTTTGGCAGGTTTTTTACTGCCGGTTGCCACCTGACGCAAAGGCAGTAGCTTTCTTGGAAAGCTAGAGAGCTGCCGTTGACCGCCAATTCGGTTCATCCGCCACCATCTCAGCCATGAGGTCCTGCCCACCACATATATCCATCATTTCCTCGCCCCCGAATATGTCGGAGAAGCCTATGGATGGTCTTCCACTGGGAGCCTCTACTTCAAAATTTATTTGATTATCACACTACGATTGACAATTGAGAACCAACGACAATAGCAAATTGTAACTGTGGTTCTTATTAGATAATCGAAGTAAAGCAAAGTAACACATGTTGCCGTTCTATAAGGCTGTCGGAAATTATACACAGTATGTACTCGATAGAACTTTGGGAGACAGACCTGACATGGATTGATGCGAGAATCGTGGCGGCTGACAAAGCTTTATGGCGGCAGATCTTAACGTCTATATGCTTCAGTTAGGGGAGCGTATATGGAATGATGTTGATGATTGTTTCTCAAAGTAAAGAACATAAAATCGTTTATTCATACTGTTAATTGTTATAATTAAGCTGCAAATATCATGTTAATATTACTGTTAAGTGATTGAGAAGGAAGATAGTTTGCGTCGGTTGTTGGTGTGGTTTGGAATGGCATTCCGCTACGTTGTTTGGCTTGTGACAGTTGAAAGTGAGCGCTCCAAAAGAAAACATTGAACAAAACGGGCGAGCAAGAGGTATGCATGTACACAAAAAAATCTATTACAGACCGTAAAAAACCAAGAGTAAGTACCGCACTTACGGAGATACCAGAGAACGTACTCTACCAAGACAAATCGAATAGGGATGAACATCATTAATGTATATATATTTTTTAAATATTTATTATAAAAAAATAAAAAACGATCATGCCATGTTGAAATGGTGAAAACGGAGATTTGTTCAAATCCCTAATATGTATAATGGAAAACATGAAATCACGGAAATTATTAATATTCAACTGTATGAAGTGATTTTCTGAAAGTAAGCGATTTTGATCAAACCTAAAGTAACCTTGCCTGCACGACAGAATAATGAATTATGTTAGGTTAGGTTTGATCAAATCAATTTTTTAGGGAAAATCACTTCAGTGTTTTTGTATTTCTTCCTTCTACATCTATTATATACTATTAATAGAATAGACGTAGAAGGAATATATAACTTGATGAATTATGCAGTATCATAATACGTAGTTCTGCACAATACGTACTTGACGGAGCTTCGGACGCAGACTTGGGAGGAGGCAAAAGAAATGGTAACTGACACAACTGTGTGGCGGAAATTTTTGGTACCGATATGTTCCAGGTAGGAAATGAATATTAAATAACAAAGCATTTATTTTTCACTCAATATTCGACAAAGATCTGGCAAACATATGCGCAAAAATATTCTTTTTTTCGCACTATATTACTCGTACATTGGCGGTACTGTTAATGTAACCATATATGAATATTTTTAAATTTCAATATCCGTCTCGCTTTCAATTTATTTACATTACCGTCTTATAGTACATACATTTAATTGCACAATATGCATTTTTTAAAATTTCATATTACATTACCATCACTGTAAATGAAATGATCGAATTTTAATTCTCTTATTAATAACATAGCATAGTTATTTCCAATCCAAATCATACTTTTTGTTAATTTTCTTTATGTTAATTACATTTACCGGTGTTGAATCCAGTTCATTAACAGTATAGATAGCATCGGCAGCTGAAACGCCATCACTCACGCTTTCATTGCATAGCATTACATTTAATTTCCTTAACGTTAAGTTACATTCCCATCATTGGTAATGTAATCTGTTCATTACCGTGCTCGCATCACTATCCCTGCCATTTCTGACGTCAGCGACCCCGCCACTGCAGCACCGTTGAAAATGAAAGTCTCTGGCCGTTCATTAATAACTAATATTACCAAAATATGACCGCAAGCCTCGGACAAGCGAATGGTAATATAACAGCATTGGTAATATAATGGTAATATAACTATATATACATGAACGAGACAAGTACATAGTTGTTTGAGTTCCAACATAGTCTTATTTTTCTTCTTCTTCGCTTCGTGTCTGCGACGTCAAATTGATTTAGCTCAATATTTTGCAACATCGAAATAAGTAACGAGTACCTAGTTGGGTACATGGGGCAGGATCTTATGAAGGTTTCTGTCAGAAGAGAGGTTTTACAATAGGATAACGAAATCCTCCGGAGCTACCTATTGCAAGAGTTGGGGTCTCATGGATTTGAGTCTGGATGTGAGCGCTGCTGTAGATGTTAGAAAGCTTTTTGAGAGTTTGGAGTGTATACATAACACATCCATATAGATGGAAAACAGTGGTCAATGATGTGAATGTGCAGGAAGAGTTAACATAGAAGGTTCGGAGGTGCAATGACCATGATAATTACGATAAACAAGACTTTGTGAACCCAATAAACGCCCGTGTTCCATATATTTCAGATTGGATGTCAGGGTGACATGAATAATTTCTCAATATGACTGTGAATCTGATTCAAAAAGTACTGAGCTACGAGCAATTTGAGCTTAGTTACTTTCGAAGGAGACCATGTGCTGTCTAATGATATACGTCTGATTGACTGTAGATGCATTTGGAGAAGATTCACACTAGATTGTTTGTTCGCGATGCTCAGTCATGATCTAAGGAAGAAAAATAATGCGATTGCATCAAATAAAACAGTTTATTTTTTACATGTACTGGATTGATTTGTCGAATTTAAAGATTAGCGGAACTAACGGCGAGAAAATCAAAGTATGTACTAAACTCATGAAAAGTAGCCCCTATAGTATGTCCCTGAGTGTTTAAATTAAATAAGTTTTTTTAACTCGTTTTCTTGATTTTCTTGGTTAAAATTTTTCAATTGATTTTATATAACGTTTCTAGCGAGTAGAATAAGAAACATCACACATAGCTTATTATTACTAAATTTCACAATATGTCGAGAAAAAAAAAACTTAAGCATAATATATTTTTAAGACCGACTTATAAGTGTTAAATAGAATTATCTAGCACCATGTAGATTCCTTAAAGGTAAATCAGATGGTACTGAAAATTTGAGAATTTTAATAGCTATTCATTAATGTAAGGAGTTCAGATAGTAACTATCGTTGATAAAACATACACTTAACAGTTCAAATCATTTAAGTACGCCCCGATTTTTTAAATTTGAATCTTAGTAATTTTATATTCAATAAAAAGTATATATTGACTTTGCTTTTTGTTTGAGTTCGTATATACAATTCTTGGAAATGAAAATCATCACACTTCACCATCATCCAGTAAATTTGCAATGAAATTTTGCAAATTTAATTGATGTCGATGTACTGTTTTTATTTTTTTACTCCGTTATATATTTAGGTTATGAAAATCAAAACAATGTGCTGGCCATACATCGCCTGTATATTTCACGTCCTTCTTATACGGCTGTGAATCTTATTTATTTATTATTTATTTTTAACAGAACCGTAGTTCCAAGGTACATAGGATAATAAATACTATAATTGTATACATAAACATACATGCAAAAAAAAGTATTGAAAAAAATAAGAAGATGACACGTGTCAAAGATCATAGAGATCGAGAAGAACAATACCATCGACAAAAGAGGAAAAGGAGTTTGTCAGCTCATCAAAAATCAATGCAGCCGTATAAGGAGTTTCGAAATCAGAACTGACTGTAGAATACTAGGGGTGCAATGTTTGACTTTGTGGACAACAACGGACAAGGCAGCCTTTCATACTACAGTCAAGAGACCAAGGTGGGCCTGAATGGGACGTATGTATACGAGTACTTTGTATGCCGCAGTATAGCATAAACTTAAACTGCTTTTCTAAATGCCCCTTGGCTCTCATCGTCAAATAATACGAATGATGTACTCGGCAGAGCTTCGGGAGGCATAGAAGACATAGAATGAGGCAAGGACCATTGCGGTTGACAAGAGCTTTGTGATGGCAGTTCGTGACGATCGTTTGCTTCAGTTAGGAGAGCAGATAAGGAACGATGATGTGACGTGTTTGAGTTAAATGAAAACCGTAACCACGTATTTACATAAGATATTTATAATAAAAGCTTTTGTAGGTAATTTCTTTTTGCGAATAATTGTCCAATATGATTGTATTTGTTGCGGATATGTCAATATTGCTTTATAAGAAAGTAGGCATCGGATGTGATTGGGCGGCCGGGTGCTTTTTTATTCCTTTCTGTGTTTTCCTCTTATTATAATATTCAAATCCGAAGTCGATGAGTTAACTCATTTAATATATATGCGTATAACTCGTTCCGGCAAACCAGTCCCGGCGAGGTGGTAAAAAAATCTAGTCTCGCAAGCGGAGTCAGGGATTGCACCTAGGCGATAAGCCGGTATACCGGTAAAAAATAGGCAAATAGAAAATTTAAACATTAGCAAGTTTTAAAAATCGTTTTAATAATTAAACTCTTAAAAAGATTACTATGTTCGCTAAAACATTACACAGAATATGTTATAATACAAATGACTTATCTCAAAAAAATACGATTATTAAAAATAATATAGGAATAAAAATGAGTTATTTAGTTTAGCAAATACTCGTACACAGATGATACACTAAATAAATAGATTGTCGGTAAAAATAATACTCGTAAATATATTAATGGATGGAGCACCTTGTGTATGCATCATTAAATGAGCTAAATCACTTTGATGTAATGATTTTTTTTAATATTTAACTTTATCCTGTAAATATATGAAAAAATAAACGAAAATATTTACTGTCATATACCCCATCCCTGAGCAAAACAGTTCAATGGAGCGGCCTCCGACGAGCTTCAACAATTATTATTAAATTTAAACAAATTTACATACTTTAGGTAATTTGTAACGAGATGGATAAATTTGTAATTATTGTTACTTCAGTGTATTTACATGACTAGCTTTTTATTTGAATGGTTTCGCGGTTTATTATAACTTTGAAAAATAGCTAAAACTATTCAATGTCCTTACAAAATTGTATTGGATTTTTTTTTATCTAATTCGGGACCCGTTTTACATTTTTTCAAGTAAATAAAAAAGTTGGACGATTTAAAAACAAAAATAAATAAATAAATAAACAATTGAGTAAACCAAGTAAACTTAAACGCTTTAATAATGAAATCTACTAAAATTATATTAAATAACGGGCGTTAAATTTTCCGGATACTAATGAACAGTAAGAAACATAAATATTTGGGATTTCTTTTGATGAAAACGAATCGAACTTAAAAATAAATTTAAACATTTAAAATTTTTACTCGAGAAAACGTCCGTTCTGAAAAATATCATTCGGCCAATTGTCTGTCAACAATAAACATAAAAAAAAACAGTAAACATAATTGATCCATGTGGAATCCCAAGTTTATATGTAATAAGATATATATTTGGTCCCGGTAATTATATGGGATCCGGTAAATGGAGCCCTAATTAAAATGACGATCGTATACTATGTATATATAACAATAATGTTATTGATTGTCAGTGTGGCTAAAAATAATAATAAATTTACAAAAACTATAAAACCGGTTGGTTACCGATGACCTACGGAGGCCCCGGTCTTAGGTTATGATCTGGCCAGCTGTTGGCAACCTTTCTTGTAGCAAGCAGGAGAATGACAACAACAGAAAAAGTATGCTAGTTTGAACTTATCCACGCAAATTGCAAGAATATACATTGCGAAAGAAAAACTTTATTTATTCGGATTCGACTTTATTAATCGATGACTTAACCGATGTATTTGGTGTGATTTTACAACGATGAATCATCAGGATTAAGTAGCAGTTAAAGATGACAAAAGCAAGATGTTTCTGTAAAAGCTGGCACAGATTTCAAGCATTAAATGTGTCTTCTATCTTGTATGATAAACTATTTCAAATAATGTCTTACGCCTGTTTATTGATAATATAACACAGAAAAGTCATCAAAAGAGAGACCATTTCATTTGAGAAACTCTGTAAATATTAGTTGTCTAATAAATCCCACCAGAAAGACAACAAGAGAATCTACAGAACTACCCTTAATCCATCACAAGTCATGTTCTGTAGAGGGAATTAGAAGTTTGTGATTCTTCTAGAAGTCGACTAGTAGTAACTACTGTGGTAACAAACCAGTCATGTATAATATAGGTTTAGGTTAGGTTAGCTTGACTTTAGCTTGTCATTTCACGATAGAGAGTGTTTCACTTCAGGTACTTTGTTACCAAAGTGTGATGATTTTGGTTACAAGTCCCATCATGATATGACATAAATCATAAGCTTGTGGAGTCGTAGCGAAAGCAGAACTGTTCCACTACCAGTTTAGCGTTATATGTGATGGCTTAGAATTAAGATCACATCAATGCTTGTCCGTCCTATGACCTAAGAAGGTAAAGCAAGCAGGATCCGACCTGATCCAACTTACCCTGTTTCTCGTGGGCGACGGTGTGTTTACTATGATCAGTAATGGACCTGACACACTGAATGATCCAATATGCTTTACAATAATATCATTATCGTCTAAAGACCATTAAAAACAAGGACGATACCTCATCATGGGCGTAACGTAAACTAAAATCTCAAGCACACAGAAAACGATCTCACACGTGCGATCCAGTTCCGCTACACAAGATTGCATCATCGCTAATACACACAAAACGATCTGTCATATCCAATATCCAGAAATATCGCTAAAGGTCGCGATAGTAATGTTTCAAATCCAATGAATAAAATATAAATATAAAAAGGGTTTGCGTGTTTGTCTCTACGACATTCAACTGCGATGGCTGAACGCTGTGCGTAAACCAGTGCGTAAAATGTTTGTCGAAGAAATTTGGATTTTCTAGTAAATTATCCATTGGCGTTTCAATTTTGTTTTTCATAAACTTACGTCTTAAAAAAAATGTGTTCATCAAGAGATCTAAAAAAGTGATGAATTTTGGCATTTCAATCCTTAAAGTTAAAAAGTATTTTGTAACTTGTAACTTCGACCCATAAAGCATTTCAAATTGAAAAATAGGGCGAATTTATTCTTAATATAGCAATAGTTGTTGTTTGTCGGTATCATAGAATCATGTTTTCTAGAATGAGTTTTCTGGCTGTAATATTATAATTACGCCACTGATTTCGGTTAACCGCGCACCTATTAATTTATTGTGGTTTACGCAGTATTCGCATATCATTATTCTGTCACATTATTCATAACATAATAACATTAACTCAGTTGTAATGAAGTCAACATTGAGCGATAATCACGCCTGGGTCTCACATGGAAAATTTACACACGAAGGACTTACATCGCAGAGGTCATCATTGGATCAACACGAGGATGTTGTCATCGTCATAACGGCTATATGAACTGAATTAGTGTAATTAAGTTAAACGCATATAGTATTATATTAGGGAACGATTGTTCAACTTTGTCAGTATGACAATGTTAGGAAGTCTAAATATCTAGTGGGTGAGGGACGTGGGTAAATTTGGATTGGATATAATGTACTTCGCAGAGCTCCGAGATGCAGACCTGATATGGAACAAAGCGAACACTGGAGCAGCTGATATAACTTTACGGCACCAATTTCGTGACAAACACATGCTGCAGCTATGAGTATATGGAAGAAGACGAAGAATTAATGTTGGAATTCGGAATGTTTAAACTCACTAGGCAGCCTTCCATCCTAAGAGACTCATCTAAACTCAAATAATTAATTCCTCTTGCAAATAATTAAGTATACTTTCTTATGTATCTGAATCTATTGAAAACAGATTACTACGAGTATACCCTTTTCCCTAACTTTTAGAAAAACATATCATATTTTCCGCATTCAGCGTTAAGTCGACCAGGTTCAGCGCCATAAAGCCGACTTACACATGTTTATATATAAATTTCCAGTATTATTTCTTAGTCTCAAATTGCCCCACATTTTTTCAGAACCTCAAGTTCCACTAAGTATACCAATATTCCCGGAAACTATCAAGAAATTAACGCATTATTTAGGAGACTTTATTTTGATCCGAGTGAAAGGCAGGAAAATTCCTTATATTTGAGCCAATTAATGACACTCAATGCTCCTAGGCAGTCTCACCCGTCCCAGAACCACCCGCATGCAATGTTACTTCGAACAGTATTTTACATGCTATGGTCACTAGCGTATCCTAATTACTGATTCAGAAAAAAGTTTCATGTATGAAAGAATGATCAAGATCATCAATTTCTCGGTCGTTTTGTGCTCTCGGGTGTTGTTTTTTTTGGTGATCACTTCATATTATGCTGAACAGACAGCCGTCCTTGGTGTCTAATGTATCTTCACAATGGCGTTCATTGTCGGGCCACGAGTCGCACGTCAGGCCACATTAAAAAACAAACGCCTTTTCTTCGACCAAAACATTGACATTTCACAGAGCGAATGCAAACACCTTCGATGCGAAACATCTTCACGCGGTTTGCATCCTGCATACGTGAGAAATTACACCACGGTACTTATGAGAGTTCATAAATTTCATCCAATATCACCATGTAAGGTAGTAATTTTATCAATTTTAAGTATATTACTTTAAGCCTGGCTTTTATTAAATTTCAAGATGTTTATGTAAATACATCACAAAAAATCAAAAAAACAACAGTAATATACTTAAGCATGTAAATACTCAATTCAAAAAAATATGAGATTCTTAGGAATACATTTTTGGGGTATTTTTTCAAAACTTAAATTCCTAAGAGTTTTTATTTAAATTGTCATTCATCCCTGAAAAACTAAGCAATGCAACTGTCGTAAATAACATGATGTATTTTACTCAGCATAATAACGCTTATGCAAATCAAAATTTTAGGCATTTCGAGTTCTAAGATAATATATAGTTTGAAGAAAATAAATGTTTTTGCTGCCAGTGCAATGGTGACACCAAAACATCTTCTTTTATTTGAAAATGTACAGAATACTTTAAACTGTTTAATTTAGTTAATGAAGTTGTATTGAGATCGTAAAACATGTCTCGAAGCTTATCATATAATTGGAGGATAGAGAGGGATGAAGACTCGTACGAAGCACCTATAATCATCAAAAATAGGCAAGTTTATAGTAATATTCAATATTAAAAGCCGATCATATTAATTAAAACTATGTACATAAGTTTCAGATGTAAATGCTGAGCAAAACTGATTAAAATACAGACCAGTAGAATACTCAATTATAATATATGACAAAGGTAGTTGTTCAAAACGTTTGAATAAAACGTAGCTCCGCATCCTAAGCGTTGACGCATGAAATAATTGATGCGACAGGTGACGTGACAATCGAATTAAGTTTCACAGTCTGTATCAGTGAGGTGACAATTTATTTTGCTCTAAAATAGGAAAAAATATATATACTGTTGATGTGCCATTGAATCTCTATAATGTCACCATACATTTTTGCCGAAAAAGTTGCGCATCAAGTGAAATTGTACATGCCTTGTCCCAAGACATCGCCGCATTCTCAGTTTTTCCTTCAAATTTTTACAATAAAAAAGTCGAACACATTTACAACTAACAAAACGTTCGTCCCCTGAATACTTTCCTTGTCAAATGTTAAAAATGAAAATATTTAGGTGAACACTTTTATTCCTAAGTGTTTATCTAATTTTCTATTTCACGAAGAAAAAAAATTAACATTCTTTAGCGCCTACACCGTTTACCTCACGGCAATTTATTTGATCAATGACAATAAAACATTATATGCGCGGTTCTCGTTAGATCACTGAGGTAAAGAAACATTGGACTCCTACAAAGCTTTGATGTATTATCGCCTGTTGCTTATCGCGTATCTTTGTTCGGGTTGCCTTTTATGACCAAGTGATTCAGGCTTAGGAAGCGTCGGGACAATCATGCTATCTCATTGAAAATTGCACCTAAAAAATTACTAAAAATTACAAAATCGATAACATAGCTGCCTTCTCTTTAAATCTCCGGAATTCTGTCCTAGAGGACGACGGGAATGATATATGCTCCCAGGTGGAACTTCATGGCATGGTGAGTGGGAACTGATAGAACTGAGTGGAGGCAATTTGTAGTGAATATATGTACCAGATAAGGAACGAATATGGGAGAAAAAAATAATCGGGAATCGTACTACAGTTTGTATTGTAAACTATTTCTAAAAGGTAACGTTTGGTCACCGTAGTATCGAGACGAATACGAAGGTGCTATTTGCGGGACGGATTATTCAAATCGAGTGGAAAATCCAAAACTGACCGCGAAACAAGACCTCTTGTTATAGAATCCAAAACACAAATAACCGAGAACACCCAATATGCAAAAACCTCACGGAAACATTGCCAAAAAAAATCTAAATAATTTACTCGTATTAATCTAGCTGGAAAATCGCTATTTTGCATGCTTTTATTACCTCCGCTGGGTGGCAGGCCGTATTGATGATTTAGCAATCAATATTTATGACTACTGAGAGAGAGAGTTGATGAGAGTGAAAAAATGGCGTACATACCACCAAGGAAGCCGAAGCGTCTTTCAACTCAGTGCACAATATTTGGGTCTTACAGCTGTACTCGATAAAGAAAAAGTGTTGCTTGTGCACCGACTGTGTTATCCCCATTCTTTTGTACGGCTGTGAATCTGAGTATCTAACAAATATGCAATGCCTCCGCATAATGGATTCATCATACTTTGTTGATTGTGTTCAAAATTTTTAAAACATATTCTAAGGGCAACAAAGCGCAATGGAGAACAAGATGACTTTTCTGACTGCTACAAGATGAAAGAAAAATTAATGAATATTTAGTACTTAATTTTATTTTAGCAATAGTCAATTTCGTCTCGAAGGTAGTTCACACCTAAGTTCCGCCGAGTATGTTCTGTAGCCGTAATATGATGGTTTAATATATATCTGTATATATTTGCAGGTATCACTTGGATGTCACATCATAAAATTTCGAGCCTGCAGCATTCCGATTTGGAGGCAAGAGCTTTCAGAAAGGCTCTCTACGGACTGAAGCCCACATCACAGGTATGTTAGTCATCTTATCTTATTGAATATCTGCTCTCTACCTGGAGAATGATGTCGCCAAATTTGCGCCACAAAATTCTTCTAGCATCATTTAAAGTAATCTCTGTACCCAAAGTTAACTAAGAGGACACAGGTGTTATACCCGTGGTATATATGGGTGTTTGTTAACTCGATTATTTAAGAATATCACTCGATAAGCTTGACGCTTTCGAAACATTTGGGTACAAGTATTGCTTCGACCCAACCAACGGCACGGGGTGTTTACCCAAACGGACACTATCCTAATACGTTCCGCGTCTAATGTTGTTAAACTTCAGTTATCTAATAATACCCAGAGTGTTAAACTGCTAATGTCATTCAATTATACCTTTGCGAAGATACTTTGAGACGAGAAAATGTTTTTCAAAATTTTATCATCAAAAATTCGTCCATTCTCTACTCATGATATATTACGAGTATGATCATCACAAATTGAAGTTAAATTATTGTGGATATGTTAACTTATAAATAAATGTCTTGGTTGCAGTTCACATCAGCTCCTGGAGACGCAGTCACAGCCTTGACCAAAGCTGGTCTTCTTCTTCCTTACGATAGCGCGGTATTCCTCTTCGGATCGGGACGCACTACTGAGGCTGCATCAGCACCTACCAACCTGGTGGCTCTTCTGCTCTCCAAGCGAATCAAGGTAACCAACCATCATAGTCATCAATCATCATCATCGATGGCGTAATTATTATGTGAAATGATTTTTCCATTGTTTGTGACAGTGCCTATTAACCTGATAGCTGTCCTGCTGTCTAAGCGGATCGAGACCCCATAATAATCATCTATGTCGTCTTTTGTGTCATAGTTTAAAAAAAATGATACACTCATAAAAATCTACAGAAAATATCGTCTTTTATCCTATTTCTCTTGTTAATACTAAAGAAAAAGAAACGGCAGACGCTAGGATTCGAACCGTTGGCCCACGTTGCCAATTGCTTCCACTTCTGACTTGAGAATTAGTTAGATAGCATCTCCAGCTACCATTAATGAAATTTTCTTTAATTGCAGCTGTATGCCGTGTCTGCCGTGAGGAGCGCCTCGTGGTTGTCGGGGGCCGCGAGGGTGTCTGGGGGCGCGGCTATACGCGCGTTGGCGCCCCCCTCACTTGACCACCAGCGGGAGCATCGCGCCCGAGACCTGCGCGCGCTATCGGTCTACTACGACGCCCAGGACGAGGAAGAAGAACTGGACTTCGACGAGGAGGTAAAATGACTACATGCTACATTTACTGACTAATGTCATTGTCAACAACCCAAAAATAAATGTGTTATTTAAAATCTAACTACACAATCGGTCAGGATGGATGAAAACAAAGGATCGAGAGAATAAATTAGATTTAGACAAGTAAGCGTGATCCTGACGATGACTTTAATGTAATTTACCAGTACAAGGATCTTTCTAAAATATGGTGCAGACTCTTTTTGGTCTGAGAATAACAAGAAAGTCTTTTATTTTGGGTTATTAATACAATTAAAAATACGTTATCAAATGGACAGATATAGAAATAAAACGTCTAATTGTTTAAAGAACCTTTGGAGATTCCGTAAGTAATAGTTATTTAAGGACAGTCAATATATTGGGTCAATGTAATCACTGATCTATATAATCAGTCGTGATTAGTTTGCAGCAACATTTTTTTGCATCTCGTTCTCCACTACACTCTTTTATCTGCACCCCTGAACAGGCAAAATTCATACTCTCAAAAACATGTTGCAAATAATCTCATCTTGAGTGCCTTGTGCAATATTGTCCCATCAAACATTTCCTCTGTCATGTTGTAAAATGTAAAGGAAACCGTTATGGCGCATAATTCGCAAAGTTCGCTTATCTGAGATGTTTATTTTTGGTTGCCTTCCTCCTTTGGTTTTACTGAGAACCTCATCTGTGATGTGATCTCCCAATGATATTTCTAATAATCTATAGCACCACATCTCAAAGGCCTCCAACCTTTCTGTATATCTACAGGCTAAGCACCATGTCTCACTTTACCGCATAGCGTATATTGAGCTACTACATGCATGTTTTGGCAAATAGCTTGCTCTGTTGATAAACATTTTAACATGATAACACGTTTGATATTTCTTGTTTTGCAGCAAACCTTGGTGTTGCGCGGCGGACTGTCAGGAGCCCAGTCCCTCTCTATTCCTGTGGACAGCAGCGCCCGCAGTTTGACCGTCAGCGTCAGTGGAGGACCAGATCTGGCCGTGCTCTACGGTCCAGAAGGTATAGAAACACATAATGAGATGTTTGAGATTTCATGGCGTACAAGTCTCCGAATACGACAACTTGTAGAGAGCACGCAATTCACCTTAGAGCACCTCTTTTAACTCATAATCATATTTTTCCAAGATATCGGGTAGGTGCGAGTTGTTACAATACGTAGCTAGCTATACTATCCCAGGTATGTTAGATTGTCTTTAAGCGCCTTTTCAAAGAAGGTCGAGTGATAAGCATGGCGCTCCGACTCTTTAGGACCATTTGGTCAATACATATAATCATCATCATTCATCCGCTCCACAAAAGGCTGACATAAAGCTCAGCCGCAATGGTCCTAGCATCACATGGCAGCTCTGCCTCCAGGAGCTCCACCGAGTACTTTCTATGTATATTTCCCGATGAGCTTCGAAGACGGCGAGAGCTCGGGGACCTGAAGAAAAGGCAGCATAAAAATGCTCTTCTGCGATATCCGAAAAACATGTCCAATACAGGTCTATCTATGACTCTACGAAATGCTACCTTGTCCACTCGTTCACCTCGTTAAAAATTCAAATCGTCGGTCTTCCAGTTTTCAACGCAAAATATTTTTATTTATCCCATCTTTTTATATGGCTACAAATCTTGGCATAGCAATAGCCAATGCAGCCGTATAATGGGTTTTATAAACATATATAGCTTTATATGTACTTGATTAAATAGTTTCAGCTTTTATACAGAAACAATTATACTTCAAATCACTATCTTTGACCCTTGTGCGAGTTGGAGCGTGAGACAGCGGCATCCTTAGATATCCCAAAATGGCTCTGTCCATAAACCGTGCTCGATTTGTATTTTTTTATTGTATACGATTTATCGACGGCATGAGGACGTGTTGAACAGCCCAAGTTCAAGACAAATCTGTGTCGGGGTCACTGTGATCAATGGCTGATGAACGCGCGATACAACTTTAGTACTGTAAGAAGTTAATGTCACTTTTTGATAACGCTGCAATCGTTACATGTTGTGTTGATAAACATTCAACTAGCGCAGTGGTATCCAACCTTTATTGCTCCAAAGCATTTTTTCAGTGAATTTCGTCTGTGAAATCTATGTCAATGTTATATACTTACAGCCTGGGCCATGCATAATCCATTTATAGAGAAATTCACTTCGAATGGGACAACTTTCGATTTTTATTAGAAGGCTATGACTGGCATTTTACGGAAGGGTTAAATTCACACCAGACGGGGGTATATATAATAAGCTAAGAAATAGATTAAAATATTTTGTTGTTTCAATATTTATTTGGTAAGCAAACGCTTAAAAATGGTTCGTCCCAAAACACCTGTATCCGGGAGGTCCACATGGAAACATGATTTCCGAGAGGCTCCATGGCAAGAGCCCGAGAACTTGCATAGACTGTGACTGTAGTGCCAGATAAATATTTCGGATGATGGGTCCGACACTCCCAAAGCCTGGACAATTTATTTTTATATCCTTAAGCGTTGGCTCAACCTTACCGGGGGGATGTGTATAGCTTAGATTTGATTAAATCATTTTTTTAACAATTAAGCTTGTTCGGGTTTTGAACCGACGGCGTCTGAATGACAAACAAAAGATTTTACTACTAAATTATGCTGCTCGGCGACAGATATTTAAGACATTTATTATTCCAACAGGTAGTAGAGTGGATACTTGGATCCCCTATGCCACCTGGCGACAGATCTTTAATACATTTTTTATCTAACATGTAGCTAAGTGGATTTCTTGGATCCCTAAGCCGCCTGGTGACTGATATTGAAGACATTTATCATTTCAACAGGTAGCAGAGTGGATCTCTTGGATCCCTCGTCAGTGTCCGCCTACTCGCCCGGGTCTGAGGTTCTGGCCGTACCGCCCTGGCCGGCCATAAAGCTGGCCATGGTCCTAACGCCGCCCTCCGAGACAGAAGATCTACAGGAAGTGTCTGAACCGTGAGTGACCATCATTACTACGAAGAAAGACAACAGCTGACCGATGCATTATAGCTGGCCATCAGGCAATCTAGCATGCCAGGTCTTTAAAAATATTGGTTACATCTTTTACTATTGAAATGAACTTTCCAGCTACACATAATTGATGATTATGGTCTAGCTAACTTACAACTTTTACAGACGAAGAACACAATCGATGGAAATCAGTGGGCTATGATGCTCAGCCAAGATGGCTGAACGCTGCTTCCAGCAATATGAATTGTGTTTGATAGATTTATTTCTTAAAGAGATCCAGATTATATGAAGGACGAAACACATACGGTAGTGACATTTAAGAAGGAATTTTGTGATAGTTCCTGGTCGATTTACATTAACCGTGTAAGCATGTTCTGCAAATGTGAGACGATATATCAGTTGTGGTTGAATTTAGGATATAATAACTCTTTTAGCTCAGAGGGAATAGAGACCAACTTGAAGAGAAGACCGCTGTGATAGCAAATCCATATTGATGATTTGTTAGTCGAAATATTTAACCAGATCTGAAGATTATTCGAGCTCTCGAGGCTTGTATTATTTGTTCCTAATGGGCAGCTGAGCCGAATTGAATGAATTTGTTTAGTCTGCAGTTAAAAGCGCCGTGCCAAGTCATAAAACGGATAGACCAATGATTTACTACTAATACTATTGACGAGCTGTTACGAAGGGCAGGTTAATTCCAGGTTTTGGAGGCTTAAAACCAAAGTAAGTATTGGATTGAAAACAAATAGAGTTTGTATTACAAACGATGTAGGTAAGACAGATACGGGCATCTTTGAACAGTTGAAATGAACATATATATATTTTTTAATAAGTTTTAGTGTAAATGTCCCATAACTCTTCTAATGTATGATTTGTTGCAGTTTCCAAGGGGTTTGGACGCTGATGGTGCATGGAAACGGGACAGCTCCATACGGCATCAGAGTTGGAGCAGAAACCAGCGTTAGGGTCATGGCTAAGCTGTTCGAAATGGTAGGAGAAGGTAAGACGATAACCCAATCTCCATAACCTTTTATAACGTATGTCTTTAACCGATCTTACCAGTATTATTCGATGATGCAAATGCTAGAAATCTAACAGCAGGGTATATTCATACAATAAACGTTGAGAAATCCATAAGAGGATTTTCTTTGAAATTAATTTTATATCAATTCAATACAATTACGTGAAAGTACTGCAAGCACGTGTTTTCTAAAATAAGAATTGACGATATTCTCATAAAACACAAGACCGCGTCTACCGTCATCTACTATTGATATTTTCATAAATCGAAACAACTATAAAAGAAAATTTCAAAAAAAACATAATCAGTGCTCATTCCAATATTATTATAGGGTGTCCTTATAAAAATAAATGCTCCGTCGCTACAAAAAGCTTATGAGCCACTGGTCTAATATCTTATTTGAACTGACAGAAATGTTCTAGAAGTGCATGAAATAAATATATGGCTTAAATAATTGAATTTCGCAACACTTTCTAGGTGATGTATCACATTCTCTGTACGTTCAATGTTTAAATACTTTACATTAAGGTTATCAACTGACAATAACTTGCTGAAACTGCATAATTATAATTTTTAATTTATTTTATTTAAAAAAAAATACAAAATAAAAATATTCAGTTGTGATTCACATTTATTTTAAGCGATTACATGTTTCGGCCGCCCTGGAGACTTAAATTATTGAAAATGGTCTACAGGGAGGCCAAAACATGTAATCGTTTAAAATAAATGTGAATCAAAACTAAATATTTTTAATTTGTTAATTTTTTAATTAAAATGAATTTAAAATTATAATTTAAATACTCAATTTCGCAAAGCCAGTTTTTGTGGGTTTCCCTGTATTAAAAATATACTATACTAATAAAATTATAAATTTAAAAAATACTCACATTCAGTTGGGATCGATGCTCCACCAGCAACCAAAGAAACGCGATTTAGAAGATCACTTCACGAAACACCGATAAATGGTAACAGTTGACAACGCGGTCTCCTTTCACGCGAATACTTGCAGGTCCGACACCCGGTAACACTTTGAGAAAGACGTGCTTTCGCATAATATTAGGATAACGATGGTTTAAATATGTGACATAAGACGATCTGAGGGAGCGAACACGGCAGCTTCCCATCGTACAATCGACCGAGGAACTGGCTGACATGTTTTTTGGATGAGAACATAAACTACAGCAACCTTTTCTTCAAGTTCACGTGCTTTCATAGATCTGGAAGACCTTCGGTAATTATACATATAATATACTCGGCGGAGGTTCGGAACGCAGAACAGACTTACGATCACGACAGGTGACATTATAGCGGCAATTTTTGGAGTTGCCAACGTGAATTAACTACAGCCCGGTGTTGTGTACCTGCATCAATTACAAAGGATAGCGAATTGTGTATCAAGATACTCATAATAATATGTTCACACGATCTTAGTAGCAACTAATTTTCACTTACACTTTTATCATCGAGTAAACACATATCAGTATTCGTTAGCGACACAACAACGTAGAATGTTGTTATATCTATACAAAATAAAATAGTATAGGAATTAACTGCCAGTCGGAAAGTCCCGCATACTTTAATTATAAGTGTGCACAACTATCTCTACTCACTGCCACTTGGTTGGTGCGAACGAGTCATTACTAACACACCGGTAAGTAGCTAATTTAGACGGTTCGATCCCCGATATAGCTTAAAAAAAACATTTTCAAAGCTCTATAAATATCCACGGTAGTTTTGAATTTGATACTCACCCTCCAGGTGTGGTATCAAGGTAAAATGGCCGTCATAAAGACAGTAAAAATAGGTGATGCGTGAATAGTATGTATGACGTTATTATAAACAATGCAATCCACTACAACCCCAAAAATGACCAGCGTCATAGAATCCACAGAGGAGATTTTTCAATACCAATAGTATGTATGTGTTTACATAAAAAAAATCGCTGTTCATTTTGATACAAGCAGCATACAACTAGTCCAGTGTATTATGTGTACCAAAAGTAAAATTATATATTCGTAGATCATCGTTACGAAGAATCGAAGTGTAATAGTACTTGATGGTTTGTAATCTTTCCGTAGGTTAACGTCAAGTATTCGTACCGCTCAAAATCGTACGAGCATGCTCCCAAAACGCGACAGATCTTAAGATGACTAGCACCTGGATGATCAGATGAAGTCTCCTTGATGATGCGCTCTTTCTTAACTTGGAGCCCTGCCTTATCTGGTGATCGTGTACGCAGGTGTGTACAGGTCACGTGCCGACAGAGGGCACCGGGTCAGCGCGGCCACTTTCGTTTTTTAAATCCCCATAGGCGTAACCCGAAAGCTTGGCTAAAACATACGCGTTTAACAAGAAAATGAATGCATAATACACGAAAGATGTTTTTGCCACTCAGTTCCGTCAGTTGCCATTGCCCATACCTTGTCCTTGCTATTGAAGGTCCAGTTGGGAAAATATTAGACCGAAGAATTGTAAGACAGAAGCTCGGAGACTTGAAAAGACGGCTATTGTAGAGTATTCTAATCGGAGGCGTATTTTGGGTTATTTGTTAATCAGAATTTTCGAATGATTTACTTGATGCTCTCGAGGCCTGGACCATTAGGTCTTAAAGGACTGCTCAACCCATGACGCAATCGTACGCACATGTTACTATTTGACCAACAATCTACAAATTCTTGATTCTCCGCAGATATTTTTGAATTGACGCTATAAAAGGTCTTGATTATCGAATAAAAATAACAACAAAAAATTACGTTTTTAGTATTTGAACAGTTGTTCATTTTGGCGGGAAATTTGTTTTGGCACTTTCTATTTGCACGGAATACCTTAAGGACTATTTGTACAAGAGATAATTTGTAAAATTATTTAACTTTTAAAGTTAGGTTATAATAAAATGTATTTCTATTAACATCCCCTTTACTTCAGGAAAAAACAACTAGAGAAATTCCATCCCTTCTTTTAAAAATTAAGCAAACTTTGCTATTCGAATCTTTCGTGCGAGAATCTTTTATATAATTTAATGAAAAAAATCTTCAATACGAGTGAAATAGCATGTCGGACCTATCAGGCATTCGGACCTTGTGGTTATGAAAAATTTCTGCAAATTTATTTTATCCGTAAAGGCTATCAATCGGAAACTGATACTTTTGATAAATTTTTAATCAAAACTACCAAATAATTGACAAAATATAATTTTTAAAATATATATTTATTTAGGTGAGGTTTCAAAACTATTTAAGGTTATAAAATCTGTTATATATCAACATACATGTATGTTCTAATCCCAATTGATCAATAAAATAGATAAGTATTACACATCATGTTTTAACGTGGATTATACTGAGCACTATTTCACTTGCTGGAAAACTCGAGTTTCGCGATCTATATGAAGGCTTCCTCAGTTCCAATGTGCACAAACGTACTGACGTGTAGATAAATATTTACTAATAAAGAAAGAATATCACTAGAGTAGTTAGGCAGATGGGTGGAGCTTAGAAGTGGGGCTTAAGGGAGGAGCCTATGTAAGCAAAACAAAATTGCTATATTTAAAAAATGTATCGTTTATTTTACTGAGTGTTTAAAATTTTATTTTAAACATAATAATCCGCCTATGCCTCGAATCTATTCAATGTTATTTATGAAGTCGATAATTATTTCGTACACAATGAGCGCACAAAAAATAATATGTTTTTTTTATACCTACCTACCTGCCTGCCTGCCTGCCCACATAAAGCCACAGAGACAGGTCAGAAAAAATACACATAATAATTCGGCAGCCTTGAGATTTTCGTGTAAGTCGAAGTAACGAATGTAAAAAAACATCAACTACACCGTGGCTATTCACGTCAGCCGTTATGCAACACCTTAAAAAAATAAAAATATTATTTATATGTACATACTATCAATGTGCAGATACCTACCTAATAGGTGGTGGTACACCTGATTATTTTTTAGCACAACAACACTGCAGACGACATCTCTGAATCGAATTGCGAATTAGTGTTGATTCGTAATTGATTTAAGAGATGTCAGTAAAATATGTTTCTATAATAATAGTATCTACGTTCAATTTTTTTTCATGATCCCTAACTAGGAGTATTTACTAAAATATAAAAGTTAAAATACATACTTATAATCACTGAAATATTAAAAATCTTAACCATCATATATTGACGTATATATTAAGGGTTCATGTTTTCTTGAAACATCTAAATATGTGCCAAGACTATCGCTTCGTAGGCCGTCGGAAACCATATATATGTTGGGTCAAGGCATGGACAATGGCAGCTGTCATAACTATATGAAGGCAATTGTATATGGAACATCATTTTATAAAACCGATAAAACAATTCACTCTTTTCCCACAACACCGCAAATAGAAACTGAGCCCTTTGTTAAGATATTAAACGCCCACACTGCACTAGTAATATTTGTCGGTATTTGCTTTGAAATGAAGTGTAATTTTATTGTTTGAATGTGGCAGCTTGATTGTCAGTGCATACGTTAATGAGTAATATTTCAAGAAGTCGTGTGCTTTGATAAATAATCAAACTCCGTAAATGCAGGGTATTTTTTGTCGGCATTTGTCTTTGAAATAAGGTATAAATTATGTGATTCAATCATTCTCAACCTTCACGAATGCAAATTCTGTCGGTAAAAAAAACGACAGTCAAGCAATATAGAGAGATATCACACTAGTTGGATAGTCATACATAAGAATTTAGAAATAATTTATGTCTGAATCAATGAAACCGCGGTCTCATTTATCTGACCAGCAGTTATTCGACGTGATTCATTTCAAAACAACGTGAAATGTTCATTTATATTTAATGTGTAAAATTGATCAAATAATAAAAAAAATATATAAATAACGCAGCTAGAATTTATCTTGCGTGTGAGACTGAAAGGAGGAATATGTAAATATTGATTTGACAGAGCTAAGGATCTGGCAGCTGACAGTTATGATATGTCATAGACAGATATTGGTATAATCAGTAATCTAACAAACTTCTTAAAGAGTCCCTTTTTAAATACATAGGAAAGCTTTGAAATGTTATTTTAGAGGAATGCGAGTACTAGAGTAAGTAATAATTTACTCCTATACTACAAAGAAGTAAACCTATTATATGACTAAAAATATACCGCTGTATTTTAAAAAATGTGAGATTTTTTTTTATATCCCTTTTATTTTGGTCACCACAAATTGTCGCACTTAGCTCTGTGAGTTTCCAATGTCGATACCTCGTCCCAAAACAACTTTGCATCGAAAAGTTCACCTGAAAATATATATGGTTCCCGACGACCTCCAGGGCAGAAGCCGAGGCATACTTTTGGATGATTTCTTAAACATATTTTTTAATGAGGTCAGATGATTAACCCGACGTTTCCGACACTTGGAGCACATGGTCCTAAGGAGTGGCTTAACCCGATAAACGACACGCGCTTAGCAACAGGTGTTCAACGATTCAAGTTTCGGTTCGCGTCCAATTGCTTAACAACGGTGATTTCACGAGAACTGCGTTCACGGTGTGCTATTGTGGCTGGATTAAAACACATCTAAAAAAGTACATTTTCAATCCCCAAATTCACCATATATTCGAATTCCCTTTAGTTATTTTGCCACGTTAACATGTAGCCCCTAATATTGCGAGGCACGAAGCGGCAGCCGCGCTTCGAATTCTAGGAACGTCATTTCTAAAATAAATTCTATATATTTCACTTATTTACTTGCATGATAAATAAATACAAAAACTAATCACTTCATCTTATTTTACTCCGCAAACTAAGTGAGCAAATATTGAACTTTGTTCTGTGACCAATGTATAAAAAAGTCAATAATCTTTTTGTCCTGTGTCACACACGCAACCAGCTGTCAAGATTGGCCTAAAAACCATAGGCTCTAAACCTTTTTCAAACTACCGTTTTTTTTTTGGTTAGTACGCAGACTGCTATAATAATCACGACTCAAAATCAGTTCTCCGTCATAAGATTCCCCGACCGTTGACATCGGTTGACGTGATATATCGTTTTGATACTTTCTTAGAATAATTTGTTATGCATCATCTGATAGCTAAAGGATACAAGAACCAACATGATATATGAAAATAGACCAGATAAGTACATTTATGCTTCGAATACTAGTTTTATAATTGACAGTAAAATTTGTATCCAAACTGAGCCGTAATGAAAGGATTAGAGGCGATGCGAACATGCAAAATTTTGTGAGAAATCCATACGTGTATTATTTTTTTATTCCCTTTAAAAGTAACCTTATATTTGATGGTTATAAAATAAAAATAATAAAATTAAAAATATGTATATATATTGTAAAAGCATCACGAAATCATAAGACTTGAATAAAATTTCAAATCAGATTGATAATTGCAATATGCAATGGTATGCACGCTCAAAGCTACATGCTTTTAAAGTCGAAAAGACTCTATGCCGAGCACAAGTTACGAACCGCTGGCTAATAGTATGAGTGTGTGACCTATTCATCAACGAAAGATCGCTCTAATCATTTTTATGATGAAATTATAATAAAATATAGTGATTTTAATGAGCTATTATTCATCGCTAGAGAGATAAGGACACCACGAATAATAAAGTAAACAAGAAATTCAATGCAGATTTCACAATAATATTACAAGATGAGGCAATCAAACAGCACGGTAATGTGTAAGCGTTTTAGAAAAATTGGTATAAAGAAAGCTTTAGTTTTGTAAAAATTTAGTGGGGACTTTCACGTTTTACGCACGCGAAAAATTAGTAACCGTGCATAATTGAACTGGTGAACAACGACATATTTCTATTACACGTAGCTGTGGGATACTGTGACGCTTGCTAATTTGAGTATAACTGAACGTTTGGAGTGTTGTTCTACTAATTTTATTTGAGACTAACAATTTACGCGTCGTCGTCAAATTGCAGCTATTTATGAATTAAAAGACTGGATTACTTTATTCTGATATTTTTAACTTTAGTTCATACACTATGACTAGCTTTCTTACGGGTCTTATAACTTATATATAATTTAAAAAAAAACATCAATTAAGCTTCCTCAAATATTGAACCCACGACTAATCTACAGTCAACGCATTAACTACCGGCTTTACCTCTTGATCAACGACTATACCATGTTTAAAACAATCATTTTCGTGCTATCACCCAATTTATGAATCATTAAACGTGGACCGCACTTGGATGGTTGACAGTCTAAGAAGTTGGTAAGGTTGAACCGCCTTTTAAGACCAAATGTTTTGAAAAACGGAGAACTTAACATCCGATCTTAAAAAAGCTGAATAAGAGCAAACCCAAATGTCTTAAATACAACATTTGCCTTATTAACTTCTAAGTCCCATTTAAAATGACGGCGCTGACAGAAATAAGCGGCAATTTGTGACAACGTTATGTTCCAACTGCAAAGGGAATATAGAAGAAAAATATCTAAATTTGTACAAAATAATCGATTTATTTCTTCCGTCCCAGCGGGAGATATTCTGGCATTCTACCGAGTACATCCACCGCTGCTCGTCATTTATCAGCTTTTATTGTTTATCACTTCAATATGAAATCTCTAGATAAGAACTTTCCCCGCAACTTTCAAATAACCAAAATGATGATAACGGTCATAAGAGGGTGCTCGACGGTATGTGTCACAAATACGTCAGAAAAATATTTTATATTAATAATTCTTGGAGTACAGGTCACTGAGAGCAGCGGCCTGCGGGAGGAACTGGCTTCCCGCTTCGGAAATTCTTGAGTAGCATTTAACTTAGTGCATTATATCTGCGATTCGCAGCTATACTCGATCAAAACAAAGTGCCACTTCTACAGCGCCTGTATTACCTCCATATTTTTAAAAGAATGTTGGGGCCTCATCAAATGCCAATGCAACCATAAAATGGGTCAATTACACACGCTTTTGTAGAACGGTGGTACTATGGTTTAACTTCGTAAGGTATAGCTGAAGAGGCGGATAGAGTTGACTTCTATCATACAGCCAAGAGACGAATATGAACCTGGCAGAAACTTATTATTTATAAACTAAAGCTACCTTTTCTTTAGACCGCGGGTTCTCGCCATCCTATAAAACAAAACCGATTACACAAAATTTTAATTCTTGCTCATGCTGTAGTTACATGATTGCTTAAAATCGTATAAAATCACAAAGTACTGAATAATTATACTACTATTCGTGAGTAACTATATTCAAGAAAATAAGCACGATCCCTGACTATTTAACTAAATAAATTACTAGAATCAGAGCTTATGTAAAAGTTAAAGTACTTAAAATCATTTAAGTACAAGGTACTAGTTAATTATGGCAGACTTGTGAAACATTAAAAATTCTTTTAAATATCAATTACTCAGGCATCATGCTATATTTTCTCAAGTATATTAATTTGATCAGTAATATATTTAATTAAAAATAAACTATGTGTTAAATATTATTTGCGTAGGTAAATTTTAAATAATCACAATGCCACTTGTCTTTAATTCGTTGATTGGTTAGTCGTAAAATAGAAATTTTAAAAATAAACAATCCAAGCGCGCGATACGTTACGTTTAAATCAAAGAAAATTATTTCGAGCACGACCTCGCGCGACGAATTGCGGAAACAGACTGACATTGAAATCAAACAATTACGAACAAACATAATGAGCACTTCGATGGCTCTGCAAACAACTAGCACAATATAAGAAAATTGCATACAAATAAATAATAAATGTATATGCAGATTGATTGTGCGTGCAGAGCTTTTATCACACGCCTGGCATTACAAGAAATGTCACTCGCATTTAAACACGGCTCAATGCTCTGCACACAATTAAAGTGTTCTATAAAATTTTGTATGAAGGTTCATTGTGTGTTCAGAGCATTTACAGTACGCTTTAATGTGGTGTATTTATATATATTTTTTTCTTATACGCAGGAAGTGAAAAAATAATTAAAATGATTAGGTAAGAATAATAATGTACGATTTATATTTATTTGTTTTATAAATCAGGTGCAGTGTAATTGACTTTGATAATGTGTTGAGAGATTTTTTTTTAAACATTATTTGCACTGTTAATATATGAGTACTTTATTTCCTAATAGTCTTAACTGGCTACAATATAAAAAATACATAGATTATACAAAAATAGAGAAAAATCATGCGAGATCATAGGTGCCTTGATGGTCAGTCATGACCAAGTCAAGAAAATGAAGAAATATTACAATTATGTTAAAATTAACGCCGAAAGTAAGACTCTTTATGAATTGCATAGGATAAAATTCGGGATGCGGGGGTAACCTGACACGTGACAGAAGCTTAACGTTAGAATATGCTATTCAAATAACCGTTGCTTATCTACCGGTGAGACATGTTGTTCAGATGTCGCAGAGAAACCAAAACTACAAATGCCCTTATCCAGGCTCTCGCTGTCATTGATAACCTTCGGAAACTACATATAGAACATACTGGGCGCAATTTACATGGTATAAGGCGATGAAAAGGCTGATAACAGAGCTTTTTGTCGGCAGTTTGTGACGACAATATGCTTTAGCTAGGGAGAAGATGATAATGATGATACTTAGCTCTGTTTAAACTTTTAAAGAGTCTTCATCCAGCGAATTTACGACTCTCCAATATTCTTCCAATCTAGGCAAAAGGGGAAATAACCTCAGGAAGGAATACGGACGATACTTAATGTCTATATATTTAGTTTAATTAATTGAAAAGTAGTACAATTACTACTATTGATAGTAAATATTTTTTGTTAGACGTGTTTAGACGCTAGAGAACATTAAATTAAAAACTCAAGACTGAAAAAGTTCAAATTAACCAGCATCGATCCAGCTGCCACGCTCCCGTAAACGCCAAAATAATTTATATTCGAAATTAAAAATGTAACGTGCGTGGTTTTGCGTTCAAGCCTACCAATATAAAAAAAATATTTACAATACAAAACTACACAGACTGAATTGTGCGAGAATTGTTAAGACTTGGGACGTTCCGTTTCTGACACTAGACGTTATTTATTTATTAAATCTCGGTAACGTGTTGATTGCTCCGATTGATAAAAGGCCTAAATGCCTTTTACCGGCGAAAGAAAAGAACAGAGTCGCATTGGATCATATAAATTTGCAATAATTTCAATGTTGATTTTGTGTGTCACCATGGAAATCCTATGGCACATTCAGCATGGATCTAATGCAAAGGTTCTTTAAAAGGGTGGGCCTGATTTAGGTAGTAAGTAAATTGAATAAATATATAAATAAACTAACCAAGAATACACAATATAAGTATTTTCGAAGATGCGAAGTTACATATCCGGAGCGACGATCTATTTTCTATGTATTTTCTGTGTTTTCTCAATTTTTTAATTTAGCCTTTTCCTAAATCGTCGTGATAACAAAAGAAGACCATAGCGATGTTGTGCACCGCTCACATAAGAAAATAAACATAGTTTTATAAATGAAAAAACATCGATATTGATATTGACATTGCTAATAGACGACAAAAAACGTCATTTTACGTTATCTTTGGACATGAATTTATTTCCTCAAATTTTATTACCTAAAGCCTCTTTATTAATTGATATTTAATGTTATAGTAACGAAAAAAAAAACATTAGTTAATATTTATTTGGGACTTAATAATCGACCCTCGTTGCATGTATTTTATGAGAAAAAAGAGTTATTAAAGTAAAATACTATTACTTATGACCCAATTCATAAAGTACTCGTCAATTATTAAACATAATTGACGATAAGACGGATTTTCAGTTTACATATTACATAATCGTATTGTGTACGTCATTACTCTTCACATGTTTTTGTTGTTATTTGGAATTCAATAACCTCCTAGTATCGCTATCGAGGACGTAAACAAGAGAAACAGATCATCAGTACTAATTTATAACGGGAAAATAATATTAAAATTTTAACGTTCTTTAACAAGTAATCTATCTGAATATTTAAAAAAAAAGAGTTGTGTATGTCTTCCAATTTTTATAAAAAAAATGCATATTTACAGAAAATTATTCAGAGTATCAAAACAAACTAAAAGCTTTGCTAGCCGCTTGCAATCTAAAAGTAAATATATTTATTTTATGAATAATCTAAATTGAAATTCTAAAATATCTAAATGAACATTCTAAAAAAACATATTGTTATCTTCCGTTTTCCGTATCCAGCGATGATATTTCAAAGCCAAAGAAATCAACTACAAATGCTGAATTCTTGTTGGTTGGTTTAGATCAGAATTGCGTACCATTCTAGATGCATTATAATATACAGGAAGCGGCAAAATTAGCTGACGGTTTTCGTCGTTGTTTTGATTTAAAATCGACAGCTTTTTTGACGCTCCCTGTATAATATTCAATTTTGTAATTGTGTATCACATTTTTTAAAAATATTTTAGCTCAAAGGTACTCAAATTCACACTTAAATACCTACTTAAATTAAATGTTATATTTTTTATTGTTTTGCACTGAAAAACCCTTCATTATCTCAGATTCTTAGAGTATTATAATAATAAATATTATTAAATAATATGTTAACAACTCGTGGCCCTCAGCATAGTAATAACGTTACGAATATCAACCGTAGACGTCATAACCTATTAATTTATAAAATAATCGTGTTTTTTAATAAAGTAACTACGGATCTGCTAACCTAAAACAATCACTTTATTCGTTATTATTGCAACAATCATAGAATTCAGCACGAGAACACTTACATTGCCCTAATATACGATTAAGAACGTTCATGCACGACATATTGAACCTACGACTACAATATGTTTTATTTATGGTACTTAAAATAACAAAATATTGATTACAACACTCTTGGATAACTAGATTTTTTGATTGTTATATGTTTACATCAAATGATAGCCCCTTTCGTAGAAATCTTCCTATCTAAATACATATTTTTAAATATATTTCTAAAGTGTAATATTAAGAATTTTCGTTAAAACAAAATAATGCTTAATGTATAATTGTTTGCTTTACATATTTTATATGAAAGTACCTTCTAAATTATCCGACACACAAAATGTACCCTTGCCAAATGTCAAAATGTAGTTATTGACAATATTCAATTACGTTTGGAATATGAAATAAAAATCTCTCAATAATGCATCAAATTAATTATTGCGGTAGAAAACACAAAAAAAAATACATACCCGTCCAAAAAATAATAATATAGGAATAATTCCTTCAAAGATCAACTTTTGTATACACGTACGAGCAATAACTACGTTTACTCTCTATCCAATGCTAAATTATATTACACGCAATGTCACAATTCGGAAGATTCAAAATTAATAATGTATTATGATTCTAATTTCAATTTAGGGCTGTGAATCTATTGAATTGGCGTCTTTTCGTTACTCGCACAATTGAACACTGAAAACAAATGAACGATCGGAATTTGTTCAAAATTTGAATCGAATTCAAAATATTCCATTTTTATAATTTACTCGGTAGGTACGTAAAATTGTTCAAATTGAATTTTTAACACTTAAACAGTTAAAAATAAAACAAATATTATGACCATAAAATAAGTAAATCATAAATAATATAAATAAATTTATTGTTTAATTATTTCCATTGCAATAAAATTAAACAATATTTTTTATTAATTATACGAATTGAATTTTTACTTTTGGTAAATCATTATGTTTACAAAAATATTTAACTTCTTACCATACCTACCTTTAATATCTAATAATCCAAGCATTTCGATTTTCGCAGTGCTTATCACATGCGTATTTCATTTTCACTTAATGATTTTTTTTCAGATGACATGTCCACGACCATGTTGAAGTTGGCCGTGGGTGGCACCGTGAACTCTGTGACGGAAGTCAACATCCTGGACGAGCAAGGATCCAAGCTCACCCATATACCCTACAGGTATGAAATTTATTAACGTCATTGCAACATTGAACCATTTTTTAATTGGTCAAAAGACGCAAAGTGACCCTCTCCCTAGGAACATTGAAAATCCATAAAGTACCAATTCTAATAAATTAATAAAAATAAGATTACTCTGAGAACGTTATTTTATTTCTTCTAACTAGTATTTACTTCTATGGGAGAAATTCAAAATCATACTCGCGGGTAGATTTCGCTAACTGTGAATTGAAAGCGTTTTTAAATCTTTTATTTACTGGGCGAACAGTGAAAGTTGACGGTTGCAATGAAGATATAAAGTTCGCTCTTTATTTTTATGATACTTTCCGCAGGTACAAAGACGACGTTTCAGAAGACATCAGCGACGTAATGTCCATCGAGACTCTGAGAGCTACTGAGTCGGGGACGGTGGTGCGCGAGGTCCGACTGCCAGGCGACGTGTCACCGGGGAAGGTCTTCCGCGTGCAGGTCACGGGGCGCAATGACAGGGGTGAGTCCGCAAATCCAAGCTGCTAACCCAATCGTCCACCAAGATGCAAAGTAAAGTCAGTCGAAAAGGGAAAATGTCACGCCACACCTGCCTGCCCGAAGACGTTATGCCAGGCAAGGTCTCTTCACGTGCAGGTCACAGAATGTAACAAAAAATGTAAATTCGCACATATAAACTAGACGTTTGTACTTAAAATATCCAACGAGACTAGCTAATCGGAGCAGTAATGTGTCGAGTTCGCCTGCCTGAGGATGTGGTGTCGGAGAAGGTCGTTTACTTGTAGATCACAAAAAAATCATAATGTTATATCAGATGGAAGCTTGCAATAATACTTTTTACAGCAAAAAATCATATGATAACATCCGCTTGATGTCTAACTATACCCATGAGTTTTCAGACGAGCCGTTTGTCCGACTGTCGCAAGAGCTGACGATGCCTGCGCGACCGATTGAGAAGAGTTCGAGGCTGGTGCAGGATACAGAACTGCTGGGAAGAGGACTGGGCGACATCGAAGCAGAGAGAGGTGTAAACTTCAACCTTACCAAACAATCACAGGTACGTCCCATGCTTCGATACGAAAAAAACCATACCGATAAAGATCATTAGCAGACTTTGAAACTACTCAACTGATCGTGAGACATCGTGAGTGATAAGATGACTTCTCGTCTTAATCTCACAAGATCAACACAGGAGTTCCGCAGGGTTCAGTGCAGTCGCCGTATCACTTTGTCATACAAAATATTGGTTTGCTCCAATTTACTGTGTTGGAGAATTGGCAACATCAAGACAGAGGGATGTAAATTTCAACTTTATCAAGCAATCACAGCTTTATCATATCATTCAACATTTACAATTACAAAAATATCTGACAAAACAAGCATATTCGATTGCTTAAATCATCTATGTCCCGAGGGTCTAAGAGGCCTGATGTGAAGTTGCAGGAGGGATCAGCAAAGAAAATTGGGAGAAACATATAAAGAAGTGCGAATACACCAAGGTAAACTAGTATTTAGTTGATCGCTGAAAGCCAGACAAAGCATTTTGGATAAATTATTTCAGTAGATTATATATTTAGTCGGCTGCAAACCGACAAAGCCACGTGCGCTTCTGGGAAATATTATATTCAAACGGCACTAGGATTGGAAGTAAGCCTTGTCTTCAAAGTAAGAAGTGAATCTCCGTCTAATACGTTGTGATATATTTAATATATTATTTAGATTGTCAAATTTTTGTTTTTTAGATTACATCATATGACGGGGTGCCGCTATCTGTAGTTCAAATAGGCGCCGTCAGCAAGCTGCATGGCGCTCCTGGTCAACAAATACAGGTAAAAACAATACCTTCGGGTACTATCTTATACTGAAGTATATGCTAACGAGATGATACAAATAATTGGAGACGTGTTTGTAAGCTCCGGGACTAAAAAATGGGACCGCGCCGGTGGAAATACGATCTCAAATAATTTCTCCAAGAAGTGTAAATTCCTACAAAGGTGATGGTCAAAATTTTCTCAATTTATTTTTTCTAATTTCAAAATCTTTTACACAATTAGCTATATGAAATGACGTAAATCATAGTATTATTGCATATAGAGCACTACCTGTGCAGAATTACACTATGTATGCTACATATGACCCCCATGATACTTTATAGTTAAAAATGTATAATCTTTTCATATATGCGTTCAGTTTAAGCACATAAATTTATTGACTAACTACAAGCTCTTAATAATTTTCAAAAGTTCCAGATTAAATTCAAAAGGGATTTTTTTCAATATTATCCGATATAATTATTTATTAAATCTATCAATTTCGAAATACGTATTTACAAAAAAGTTTGTTTTTAATTATTATAATTTCTCTTCAATCAATTTTTTTTTCAATGTGCGAAATATTGAATTGTACAAAAGTCGAATGTGCGAAAGTAGAGGCCCAGTTGTATTCCAAATATTGACAAATGATTGATTATATTTCAGATTCATTTTGAGGTGACTAACAACAGAGAGAATTCGGTGTACTTCAGGTTCGGAGTCAAGGATGATCAGTACTTCCTGAGGAACATGGTGCCGCAAAGGTGAATGAGTAACGAACAACTTATTTAGTATTGTGTACTTAGAGTATAATTAAAAATTAAGGCTTCCAAACGTCGAACACTTTGTGGGATATCCCCCTGTTTATACCAAAAGTAAAGCATCCCGCACTGAAAATATAAATTCGCGATTGATGTGATAAGCTTTTAACGTAAAAAAAACTAATTTCTTGCAATGGGCCCAATATAACACGTAACATATTTCTTTGATTAAAATATTTTTTGTTTTGTTTCAGGCAATGGATCAATGGTGGTCAGACCCTGAACGTGATCGTCACAGTGGGCATCACATCCTCGGCTGAGAACAACGTCAGAGACACCATCACCTTCACTGCTAACGGTAACACAATAATTTGTACACTTTTCAAAATTAGTTAATGATTTTTCATTCGAACGGTAGAATATTTTATTAGTACGGCAGCCAATTATATCATTTAACTTTGAGCCAATGTAGTCAGCTTAAGACTACTTCACGATACGACACCATAAATGCTACATAATTTATCTCTCCTCACAATACGACTATCCATAGATATGACATAGATATCTCCGTAGGTAATGCATGAAATATTCTGACAGCCTTTGTCTAATGCATGAAATATTCTGACAGCCTTTGTCTACCATAGGCACTAACAACTTATGGCAAGCCATCCTTAACCCTCCAATCAATCCACATCTTAACAATCATATTATTTGCAATGTGATCGATGGTCATCTGGAATGACGAGCATTAATATATGCTCTTTTAAGGCAACCTCTATCAGATAGTCTATCTCATAATCTGGCCGACATAATCCATAAAGTACATTCCAAATAAGCGCACGATGTCATAGGTTTACCAATCACTCGCAATTGGCATAACATACGTTAATTTGGAGCTTTTCTAGAATGACTGCTTCCATATTTTGCATTTTTATATTTTCACAGGCAGGCCGTGTCGTCACTTTGCGGTGTACGTAAATACTAATCTGCAACTCTTCCCCCCACAATCAACGCTGCATTTTTTAAATGATCTGTCTTATTGTCATCAGGTTTGGACCAGTCCACAATCAGCGCGTACGTCTACGTCGAGACAGACGGCCGCATATCCTCCGACAAGTCCAGACCTTATCTGCGTCACGAGTTCCGAGGGGACTGTCTCGGCTACCTTGGGAGCTCTGATTGCGCGTCCCGTAACTGGGCCTTGGACCTCACAGCGAGGGACACAGATAGCGGTGAGATTTTGACGGGACATCCCGATTTTACCCTTGAATAAACTGGTGATATCTTTGACTGAACTATACATCTTTTTCAAGTCCAGAGCTTATATGTGTCACGAATTCTGAGGGGACTGGCATATGTGTTCAGATAGCTATCTTATTAACAGCTTTGATTCAACATTTGCCGGCGGTCATAGCTCAATGGTCAAAGCGCTTGCTTTGCAAGCCAAAGGTCGTGGGTTCGATCCCCGACGGAGATTAATCAAAAAAGGATTTTTAATCGATTTCTGAGCTCTAAAATACCCCCGGTTGGTGGAATTTGATCCATGACCCGTAAAATCTCAGTCATAGCCTATTAATTAAAATTGGTGGTAGACGAAAGTCGTCCCGTGAAGACCACCCATTCATAGTAAATTCCTGTAATAATAAAGGATGACGCGTGAATCTCGCACTGTAGTCTATGACGTTGACGAATCAACACTCCACATGCAGCATTTAGCCATATACACCATGGTAAGCGTCATAGAATTCCACAGATGAGACTTCAAAATTACTATCACCATCTGTCGGTATTCTCCTGTATGTGTTTACACGTTTTTTAGTGGACTTACTTTTGAACCTAAAAATGCTAACTTCATGGCTCTTATTAACCAATAATGTTCAGACTAAATGTACTGCAAATCTGTTGTTATTCAGCGGACACCAGGCGTGGTTTATCAGTCATCGTTATATGTAAGAAGAGGTTGCCAAAAGTCCATGGCATAAGCACCACCTCATTGTGCTTGTTGATTGACAGTTCTGTCTGATGTTTCTCAGGTCTACTGCGCATCAGTGTGTCTCCAGGCGCCGTGGTGTACCAGTCAGGCTTCTACGCAGGAGGGCGCGAGGAGTCCCGTGCTAGATACACGGCTTCATGCTGCTCACCTTCTGTGATCATATCAGCAGCTGACCTTGCCGGCAATGTGGCCAGCTACGAGGTCAACGTCTCCCGTAAGTAACGACACCCAACAATTGTCCAATATCATTATGTTACAATTAATCATTGGGCACTAGTAATGGGTGTTTGTGTGTGGGTTGGAGAGATTGCAAGTGTATATTGATCTGTTTCTTGAAGACATGCAGTTTGTATAAAAAGAGAAAACACATTTAATGTGCACTAGTGGCATTTCTGAATACCAGGTTTGTAGAGCTGGTAATTTAAAAATATTTGAAGTAAGAAAAGTATTTCTCCAACGTGTTCTGCAGTTCTTCGTCCACATACTGCGATGATATTATTTCTATATGGAGATTGTGATAACAGTCAACATAAAAGGTAGACGATGCAGAGGAAAATCGCTACACAAATGAACGAACTAAGTTTAAAATGGCACAGTACATTGATGAAATAATATTGAAATGTCATTTAAGTAAACATAACATATATTGTGTTTTGGATTCAAAAAATTAGCACCCCATATTTCTTTTGCAGGTAATACTTGCATAAAAATAAATTATATTTACACAAAAAAAAACAATCCTTTCAATTCTTAAATTTCGAAAATGCCGTCATGGATTCCGTAAGCGGTTGCTGCATTGGTTGTCTACTATCAAACAGAAACAATATTAATAAATTTAATTAATTTGTAACTATCTAATATTCTATATTAGGCTGAATAGTGCATGAGTATACGTTTTATACGATGGGAAACACTCACGTTTTAGCTCATTGTATTCGTTTGGTTCCTTCGTCTGTATTTATTAGTTCTGTTGGTGTGTCTTGACGTTGATTTCCGCGTTCCAGAGTATTTCACCCCTGCGACGATAGCCGCGATCGTGCTCGGTGTGCTGCTGTTCATCGCGCTCGTAGTGGTCGTCGTGCTCGTCGTGCGCGCTTGCCTACGCCGGCGCCGCGCGTCCAGGGACCTGCCCTCATATCAGTCGCAGCGCGTCGCCAGGACCCCGTGAACCAACCAGCAGATCACACAACTCTAGGCCTCGTACACGCTGAGGACGCGATCTGTCGCGGAGAGGAGCGATCTTTTTTACAATTGGCTACACTCACTGGAGCTGTTGTAGAGAATGATCGCTGTTGGGCGTGATGAGATCGCGCTCATGCGTCCGAGGCTTCAGTACGTATTTACATCATCATCAGCCATCAAATACAAATACGTTTAATTCTGTCTTTTCACTCTTGATATATATCAATAGTCGCACGTAAAAATGTTTAAAACCCACTGTACACATCCAAAAAATAAAGTACAAACTGGTTTGCGCAAACCAAATTAATAACATAACTTTATGCCGTCTCCCTGTGAACACGTATGGGCGTTTTTGTTTGCAAAGCGATTTGCGCACACAAGACTTAAGTAAAGCATGTACTTGTGGAATATATATAAAAAGCGACATGTTAAGGTTAAAGAAGCGATCTGTCGTTCATTAACATTCGTCACCGTTTATCTTATATATACCTAAGTCAAGAAACAGTTTTCGAATTATAGAACAAAATAAATTTGTCACTTTTGCGGATTAACTTAAAACTCTTACCTTAAGATTAACTTATGTAAGGATTTGTTTCAATCACACTTGGATGAAATTACGCATAAAGCGTTTAAAAATGACCTAAAACCAACCTAAGCTTACCTAAAAACCCAAAAGTGTCAAAACATATAACATTCATCTAAAAAAATCACCACATTTTTTTTTCATCGAGTTACCGTATCATTAGTGAAATACATAAATACTATTATATTATAATTTATATTTAATAATTAATTTTAGATCATTACGTTATTTCTGATCACTAACGATAAGTATTAATATTTGAAAATACCGCCATCCATAGATAATAAGAAAAAATAGTTTTTTTTTGTTATGCATGTATATGTACTTATCTTCCAATGAAACAACCGATTTAAGAAACTTATTTTGTTTATATATTTCTATGAAAAATTGGTTTTCCTTATTGTGAAAGAAGTTTAAACCATTTGTATTGAAAAATGTATTTTAAAACCATTAAGCCTATTAACTGACAATACATGGTGAAACTGCATAATTGAAATTTTAAATTAACTTTAATTAAAAAATTAACAAATTAAAAATATAATGTTTTGATTCACATTTATTTTTTATGATTACATGTTTCGGACTACCTGGAGATTATTGAAGATCTCCAGGGAGCTTTTACCAGATGATTTATCAACTATTTTTATGCGACTTAAAAATTGCATTCTATTATTTAATTTTACATTAATTATTTTCAGTAATAATTATTTAAATGAATATGTATTTTTATTAATAATCTAGTTTATAAGTAATATACCTAGATTTAAAGTTATACCTAACTTGTTGAATATTCAGTGATACATAAATCATTTACAAAGTTTTTCGTATCGGAACTATAGTGGTGTACCACTAACAGCTGTTTTAATAATATACTCGTATAAAGCGTGAAATAATTTTATCAAAAGCCGACAACTTCAAAATCCAATAAAATTAAATATTATTTCTCCCGATCTATTTTTTTTAAATTTAACTAACAGGTCTCAAGCCAACTAAATATTATTATTTTAAATGATACATATAAATATTTTTTTAAGGTTGCTATATAAAATAAAAAGGTATTGAATATTTAAGCCATATTTTTAAACAAATGTTTTTATCATAAGAATTATAAATAACATGAGTTTATGTTTGTTTACACATACATATGTGAGAATTATACTGTTGAATAATAATTTATTTTAATTAATGTTGCCAGATGCTTTTGTAAACTAATGAATACCTTATATTCTATCGTGTTTAGGCAAACATTTGCAAGACCATAATTTAAAATAAGAATAATTTAATTGTAAGGAAATTGTGTTACCAACTTCACCAAATAAAATACCTATATGGTAACAAGACAAAATCAACATTATTTTTGAAAAAACCTTTTCTTTAACAATAAATTTAATTAACTTGTGCATTTTGTTTTTTCATGCTCATTTACAATTTTATTTTTAAAAAAATCAATACGTTTTAATGTAAATTTAATTAACGCAAAGGTGAATTATTAAGCAGTTTGAGCATATCTTATAAAATCTTTTTAAAAATGTTGATTTGATTCTCAATTATTACTTGATGGTACAAAACACAGAATTTTTAAATTTATAATGTTAGTATTAATTAGCATTAACTATGTTAAAATATACATTTTTATACGTAGAAAAACAATACCTCAATATTTTGTTATATAATAAATAAATATTTTATGAATTATACAGCAGTTTTTATTTGAATAACGGTTTCCTAATAAAAAAAAACTAAAAATGGATGCATTAGAAATACCCCTGTGAGCCGGGGATAGAATAAGCTCTCGGTAATACCTACCCGTCGTAAGAGGCGACCAAAAGATTAAGGGTAAAAACATGATTTTATATAATGCAATAAACAAATGCACTTCTGGAAAGCAGGCAATGTCCACCTAGGATAATTATGTGTTAAATTTTATAATTGCATAAGTTATTTGTATTTAAAATATTCACAAAAAAGAAAAAATATACCACTTTGTGAAAAACTATACTTGTGGTTAAAACCTACAATAATTAAATATTGTGGTCAAGGAAATGGATCGATAAGACAAGGAAAATCGACGGAAATGCAGAGATAAGTATTTAAAAAAAACTTTTATTCATTTTTTACCTACTCAATATGGATTAAACTGTTTAGCTTGTATAGTAAGGACTGTGAATTCGCAGGAACTGCACAGACCAACAACCTTTCAATAAAAACATGGTTTCAGCTCGTGGAAACCAAGAATACCAATTATAATATATAGTAAACGAGGTAAAATATTGTTACTTTCGTTTGATTTTTATAATGGATCTCAAAAATGATTGGTCCCAATTTTAATGATGTGTGCATTTTATGGCTGTATGTTAAATTACACAAAAAGGTCAACATAAAAAGGTAAAAATAAAATGTTAGAATAAATATTTTTAAATAATAAATTATAAATCAACGCCTCTGACTTTGTTTAGTTATCTACAAACGGCACCGGGATCATTACACTCCACACAACTCTTCAGATAATAAATAAAATTGTTATTATTTATTTTACCTAATACTCCAATATACATAGGCCACTAATTTTTACACTGAACACCCATAAATAGCTAATTAAAAAAAAACACTTCAATTTGACATTTCTGAATACGTCACAAAACAATAGGAGCTTGTTGCTTTAAAATGTATAATTATGAAAAAATATGATTTATTTATTAAGTTTGTATTATTTATTAAATGTAATGACACAATTTAAGGAAGCGAGATGTATACAGAAGCGAAAAAACTATTAATTAGGACGCGACATAACCTCAAAATTTTACATACAAAAAACGATAATTCCGGTGTGTTGTGACAGCCAAGCGTTATCAAAATTTTGTCATGTCATCGTTTACATTGTTTATTTCCGATCGCGAACATTCGCGTAACACTTTAAGAGAGTTGTAAATGTTATTAGATTAGAGAATTAGTGTTTTTCTCAGATTTGACGTCCGCTCTATAGACGGAACTGAGCGGAACTAGCGCAGGGCCGGCGTCAGACACGAGACAATAATAAAAACGTGTAAGGGTACAAAATTAGAGAGGCGCCAATTTTGCTAACGACCATTTCACATACTTAACACGATCCTACTAAAAATTGCCTTGGCCTTATCAGACGTGCAATATTTATAATTAAATAATTTATCCGGTTTTAGTACTTTTGATCGTACGATCAGTGAGAGATACTGAAACATCCCTGCTTTACAACAAAGTACAATGAAGTTTCTACTAAGATACCCTTTATTTATATTATTGTCAGTTAGAAACTAAAGTCCAGCAACAATTTCAGCTACCGCGCTAAGTTCCAAAGAGAAAGATTTAACTATTCCACCTTGATCCACCCGCAAAATTTTCGCAGGGTAACAGTTAAAAATTAATTGAATGATTACACAAATACATATTCCAACGTCATATTTACCAGTCATCAAAATAATACATCATATCAAGGTTTGGTTGTGCTCATTACTGTTAATCTATTTTTAACAGCGAAATGTCGTAATATTTTATAATGCTGATGAATTTTTAAATCTGGTATAAAGTTACTAGTGCACTGTTTGTAGTATTTAATTTGAAATGTTAGTTTTATATATGGCTTATTAAATCATTTCGCGATAAGTCACCTATGGACGGACCTGCACTGACGTAGACAAAAACTTTACGAGTTAATGCCAAGCTGACTCGCATTTTTCGATGCTTAGTTTAATACCAAATAAAGCTTGATCGTATTTTTGATCGATTCCAAAAAGTAGATCATTTATTTGAGAATAATTTGGTATACCATAGAAGGTGGTGTGATTTAGAATCATTTTGTTTGAGGCTGTATTCCGTAGGTGGTTTTGTTATTTGTTGACGGAGCGGTTTAGGGCACTCACCGTTGCGGGGCGCCTGGGGCGGAGGCGCGGCTGGTAGTAGGAAGGTCCTCTGCAGCGAGTCCTCGAGCGCCTGCCCCGCGCTGGAGGCGAGCAGAGGGTTGCGCGGCTGCGCGGGCCTGGCCGGGGCTGAAGCCATGGCCCTGCTGATGTTTTGATTGTTGGTTATGTCGTTGTGACAGCTGGCCGCTGACGTAGCGCCGACAACTTCAGGACGGTCTTTTGAGTATTGCCAGAAAAAACTACGATAAAATTCCTCGTGAAACATTTTTTACGTCAAATATATTTTACCTACGATGTATACTCAAAAAAATAAAGCATTATCTTAAGAGTATTAACCGATATAATTGATATTTTTTTATGTTTTATAAGTCTGCCACAAATAACTTATAGCTTGTAGGCACAAGTGATTTTACTTTCAGAGATTTTTAGTATTTCAAGTTTTATTTAAATCCGGATTCGAGTTAATAAAATTTATTTAGTGAAATAGTCATGTATCGCGCTATATGTATTTTCTTGGGTAAAGCGTTCGTAACCGTACACTGATAGACATATATACCAATTATGGACATACATCATAACTCAATTTTATAAGTATGCCAACCGAACAGAAAAAACGGTCATCCAAACGGTGTATATTGAATATTTTATGTATTAGTAGAAAGCCTTTTTACTAGTACATAAAATAGGTCTAATAGAAATAAATCTTAAATTCCCGGAAAATCTAATTCGACATCATCGAAGGAGTTATAATCAAAGTGTGATTATGCATAAATACACACCATGATATTTGTTACAGGAAAAACTATTTCTCACCTAAAATTTTGATACATGACAAAATTTGTTGTTCCATCATTTAAGACTGGTGATCATTGACTTAAAACCCTTTACGGTCTTATATAAAGTGTGACTCGACATTATTTTTTTCAGTGGGTCCTATATCAAGTTTATTATTATAATGTTAGCTCAAATAGCAGAAATAATAAACATTTGGTTTTGAATATTGCTATAAACAATTACAGATCTTAGTAATTAAATACACACATACTATACATCAAATTCTTTATACGCATCAATTCATTCAGAAAATTATCAGCAGAAGCAAGATGCGAACCGCGAGCCTTGGAACCACCTTTGCTCAAGTCTTTATATACCGCCTAGCCCTCTCGACTATTTCTCTGCCTAAGCCGACACGCATTAGAAGATGTATTTATACCATTGTTATCATCATATAACGATAGATGTCTCTATAGTATATATTCAGAGTATGTTAATTATTATTTTTTATTATTCATTCAGACATTTATTCAAACTTTTTTTTATTTTTCTGAATGAATTTATGCATATAAAGAATTTGATGTATAGTATGTGTATATTTAATTACTAATAATATTGTAATATAGTCAATGATCTATAAAAGAAGATTAGAATATTTAAAAAATAAAATAATATTCTAATAAATATTTAAATACATGTAATTACAGATCTAATAAAATAATTTTACTAAGCATATAAATAAAATAATTAAACAATATTATTTTTTTGAAACATTTATTTTACAAAGAACTACATATTTGTTTTGAGTGTCATTTACAATATTGTTGTATTACTTAATAAACCTAAAGTGTAACATTGTGAATTTGTCTTTATCCATGAATGGCTGACAATTTAAATAATTTATAATGTGTGTACCTTTTGAAAATAAACATTTACAATATACTCGGTAATATACCGCTGGGACCACATGCTTTAGATATGGCATATTAGGAACATCAGTCTAGTCGCCTGGGGCTCCAAATAATATCATGTCCCCACCTGAGCAGTCTCTTACACCACCGACCTGGTTAGAATTGCATTTTTTTAAAACCTTACCTCTCATTGTTCATGAATTAATTCCACAATTGACGAAACTTTGATTCATGTGTAAGATCCCTTTAAAAACTTCGTAGTGTAGGTCCCAGATATTGTTTCTGTAGTGAGTATATGTTCCATCATAGCAACGAATACATTAGAACAAAAAGTGAGTAATCTATAAAAAATATCAGTGTCATATGTAGAGAGAAAAACAAATGGCAACAGAAAAGATATTTGAAAATGAATAGGGTAGGTTTATTATACAAATAAATGATAAATGGTTCACTAGGACTAGTTTTTATGTTTTACAAAAAAATAGATCTGTAACTTATAATATTTATTAACTCATAAAATAAAGATTGAACTATCAATAGGAATAAATAGTTTTTAAAGAAATGAATGTGAATAATCTCCATGTGTGCTTTAGTACACAAATCCTCATATAGGTTGGAGTAGTCAGATTGCATATTTTGAAGCTACTAGTAGAGTGAGACACGAGGGAGGAAGAGTTGACAGACCTTCATGTTGTATAAGCATAGAAGTTTAACCCTGCAGTATTGGGCCGGTGAACAACAATGTTAATACCAACAAAAAGTGCAATTTGACTGCCCCCGCGTTTAGAAGCATAATGATTGTATGTCTCTCATGTTGCGAGGGATCGGTGTATTTTTTAAAATAAATCCACAAAGCAACAAAGTTTTTACTATTACTAAGCAAGTGAAATATTGAGCAGACAACTCATTGCATTAGTAATGCTATCTAACTTATAATATTTACAATAAAATATTAATGCATCTAATATATAATCAAACATATCACACCGAGAAAGTTGTTAATGAAATTTCTGATATATATTCGCAGTGGAAAACATTTAACATGAAAATGATCAACGTGTAAATCGGCTAATTAATCACTTGGTGATCTTGTATACCTTGTGACCTAACATGTTGAAATACACATTACACAATTTTATTTGTTTACTTAATTTTTTACAAGAAAAAATATGTATTTGGGTTTCATATTTTTTTATGGATCGATTTCCACTGGTCTATTTGATTAATAACGGAACGCTTTAACATTCAAATCTTAAACATACTCAATCAGATCACAACCGTTAAGCATCGAGAGCACCGATGCTATTAAGCCATCATTCCAGAGATGCCAGTCAACAATATCAGCTTTCTTGGATCAAGGCATCTTTTGCATCCGATGAGGCAACGACACTATGACAACTCTTCACGCTGGTTTCTTCCGCAGTCTTATAAAGTTCCTCGCTCCTGTGTAGTTCAGACTTAACGTCATATTTAAGAAATACTATTTAGAAATGCAGGGTAACGTCACATATACTATTTATTAGTATTATACAATAAAGTCACCTTTTCAATTTTTATCCTGCTAGGATATTTGAAATGCTTAAAAAATCAAAAATTTCTACCTAAAAAAAAATATTTCGAAAATGTTATTTTACATTACTTTCTACATGATAATCAAACAACCTGTAACAAAATGTCAATCTTTACTAGTTTCAGTAAAACATTTTTTTTTCGTAGATGCCTTTTTTTGATGTTAAGTCATTGGACTTACAGCAGAACAACCTTGAACAACTTATTTAGGTAATGCCCAACATATTTTTGATGTCGTAGGCTCCAATCAGAGAATAGTTGGCAGAGGAGAAGCTTCTCAACCCAATGACGCTTTTTTTTCATTACAGAATCTTTGATCTTATAGGACTAATCTCCACATCCACACATCCAATACACACCTTTCCACAAACAGCATCAAGTTAACCCTGAATGAACATCAAAGATACCATAAAAAAATTGAGAAAATGGTTGTTGTAGGTACACTTATTACCGATTTCTCTCATACTTGAGCAACTTAGACTATGTCACATAATACATAGCTTTACTTTGGAACATTGTGGCAACTTTAACGATATGAGGAATGAACTCATAAACTTGGCAGGAAAAGACTAAATAGTGGCTTTTAATAACAGATACATTAACCGGTCGGTTAATTTTAAGATAATCACATGCAGCCGCACCAAAGTGCAGAAAGTTACTAATATAAATTTTAAAAATGTTTAACAATGGGACAAAGTGAAGGCGTGAAATTTTGACTCATAAAAAATAACATCGATCTTACACATCTATCTTGTGATCAAAAAATGCAGAAACAAATTGATAGCCATTAAGAACACAGAATACTCGGCTTTAAAAATATACTTTTCATTTAATTAACAAGGTTACACAAATGCAGCCCTGCAGAGACCATTTATAGTAAGTTGCATTAAATAGAGAAATGTTATTTGATGATGTTTTAGAATCAACGACATATTCAGTCTTCAAACCTATTCTTCGGTTCATGTTTATGTAATCACAGTTTCACCAAAAACTGTGATTTTTTTATAGGATAAAAGATATTTTAATATTTAAAATAATCTCTGGCCATCATTTTCATTTGTGAATACGATTTGGTCCGAACACCAACTGCCTGATAGTCATACAGACAGGCAGAGGATCAAAACCCTCCACTATCCTCAGTTAAGTTCTAAATCAACATAATTATCCCATACGTAGTTTCATCATAATTGAAATTTTTATTCTCAATTTACTTTACTTGAAAGTCCTATTTGGTCCATTGTGCACCAATATCTATTGACATTTACATTTCAATGTAAAATTTCAAATAGATTAATTACTCAACCTACAAAATATATTTGGTATAACTTTGTGATGTGAAGCTTTCGAGGAGATTGGATGAAAGAGCTCTCAGCTCCATTGCGGGAGCTGATAAGGTAGAGAAGGACTAGGCCAAAGCCATTACTTTAATTACATTGTGTAATTACATTAAAGTAATAGTTGTTTATGACTAAAAGTACTAAGCAATTTTTTGTTCCCAATATTGTGGGTTCACAAAGAGATCTTTAACTTTCATTTGTTTTTTTTAATAACAAAAAGTTAGTAGTACGTAACACAGTCAGCCTGACTTCCAATACTAACAAAACCAATGTAAAAAAGATTTATTTATTTATTCATCACTTAAAAATTATCCAATAAATCTCACACGTTCACATTACATCTTGACATTTCAAAGATCAATTAATAAAATGTTTCAATGATCGGGCTGTGTTTTAAACCAATATAAAACAGTTTTTTCTGGAATTTTGAGCATTAATAATTACTGATATATTTGTATAAAAGAAATGCTATCCCTAATATAAACGACTGACAAATTATATGCCAAGCTGTCGAGAGATCCTGTAGTATGGAGCGGAAGCGCTCCAAAACTTTAATCACTGATCACTTTATAGTGACATGCACGCGTGTCAGCCGGGCAGGGCGTTGGCCTCGGCGTGCCGCGTGACTTCTGTGTCAAAGTCGCAGACGACTTGGCATTCGGGACGAAGAGCTCTGAAGGTTTCGATGCCTTGAGCGGTGACGCCGCTGCGCCTCACGTCGAGCCGGCGCAAGTGAGGAGCCGCGGCCGACAGGTGGGCAAGCGATCGATCCGTCACTCCGGGATATCCTCGACAAACCAAAACTCTCAGTGAGGTGATGGACGGCTGGTTCTTGCGCTGGGGGAACCCGATCTGGACGAGACCCTCCGATATGCCGAATCGGAAGAGCGCCGCATCGGTGACGAGCGCTGATACGTCGACATGCCGGAGCGGGCGCGGGTCGACGCCCCGGGCGGCCGCATGGGCCGGGGCACGGCCCTCCTCGTCAGAGTCTGACTCTGCCCCGAAGACTCCGTGCATCGCTCGCTCGGCAGCGACAAACACGCGGACAGCTTCTGTGCGCGGGCGCTGAACACTGACGTATATCACTTGGTATCTGTAAAAATACTTGACTTTTAAATGTAAGACCATAACACAAACAAAAGTTTTTATTTAGGTTTTTTAAATTTTATTTTCAATGTTCATGTTGATAAACATACAGAATATTTAATAGAAAAAAATATTTTGTTACAAATAATGAAACATAAAAAAAATGCAAAATTATTTTTAAAATATTAGGAAGAATAGAACTTTCTTAATGAAATTGACTAATCTTGTGGCCCATACATTTACAGGAAAAATATTAATTTAATAATTTCAGTTATTTCAAGTAGTTATTAAAATTATTAATAATTAAATATACATATACTATCCATAAAATTCTTTTTTCAACGCGTCAATACAAACACAAAAATAACGGCAGAAGCGGGATGCGAACCGCGGACCTTGGAAACCAACTATGCCCAGGTATTCATACCGCTCAGCCGACTCGGCTATTACTATGCCTGGACCGACTCACATTGAAACTAGTATTTATGTCATTGTTATGATCGTATGATAGATGTCGCTATGGTATATATTCAAAGTATGTATATTTTAATTTTTTTATTATTCAATCAGTCATCATTTATTCACAAGCTTAATATTATTACATTCCGACAGTCTATTTATTTTAGTAAGTACCACTCGGGTCTCGAACCAAACTATAGACTGAATGGATGAGAAACGACTACTTATAGTTCCGACTCGGACTTTATAACCAATCATTTACATTGGCATTTACGTGAGTCGGTCCAGGCATAGTAATAGCCGAGTCGGCTGAGCAGTATGAATACCTGGGCATAGTTGGTTTCCAAGGTCCGCGGTTCGCATCCCGCTTCTGCCGTTATTTTTGTGTTTGGATTGACGCGTTGAAAAAAGAATTTTATGTATAGTATATGTATATTTAATTATTAATAATATTGTAATATAGTAAATGATCTATAAAAGTAGATTAGACTATTGAAATAATAAAATAATATTCTAATAAAAATTTAAAAAATCCATATAGTTATTAAAAAATATCCAATCTATACTTTAATAATATAATAATAATTTACAGCTTATAAACTATGGAGGGTATTTTTATTGTAAACACATGCAGGAGAATGCCGACAGACTTGGTTGCAGCATTTGTAAAAGTTTCATGAATGTTAGTTATGATGTATCATTTATTTAATTACCATTTGATAAAAAAAATACAAGTAAAAAATGCATTTAACACTTCTTTTATCCGCTACACATTTACAAATGAAAAAAAGAGTATGATTAGTATAAAAAACAGTGAAAGCTATATTATACATTAAAGAGAGTAATTTTAATTGATTTAATTATGCAGATTAAAAAAAACATGTGAAAAAAACAAATATTCTAATTTGAAAGAAGGAATTGACATCAGTAAATTCAGAGACGGCAAAAAGAAGAGTATTTAATACTTTTCAGTTAGTTAAGAAGGATAATGTAGTAAATATTGAATGTTATGTATAGAAATTAGCTTATCTGTCGGAAAGCTTCTACAGTGGTGTCAAAAATTAGAGTGGGTGTAGCACCTGGCACCAGGGCGCTGGCGCAGCGACAGGCGCGGAGCGCGCCCGGCAGCCAGATGGCGCAGCGCGGCCGGCTGCTGGCGGTCAGCGCCTGCAGCCTCCCTACCAATCAGTAAAGGTTCACTATTACTGCATGTCCTCACCCATATTTACCATTTCATTTTATGCAAAGGCGTATTTTTTAATTTAATGGAAATAAAAAGAAGTTAAGAATAAAGAGAAGGTTACACTTTAATACGTAAACAAACTGATGTATGCCTTACATGCGGAGCTGGTATGACGGCCTCCTCTCTCTTGTGCAATAGACAAAATATGCACAACTCTCCACAGGCCGGGAATATAATAATTTCTAATAAAATTAAATCAATATTGGTGATAGAGGAAAATTGTCCCATGAATAATATCCATAGCCAGTGAGTTCATATTAAAAATTATTGGCTTTAGTCTTTTCCAAATCATCAATTTATCATAAAAAAATGGCAAGCGCCATAAAATCCACAAATGGGATATCTCAATAATTGTCTGTCAGGGTACTCCTAAATGTGATTACGTTTTTATTTTTTACTTAATAGCCTTGTTATTTTCCATGTGAATCTTTAACATTAAAAAACGCATTTGTTGATTGTTCACATTTTACAAATAAGATTAATAACTTACGGTTCGGGTATCTCGGGAAGGGAATTGTCAATGAGGGGGAGCGCCAAGATCCTGCCTTGAGTCCGGTTGGCGCCCTCCACGCGACAGTCGCCAGCCTCGGACTCAGATCCAGAGCTGTACAGGTAGCCCACGTCATGGTGGAACTCGGGAACATCGCCACTTTCAAAAGGATCCTACAATTATTCATTCACACATGATGAAACATATCATCACCTTCATTATTTTTTAATTATTATGAACTTCTATTATAATCATCACTGTCTGCCAGCTTTCACCGGAACTCGAAGCCAATCCTTCCTATCCTGAAAAATATTCATGCAATTTCTGATGCCAACCACGATGCATCATTCTGCACTTCATCCAACCACTTAATTTTGGGTTTAACCACTTCACCCTTGGGTTATTTACAAAAAAAAAATTTTTTTTATTAAGTTTAATTATATTTTGTTGAATGAAAATAATATTAAAAAAAAACACAATTTTCAATATTTTTTTTTTTTTTTTATGTAAACGCATGCAGGAGAGCACAACCGGTCAAGACCAATGCACTCTATGACGCTCAGCCAGGGAGGCTGGACGCTGCATGCGGGAAACGTGTGTTGTGTTCGTGTTTGTGTGTGGGTTGGGGAGATTGCAAGTGTATATTTATCTGTTTCTTGAAGAGATCCAGATTGTAGGAAGGAGGAAACACAGACGCTGGAAGAGCATTCCATAGCTTACCGGTGGCATTAAGGAAGGAACTTTGGAAGCTGCCAGTTCTTGGTCGACATATATTAACCGTGTATGGATGTTTGGCAAGTGTAAGACGAGTTTGTCGGCTGTGAGTGGGTGCAGGAGGAATTAGTTCTTTTAAGTTCCGAAGAGCAGCGACCGTGGTAATAACGGTAGAAAAGACTAAGAGAACCAACCTTACGTCTGTGTTCCATTGATTGTAGATTAGACGTAAGGGTGTCTTGATATTTTATGAAATCTGCATTTTCTTGGCTAAGACGTTTTTCTTATCCACTATCAAAAAACGATAAGCATTCAGATAAGTACAAGAGACTGAAGATTGATGAACATGTGCAAGAGTCAGGCAAACCAATTAGCAAAGTATTTTTATTGTATTTATATGAGTATTTTTGTATGCGAAGGTCACCAGCGGGTGCGGGTTTGCATCTGTATGTGTAATGTGAAATAATTTTTTTAGTAAAAATTGTTGTTATATGGATTACACACGCACCGGTGCAGGCGTGCAGGCGTGCAGGTATACGCAAGTTCATTTGGCCCGCAAGGGTTAGGGTGTGCGGGTGAAGTGGTCAATGCTGCAGCTAAATGATCATAATAATTTCATTTAATTTAACCCTTGTGCGGCTATTGTTTTTATCATTGTTCCATAAGAAGTGTCGATAATTCACGTAAAAATTAAATAATGATATTAATTTTTTAATTTTTATTAGAATATTATTTTATTATTTCAATATTCTAATCTACTTTTATAGATCATTGACTATATTACAATATTATTATTACTTAAATATACATATACTAAACATAAAATTCTTTTTTCAACGCGTCAATCCAAGCACAAAAATAACGGCAGAAGCGGGATGCGAACCGCGGACTACTAAAATAAATAGACTGCCGGAAGGTAATAATATTAAGCTTGTGAATAAATGAATACTGATAGAATAATAATAAAAATATACATACTTTGAATATATACTATGGCGACATCTGTCGTGCGATAATAACAATGATATAAATACTAGTTTCATCGCATGTCAGTCTGGGCATAGCAATGGCGCGATTCGCCAAGCGGTATGAATACCTGGGCATAGTTGGTTTCCAAGGTCCGCGGTTCGCATCCCGCTTCTGCCGTTATTTTTGTGCTTGGATTGACGGGTTGAAAAAAGAATTTTATGTTTAGTATATGTATATTTAAGTAAAAATAATGATATTTTTGATTTTTATGATGAATTATTATTTTATACGTATGTACACACCTATATCCATTTTTTTTAAATTTTTAACCTTATTAATTGACTAACCATCAATTAAAAGAAACTATATATTTTATTAATAAAACTGTTTTATTAAAAAAAGCAATCTAGTGACATAAAATGTCATGCCGATATTTAGGCACGCCGTGCCGAAAGGGTTAAAATGTTAAAAATACCTAGTTTTGTTTAATATAAACAGTATTCAGCTATGTACAAGATAGCCATAAATATTTTAAAAGATTAAGTATTTTATATGTTGTGTGACAAATAATTTGTGGCAATCAATAAAGTATAATGTATTTTTCATAATTTTTGTATAAAGGTTATTTCTTGATGGTTTTACCGATAGTTCCCAGGGTTCACTGAGTGGCGGAGGCTGTAGGGGTGGAGCCGCACCATGCGGAGGCTCCAAATACAACTCCTGTAGGGTGCTGATCCAGTTGAATGCTGATATTTCTGAGTCGCCCATGGATGTCTCGCGAAGATCCAAAACCTGGACAAAGTTAAATAACATTACAAATACTTTAAAAAATATATATACAGGTTTATATAATATATAAAGAATAAAAATTGAAAGGTTTGCATCCAAACCCTGATAAATCATTGTCCCATTTTTCGTTCTTCCGCTAGCACCCCCTTTACTTAGAAAAAGGTGACTTTACGTCGCTGGGATAGTTATCGCGTGGTGGCGGAATGAGGAGCAGATGAGCTCAAACACTTTTCCAGAAGCATATTGACATATATTTAATTACATGATAAAAATTGACAAACTTGGTATTCAGCTCAGGGCACGGACAATGAACGATCTACCTCCGTTAAGAGCCGAGCCGAACTGAATCGGAGCGCTTCGTAACACCGAACCGCCTGTCAACCCTTTGACGAATTATCTTCTGTCAAAACAACCAAAATGGCAACACATGCATGTCCAACGAGCGAACAAAAATAAGTGAAGAAAGATTGTATGTCGAGGTTTACGGCATAAGCAAGGGCTATATCAAGCTGATATCACCGCATAAATCATTCATTTTGTATAGTCCCGGCAAACGCTTTTGTGATTTCGATTCAAAAAGACGTACTGATGAAAACTGATTTGAGTCTTTGAGGTCTTTTTATGTATGTTCTGAACTACATCATCAATTATTTTAAGAAGTTTTTTTGAATATTGTTCTAGTTATAAGCTGATATACAGTGATCTAAAATTTAGGTGTACAGTTGGCCTGCACAATAGGGGTCGGAATATTAACCTAGAAGCAATATACAAAGTTTAGTAACAATGTGTAGTAATGTAGTTATTAGTTGATCCTAAGATTTAATAACAAATATAAAAAAATTTAATGGTTTAGAGACATTTGAAAAAAAGAGACGTTTTTTCGACATTTTTTTTCACGGTTTTTGTTTTTTAAATACATATTTTAATGTATTTTTTCAATTTAAAAATCATATTAAAAAGTCAAATCATTAATTAAGTATGTGTCAGAACTTTGAATATCACCTTGAATCTTTTTAAGCATATTTTTAAATATATTTACTAATGAAAAAAGGAATAAAAAAATATATTTTGTTGAACCGTCTTTAGTGGTTGCCCCCCTTAATACTGTAGAATAATTGTTTGATGAGGGTTTGAGAGAAGACAGAGTTGCTCACTTCTAAACGTTTGAAGCCGTAGCGAGCAGAGAGGCTGGCATAAGCCACGCACTCGCCGATGCCCCGGCAGCCGCGCAGCAGCAGCTTGCGCAGAGCCTGCATCTTGCTAAGCAGCAGCAGCGAGTGCGCTGACAGCCACGTGCACCAGGACAGGTCCAGCTCCTGCAACACCACACCACACCCACATCATAAATACTACACATCTCCTCTCTAGCTGGCATATGTATATAATAAATAACCGTCATTGAGTCGTATCATAAAAATCTATTTGCAAAAGTCTCGAGTTCAATCCCCCAACAGAGATTAAAAAAATAAAAATAAAAGATTTTTAATCTTTATAAATACTACCAGTTGGTGTGAATTTGATCTCTCAAACACGTAAAATGCCAGTCACAGACTTTTAATCAAAATTGGTGGTCGACGAAAGTCGGCCCGTGAAGACCACCCATTCATAGTAAATTCCTGTAGTAATAAGGATAAGTAGTCTATGACTTTGGTGGATCAACACTCCACATACTAATCCATATGTAGAATGGTAGGCGACATAGAATCCACAGATGAAACATCAGAATCACTATCACCATCTGTCGGTATTCTCCTGTATGTGTTTACATTAAAAAAAGGCAGCTGTAGTTTACAGGATACTTCGTCACCAGGTCCACTTTTGTCTCTTGACAGACTGTGTAGGATGGAAGAATGTCACGTCAGCTCCCGATTTTAATTATTATTTATATTTTCTTTCTATTCTGTTTAATTTAAATTTTGATTTTTTATATATTTGATTGGAATTATTGTGTGTAAAAAAAAATATTATAGCACTAGTGGCTAAATAAATACATTTTATTATTATTATTAACTCATAACTCCTTACAAAGTCAAGCCATCACCTCGTTGAATGCCAGTTTCACTTGGTTGACTAAAGTTATCATCGTCCCTAAATATGATTCAGTTTATGTTAGTATATTGTGCCTCTCGATCACTAGTAGTGTATATCAGATATATTAGTAGTAGTGTATATATTTTTTGTGATATATACATTCTTTTCCAGGTAATCTATATCACATGAAGTATTTTATACACAGTGAATATTTTACAAAAAAATACTGACCAGCAACAAACCTTATGCCATGATAAGTCAATATGAACTTTAAAAAATTATGTAAAACTGCAAAGTATTAAACGAGATATATTTAAGTTGTTCCAATTCAAAAGTCTAATTTTAAAAACTTCAAAAGTATATTTTCAAATTCGTTTTTATAATAATAAAAAGGCAACCCTTATATTAACGCTTAAAGATGGAAAGGATTTTTCTTTTCTATCAGATGATATAATAAGTAAAGAGCCAGGTAGTCCTACCGCAAGGTGTGGCAGGTAGTCTTGTATCTTGAAGAGGTACGCCTTCTTTAGGGGGATGTGCAGACAAACACAACCCTTGAGGCTCAGCGTGCGCAGCGTCCGCGGGAAGTCACCAATCTGAACCTGAAAATCAAAAAGTCAAGTCTATTATAAATATGGATTAAATATTTATTAGAATATTATTTTATTTTTTCAATATTCTAATCTTCTTTTATAGATTGATGACTATATTACAATATTATTAGTAATCTTGATTCACTATATATACACATACTATACATCAAATTCTCTATACGCATCAATTCATTTAGAAAAATATCAGCAGAAGGGGGATGCGAACCGCGGACCTTGGAACCAACTTTGTCCAGTTCTTTATATACTGCTTAGCGCTCTCGGCTATTTTCCACCTATTTCGCATCACGCTTCTGCCGATATTTTTCTGAAAGAACTGATGCGTATAAAGAATTTGATGTATAATATGTGTATATTTAATTTCTATTATAAATTTTTGCGCCCTTTTTGGTGGCAATCTGAACTGGGTCACATGACACCCGAAAGTAAAAAGCCACATTCACAATGCAATGCTAAAAAAGCGGTTCGTAGCACTGTGTGACTTGATTGAAGTTGATTGATGACTCGGCCAAACTATTATGGATGTAGAAGCGCACATACCACGTCGCAGTCAATGTAACAGTGCTCTAGGCGCAGGTCCAGAAGGTCTTGGCACTGCGAGGAGAGGTGCGTCAGGAGGCTCTTAGAGACTGTCCACATGTGCGACTTGGAGTTGCTGCGGGAAGATGGCTTGTCCGAGGGATGCGCCGGGCGCCTGGAGCTTTTATCCGGGCAGCCGCCACCCAGCATCGACTCGAGAAACCTGAAGTAAAGTTATTTAGATAAGGATTACTGCAATCAAACGATACGCTAATGAAGAATTGTTTAGGGAATTTTATGGTCATTTCGAAGTCTCACTGGTTGGTTAAGTTAGGAGACTGTTAAAAACAAGGAAGGTGACAAGTGATGTGATGCAAGTCCACCGTAAAGAATGTGACGTCCAGAAAAAAATATCATTCAAAATATAATTTCAATTAAAACTAGTTATATCTATAGACTCGTATACAGATTAAAGATAGTTGTGTTACTTACACCATTTATAACACAAGAATGGCTGAACCGATATTCATGATTGGTTGGATTCGTCTTCAGTCCAAATATGGAAAAGTGGACATTAAAACGATGAAAAAAAATGTACAGAAAAAAATATATGGCCGTTATATTTATGCGGATTCCTGATGGCGTTGTATGCTGTGTCATTTTGCACAATAAATATTCAAACAAGTATTCACTTATTAGATTCTAGTTGACAATTGAATTTTCTTGAACAAATGAGTTTCCTTGAATGTCATTTTTTCAGATATCACAGCAACACGCGATGGGTAAGCTAGTTTACAATGTATTTCTTCAGAGATAGAATATTTATATTACCGTTTTGGTAAAAATGACAAAAGATATATTTTCCCTCACCTCTCAGGGCTGTCACTCCGATAGGATGGTGAGAAAGGCTTGGGACTCGAGTTGCCGTTTTCTTTGGCACTGACGGGAGCTTCGTGGGCCGCCCCTGCAGCGGTGTCGGCCGGCGTCCAGTTGAAGAGATATTCTCTCTCGTCCAAGTCTCGACTACCACCGGCCTTCGCCTCACCGTTTGCGTTGCTCGATTCCGCACTCGAAGATGCTGCATCTTTTGTACCGTTCATCTCAATTTTTGATGGCAGACGTGCGGCTTCCTCATTTACAACGGGAACGTCGTCATTCAGATTGACATGATTATTTAAATTTTGCACAGCTTCTCTGTTATTAACGGGAATCGCATTATCACAGACGGCTTCTACATTCGCACCGTTCACCGGGTTAGCAGCTCCTCGATCATCGGGATCGGCAATCTGTTGCAGATTATTGCAAAGCCGTTGGAAGTGATCCATCGCATTGTTGACGGGCGGACGCGGCGGTGCTTCTACAGGAACGGCGGGTATCGGGTCGGGAAACTGATCTTCGCCGTCCTCGTCAAACGGATCGGGAATATTAATGACATCGCCGCGAGCATTCGGAAGCGGGTGGAGGGAGATTTGAAAATTAACGTTGCTCCGGGAAGCGTTGGCGTTCAGCTGAACTGCAGGAAGTCTCGCTGCGAGACGGCCGTGAAGGGCGTCCACGACGTTTCTGGAGCACGGTACGCCGTTCACGGAGATGCGAACCTCATTGTTGGGGTTTCTAATTGCGTTGAGGATACCGACATCTTCAGCGAGTCCGGGTGCGGCTGCGCCGGGTGGGTCGTTGGCAGGGGCGACAGCTCTGATGACTACACAGTTAGGAGGATAGTCTAGCTCGTACTGAGCCGTGTCATCCAGGGGCGCCGCGGCGACGGGCGTTTCTAGCTGCCGCGGTCGCCTTGCGTCATGGCGGACGGTGCCGAATGAGATGGCGTCGTCCTGCCAGGGAGAGTGCGTGGCTTTACTGTCGGAGCCGGTCTGCTGAGAAGAGGAGCCGTCAGCTTGGTGAAGAGGCTTTCTGCAAAAAATTAATGATAATCAGTCAATAAAATTTACTTGTCCTCCGGTTATCATGTTTTTTCAAAACAATCAAAAAACAGCACAGTGCCACAAAAAAAATAGATATGTAGACTTCCTGTAATGAATATGTTATTATTATAGGAGGTGTAGATATCTTATGTAATGAAGAACTGTTCAGTGGTGACAGTGAATAATTACTTATTTAATTTGTATAAATTGTTTTACATTTAAAATATAGAATAGATGATAATCCTTTCTTATGACTATATTAACACATCTTGACCGGGACACGAGTAAAGACGTTTTTTACTAACTAATACTAAAAGCCAGGAGACAACAAGTCGTTTTAAATGTACTGGCGTTAGAGTTTGGGATACTAGTAAACATGGGCGTTGAGGGTGCAAGTACCTGCACCGTATCTATTGTCAGCACTACACAACCATGTAACTACCTGGCTTCATAAAGGATTAGGGATCAAATTGAGACAATGGTCGTAAAACATAACTGTAAAGTTTGCAACACAGAATACAATATGTATTACTGTAAACAAAATATTCAGTGACCATCTCCCTTATCGCCATTTCGCATTCCTGAGTTCATTCTGCTTTTGTAAAACATTTGTTATTCAAAAATTATTGAAAGTTTTGCACAAAATACTTATATATTGTGTGTCAGTGAAAAAGAATAATAAGATATTGTTGAACTATCACAATAATATTTCTTTCTGACAATTTTTAGCAATTCATTGGCCGAGTGATGAACTTCCTCCAGAAGAATCAGTACCGACTACATCTGGTATTTGGGCCCAAAGCTGTTCATCTGATCCTACAGGAAGACTATCAATAGATATGAGGGTACATACTTTGGATCCTTTGGTGGGTAAAAAAAATGGTCTACGGCGCGGTGAAACATGGTTTGTAATATAGTTCTTCATAAAGGAAAGTGTTTCGAACGATACCACACCTTGAAGCATTATTAGTTTTTTTTTTTTTAATCTAAATGTTTTTGAGAAAGTGTTATGATTTTCTATAACATAATTTTTAACATAAAGCGACTTTTTTGCTTTCCAGTTAATTTATCATATAGAATTTTGCATAACGTAGAGAATATGTGTGATAAATAAATAAAGAAATATATTTAGATTATGACACAGAAAGTTATTTTTTATAAAAAATACTCAATAGTTGGAAAGATATAGTTGATTTTCGCATAATTAAGTCTAATTTGAGGCGTAAATACCTGAAAAATGGCCGGTTTCCGGCGGAGTATGGCGGGAAAATAACTCCGTCAAGTTGTGTAAAAGTATTTATGTATTAAATTCGCAATTATTTTATACACAAGTAAACCATTAACTTTTAGTTTTGATCAATATTTAAGTGTGACGATCTGCGATTCTGCAGTTTTCCAGCTCTTTCAAATAAGGTTGGTGGAGTTAGGATGGCATATCAACACGCCAAGGATCTTTATCTAAAAACATCAGCTGATTGAATGACCATCAGGAGAATTGTCAGCGAACAGACACTGTCTACATCCTTAATCGAGTTGTCGGGGTCACTTGAGACTTCGCTGGAGTCTCTCATGCATCCTGATTTTGTAACAATAATAGCTTGTGTTATTTATGTATCAATTTGATGTACTTTTGATGTAGTTTTTATTGTTACAATGCCTGACTCTCTATGCTGAGTATTGTGTCGCCACTTGTGCTGGACGTGGAGTGGGAGTTCACCTGTGGGCCGTGCCCTGGATGCACAGTGCAGAGGTGGCGGGGTGCAGGCGCCGAGCGTACCAGCCCAGGGCGCGGCTGTCCAGTGCCTGGCCGCGCAGGTCCACGTAGCGCCACAGAGTCCGGTCAGTACACAGCGAGTGCAAGCGGCTGCAGCAGCTAAAAACCATACAGTCTAATGTTAAACATTCTGTTGCCAACCTGACAAGTAATATATTGTTAATCAATAGGTTATTAACACATAGGTTTCCAAAGTGAACTCTTCTTCTGACTCTGGCAGGGCAGGGGAGCTGTTTATTGCAATTATTACCCATGTAAATATTTTTTTTTATTTCTAAAATGACTTTCTGACATTAAAAAACACATACTCTACTACATTATACTCTCACAGTTAAAAATATTTTTTTATTGTATTTTATTGCAAATAAAAAACTGCAAAATTTGACAGTATGAATTTCATCTTTCTCATTAGGATTATTGAATAAATATTAACTACTCATCATTTGACGTATAACTGTTCCTTATTTATAACACTATAAGTAAGTATATTAATAAAAGATGTGCATTTTTTGCTTTAATTTAATTTTAAAAAGGTAAATTTCCAGGGAGTCTTGTGTAATTTATGCCCGAAAGTGAAAGTTCACAAGGATAAAATAAGTTTGGGTACTTATAATTTAACATAATAAAACATCACAATAATTAATTTCATTAAAAATAAAATAATATTTAGGATTATTCTACAATTTTTAATATTTTTTTTTGGCTAAGTTGAGTTGCCATTATTAAATCTGGATAATGGTTGCTTTACGTAGCTGAAACATGTCATTAAAGAATAAAATGGAATAATTCTGGATATTCTTTCAATTTTTTCAACATTATGACATTCTACCAAAAACTATACGTTGAAAAATAATTATATACATTCAATCTTCATCAAATAACAAGGAATTCTTTTTATTATCAATTATCAAGAGATTAGCTTTTGCAAAACAATGACAGTAGATATTCAGCAGTTTCAGGTCAAGACATGATTAGGTGAGGATGATGGCAGCTAACCCAAAGGATATATTCCAGCTAAGGAGGGAAATCCATCTTTCTTCACCGTCTCTTCTTAATCTATGACAGTATTAATAATATCTTTCAATGGTTCATTCATTAAACACTTCTTTGCAGTTATTACAATTGTTCACACATGATTTCCGTTGGTGAAATCAGTCAATAACTATTCATAATTTGAATATTCACATCACCAAAAAGGCTTCATTGTCTCTCTGTGTAATGTGAGTATGAGGTGGGAAAGGCATAATCTAGCTTCGGAGGGGGGATTTGAAAGTAAAAAATATTAGGAAGATATTTTTTTACGTACAATGCGAGAGCCTTCAAGTCCCTGGGCAAGCAGAAGTTGAGTATATAGAGCAGCACATCGTCTGAAAGGTCCATAAGCCGGGGTCGGACGGGTGCGGGGATGGAGCTCCCGGCAGCATCTGCAGGAGCGGAGCTCTCGGAAGCATCTAGGGGGACGGAGCTCTCGGAAGCATCTATGGGTGCTGGCTGTGGGGCGCTGGCCTTGGGACGCTTTACACCACCGCAAACTGAATAGAAAATGTAACTTATTTCATGAAATGTTATTTTAATAATATTACATATTATCCTGTTTAGATGAATCGGTCAAATCAGCACGGGCAGCTGATGAGAAAATTATTGTTTTTTAAAATATTTATTATGGTTTAATTAAATTTGAATTTGATTAAATTCAATGAAAATACATTTTTCTGAATATTTCTTCAAAAATATTGTGTGACAAATGTCTTTTTTACTCATGAAATCGTAAACAAAAGGAAAACTATCCTTCACTCATATCATTGTTTAGATTGTATAAAGCGTTTACTGATTTTATAAAATGATTTAAAGCTTTAATAAACTGCAGTGAATTGTTACCATAATATTTATTGATAATCTTTAGGTACATTTGTACAATATCGATAACCTCGGTAATCACAAACCATCTAAGCCATATTCAAATCATAGATTTGGTACACTTATTAACCAGTTATGTTAAGTAACAATATCATTTAATGTCATCTATCTGTATAATAATAAGATTTTTTTTCAACCACATTCATAACAAAAGATAATTTAAAATAAAAAACAAAAGAAAACATCTCTTCGGGTTTGATTTCGAATTGGGATATCGTGTAAACTTTCATTTGTTATTATTTTGTTACATTTGTAAATTTTTCACTCACCTTCAGTTTCGTCCGCGTCCTCGTCGAGCTTCCTCTTGGACTGATTGCCGAAATCCTCCTGGTCCATTGTGTTGCGTGTTGTTCGATAAACAAAACAAATGGTGTGGAGATCTCCTCGGCGAGGATGACGCCGCGGTCTAGACTCGCGACAGCATGTCTGCAAAAATTGTGAGAAAAAAAAATAACAAAGAGATCGGACGGGCCTCGCGTCGGTACCGGGCGAAAACAAAGAGATTCTGAGCAATGAAGTGATCAGGCGTCATTCGGAGACGCGGACAAAGAAAACAAGCGCCGCGGCGCGCTCTTGGCAGCTCTCCAAGTGTATTTTCTTGTTCCTCCCTGTCTGACGTCCGTCTGTCAAGCGCGCGACTCGAAAAATTACGGCCATATGCAATAGACTAAGATGACATTCAATTGTAGGTTATAATTTTTGTCTAAATACTTCATGGTTTTGATATTATACCTACTAGTATGATATTGTTACAATGGAAGTTTTTCGGCTTAAAGAAAAATAATTACTTTCCGCAATACTAATTTTAATTGACGATAATGTTGTTGCTCAACAAAATTACGTTATTTCTTAAAGTTATTCTAACGTCTAGTTAGGTTGTTACATAAAAAGGCGTTTTACTCTATAAGCACAAGAAACGAACGCTTGGGTCCTCAGAATCATAAGATACCTCAAAATTTATTTAAAAGAACACCAATATCTCGTGTAACACGATTTTATTAAACACGGTTTTGAAATAACACGGTGGATGAATTGTATATTTATATACAACATCATTTATATAACACGGTTTCAGAAAAAACAACAATGAAACATGAATTATAACATGTTTGTTTTATTTATCCCTGGATTGCGCTTTGACAAATCGTACTGGAAATGTCGCAACTTGTCACTTTTGATCAGTTGCGTAGATGATAAACCATGAATAATGCCACTTTTTGAGAAAACTCAGTTTTGAGTCGATTGATCAAAACCTGCTTTTGCTTAAAACAAAGTCCTTATTTAAAATTCTGACTTGAGAGCGAAGTAATGATATTTTAAATTATTTAATTACTTTCGCCATCCATCGAGCTTGTACAGACAGCGCCATGAGGCCAAATTTTAAAGTCTGCCCTATACTTGTATCACCGCCAAGAAATATTATTCAAAGGTCTATTTTAATAAAGCTTTCATGAATATTTTTATCAAGAAATAGTCGATAGTCAAGCATTTTAATGGGGAATCAAAAGAGTCGAGTACACACATAATTGAAGGTGATGGGGATAACGAGTGAATGTTGTATTATATGCTATTAATGTGTTTGTCAAAAAATACGCAAATGTATATATTTAATTGTTTATTTGAAAAATAAAGGTTACTTACCATTTTTTTTCTTGGAATGCGAACCCTAATATTGTATGAACTCCAAACCTCCTATAACACGGATTTATATTACACCGCGATTTTGTGGAACCATATGACCGTTAAGACAATCTAAATTACAGCATCTATTGCAATTTGAAGCACTTACACTCTGGTAACAACTACGACGTTAAATCGAAAACGTTAAATATATTCGTCTGGGGCAAATTATACGAATGATACCTTTAATTTTGCCTTTATGACTTCAGCTGTGGCGTGTATTGTGCGTTCTTTATACTATAGACAATGGTGGATATGAATCTCTCCCATTCTCCTCATATTCTGGAGTACCCCGAGGCTCTGTTTTAGGTCCCTTTTTATTTCTAGTGTTCTTCAATGATATTGTTGATTGTATTACCCACTCCTTGTGCCTATTATTCGCTGATGATCTGAAAATCTTCTCTTCCATTTCCTCCATCGAAGATATGGACAATCTTCAATCTGATCTTAATAGTGTATCGAACTGGGTTGTCATCAATAAGCTCACTTTTAGTATCAACAAATGTAACGTTATCCCTTTCTTCCGTTCTAAAAATCCAATTCTTTCCAAATACAACTTATCCGGAACATTGCTCGACAGAGTAGCAGTTGTCAAGGTTCTAGGTATAACCACGATTCATCCTTCACTTTCCATACTCACATAATTAATTTAACTTGCCGCGCCAATAAACTTCTCGGGTTCATCACCCATCAAGCTAGTCAATTTCGTAACCCTCTAATTATTCTTACCCTCTTTTCTTCACTTGTTCTATCTGTTCTGAAATATGGGAGCTTAGTTGGGAATCCTAATAAATCCAAATACATTATCATGCGCGAAAAAATTCATAAAATTTTTCTCCGACGTCTCTATTTTTATATTTACTGTAACTATCCATTCAATTCAATCAATTCCGAATATAACCCAACTCTTTTTCTTCTAGGGATGCTTTCTTTCCATTCGATAGTCCCGGAGGAAAATTGCTGCTCTCAAACATTCATTCCTTCTTCGCGGTACAATTCACAACCCTGGGATTCTTGAATGTTTTAACTTAAATGTTCGAGATAAGCACACCCGTGCACGTCGCCATCCATTGTTTTTGATCCCAGCTGATGCTTGTGGAGCTTCAAGCACTCAATTTGGTATACAACGGCAATGGCGCTCCTAAATGGTCTACCAGCACACCTCGATCCTTTTCTTACATCCTTTTCCTCTTTTGTCGATGCTATTGTTCTCCTAGATCTCTATGATCTTTGACAGTGTCATCTTCTTTTTTATGTTATTTTTATATTTTATAATCTTTTGTATGTATTGTATATTTATGTATGCTCTGTTTCTTATCATTGTGTGCCTTGGAACTTCGGTTCTGTGTAATAAATAAATAAATTAGGATTTAAAAAAAAAAACTTCTTTATTAAAACCATCACAATGATGATGATGTCCTTTATTAAAAATACAAAACAATTCATTTGGTTCATGGCAGTGTACAAATAAACATTAGTTACATGGCATAAATAATTTATTTTACATCTATATATATAAAAGAAAGACGACTTAGTTTGGTTTTCAATAACTCAAAAACGGCTGAACCGACTTGGCTGAAAATAAACGGAAAAGTAGCTTAGAACCGTAAAAAACATAAAAGATACTCAAAATTGATTTGATTAAGAAAAAATATTGAATATTTACGTAAACATGTTTTCATACAAGACTATTGTCATTTGACAGAATGGTCAGTTTGAGAAATTGTGCCATAGCAACGCCATAAACAAAAATGACGCAAAAGCAGGTATTGTAAGTAGGTACCTACGTAAGGTACGGAATATTTTGAAACAAAAAAAAAACAAAATACAGGAAAAAAAAAGACAAAAACAAAATAAATATTATTCAAAATATCAGTTTAATCTTTTATTTGTTAAAAATGTTATAACAAAAGGCAAGGAATCTGACAGCTAATATTATTATTGTCTATGGTTACATAGATATTTTGAAGTCTATCGGTTGACGTTTTGTTTCAAGAACTTTCGAGTTTTTGTTAGCTTATTGTGCCGATATTCGCGACCAAAACGATCGAATCTTTCACGAAAAAGCCATCATGGAACTAGGAATCGAAACATAACGAATGTAAGGCAGCGATTTGGCGGTTTTTGGCATCCTAACCTCGAATACCAACGATGAAATTGCGCGCTTTCAAGTTCGGTATAAAGCGATTTGGCGTATATTCGCAATCCCTAATCACGAACGTCATACTGCTGTTGTGCATTTGGCGGTGCATCTGGAGAATGGTCATTGGGTATATTTCACGGCTTCAAATGTTGTTCAACGTGCTGAAACACCTCCAGCGACAACATTGACAAGTCTCTTTACGATCTGCCAAAGCGATCCGTTTGCACGAACTCTAGAATGGACGAGGATTTAATCCGACATTCAAGGTATTTATTTATTTATTTTTGTACTTACACACAATCTAATTAACATAATAACATACTACACTTATTACTTTGAATTATGTTTGCTAATTCAAAAAAAAGTGTTTATAAATCAGTAATATTGTCTTTGCTTTTGATTCTGTAGATACAAGGACAGATTCACCATCGAATCGGATCATTCCAACCTCTCGAAGATGCACAGCATAAATTTGTACAAATATACTTCAATGACAATATGGAGGAAGAACTTGATCGACGTCAAGAGATCAATGCAGCAATGAAAAGACCAATTGTTCAAGATCTGCAGCTACTACTTCATGAACATAATGCGTTTGTCAGGCTGTTCAAAAGTGCTTTGGAGCGCATGCCAAATGATAACTACAAAGTCGTGATCCGAGCGGATAAACGACCATCTGGTACACACGTCGTGATACTGGGCAACTACAACGGATATCTGAAATACGTCGTTCATATGACACGTTGCAATACCCACTGATGTTTTGGCACGAGAAGATGGATATTATTTCAATATCAAAATGAAAAATCCATTGAATGGTGAGTAATCAATATATATATAATCAATATCATAGTTTTGATTCCGTCACGACATACATTTTACAGTGCTTGGTTTTGCTTTATGTTTCCAATAAAAGACCAATTACACTGCTTATTACCAGGAAAATAACAGACTTAAAGTTTAAGATGTTTGTTTAGAGAAAATTGGACAAATAACCGGCAAACGATTTAAAATCATTTATCTTCACCCCTTTATAATTATGCTACAAATATGGATGTTAGCTTTACATACAAAATTGCAAATCTATTGTCTTAATTTCAGGTGTAGAAACTACCAAGAAGGTTAGCTCGATGAATTATAACGCATATCGTTTGACGATTCGTCGAAATGCTGACAACTCTTTGCTGCGGTTTTGTCGATTACTGCAACAGAATTCAACCAGACCAAATATATGTGCCGAAAAATTCAACTTAATAAAATCCAAAATCTGCTCATTTATTACCTCTCAGGCGGAACAAAGTTCACCGGGTCAGCTAGTATGTTTTATATAAGATGGATAACGATCGTCCACTATGATTTACATTGAAACAGTAAATTATATTTAAATGGGGCGATTCTTACTTCTACAATAAGAATAAAAATCATTCATGTTATAAATAATTTATGCATTGCGAATGGTTAGTAATAAAACATAATCAATCCAACCAAACTATAAACCCTGAAAAAACTTTCTAAATCATTTCCAAATTCGCCTTAGAATATAAAGACTCAAGAGAAAGATTTAAAGCAGAACGCGAAAAGAATGGAAGCAAAGAGAGAAACCATACTTCATCATCAACATCATCATCAGCCTGGTAAATAAATGTTTCACTTTTGTTATGGATATTTGATACGGAAAACAATTTAATTTAATAGGTCACATTGCATTGAAATTTACAAAGAAATAATTTAATTTTTAATTTAATGTTTTTTGTTACATGTCAATTAAAAAATGTATAAAGAAATACAATATAAACTTTTAAATGGTAATTTAAAGATAAAAACATACATTTTGTTTTTTGTTCAGCTTAGCATAGGGTTTTTACCGCCCAGGGTTGTTTCAAATTCCCCCCCCCCCTGCAAATGGTTACTTCGCTAGAAAAAATATTTTTCCCAGAAATTCTTTTGAGCAATAAATATTACTGTAAGCTGATTTTAATTGCAAATTAGCAAATTAAAAATATTTGGTTTTATTTAACATAATTTAATTTTTTAAATTTATTTAAGTAATTGCACATGCTTCATCAACATCATTGAAAATTGACCAATCCAGGTCAATTTTCAATTAAATATTAACAGTTATTATAACAGATATTATAACAGTCGATTAAATAAAAGGTATAAATGTAAAGGAAGTACATGTATTGGAATTGTCAGTCAATAACCTTAGTGATAAAAAATACTTAATAAGTTTTATACATTAATAACATACTCCGACTTTATATATTCTTGTTTTAAAACTATTTATTTGAATTTAGTAAGTTCTAAATATAGAATTTATCTATTATAAGTTTAAATGCTGATGTAAGAATGAAGCATTTAAATCAGTTTAATTTAAAAAAGACATTTTATGTGGTTTATTGATTACATAAAAGAATTATGGGAAGTGTTGTTCAGCCTTACAAAACCTTATATTTCAAGTCATGGGTCAGCAAAGTGCGGCTTGTTGCGGCCCGCAGAGTAATGAATACCATGTCTACGAAAAAATGGCTTTGGTTTTCTGGAAACAATGTTACTCTCCATCTGGTTAAAGTTATGACACAAAAGCGAATCAGCTGTTTATGCCAGCTACAAAGTAGCATAGATAATAGCAAAGCATGGCCGTCTGAGCATTAGACTTACTTGGAAGCATAAAACTATAGCTGCTTTTTCTTAAGTCCCCGAAGTTCTAATTGTCCTAAAAGACCACCAGGAACTATATAAAGAATGTCTGCAGCACTCCGAAAGACAGAAGTGACATAGGATGAGGCGAGGACCTACGCGGCTGATAGCCATACACTTCAGCTAGGGAGCAGACGATATTAAGTCGATATCTAATAAATAATGTAAAACACCAACCCGAACAAGAATAAATAGTCACGACAAAGTCAAATTGTCATCACTAACACCAATGTCAAATTTGGTAAAAAAGGACATATATAACACAGAGTACGGACCAGCTCTTGATAAAGAATTCCAACAATTTTGCCAAATGACATCTAGTCATGAATGTGTATAAACGAACTGTGTGGTACGCACGATGACCGCCACCAAACGCCTCCATCGTTTTCCTCTGGCGCCCACTTGTGTGGAGAGAGCGATGCAATAGAGGCGGCGAAAGTACCGATCGTAGTTGAAAATATATTTATCAAACATCTAATTGTAATTCAAGCAAAGAAACATAATAATATATTCGTTTTAACTGATAAACTCTTTGTTAAGCACCTCGAATCTGCTGCACGTAGAAGCGCCCCGGTTAAGAGTGTTTAATGTGTTAAAATTGACATTACCACCATGCCGAAAACAAAAATTGTAGATTGATTCATTTTATTTTCTTTAATAGAGGTGCATGTTAAGAGTTTTTAACAAGGATTGTCCAAATCACTAAAGATAATATACAGATATTTAATTATCGCTTAGTATCGCTGGACATAAAGGGAGCATTCGATCACGCATGGTGGACGTCACAGAGGACGAGTTCCTGGAATGTTTGGTCTTCCAGAATGAGAGTATCACGATATCACTATGGAAACTGACCTCAAAAGTGTGTTTAAAATTGTGCGCACCGCAAAAAATAGGAATGAGAGATTTAAAAACATAATTGTCTCATACGACCAGCGATCAGAACCGCTCTTCTTCAGCTGGGAAGAATTAACATCGGCTTTCTCCGGGTGCACGTTGAGGATTGCTCGCCTCTTGTTCAGTGCTACAAGTGCCTTGGCTTCGGCCATTTTGCCTCCAAATGCACTGAGAAACAGAGATGCATGCACAGCGCAGGTGAACACAGGATGGCCGAATGTAAGCTCAAAGAAGAGGAACACAGTAAATGCTACAGCTGCATTAAGATCAACCGTCGGTCTAATGTTAAGGTCTCGACACAACACAGAACCAACAGTCATTCATGCCAGTTACATGGTCAACCTGGAAAAACGAGCCATGGAGTCGGTTAACTATGGCTACCTCACGCTCGACGTCTGGCCAGGTCACGATCTGCCAGACCAACTTGCAGAGGTCTTCACTGGCTCTAGATATGGCGAATCTTAGAGAATTTGATTTATTCCTGCTTCAGGAGCTATACACTGGCTCAACAGGCGCCGTTAGGGTATGAACGGGGCCCTTTTCGAGTCGACTGCGGCAAGTACCGACAGCCCAACTAAAGCAGCGATTCTTGTGCGATCCGACGATCTCAGAAGCGTTATGATCTCGGATTATATGGACACTAATTCCTTTTTTTGTTTCGGTGCACGTGGGAGAGATAAAAGTAATTCTGGGATCAATATATGTTGAGCCGCGTGCTGATCTAGGTCCAATTTTGAGAAAACTCTCAAGTTTAGTTGCTACCTTCGAGGGATATCAGTTCGTAATTGGTGGGGACCTGAACCCAAAGAGCATGGTGGGAAAGCCCCAAAACAGATACTAGAGGTGCAGCAATTGCTGACCTCTGCGCTGACCTCGGCTGGAGCGTCCTCAATGAAGGCTCTACACCCACCTTCGATACATTCAGAGTTTTTATTATGCTATAGTTTTAGCAGAATCATTGTATGTTGTGCTCAATCCAATTAGATTCAGAATAAAATTGATATTACGATTATTATAAGGAGAAACGTTTCTAGCATCAAAATTAACTTTACTTTTTATGTAATCCTGTGACAAACTAATAAAAATGGATTTCAAAGGTCTTTCTATTCAAAGATGCTTGTCACACACTCAGAGGGCCAAGGAACAGCCAGAGAGAGGGAGTGAGCTACAACTACATGAATAATAACACTAGGAAAAAAGTTAGCTCCCTTATAAATCCAAATTGGTGGATCTGTCGTAGAATATGTATGTAGAAGTTATGTACTTGTAAGAAGACTCAACATCACATAACACATTACAACCAGCTCGTAAGGTAACAGATCACTGAACCAGCCTTTGTTCAAAATAAATTTCTATAGCTCTAACTGCCAAATAGCAGCACATACACTAGCATGATAGCAAATATATAATACACACTTTACAAACGCTAATTCTATGCAAAAATAAAATGAAGCGTATTCGGTCAAAGCAATGTGAAAACTTCCTAACTTTTAATGTATACAGAAATGACCAGCCACTGACTGAAAGATCCTACAAAATTCTAACAGCTAGTGTGTGGCAAATTCACAAATCCTATATCCTTAAATTTACCACTATGCCTCTTAGGAGAGGTATCCTACTGCTTGACCACATCGCCACCAATGTTGATATATTATTGTTTTATAAATTATTTAAAATTAATTTTTTCTATGGTCACTGTTTTTTTCGTTCTTTTTAAAACGCAATAATCCAGAATTCGTATGTTTATTTATATATAATAAATAAATTGAATTGAAATTATAATATAAGTTCCAGAAAACCACCTCCGGTAATTTGTCTGTTTTCTCCACTGGTAGCAGGGCGTTATGGTATCTGACCGGTGCAATAAAAAAATTATGAGCACTTTCCGTGTCTCCATTGACAAAACGAGAAATGCAGTCATCATCATCTCATGATGATAACTGAGAGCTGTAGTCTGCTGTATATAAGCCTAAGTTGACCATCAGTCAACACACATGATCTATTATAAAAAAATGTGTTACACACTAATAAATGTTTTTCATTTGAAAAAATCAATTCAAACAAATTCTATATATTTTGTGAAGCGTAAAATTTGATTCTGTTGTTTATTTCAATTTGTTGAGTGTTTATTACTGCGCCATTTTTAGGATTTGTAAAAATCTTTATTTATTGTATATTAAAAATAAATATGTTCAAAAATATATTTATTTATGAATTTATTCTGTTAACTATATCATATTAGAAGTTGCGACCAAACAATCCCAAAAACGCAATGCATGAATTAATCGTAAGTCACCTCTATAGGATCTTAAAGCCATAAAAGTTAACGCCTGCCAGTTATAAGGTAGCATGTACATATGGATGCTGAGGAAGCAAGCGAACATAGAAAGGTGTGATAAAATGTCTGATGCTCAGAAGTAAATCCTGGGGACATAAGTTTGAGCAGTACAAGTTAACAAAAGATCCCATCCCTGATCCCAAGATGACGAAGGACACCAACGATAATGAAGAATTCCAACGTATGCTCAAGAATCTGTCTTTAAAATACCAAAAACAAAGTCAAATGCTCTTTTTTTCTTTGTGCTCTCAACCCGTGTATTTCATCTAACATTATTGCGGAACCATTGAATTCCACCGCATCACATATTGTGTTGATTAATATATGTATTCCACAAATAAATGAACTTAACTACTAAAGTATCTTCTTCGTAGTATCGATCCGGTGGATTGGTTTGCAGCAACAGAATCTTGCATCTCGATGTCCATTCCTCACTAAAGTATATATTATAATATAGTTATTGTACACTTCTTATAATCCCATATCTATAGTAACACATCTACGACAAGTACGCTCATCTCCAACATCTGGTGGGCATCAATCCCCGACAATATTCTCACCGCATCCATCGTTCCTGGATGTGACCAAAAAGGTCCCACGGGAAGAATGCAAAGGGGCACTGGTTAATCATCACCTCACTGTCCTCCTGCATCTGACCTGACTTGAAGCTTCAATGTATGTTCAATGCACTTGTTTATCTGATTAAGAAGAAGACTGTTCGTTAACAACAATGCATCCATACGCATCTCTAATAGAAAGTACCCATGGCGTTCTACCTGCATGAAATATGTTGATTTTTGAGCATATATATAAATATATTTATAAATCAATACAGTTTATTTTGAACTATAAATAGTGATTGACACTTACATTGCATCATGAGAAAGAATTCTGTTAGTGAATTTTTTAATGTTACCAAATAAATTTAAGTACATTAATTATAAAATTCGATAGAACAGAAGATCAAAATATATACATAGAGAATGCATGAAGAATAAATTATCATTATAAAGAAGCATTAGACAAACATGTGGAATATCAAGATTCACATAAAACGACAGCATGATAGCCATAAAATCCAGCTAGGGAGCAAGCGATAAAGTATTCTGTAATAACTGATGAAAAACACCAAAAAATAAATTATGAATTAAAAAAGTAAAAAATTTGAACATTCACAGCTCTTAAAAAATCCTAATATTGTGTCAATTGACATCTGGGCACAAAAAAGTATAAATGAACCATGGTGTTTCTTATAAAGATTAATTTGGAACTGTAAGGTCCCAATGACAAGTTTTTTTTTTGCTTAACCAAATAAATAATTCTGATTTTTATATATATTTTTTCATTTTAAAAATATATTTATCAAATACATATCTTATCCCATTTCCGAAAAGAACTAAAAAAAATAATGTTTTATGTATGGATATTATCTGTGGTTATGCCCATCTAACTTTAATGGGTTATAAGGCGATTTTAAAAACGCGACTGTAGATGTAAAGTTTAGATGCAATTCCGGGTACTGATATTACAAGTAAATATATATTTGCTTTAAAATAATTAAATTTGACGCCTATTATATAAAAAACAATTCACCTCACTCAGACTATGGGATTGCCAAATCTATAAGGAATACATTTGACTAATGATCTCATTATACCCAAAGCTGATAAAGGAAACCTTAAATTATTAAAAAAGGACTCTATACAAATTTTTAATAATAAAATTAAAAATGTCAATATTTCAATCAATGCAAAACTAGTTTCCTTTGATGTAGTAAATTTGTTTACCTGTGTCCCCATCCCTGTCTTAAAATTCACTCTAAATGAGTTAATACAACAACAAAAATCGACACGAACTCAATATATAAAACAGAAATTAAACGAGTAATTGATAGATGTGTTGATCAAAACTCGTTCCAGTTTGAAGGTGAATATTACAAGCAATTTAAAGGCCTGGCTATGGGCAGTCCTATCTCCTCCATCCGAGCAAACTTTTTGTGGACTTGATAGAAAATAATATAGAAAAATCAAATTCTTTCAATAACTATGTTAAGGATATAGAAATGTAAACGACATCATTCTATACCTATGAACAGGTACTGAATGACAATTACAGTCGCTTTGTAAAGAAATAAATAAGATTAGTAATTCAATTTACAATGGAATTGGGTTTTAGTAAGATGAACTTTCTAGACTTAACTATTAATGTTGTTGATAAAAAAAAAATTCAACATTTTTAAATGGCCCACATAAAGACAACATAAACCATGCTTCATCAAGATATGTTAAGGTTATTAACTGACAATAGTTGGTGAAACAGCATAATTATAAGTTTATATTAATTTTATATTAAAAAAATAACAAATTAAAGATATTTACCTTGATTTCACATTTATTTTTAAGTGATTGTACATGTTTCGGACTCCATTGAGTCCATCGAAAGCAAAGCTTGCTTTGTAATAAATAAATATGAAATCCTGACACGACATATCACGCAAAATGTCTGTCTTCCATAGTCTGGTACACAGACTTACTTATGTTCCCCCTGTCTCAGGGAAACGCCAACTGTGAACTGGCTGTTATTAAGAATATAGCCATAAATAATGGTTATGAAAGTAAAGTCATTGACAGTATATAAAAAAATGTTCAAATGCAATAAAACATGCTAACCAAGGCTGAACTTCTCAAAGTGATAAGTCTGACTGAATTCGGAAAAAAATATTTGGTAAAGACCAGTGAAAAAATTAGTAAGGTTTTTACTAAAACACAAGTCAGCTATTATTTCAGTAAATCTCTAGGATCCATGCTCCTAAACAACAAAGATGAAGTTGGTAAATTCTCTAAAAAAAAATGGGGTCTACTCTATACAATGTAACAATTGTAATGCTTCGTATATTGGACGGGGGAGTTTTGACAAACGGCTCAAGGAACACATGAGAAATTGGAGGCCTTTAGATGACAAATTCACTTTTCGAAAACATTTAAGGGGAACTCACATAGTTTCACTTAAAAAAAATTACACTCCAAAAACAAACAATAATCTGCCAAATCTGGAAATCCTCAAGACTAATAGATGTGTGCGTGGGTATTCATTATTTTTGGCTGAATGTTGGATGTTTGATTTTGTGACAATAATACCTTGTGTTATTTTTGCATCAAAGTTAAGGTACTTATGTGTTTTTGTTGTTACAGTTTTGACTCTTCAGCACTCTGTCGGAACTATGTCGATGGCATGGATGTAAATGCAGTATTGGGACCCCCTATGAGATGACATTAGAGTCAAAGTGCTTTAATTTTATAATCATTAGTTATTAAAGTACAGTACATAAGTAAAAACAGTTTGAACTTCAGACCATATGAGAACTTTCTTGCTTATCTGTACAAATTTGTTGGCCAATCGAACCAGCCAACCGGGAAATATCCTGATGTTCCAGTGCAGGCCTCTTGACATGATCTGAATTGCAGGCAACTTTTGATGATTTCACGTAGGAAGAAGGTCATACATATTGTTGGTACCTGCAATAAGAGACGGGAAAAAATAACCATTTTTCAAACAGCACCATGCAATAATATATATAAGAGAAATACAATTATTTATAAGCTTCCTTGATGGTAAAAATATGTTTTCAAGTAATGATAAAAGAAAATTTAAAAAGCATAGTAAAATAATATAATATTATATGATATTAGTGGATAGGTTTGCCTTGTATAATAAAATGAATCCAGGGTAAATATCTATAATTAGTGTACAATAATTATTCGACAATGTAATTAATGAAATATACTTTAGAAAATCATAATAAAGATTATTTACTATTAAATATCCCAGCACCCTTCTGCATATATTTTTTTGTGCATAATAAGTAATACTCGTATGTAAAACAAGTAATATATGATTAAAAAATTAAAGAATGCAATGGATTTGAACCTCAAAAAGCCTCGAGTCTTTTGCAAACTTTCAAAAGACCAATCAGTCGATTAAGACAAAACTCCAAGACAAGCCTTTTGAGCTCCGGATTTTTTTATAAGTGGAAGGGACACAATTTACAAAATAAGAAAAGTACATCTAGATGTGGAACTCAAGTAACATATGCATACACCATATTACCTATATTTTTAACATTTATGAAAATCTATCATAAACTTTGCAGCGCTGTAATATATTATAAGAACTACCCAAAAAGGAACCTGCAAAATGACGTGAATTTATTAACCTTCCAGCACCTTGTTTGTCATTTAAATGTCTTCTATGTAACAATCCTCTTTTGTTATAAATTTATAATACTATGAAAAAATGTAAACTATTTTTTAGCTTACTTTCCCTGTAATTTTTACTATTTATAATTTAAGGTTTAGGAACATATGGTGGTAAATAATAAAGATTAAGTTGATAAATTCACTAAAAGTAATGCTTCGTATATTGGACAGACTGGGACATTTATAATTTAAGGTTTAGAGACACAGCCTGACTGTGATTTTAGAGATTTAAGACTACAAATCTTATAGGATATGCTAAAAATAGATGCTGTTATACAGCATTCCTAACCTAACCTCTAATAGAAATATTTATATGGGCATCCGCTATCAAGTGAATTAAATCCATTTATGATTAAAAATATGTTACATAATAACTAATTCTAAGATGTTTAAAAAGCACATATTCAGGAAAACTTAATAGTCACACAGATAAAATTTCAGTGACACACTTTAAAGGTATTATAAAAAAAATACTTACGTATAGCCTAAAACGATGTTTTGTTTCTTCATGAAAAGTTAACACATGCAAAATCTTTGATCACACTTAATTTGAGTCTATTACTTTTATTTCCAAACATTATTTTGTTACTATTAATTTATATGCCATACTTGCTTTGCATACTGAAAATAATGTATCTTGCTTGCAAGCTGTAAAGCTTATTATAAATTACTTATAAAGGATCTATCAATCAATATGAAGTGATTGTTTGAAAATAAAATCGATTTCATTGTCTTCTGAAATCGGAAATTTAAATTGAGTTTTGTTGAATAATGTTGGTCGTATGATCACTGTGATAAACTATGATTTAAATGATGTGGTGACTGGTATTTATTGTGAAGATGAAACGGAAGTGATGCACAGTACATATATGAAAAATATGTGTAACAATACTATTGATATATTATATTAAGCTAAATTTAAAAAAACATTTATCTTAGTATTACCAATCATATAATATTTGATAAAAAATGTATAATAAAACAAATTATTGTGAATTACTAACAAGATTAACTAATATTTTCGAATTATTTTTTTAAATAAATATTCTTATGCCCACGAAATTTTTGAGGGTGTAGTATAAAAAGGTAAACTTTAAATCCTACTAGTTTTATCATTTAAATTTATAGAGGTTTCTAGGTTATGTTTATAAATGAAGATGTATGTTTTTTTTTCAAATTGGGTCGAAAACTCGACACAACACTTGGTTTGAATTATTATAATGTTTGCTAGCAGTTAAAAAAAATGCCTTTCAGGAAAAATAAGAACATGTACCGTATACGGGGAATAATGTTTTGTAATAATTGTTTTTTTTTTGTTTCGATCAATAATTATGTATTGTTGGAATTCCATAATTTTAATTTTGTAAATGAAAGAGTATCAACTCTACAATTTCTTACATTCGACATGTTTAGACTTAGATAAAATGCCATTCTTAAATGTTTTAAGTGTGAGTAAAATATAAAAAGAAAACAATCACATTTAAAGTCCCTTTATTGACAACATTGGTATTGCAAGTAATATATGTACTTCAAATAAAAAATATTTTATTGAGGCGTTTAAAAGTCATTCTTCCTTTTGTGTTTCTATCCTCCTTTTTTTTCTTACAAATATTTTGAAATGCTTTTTCGTTTTGAAAATGTATGTCGCCTTGATCATATTGATTTTATACAGCATTTTATAAAATGTTTACCATTTCATTTAATATATGGATAATTTTATTTATTTTTATGTTTTATTGATTTTTTGTATGATTTATTATAATACCGTTAAGAGTTATCAGATCAAATTTAATCATAATATTGTTTTTTATATCTCTTCTATGTTCAAAGTGCGAAAATTTGTCTAACTTCACGTGTGTTATCATTTGACAGATTGAGGTTATGGCCTTGCCAGAAAACATAAGAGTGTTTATATGATATCCTCCCAATAACTTAAATTGGGGAGGTCAAACGGAGTGCGAAAACACGAGGCACCGCCGCGACATGGTTGCAAGGCTGAACGAGCCGTACTCTGGGATGTGATAATATTTTAGATTCGGCTAATATAGTGACATTTTATATTTTGTGCAGTCAAATAGCCACTATGGAAAATGTACCTTTCAGTTGTTACAAGTCGTTATAATGTCATCCAGCACGATATTCGTGTCTCAGGAGGGCCCGGCGAACGCCCTGGCCCTCAACAAGGAATGCACACAGGTTGTCATTGCTGGAAGGAATGGTAAATATTATGAGCATATTTACACGTAATGTAACATAAAGGATTCGTAAATAATACTATACAATCGTTTAATAAAATGTTGTAAATTCTCTGCTTCATAATAAATTGAATTGCAATATTTTAAAGGACGGCAATAATTTTCATAATAATTTAAATAATTAAACAATGGAACTCTGTTTATTCGAACAGTAGTATATTTTGTATGTAGATTACCACAGACATACGGTATAAATTAAGGAATGATTTTATACTACTGAATAAATTATTCGTTGTACAATTTTGTAAAAAACTTACAACAGTTAAAAAATAAACTACGCAAAAACAACTCATCCTTACACATAATGTATCCAACCATTTTTAATGAGCGTGTAGAGCTAACTAGATGACTACGACTCACTTTTAGCGTTCTCACTGCATGTGTTGACATTTAAGAAATCTTTCATTATATTCAATATCTCACAATTTCTCTGCTAACATTTCTTTTCTGTATTTTGTCGAAGCGAAAGCATTTTTTTTGACGCTACATACTTTCCCTAGTAATATATCTGAGTTTTCTCTTGTGCCTCAATGCTGACGATGGTGACTCTCAAAGTCACAAGTTTTGGAAATAACATCCTTTATAAATTTCAGTAGTTCAGTTATACTCTTAAGCTCATTATATCTGATATGAATATGTTTGAACCACCTTTATCAATTCTTCCAGTGGAAGTTATAAATAACTAATAATAAAACATGAATTCATTAATGTTCCAGTGTTCAAAGTGTTCTGCATTGATGGAGATGAGTTCAGTGAAGTGTGTAACCTTCGTGTGGGCAAGAATCTAAATCTTAACTTTTCATCCATTGATGTGGCTTGGAGCAGCATAGAAGGTAACCAAATTCTTTATTTTCCTATAATAGTAGCTTATACGTTCATTGGTTTATGCTGACCAAATTCTTCACCCAGGTGGCAGTTGTTGTGTTATATTCATTGCCATTTCATTGTTACAATTTTGTCAATAGAATCGACTATTCAGGTTTGTTTCCAGATGTCCTTATTATGGCTATATATTTTATACACACCGAGTTAAGAATATTCCATAGCTCTAATACTACATGCTGTCAGATTGCACCATATTATGGACCTCAACACTCCTGACATATAGTTTTTAAATATTTACTTAGAAAATAATTCTAATTGTTCATATACCAATAATGTAAGCAACATCAATAGGCAAGTTTAGATATTTACTTTAAATAGTAGTTTTTTGATTTACAGAGAATACGCTCGCCACAGCAGCTACGAATGGAGCCGTTGTGGTCTGGAACTTGGGGAAGTCAGGACGTTCCAAGCAAGAGCATGTTTTCTTGGAGCACAAGAGAACTGTCAACAAGGTAAAGGATAAATACACAATTTGTATATAACAATCTATATTTATAGTTGAAAAACCAATTAACAAATCCATCAAAAAGGCACTGCATACAAAAGGTAAAATACAACACCATAGTCCAAGATAGGTGTATTTCATATACCTAGTCAAATTTTATATATACACATACACAGCTATGCCAAATACTGTTATGTATGACCTTTCTTTGTTCAATTATTTTTTTTGGACTTTCTATGCATTTGTATTATCATCAATAATATGTCTAATTCTTTATTCATTTATTGATTAAAAATTATATTAGAAAAATATTATCATAATAATTAATAATAAATTTTTAAAAATTCTCACAATAAACCAATAGATGGCATTGATGTTTTTATTGAAGCCTCAACCAAATATGATTGTATTTGTTGCCATATTGTCAAATTAAAAAATGGAATATTCCTTTTAATCGGGCAACCACTTTAAGAGGCTGTGTTTTAACAGTTTTTTGCGTTATTTTTTTGTGTTTTTTTTTTCGAGGAGACGGAATGATGAGAAGTGATCGAGTCCTTAAGGTCTGTACTTATGTATGTTATGAACTATATAAACAATTTTGAGAAGTTTGTCTGGAATATTGTCCTTGTTATAAGCTGATATACAGGTTGTTCTGAAATTTATGTGAAATAGGGGTCGGAGTATTCACCTGGAAGCGATGTAAAAAAATAAGTTACAATGTATAGTAATGTACAGTGAGACCCCGCTTTACGCTGTTTCGTTTAGCGCTGTTTCGGTTTAGCGCTATTTTATTTCAACCCGGGGATTCCCTGAAAATTGTGCGCAGCGTCAGATTTAAGTAGGAGCGAAGACATTGGACACTCTGTCGATATGGATGAAATAGTGGAAGAAATAGTGGGATTAGCGAAACAAACCGGCTTAGATGAGGTAAATGTAGAAGACGTCGTAGAAATAGTTCAAGAAACAGCAGCAAGTCTTTCTAAAGATGAACTCAAGGAATTAACTGAGCAAGAAGAAAATAAATATATTGATAGTAGTCATTTCGAAGAAAAGCAAAAAGAACTTTCGATGGCGTTTGTAAAAAGGAGTTTGACCACTATAACTGAAACTATGGACCAATATGTTGAAAATTATCCAAATTTTGACAAGAGTTCGAAAGCAAGACTGGGTGTTATGGATGCTTTATCCACTTATTAACAATTTCTAACATAACGCAAAAAGTAAAACAAACTACATTAGATGCCTTCTTGAAAAAAGGCAGAAAATTGGAAACACAGAATAGACTGAATGATCTGACTGACTTAGAATTTTATTTGTTTTATTTTATTTGTTTTGAAATAAATGTATGGTTTTATTTTTATTAAAAAATACATAATTATTAAATTTAATACCTAACCAATTTTCTATCCATCTTCCCCTAACCTCATTATTTATATGTTGAGATAGCCTTGTTTAGCGCTGTTTGGCATTACGCTCTACTTTGATGGAGCGCATCCCCCGCGCTAAGCGGGGTCTTACTGTAGTTATCAGTAGAACCTAAGATTTCGTTACAAATATTTGAAATTTAATAGTCAAGAGACATTTGAAAACAAAAAAATGATTTTTTCACAAATTTTTTCATCTTTTTGGTTAAAAATAATAATTTTCAAGATGATTTTGTCATAAAACTTACATTCATCCAATTGGTAATTTAATTTAGGGTTTTTTTTATTGGCAATGATGGAATGATTAGTTTATACGTAACTCTGCACGTCAATTGGAAAAAAATGTTTTTTTGAGAAATAACGCATATAAAAAATATATATTGAATATTAAAAAGTCAAATAATTAATAAAGCATATGTCATACTCATATTTTAATAAGCAATTCTTACACCATAAATGTTGCTTTCTTGTTCCTCATAAGTTTTATTGAGTTTTAAAATCTCATTTTTTTTCTAGATTTTCTGTTTTCTTTCGATTTTTTAACAGTAGCATCTTCCAATTCATATCCAGAATGTATGACCTTGAATATCACCTCGAATATTTTTAAGGCATATTCTTGAAAATATTTACTAATGTTCTAAGGTTTTTTTTTTAATCTTCTAGAGTGTGGTTGTGAGTTTATGAGATTAAAGTGGTTGCCCCCTTTAATCCACAATAATAAATCTCCTTTCGAGCGGTTCATAAATTCGCTTATGAAGATTAGCATAAAATTTTTTTTTTTTACAAAGCAATATAATGACATCTTCAATTAAAATCAATCTGTGTCTTCAATTGTATCATTTGGACATATAGATTAGATTCACAAAGTGTTTCAGACACTTTAGTATTAGAGTATAGTTGTTGCCATGAGTAAATCTCATGAGTAAAATAAAAATATATAAATACAGTTGTACCTCGACATACGAGTTTAATTCGTTCCGCGATCTTGCTCCTATTTTAAATTACAAAACGAATTTCCCCATTGAAATTAATTGAACTGCCATTAATCCATTCCAGACCCCAAAATGTCACCCCAGTTATTTTTGCGCAAGTGCGAACCGCGGACCTTTTTCAAAGGTTCGCGGTTCGCACAAAAGTTCGCATCCCGCTCCTGCCGATATTTTTTCTGAATGAATTGACTCGTTTAAAGAATTTTATGTATAGTATAAGTATATTTAATTACTTATAATATTGTAATATAGTCAATGATCTATAAAAGTAGATTAGAATATTGAAATAATAAAATAATATTCTAATAAATAATTTAAAAAATCCATATAATAATGTCATCTTGAGACAATATCATGAAGGTAAAACTATTTATCATTAACACAGGTAAATAACTAATTGTAATGTGCGCGTCGTACTTACAAGAAGTTGTTCTCATCCATTCGATCTATAGTTCGGTTCGAGACCCGAGTGGTTCTTACTAAAATAAATAGATTGTCGGAAAGTAATAATATTAAGCTTGTGAATAAATAAATTCTGATTGAATAATAAAAAATAAAAATATACATACTTTGAATATATACTATAGCGACATCTGTCATACGATGATAACTTATATAGAAGTTCCGAGACGAGTCAGCTCAAGGCGGAAGAAATGGCCCGGTGGCCGAGTGGTATAAATTACCTGGGCAAAAATGTTGGTTCGAAAGGTCCGCGGTTTGCATCCCGCTCCTGCCGATATTTTTTCTGAATGAATTGACTCGTTTAAAAGAATTTTATGAATAGTATATGTATATATAATTACTTACAGAGAAAAATGTATTTATTAATGACAAATATTGTACAAAAACATAATAAAAAAGAATGTAAAGAAATAAACTAAATTTTAAAAAGTATTACTTTTGCTTAATTTCCGTCACTGCTTTTCTCTTCACTGGTTTCTGCCTTTTTCACCACGCTGTTTTCACTTTCACCTGTAGGCTGTTTGAAAAAAAAACATGTCCAAGGAGGTCTGTTTCTTCCTCCCTTTCAGAATGTTCCGGAAATAAGCTAGGCAAGTGTCATAAATAGCTCCGATGCACGACCAGTTGCAACTTTTTCTGGATGTTTCTTTCCACGAACTGTGAAACTCTCTCCCACATTCCCAAGATCTCCTTTATCTCACTTGTAGAAATAATCTCCTCCTCTGGCTTCTCGAAACCAATTTCTTGCAGAACCTCTGCATGCTGCTGTGACTGTTATTCTTGTATATCCTTAGTCGTCAGTGTCTGGACGAGCACGTTCACGTCTCTCTCATCCATCTCCAGACCCATGGATTTTCCCAGAGACACAATCTCAGATGTCAATCAATCAAAGATGCTTTGACAGCGAGAGAACACTGTTAACTGATTCTCTGACCGTGGCTGGGGGATTCACGCGTGAAAGTGTGATGCGCGGTTCGTGTGCAACCGGCCGACCCGCTAAGCCGATTGTTTGTATCTCAAATTTGCTCGTATTCCAAAGTAAAAAATCGCTCGACGGCTCGTATCTCAAAAAACTCGTATGTTGTGGCACTTGTATGTCAAGGTACCACTGTATAAGGAAAAAATAACATTATTTTTCTAATCTCTAAAATTTCATACACAGTTTGACCAGATTTTAACACAAAATTAGTTGGGAAATAAAAAAACTGAAAACTTTTTGAATCATAAGAAACAATTTTTACGTCCTGTTTATAATAGTAAGCATTTTTGTATCGCTAAAATCTGATTAAGACTCAGTTTCATGTGTTAGTTAAAAATACATATAACACTTCTGAGTTGAAATAAGCGAGAGACACTGCGTATCAGAATATCAACATCAGCATATATTCTTCAGGCAAGATAATATCATTCAAGGTCAAAATTGGAAATAAATATACAATAGATATGAAAATAATTGAAATAATCTCACATTTTATGAGGATGGTAGTACAAATGCTAGAAGGCTGAATTGATGGTGTTTACAGTGCAATTTTCATCTACCACCAATTTTGATTAATAAAATATGGCTGTCATTTTATGGGTGAGAGCTCAATTTTACACCAACCAAGAATTATAGAGTTTGTGCATTGATTAACAATTATTATTATTTTATACTGATTCTGGTAATGAACCCAAAACCTCTGGCATTGTAAGCAAGCACTTCAACTCTAAGCCACACCCGCTGTGTGCCAGCAATTTGGTGTGATATTAAAGAAGAACAAAGCGTAGTGTTGCTATCTTGCATCATCTTGCTCAAAACAAATTGTAAAACAGGGAAAAAGGTCTAAATAAAACATGTGGGTTGCCACATTTCATCCAGGTAGAAGAGTTTTTTGAAAATTATTATATTTTTATATAATTATAAAAACAACAGCTTGAACCAAAAATGTTCCCATTTTTAAATGTTTTATCTCTACTTTCCTTATCGGTAATGCTAATTGTTATTTGTTTTATGCAATATGATCTTCTTTGTAAATCTATTGAGCTTATCAGTAAAGCAATTGCATCATCGGTGCAGCAGTGACCACAATTATGCGTCATTCTCTTAATTAGATAATGCTGTTTTTCATACAAAGGGTAACGTAACATGCCAAATTCTCGGCACAAAAGGCAGTAAGAGACAGTAGAATATATGGCTGACTCAAACCCTTTCAAAAATGTTTTCTTTGGTAAATAGTGATTCTTAATATATCTCACACTGCAATAGAATATTGGTTCAGAATATTTTCAATAGGTGCCGACTTGTAAGACTTGACGAAAAACTATAGAACGCACAGTATATATATGTATATGTACTCGTACATCAGTGTTTCGTGTATGCAGAGTTTACTTGGGGTAATGTGAGGATCGTGGCAGCTGAGAAAACTCTATGGCAATAATTCTTAGCGACCGTGTGCTATAAATGAGCTCTGAGATAAGAGAAAATAATAATTTACTGAATTTCTTAGTTTGTATGTTTATTTCAATAAGCATTGTGTTTTGATTTCTCCAGGTCAGTTTTCATCTCACTGATCCTGCATTGCTGATCTCCGGATCCCAGGATGGAACGATGAAATGTTTTGATCTTCGGATGAAGGAAGTCGCCAGAACTTTCTTTAGGTATCTACTAACTTTATTTATATATTTATTGTCAGCTTATAATGATATTCAGCAGAGCAATCAACTGGTGAAAAATTATGGCCACTTTAACAAAGGCACATGATAATAAAGTCGTCATCAACACTGAACGAAGTAAATTTGATGGGCGTTACGAAAATGTGTACTCTCCTTGATAAAGAGTGCGAGTATAGTAGTTAAACTAGCATTACTAAATTTTGTCAATTTAGTACATTTTTGAATTCACATTTTTTTGAGAGAATGAGTTAAAGGCATTTTTTTTGTTTTTTTTTGTGAATAATGTTATAAAAAATATGGAGTAGAATAATCGATTGGTTCACCAAATATTAAGGGAAATTTTACAAAGACATGGAAACCATTTATAATTGTCGTAGTGTCCACATTATTATTATTGCCAAAGGATTTAATTTGTGTAACACTATACAGAAAAATATTATAAACCTAGTCTTTTATTACGCGTTTTTTCCGATGGCACCGTTACTGTTTTACGCGATCCAATTGGAACTTTGTTAAGTAATATTTGATTATTAGAACAGATTCAATGAATCTTATGAAAGTTTAGTTTTTTTTAAGTGCGAATTTCTGGAACCAATATATTGCGTAAAAAAAGGATGAGGCGTGTAGTAATATAGAATAATAGTAACTGTGAATCAGCTTGTTTCCATTTGCTGCTGGATAAGAGTGTATAAGGCTTCCTATTCTCTCATCCGCATCCACCTTTCTACCTCCCCGTTTCTTTGCTAATGTATTAACCTTCCTGTTAGTGTGTTTATACATAAATTTACAGCTCCTTTGTGTATTTAAATCATGATATTTTCCCAGCAATACGGAATCTGTACGCGATGTGCAGTTTAGCCCGCACGCGCAGAACACTTTTGCCGCGGTCTCGGAGAACGGCAACGTCCAGTTGTGGGACGTTCGCAAGGCCGAGAAGTGCTTCCATCAGTTCACCGCACATTCAGGCCCAGTGTTCGCCTGCGACTGGCATCCTGACTGCCCATGGCTGGCCACGGCCTCCAGAGACAAAACTATCAAGGTATTTATAAACCAGAATTCAGTCGCAATACCAAGAGAGTTTACTAACCTAACCCTGAACGAAAGTAACCTTATTTCAACACCGAGAGATGTGGATGGGTAAAGAAGGAAGAAACGAAACTTTAAATACCGATGGTCCTTCTATCAACTTGACGCGTAAAGCAAACTCAAGACATCTTACCCCTCTTTCATGTGCCATTACACAATTTACCCGTTTAGGAGGTAAACTGAGAAGTAAATCAAATATAAATACACCCCATCCCTCCCCCAAGAAGTGTATTATTTTTTCATATAATTCAATGAATCGGTTCCAAAATTCAAAATATTATGTACAAAAGTACCAAAAGCTTACGAAAAAACAAAATCTGTCTAAAAATATATTTTTATTTCATAATTGGCCATGTGTAAATCTTCATACAGAAATTATTTCTTGTTATCACTTTCCATTGTGAGATATAATCTTTTGCGAATTTGTAAACACATATTGAAGTTTCACATAGAAGAAACATAAACACCGACTCCTGACAGATGAATTACTATTTTTTCAAGATTCTTGATCTGAGTGAATGATTGTAGAATTAGATTTATTTTGTTGATCGGAGAGTAAAGTTTTGGCTTGTCTATGATAAATATTGGAAGACTTTTTGTCTTATTATATAGTAAGACCAACATACTATTTTAATATGATGGTTTTATTACAACAATTTTTAAGTATAGAAGAAAAAATATACATTATGAATTGTTAAATAAATCAAGGTTACTTCTATCTCAAAAAACGTGTTAAGTATCATCAGATTTGATATTACTACCATTTTTTTTAAATTTCTCAATGCCATATTGTTTTATCAGATGTAAATGTATTTTTTAATTACTTTTATCACATATATTTAGATACTCACATTAAATACAAATAAAATCATTTAGTATTAATTAAATTATCATCATTATTTAAACTTCAACAAAAGATGCCTTACAATGTGACATCTTGTTTAAAATAGAATTAAATATTGATAAAAGCCTATTATCTTACTTCAGCCATCGTCAACCTTTTAACCGTGTCGTGCCAACACTAAATACTTTAATTTTTATTTTTACTGCTGATCTGTAATTGTTTTTAGCATTATTAAAAATGGAATCGTTATTATCTCTGTGATTTTGTCTTTTTGTTAACGTTACTACAATTAAGGTCGAATTGAACTGAATATAAAACTCACCGGAACAAAATCATTGTCCGCAGAGGATTATGGATAACTCTGCTTTGCATTTAATGGTTATTCATTAGACTACAGCCTGGCATTCAAGCTTCATCCACAAATGATACCAAAGTATTCCTTAAGGCAGTGGTCCCCAATTATTTTAATGTCGCGGTCCCTTCGATCTGAAAAAAAATATTCGCGGCCCCCGTCTATGGCTACCGCTCACTTTTGTTTATTTTCGCGGCCCCTAAGTGAAATCCTATGGTCCCCTCGGGGGCCGCTGCCCCCAATTTGAGAAGCCCTACCTTAAGGCACTAATGTGTTCACAGAATTCGTTTGATAAACAATGAAACTCATATGTCTAACCTGCAATCAATGGAACACAGGCGTAAGATTGGTTCACTTAGTCTTTTCTACAGTTATTTCCTCGGTTGCTGCTCTTCGGAACTTAAAAAACTAATTCCTCCTGCACCCACCCACAACCGACAAACTCGTCAAACACTTGCCGAACATCAATTCACGGTTAATATGTGTCGACCAAGAACTGTCAGTTTCCAAATTTCTTTCCATGTCACCGGTAAGCTTTTTCCTTCTTCATACAATCTGGATCTCTTCAAGAAACTTGCAATCTCCTTAACCCACACACAAACACGAATACAACACACGTTTTCCGCATGCAGCGTCCAGCCTCTCTGACTGAGCGTCATAGAGTGCACTGGTCTTGACCGGCGGTGCTCTCCTGCATGCAATTACATAAAAAAATGATTTTCATTATATATTGTCATTTTTATTTGTAACAGTGCAGTTTTACTCTTAAGGGGAATTTATAGATTATTGAAGTATTGTTACATTTTTTTTTCACCTAGTTATTATTTAAAATGTGGCATGGCGAAAAGTGACTTAAAAATGACGATTTCTAACACATGCCATATTTTCCTAATGCTTGTGATAGTGCAACATTGTTTGCTAAAGCTATAATAATAGCAACGTATGCCAAAGCTGTAATAAATAACCGAGTGGGATGAATGGGATTGTTGACTTGCTGGCAAACATCAATAATTAAATGGAAATTTACTATTGTGTTGCCGCAAGCTTTGAATTCTTCACCGGCAAGTGGAGAGTTAATACCAGTTTTCCAGCAATTTTAAGAATGTCCAAGCAAATATTTATCCAACAGTATTTTTCATTATTTTGATAGCTTGGCCTTTGAACGAGGGTTGACTTTGTATGTAACTATGTCAATGCTTGCAGGAGCACTAAAAGTGGCGAGTAACTCTCTAGTACAGTGCTACTCAAAGTATTTTGGTGGGTAGATCATATATATGGATATATTTTTTTGTATGTACTCTTTTATTTTTTGTATATAGCCTGTGGACTAGTACGGTTCCACTATGAAATATTTGAGTAGCACTGCTCTAGTTGATGAAACAGTATGATTAAACGCTGCATGCTGAAAGGATGAGCGATGCTTGTGTATTGAAACTATAACAACTGAGGAGAATGCTTGGATTGCCCCGAAAGAGGACCTAGCCCCTGGACACGACCAGGGGTGGAATAAATGGAGGTCCCTTAACAGACTTCGAACCGGAGTATGCAAGACGAGGACACAAATGAAAGCCTGGCAGTTTTACAGCGGACCGAATGAATGTGACTGCGGCGTGGAGCAGACCCTGTCCTACCTTCTGGAGTGTGCGCTGTTTCCAAGTAGCTGAACCCAGGAAGACCTGATGATGGTCGCAAGTAATGCCATCGACTTCACCCACTTCTGGGCGCACAGGATCTGACCCTGATGTTTCCGACTTGATTATATATATATCACATATCAGCCGATTCATGCTTAAATTTTGATTAATAGGCTTGTAACAGGCGTTTTACAGGTGACGATTCATGTTGACTTGGGAGTATTTATAAATATTCCTGAAAGAGTTCATAAAGGTCACCGAACTACTGGCCATTGAACACAGAAGAAGTAAAACAGAAATGTGAATATTTCAAAATTAGAAAACTTATAATTAACCTTTTTTTCTGTTCCAAAGGTTGAAATGCTGTATATTTAATTATATATCATTAGTCATATTGAGTCGCATTGACCCATGTCCTGCAGTGGATGATGAGAGGCTAATGTTGTTGGGGATGGATGGAATTGGAAAGGATGATGTTGGGGATCAAGCCCGTGAGCTCTTGCATGTTAGGCGAGCATTTAACGTCTATGACAGGCCCGTGTTGTTGTATTACAATCGTCGGATCGTTTGTTTATCTCTTTCTTACATGTGCAGCCATTTGCGTTTGTTATGTATTTCAAAATGGAGATTACAAAAACTTATTGCGCCCATAAACCAATAAGTGTGTCAACAATAATTATTGGAGTTTACCTATATTCAATGCATAATGCTGGACAAGCACCGGATTAGGAATTTGTCATATATTTTTTTAAGAAATTGATATGTTTGAAAATGGTGAGTTTTATATATGAGTATATAATGTGTGATCATTTTTTTTAAATTCACACTTTTGGGTGTATTTTTTTTTTCGTTAAAACATGCCTTTACCGAAGGTAGAATTATACTAGGGTACTCTTTAAAGTATAGTGGTAATTTAAATTTAATTCAATAAATTCAAATTTAAATTGTTTATTTCACATTTATTAAATCTGTCTGAGATGAAAGGTTTTACTATATTTCGTAAATACTATTTTTTATTATATTTTTTAATTACATTTAAAATAATTATATAATTACAAAGTTCCACTAAAAGTATCAATTTAATAATCATGGCTGTTATAAAACATTCATTCTTGTATAGCTCATGACCTTGCATCATGGCACCAATGAACTCGTATGAATATATGAATCTCAACCTTTCTTTTTTTAAAATCTAAAAATTAAAACTTATTGTTGAAACGCTTTATATACACCATGTTTGTATATTAAAAAATGTTGTGTCACTATAATAGCAGCCTTTGATATGGTGGACGTATTTAAGACAATCGTTCTCAGGTTTGTGTGCAACCTCATTCCTCTCTAGGAGATCTAAAACAAAGCCATCTTTTCTTCAGGCCTCGTGATTCTTGTCATTATAGAATATAATCGAATACAAAACTATAGTAAGAAGAGAAACTCTTGGGACTTTGTCATAAAAAGCTGGTATAAATCCCTGATGGTGTCTGGCGTTTGGCAATATGTCCAAATTACAAATGCTTACACCATATAGCGTGCTTTTTATGTAATAATTATACATGATGGCAAACCTTTATAGTTTTTTAGATATTAACTAAATTAAAATGCGTCATAGGCTATTTGACATGTAACAGACTGTCAGTTTCCATTCATTGTTGAACAGAATCCAAATGGAGATATCATTGTTAAAGCCCGGTGTGATTAATCCGTTGCTCATTTATTTTCTTTGTTGGCATCTAATCCACACCTGACTCGCCATTGTTAAACAATCCGCTAGAAATCACTGAACAGACGATGGTCTGGTCGAGACCAGATATGTTTTGCCGTCGATCCGGTTCATTCTGGAGCATTCTGGATCAAACTAGTCGGCATATCTGTGGCCTTGCATCCTGGCTGCAGTTCATAGCCCTGCAAATGAAATGGAAACACGCTGAACAAACACCGAGGTGCGATTTACTTTTTTTTATGTTTATTATTAAACGTGCGAGATATTATTTTATCTAATTTTAATACGAATCTCATTAAATAACTTCCTTTTATAGAAATTCGACCGAGGCTTTTATTATATTAAAACAAATACTTTTAATTCCTTTATTTTAAATATAACTCTTTACATTTTTGATTAAAAACATTCATTAAAATATGAGCAGACGGTGATGGAAGAATCTCAAGTGAAATTTATGACACTTGCCGTTGTGGGAATTGATAAACATTGCATGTGCAGCCAAAAATATTTGTTTGCCTGGCAAGTCATTGTTGGTGTTCACAGAACTCTCTCATCTTATCACCGATTTTGGTTAATCATATTTGTGATGAGTGTAGAGCACTGGTGCTTAACCCTTTCACTACGGCTCGATTTGAATACAAATTATACTGTCAATTACTAAAACTAGTATTTGAAGCATAAATGTACTTATCTGGTATATTTTCATATATCACATTGGTTCTTGTATCCTTTAGCTATCAGATGATGCATAAAAAACTATTCTACGAAAGCAGCAAAACGATATATCACCTCAATCGATGTGAACGGTCGGGGAATCTTATGACGGCATATGCCGATAACCGATGTGAAAGGGTTAGTAGTTGCTTTTTGTAGATGTTCCAGGTGCTTAACTTGATTAGCATTCTTTCTCAATACTTAATTGGGTCCATGATGATTTTGGCAATATGCAAACGAACCTTATATTTAATTCGCGAACGCTTTATATATATTTTTTAAGTTTCTCCGAGAATAAACCCGCAAATTTCTCGTATGAAATTCAAGGGTCTAAACCTTTCAGCAATACCCCTTCTCTAAATCGTACATCGTATTTTCTTATTCTATTTTCACTCCCTAGTTGGTGCATTTGGTCGCCATAAATAGCCGCCATAAAGGTATCAGTTACCATAATCCTCACATGATCCCAAATGATGAGGTCTACATTCTGAAACTCTGCCGAATACAACTATGTTTAATTTGTATAAGAATCTGTGGTTTGATGGATCGACAGCTTTAGTTTCCGATGCATATTTAAATGTTTGTTAATCAGCTCATTTTGATGCATAACACATGATACATAGTTCTTTATTACAAAAATTAGCTCTGATGACTCAAAGGAGGTCAAGGTAAAACAATGCATAAGGAGATAAGTTTATTAACAATAGAAAGATAAGTCCATCATTGTTATTATTGTTATTAGTTTAATCCCCACTGAACACAAAGAGTAAAAATAGTTTTTTTTTTGCACATAACAATGTAAATATTATTTGCTTCACTCAATATAAACAATGTTCTTATAAACAAAAACAGTCTAGAGTAATGTTTAATTCAAAAACTAAGAAGTTATTTAGTCTAGAACAAATATATTCTATGAAATATAGTATTTCAATGGCTCATAATTTTTTTTTCGCATGAATTTTATATTGCTATTTTAGTTATACTTTTTTATTACTTTCAGACATCACATCCACGTTTTATTAATTGCATTCGATGCTGACCACTGATCTATTTCATCACCCCGTGAAAAATTAAAACGTATTATACACGTTTGCCTATAAAATGGGTTTTCATTGCTTCTTTAAATTAATGAATTTATTCACATACATTATTTTTACTGAAAATATTGTTGTGAAGTGTCTATAAACTAAAATACTTTTAAAATACTACTTGTGACACTGGATGCCAAGGAGAAAAATATAAAAATCCATCATTTTACTAAACATCTTTTTGATTTGTCCTTTATATAGAGGATGAAGTTGTTTATCGTTGATATAGACGTGATCTATATAATACACCTAAAATGTGAATACACCTAAGTGAACCAATCTTACGCCTGTGTTCTATTGATTTCAGGTTAGACGTATGAGTGTAACTAATTAAAAGTGTTTTTATATTTTTATACATATAAAATGATTTATATGTATGAAAAAAACTGCAAAAATGTTGTGGATTATTTATGTCTACCTTACTACTGGCTATATTTAAATTTGCTTGCCTAGCACACAAGCTCACGGCCTAGCTAATCAATATTTGCAATATGCATGTTTAGAGTGAATCTTCTATGTTGTGATCAAAGACTGCTCTAGATTATATCATTCCCGATAAGGTGAGCATTAAAATAATTGCTGATAGTGATGTTATTATTGTTTTATTTGGGTTGCGAATCTGTACTACATTTTGGGAACTCTGATTACATCAACCGTTATTAAAACACATGCAGGCAAATGTGTTGATTTCTTCTTTTTTATGAATGTTGATACTTCATTTTCAAGCAGTTTATAAACTGATAATTTCAATCGTATTTTTCAATAATGTACTAAATAAAAGGATATCTCGTATGTGGGTCTTTTGTTGAATCATTCCGACAATCTGCTCTTTTATCCCAAAGTTACATTTATTATCAGATTACATAAATATTTATTATTAAAATTTACATATGCTTTTAAATACCCTCGGTCATTGTCAGACTGCTCCCTTGCCCATTAAATTACCTGTCGTAGCTTATTTATCTTTTTTTTTAATAATAAATATTTATTTATCTTGTTTTTACATGGATTACGTTAGATAAGGCCTTTATTTAGGAAAATGCAACTTTGACTAATTCAACAACTTTTGTCAACAAGTTGTCTCTGAACAGTGATGGATTCAGGAAGGCTACGAGTTAGTCGAAACTGCAGTCTCCTAAATACAGACCATATCTAACGTGATGCATGTAAAAACAAGGTAAATAAATAAATGTTTATTATTTATAATGGATCTCAAAATGAATGCTGAAAACATTGAAAAAAAATGTTTTTAGATGAAATTTGCGCCATGAATACCACTTAAGTGAGTTTGGAATACGATATAATAATGTCAGGTTGTCGTCTAATGGCAGTAGTGGATCAACACTCCACACGCAACGATTAAGCTTCCTCAAAAATAGCTAGTCGTAGAATCTACAGAAGGCAATTTTCCAACATGTGGAATATATTCTAATCGAAAGTCCAGCTTTCTCGCCTTAGCCTGTGGTCATCTCAATGCATTAGGGTTAAAATCATAAATGTGTATATAAACACACAAGGACACAGGCAAACAAGCACATAATGGGTCTCGTGTAATATTAGATATTTTTGCATGAACCGGTTTCTCGTTGACCTACATAACACTATTGGGCTTTATCTCGCCTCCGATGATAAATCACCGCCATCTTAATTAATCGCCCGGTCTCAATGAATTATCAACCTTATTAAATTTGTCTGTTATCAGAGTCTACCTTATTATCATCCAAGCTCCCAGCGACCGACACACATTACGTTTTTTTAGCCGTCTGGTGAAAGTTATAAATAAAAATAATATATCAAAACGCTTTAAGAAATGTAACGCTGGCTGAAAACTGAAATTACGCAGTCAGTTTAAGCATCCGATGCCTTCGAAACCGAAATTTTAACATAAGTATATGATGTCTTTCTTTTACAAACTGTTTTGCGCAGTCAATACTTAAGTAAAGCCTGTACGTGTGGGAGTCTCTGTAATCATTCTTATTACGAAAACTTTTTTTTCCACTACTGCATCATATAACACAGCGTTTTCTGAGTCATGCATAATCCTAGTTATATCTTAACAAGTGATGGATTGAGAAAGGCACACCAACCGGGGTATTTTAGAGCTCAGAAATCAATTAAAAATCCTTTAATCCCTAAATCTCTGTCAGTGATCCAACCCACGACCTTTGGCTTGCAAAGCAAATGCTTTGACTACTGAGCTATGCTATTATTATTATTTATTATTATATTAGTATTTGTATAGCGCTCTTTTATGACCTAATGATCATTCCAAAAGCGCTTCTTTGCCTCTCTGAGTAAAAAGGTGGGTCTTGAGTCTGCTTCTAAAGGATGCCTCCGCTTTAAGCTCTCTTATGCTTTCCTGTAGTGAGTTCCAGGCCATTGGTGCAGCGTAGCTGAAAGCCCGATTGCCAAAGACCGTGCTAAAGGAAAGTATTTATAGATAATTGATTTTTCAAGTTAATACACCAAATTGACTTAATATTGTGCAAGACTGACATTTCACTTGTAAATTTTTTTGTCCTAGTATTATTTATTAAAGTGTATTATTTATTACGTATTAATGAAAGTTTTAAAGAGAAATACAATTACAGATGATATCACTATCACCAGTTTGAAGGTATTCTGTTCTTGATCCGAGGCAGGTATCATCATCATCATCAGCAATGATAGCCTTAGACCACCCCCTACCCCTGTATTTTGCATGAACAGTCCAGCTCAGCTCTTATCAGCAGCAGCTTGCAAGTTCATTGTGCTCTCTTTCTATTCAAATTATCTCTTTCTGACAGGGTGACCATGCAATACTTTCTCAAATAAAAAAAAATAGCATTCGATAATGACTTTTGATTCCTTTTTGTTGCAATTTAAATGTAATAAAATATAGTTGCCCTTTATTCTATGAACACTGATATAAGTTTGATTCAATCAGTTTTTACGACGATTATATTCATGAGCACTACACCTCTAAACTCAAAGAATTTATTTATCCTGCATACACCCGCAACTGGTAGACTCGTTTACCACTTGCTGAACACCATGCATAAGTCTCACACAAACTCATGGGTATTTATATATATTTGTGAACAATTAACACAACAGTTTATAAATATGATTTATTTTTAAGTTTCTCGTGAATATTTCAGACATGTTGTATGACAGTCGAGCGCTTTACTTCTAGACCAAATATTTATCTAATATTTAAATGAAAATTATTGCATTGAGAATTCTCCTTCGTAGTATCAATCCGGTGGATTGGTTTGCATCAAAAAAATCTTGCATCTCAATCTCCACTATTCTCGATCCTCTGTGACCCTCTTTAGCTCAGCATAAGAGCTACAACTCATGTCGTCGAACACTTGCTGCAAATAGTCCCATCTAGGGCGCTCTCTGCAGTTTCTACCCTCAACCATCCCTTCCACAATGTCGTGAAGAAGACCATCGTGGCACATGATATGACCGATCCATCAGGCTCGCCTCTCTAAGATGGTTCTTACTAGGCGCCTATTTCCTTGATTTCAAGGAAGATTGAGAATCATTAATGGAATAAAATGTGTTTCTGATCGGTGGTTACCCCACCGGCAGTACACTCTGATACATATTTAATATTATGTATGAAGCAGCATTATTTCACACTGTTAGTGCTTAGTGCATTAGCTGCTCTCTGCACGGTGGGACATGTACGGTGACACAACCACACACGAATACATTAGCGCTGCAACTACCACGAAACAATGTTTGCCACCAAAAATTAAATAAACAATAGACACGCTTATCTATAATAATAAAATCATAAATTGATGCATTGTATTAATTCATGCATTCTTCAACGTTCTTTATTTTGTTTTGTTTGTTCAAGTGATTAAGTGATATTCTGTGATTCATTTGTCAAGGTAAATAAATATTTCCTATTGTATTATCGTTAGGGGCTTCGCCCCTGGCCACTTCGCGGCCTGACCCCGGATCAAATAATTTATTGCCGAACTAAATTATTTTACAAGTACCTATACATTTTTGTTTCATTCATCTTTACATTTTGAAATTGATATTGCTTGTACAGTACGTTTTATTAATTTATTAATCATTTATTAATATGTTATCTATTGAAATATAGTTCTGCAGTTGATATTATCCTGCAAAAATATGGCGAAATTCATAAAATATATTTATTAAATGTTTAATTGTGTATTTGCATTCTTTGGAAAAAATGTTTTCTCAATCATACAATTAAATACTTAATGTGGGGTATTGTGGCTTTTGGCTTTAGCCGTGTGTGTCAAATTATTTCGTACGAATATTTCGACCGTCATTGCTGGGGTCTTCTTCGGGTTGACTACTTTGGACCTGAAGAACACCCCTGCAATGGCGGTCGAAATATTCGGATACAAAATAATTCGCCACACACGGCTAAACCAAAAAGCCGCAATACCAAACCCGGCCGTGAAAACCTAAGAAGTTATTTAATGTGAGGTATTTTATTTTTTGATTGAAGTATAGTAATAAACTTACATATTGGAATAAAAAATGATTTTTTTTAATTCCCTACATAATTCTTCAGACACAAAAGGTGTTGAATTATAAATTAATAAATATTTCAAATTAAAAAGAAATGTATTTTACTTGATAGAACTGGCATTTAAAATAATTAATTAATCTTTTAAAATATATATTATTTTATTCTAATTATTTTCCTCAATTCATACAATAGCGACTGTTAACCGTGTACATGATAGACATCCTCCTATCTAAAGTGGTCATGCGCCATTTTCGAGAGCTTTTCAATGGATTGAAAATGTTTTTGATGAAAAATGAAATTGTCAGTAAAATTAAACTCCAAACAAGATTTTTATTAATCTAAACCTCTCATAAACTATTAATTATTCAGAGCTACCCAAATGAGCGATTCGGATTTCACGATTACTCGAATGTTGAAGAGAGATACGACCATACAAACATAATGATCTTTATAAAGTTCACTAATTTCATATTATTATTATTATTATTGTGATAACAAATGACACTTTCACCTCTCAAAAAGTTTGGCAACCCCTGACATATGTTGTCAATAATTCAAAGGTCTTAAAATATTAAATGACAGGTAACTTTATTAATATAATAAACAAGAAATGTTTAACAAAACCTGGGCTAAGGAATTTCACTGAAAGAGTTTTAAAAATACAATGGTACCGCGACCTACCAGTTTAATTTGTTCTCTAATCTCAAAGCAAATTTCCCCATTGAAATTAATTGAACAAAAAGATGCTTTGACAGCGAGAGCACACTGATAACTGATTCTCTGACCGTGGCCGAGGACTTCACGCGGGAAAGCGTGCCACGCGTTTCGTGTGCTACCGGCCGACCCGCTAAGCCGATTGTTTGTATCTCAAATTTCGCTCGTATTTCAAAGCAAAGAATCACTCCCAACGGCTCGTATCTCAAAAAACTAGTTTGTTGTGGCACTCGTATGTCAAGGTACCACTGTACTCATTTGGTTAATTCTGAATTTTGAACTGCCAATGTTATTATACTCCAGCCCGGCAACAGTGTGATTTATCAATTTTAAAAGATAATATTTTTATCTTCCGTTTCATAGCTCCAGGTTACTTAATGCTAATTGACTGAAATTCTACATTTCACATGTGTGTTATATTCTAAAGGTAAACAGAGGTATCGCGTGGTCTGATAATTTTTAATAATATTTAAATTATTTTAATCGTCTGTTATTGTTTTTATTTTATCTTGTTTATTTGTCATCTTGCCAAGAAAACTAGAATTAGACTTTTATTTAAACACTTGTTATCAAAAATATAATTATTTTTAAACTTGTCTAATATGAAAATGATATTTTAGATATTTTATATATTATGCGTGTTGATCCGCCAAACTCATAGATTATAGCCCGACATTAACTCATCATCATTATTATTAGAGAAATTTACTATGAATGGGTGGTCTTCACGTGACGACTTTCGTCTATATAACCGGCGGTATTTTAGAGCTTAAAAATGTAGTTTATTTTTTATTTTTTTTAATCTCCGTCAGGGATCGAACCCACGACCTTCAGCTTACCAAGTAAACGCTTTAACCACAGCTATACCCGCATCCCACATTTGCACATTGCTGGAAACCGTTCTTAAGTGACTCACCGTAAATGGGTGGTGCTCATGGTATGAATCAACCATGATGACCAATGATCCATTTAAATAAATATTTGCTTATATAATGGTATAATATATAATGATTAAGTAAAAATCTTTAACAAACCTTAACAAAAACCTACATTTAAAATGCCTTCTAAATTTGCTGTTAGATTTTGATTGCATATTTGAATGTAATTTTTCTTAAAAACTCATCACAAGTAGATCGCAGGTATATGTCTAATTTAACAAGGGACTCGCACGAGCCTCGATCCTTGTTTATATGTAAATCTATTTACAAGGCTTTTAGTTTTAAGTGTATAATAGTACTGCCTCGTTTCAGGTACAAATACGCATCATTTATAAGTAAATTGCGATTTACCATTGAGTTATGTTTCAGGAAAGGTTTCACGACATTTTATCTGACCGTGTTGTGTTGCGAACACAGTAATCTGATAGCATTCTGCGTCACGAAATAATTACTCATAGCTTGTGTTATGTATTTTTTAAATATTAAATTATTCTATTCCCGGAAGTGGGTGCATTTGTTAATCTGCAGTCATGTACACCGGGGAGGCTGAGGACCTCTAATTAGGTAATGCAGCTTCCACATGGCTGCGATAAAACTGCACTGATAAAAAGTATGCAATTGAAATAACAAATTCATGCATGTGTAATCGCACTCATTACGAGATAAATAACATGTATATATTTTTTTCGTATAGTATCAATTACAAAGCAGAGACTTAATTAAGTTTAATTTTGAGTTTATTTATTGTAATGAAACTACTTTCCAATTTAAACACACATGAGTCGATTCCCCTCTAATAAATCATGTTCCAATCAAATAATTACATATAATATGAATAGGCTCTTGAAACCCGTGCATCCATAAACAGTTTGCATATTTATATCAGCTTGGTATAACCCTTGCAGGCTGGTGCCGAAAACCTTGAAATCCTATCTTTCGTCTCTTTTTGTTTGCTCGTCGGACATGTGTCGCCATATTGATTTTATGACAAGTCCGGTCACGCATGTGACATTATTTATGTACATGGCTGTCTGTAATTTGTGCACCATTAATTCTGTAGATCGCCACTTGCGGCGATGGGTGTCACTGATCACGGGCGCCTGGTGGCCAGTTCAGTTGGCCCCTGACCTCGACGAGTGTCGGGTTGTGATCGGCCCGGTGCCTGAAAGCATGTAACTCCGCCCGAGCGGAAAGTTTGTCAAGTTTATTGAGAATATATTTGCATCTTAAAAAGTGTTTGTGTTGTTCATCTGCTCCTCATTACGCCACCACGTGATCCGATAACTATCCCGGCAACGTGGAGTCGTGTTGACTGACGACTTGTTCAGTTCTCCCAGCATCTGTGTATTCTCCCACATACTATCAGGATCTCTTTAAGAAGCAGATGCACACAAGTAGTTTGTAGAGGACGACAATTCTCTGCTGGTGTCATCCCGCTCGTGTTTATATAAATATATAAAATTCATAGATTTCGGAATGTGGGAGTTGTAGTGAAAGTGTTATGATCGGTGAATTGCTGAGAAGGAATTTTTATGCGGTTTAGGAAGTGATCAAAGGAAATACACGGACACTCCGAACATAGATAGAAAAGAAATAAGAAAACGGGTTCATGTCTTGAAGTTTTTTTTAAACAATAATGAAATGTTACTAGTAAGTATTATAGTTGTAACTTGGTCAGTTGTAGAGCGGGCACGTAACACAGTGGCGTCTCCGGCGGGCAGTTGATGATTGTTCAGGTTATAGAGGCGGTCGAGAGAGAAGAGATCTGGTCCATACGGTCGTCTACTTAAATAGAGCCTGCTCAATTCTCATTATCATAGGTGCAATAGTATTTGAAGCGACCTCTGGGATGGTGATTCAAATTGAAAGCAAACATTAAGAGACAAGGCATGAATACCGAAATTGGTACAATTGATAAAACAGAAGTCCGCTACATAGATAAAAGTAGTATGTCGAGCTTGGTTCTAAACAAGTTAAACACAAAATTAACATGGGATAAGTATGATAAATAATATTGTTTGTCATGTTCAAATACCAACCTTGAATAAACATTTAAAGCATAATGACTAGTAATTAAGTTATAATGATATGATTGTATCAGAAACTTTTATCTAATTGCTTCTTTGTTGAGGTAGGTTAATTAGCTGCCATACAATTTATTAAACAAATAGACCAAATACTCTAGCATTATTCTTCACTGGTTCAAATGTTCACCTATTTATGTAAACAAAAAATATTTTTCATTGATTTATTAATAATATTTGTATTCACTTTGAACTCTATTTTGTAAATTAAGTCTTATTAATGTTTATTAAGGTATCAAGAAGTGAACTTTTATATTTCATGCCTTGTTTGAGATCAGTTTGTACCTGGAAACAGTAGAGGAAACAACATAGTAAGTGTTCCATTGCGTAGTACTGTTACTGGGGTTTTTTTCTTATTTTGTTTTTATAAATGTTAACCACAGTGGAAGCCGATTCTTGTATTGAAGAAATATCCCAAAAATTTCATGCTTTCATAGTGCTAGTCAATAAGTGCTAGATCACTTTTAAAAAATGGAAAATGTGTAAATGGATGTTTGTGTTCTTCGTGCGCTTTTAAAGTCCCCATACTCTCCAGTCCTTGCCTCTTCTGATATAAATAAATTTATCAATAAATTTTCATCCATTCAGTCTATAGTTCGGTTCGAGACCCGAGTGGTACTTACTAAATAAATAGACTGTCGGTAACTAACTAATAATATAATAAGCTTTTGAATAAATGTTGACTGATTGAATCATAAAAAATAATAATGTACATACTCTGAACATATACTACAGAGACATCTGTTGTTATATGATGTTAACAATGGTATATATATCTATACGTCAGGTTTCGCGTATCTACTCAGGCGGAGAATAGTCGTGTGGATAGCGCGGCGTGTAGAACGGAGCGAAGGTGCAAGGCTCGTGGTTCGAATCCCGCGTCTGCTGATATTTTTGAATGAATTGATGCGTATAAAAATAAATTGATGTATAATTGTATGTGTGTATTTAATCACTAAATAAATTTAGGTCGACTACACTTAATGACAAAAAAATATATACATCTTGTCGAAAATCACTTAAATATTTTTTTTAACTCAAATCCGGGAAGTTTTTACAGAAGACGTATTGAAAAGCAGCAAATAAGATGCTTAATAGGCATTGATAACGATGGAGATGAATTATTATTGTGTTATAAAATAATTTGTAAACTTTATATCAATTTTTAAGTTGTAATGTTAAATAATGTTTTTTTTTGTATCCCTTATATATATTTTTTTGATTCTACGAGCAATGAATATACAACTTGATAGCTTCTGTTTAAAAAAAGTGTAAATGCGATGTTGATTTGTATTTTTGTGTTCCAGGTTTGGGACATCCATGGGAAACCTTCTCTGGAGTACACCATCCACACCATCGCCTCCGTGGGACACGTCAAGTGGCGGCCAAAGAAGACGTAATTACAAATATTTATGTATTTTTAACTTATAATACATAAACTGATTTACTGTGAATGAATTTGTCGACATTGAGTTGCCATTATGAAATATAAAATACTTTAAATGTTATTCACATACAAAATAATTTATGATAATATCCCTTTAAACCGCCTCGAATATAGTTTTTAATATTTATAAAAATTAAACATTCTCTGATGACATATGGAGAATAACGGGAGTGACTTAGATGCGGAAGGCGGAGGATTGAAGAGGATGGAACTCATGCGGGAGGCTTACGTTCAACAGTGGATGGATACAGGCTGATGATGATGATGATTAAACATTCCCTAAAATCTAATTTATTAATCTGATGACTAAATAAACATGTTTTTTTTTGTGAAAAATTTCGTTTTTTTGATTAAAAAAACTCAAAAAATATGATTTTTTTACTACAAAGGCAAAAAATCAGATGTATTTTATAGTCTCCTTATCTGAAGAAAAAGTCCCAGCCAGGTGCAACTTCATCTCTTGATCAACTTTAAGGTGAACGGCTGCCGTGTCCGCTTCCTTACCGCGCCGTTTCTCACAAAGTAAAACCATCACCAGTATTCTATGCAGGGATTTGATTTTAAATTCCAGTATACTGTGTCAAAATTTGTAGACGTATAGAAAGATAGTGGTAATATAGGCAATGCATAGGCAGCATTTTTTTATTATTAAATATAGCTGCGATTGTCAGATATTGCAAAAAAGCCTATGTAGAATATCTAGAATGAGTATTTCTTCTTTTCAGTTTCCACATAGCCAGCTGTGCCCTGGTGCAGGACTCTAGCATCAACGTCTGGGACGTGCGGCGGCCGTACATTCCCTTCGCAACCTTCAACGAACACAAGGACGTTACTACAGCTGTTGCCTGGAAGGGAGAACCTGACGTATTCCTATCCACCAGCCGGGTAAGGCCCATCAGGTTTTAATAGTTTTTTTAATTTTTTTTTATGTTACAGGAGAATACCGACAGATGGTGATAGTAATTCTGAAGTCTCATCTGGGGAATTCTATGACGCTTACCATGGTGCATATGGCTAAACGCTGCATGTGGAGTGTTGATCCGCCAACTTCATAGACTACAGCCCGAGATTCACGAATCATCCTTTATTATTACAGGAATTTACTACGAATGGGTGGTTTTCACGGGACGACTTTCGTCTACCACCATTTTTGATTAATAGGCTATGACTGGCATTTTACGGGTGATGGATCAAATTCACACCAACCGGGGGTATTTTAGAACTCATAAATCAATTATTTTTTTTTTTTTTTTAATTTATTTTTTTTAATCTCCTTCGGGGATTGAACCCACGACCTTTGGCTTGCAAAGCAAACGCTTTGACCATTGAGCTACGACTGCCGGCAAAATAATATGAGGAGATCCAACATTGGTCAATTTATATTTCTACGTGTCTCATGCTTTATTATCGTATTAATTTGCTAGCAACAGATATTAGTAATAATACAGGTTGAAACATTTAAATGAGTAATTAAATTGGAAAATCGATTTAAAACACTTTATTTGAATTAAATCATATTTTAAACACAAATAACAAATACCAATATAGCAAGAAATGTAATTTTTATCACTGAAAGAACTAATTCCTTATCGTCAAAGAACTCATTCCTTCTGCACCCATCCACAACCGAAAAACTTGTCTTACAATTGCATAACATCCATACATGGTTAACGTGTGCCAAATAAGAACTGGCAGCTTCCAAAGTTCCTTAATGCCACCATTAAGCTTTGAAATGCTCTTCCAGCGTCTATGTATTTTCTCCTTCCTACAATCTGGATCTCTTCAAGAAACATATAAATATACACTTGCAATCTCCCCAACTCACACAAACACGAACTCAACACACGTTTCCTGCCTGCAGCGTCCAGCCTCCCTGGCTGAGCGTCATAGAGTACACTTGTTTTGACCAGTTGTACTCTCCTGCATGCGATTACATAAAAAAACTACATCTGGTTGACTAGAATCAACTTTCAGAGTAATTATATAATTGAAATGTCGGAAATGTTGATAATTTGAAGGTTTCTTTTAAAGTTGATTTTTGTTTCCAGGACTGCACTCTTTACAGGCACATGTTCAAGGACGCGACTCACCCCGCCATGTCTGCCAACCCTCAGGGCATCAGCCTCAGCGTCAAGGGAGAGGTGGTATACACCTGTCGCCAGACCAGTCCGGCTTCTCTGGGAGAAAAGATACAAGGTTTCATAAGGTATGTATTAATAACATAGCCATCCATCTCCGTTGCCAACCACTGGACCTGCCAATGTATTATTGGTAATAGCAATGAGCGTGGATATTCAATACAGTAATATTTAGTTCATGTCAATTCATGCTTCCCAAAACGGGATCCTAAACCACCTTGGTTACATAAACCTAGAGAAAACTGCTACACTTGGGATGTAATAGGATAATCTCTATGACAGTTGCATTATTTTGTTTTAAAGGGATGGGGAAATTAATTTTATCTTATTGATGGTCCGGAATAGCTCCGAGATGTAAAGCTTACAGGATATGAAAAGAGATGGCAACTGACAACTTTTTGGCGACAATTATTGATAACGGAATAATTCTGATGATTTGTACATCTAATAAACTATCACAAACCTTCAATTGATGGGGATTGGTTAGTAAATATTTTATTTAATTTAGTAAGACTGAACTTGACTCGCTTTACACCCACATCACACCGCAGGACAGTGAAGTCTGTATTATATCTTTAATTAAGCTGGACTGTTTTTAATTACATGAAGAAAGCAATGCGTAGAAACAACTGTTTCTGGATTGCGCGAAAGTCTCACGTAGATTATTTCTTTCAGCCGGCGTCAGACGGTGCCTCAGGCAGACACCTTCCACCTGGCGTCGTCTTCCATGCGCCGCTGGACCGGGCCCCCGAGGAAGGCTTTCCTTCAGTGCGCCAAGCAGTACGCCCTCTCTGGTCGCTGCCTTGCCACGCTGTGCGACCACAACGCTCAGGTCGCGAGGGAGGTCGGCAAGGTCCAGGTCAGAACAGTCATCGACCTTTTCATAACACAAAACAAAACAGGAACTTTGACACGCGAGAATTTTTTGTGTTAGCGAAAATCACATTTTAAATGGATATAAATATTTATTTATTTATTTACCTTGTTTTCACATGGATCACGTAACAAAAGTTCTATATTAGGAGACTGTAGTTTCGACTAACTCGTAGTCTTTCTCAATCCTTCTCTAGTTAAGAGCTAACTGAGCTGCGTTGTACTTATAAGTGGTGTAACCCATTTTTGTAGGGGAAGGGGGTGGGGGTGTGTATCAGGAAAGGAGAGGGAGATAGGTAGTGTTGCAAGGATGAAGGAAGAGATAAATACATAAAAGTGGTTTAGGTATAAATTTATTTTTATTTATTTAATTTTTTATTAATATTAATATTATTATTATATGTAGTATGTATAATTTTTATACTTATTTATTTATTTAACGGAAACAATTTTAAAATTGGTGAATTAATTAAGGTATTTAGTTGGTTATTAATTATATCTTCTTTCTTATTAATGGTTTTATAAATTTCTAAGTATTCTAAATTATTTAATTTAACGGTTTTATTTTGTACATGTAATATGTTTAATCCTTTTTCTAAGTTGAACGAATGATTATTTTCTTATGTTTTTGCGAATTCAGAAAAATTAGTGCTTTTTAGGCACCTTAAATGTTCTTTAATTCTAATATTAAAATTTCTTGACGTTCTACCAATATAAAAAGATTCACAATCTTGGCAATTTAATTTATATATTCCAGAATTATTGCGTTTATCATTAGTATCTTTATTATTTATAAGGTGGTATCCTAGTTTATTATCTGTATAAAACGCTGGCTTTATCTCATTTGGGAGTAATTTAATTATTTTATGGGTAAAGTTATTAACGTGTAGAATTCATCTCCACATTCTATCGTCTTAAATATTTTCTTTAGGATACAGGTATTTATGTCATGTTTTGACGTTTTTTATTATTCAAGATACTGATAAATGGTTATTAAAATTTTGGTTTGACTCTTCATTACTTGTAAATGAAGAATATAAATAATGTCATTATTATATTAACTCGAAAATCCAAATCGTAATGATAGTTAAAAATAATTTTGCAATTATATGTAAGAGTTAACTCTCTCTGCAGATAATCTGATTGAATTATCAGAAAAACTTAAGAATTTAGGAAAATCAACCCATTTGTACATTTTGTGTACTTATACAGAAAAATCTAAATGATAAGCCTGGAAATATATGAATAATTTATTTATTGACTTATTTATAAAAGTCATGTTTCAATTTTACACAAGCACAACAAATACCAATCACATAAAACTCAATAATAAACACAAATTATAATTAAATAAATAAGTACAAATGAACACTAAAAAACACTTCTTGATAAATTACTCCTTATAGGAAAGGTAAAACAAAATCATTAATCTTCAATAATAATCAATATTATAGATGGAACGTAGATTTAATACTGACAAACCAATGAATAAAACAATATGATGATATCAGGTCGATATAGCCCTTGTAGTTTCTGCTGAAAAGTCTAGATATACGATCTTTTGTCTCTTATTTTTGTTCACTCGTCAGACACGCATATATAAAAATGTTAGTCACATAAGAGATGTATGTTTCATAAATGGCCGATATGGTCTTCAGGCGCCGCGAGTGTTACACCATGGTCCGAGTCACTTTCTGCTCGGGTACAGTTCATTCATTCTTTGTGGTCCGGGCAGAACACCGAAGTGTGTCAATCATTAATTTAAAATAAATTACAATACCCTTCTCGACAAGATCTTTGTTTTGTGACCTGCTCCCTGTCCATTCACCATGTGTTCTGATGACGATTCCGACGAAGCAGAATCTTTTGATATAGCGGGTAATGTCAATGAATATATTCACAGAAAAAATAAATATTTTTATGAGTAAAAAGCATAAAAATAAACTGTAGCATTCTCATGTGTATGTTGACTGATACATTATCATTTTTTGATTTCTAGGTCAGTCTTGTATGGTGTATCATCAAGACCTTGTACGCATCGAAAGCAGCTTCTCCGAGTTCCGAGGCTGGCACCGGCGGAGCCACCAACAGCAGCACTGTGGAGGACTCCAGCAGCGTCAGCGGTGGCGGGGGCGCCGGGACCGTGGGCGCCGCCGCCTGCGGCCGGCCCAGCGCCGGGGCCTCGGAGACTGCAGACTCCACTGGAGCACCCAGCGTCGATCAGAGAAGCGTGCGATCTGAAATGCTCCAAGGAAATTCTTACAGGTTTGTCTTGACTATCAACATATCCCTCGATTTATAAAGTAGGTAGGTTCCTAAGAAAAATGTGTAAATCAAAATAGTTATGTTTTGAATGTAAAACCATGTAAATCGAAATTGTACAAAAAACGCATAATTTAATTGTTTTCTAAAATACGTACATAAAACAAAATTATCAAAAAGTATAAATATACGTATTCTACTATTAATTAAATAAATACAAAACATATATAAAGGAATGAAAAAATTAAATCTAAAAGATTCATAAAAAAATAACTGCAATGGTCAGTAGAGTTTTTATCATTCATGAAAAAATCTCAGTCAATCTCTTCTTCATGACTGGTTCAAAGTCACTTTCATCACTCGAAAGTATTTGTATTAGGTTAAGCCACTTTTTGACCAAATCTTGCCTTGAGAGTGTCAGATTATTCCTTACCTCCATTTTTATTTTTTCAGTAATCCCCAGGATGACGACACAGAAGCTGAGGACGGTGTGTCTTCAGAACACCAGTTCCATAACAGCGGAGTCCTGGGATTCCCGACACACAACATTCACATACCCAAGGGACTTCCAGCTGGGGAGAACTCCTCGGGCAATGGAAGTAAGTTCTTCAGCTTTAACACGTGAAGGTTTTGTTGACCTCCGGTAGATTATTTTATTTTCCGTAGTGTTTGTTCGTAATCATGATTATCGTAATATCAATAAACTTTTCAAATAAAATGCAAATTTTCTCTTCTTAATTTTTGTTAAAAAAATGGAGTTTTCCAAATTCGAGTGTATGAATATGTAAAGTCTTGTTATTGGTGTGAAATTGATTCCTCACCCGTAAAATGCTACTAATACCCAATTGATTGAAATTGGTAGTATACGAAAGTCGTCATATGAACACTACTCATTTATAGTATGTCCCTGTAAAAATGAACAATGTATGAATGACGGGGTATAGTATAAAGACGGCGGTTCAACATTCCTTATCCTTATATAGTGCTTAAAATGAACTGGAATGGAATCATTGAATATGTCCAAAAATATTATTTGGTAATTCATATTATAATAACAAGAATATTTCAAATAAATAAATTTCTAAATTAAGAATGAACATATCATTTTATATTTTATCAATATTGTATTTTTTAGGTGAGAGAAACTGGCTAACAGCGCGCCACGCTCACTACGTGGATACATCAGCTCAGGACTGGACTCTGCAAGGGGAGGCTTTCCCTCTGCGCACGACAGCTACATCATCTCAGCCGGACGCTCAGTCGGCCGGGGGCGGATCCTCAGACACTATGGACGCCAGCCAACCCCAGCAGCCCCCGGCCTCCAGCGACTGCCCTGACGGTTGGGCTCCCGGCCTTACCCACAGAGATAGCAGCTCCTCGCTCACCGGATCTGCAGGACAGCTCAATAACGGATACTCCACCAGTCCACAATCTCCCATCGTAACAACGGTAACGACTCTATATTTAATATGCCGATTTCTATTTATCCGCGGGTATTTGACCAAGACAGGATTTTACACCACCGAATCGAAGTATAGCTGTAAACCTATCTCTCAATACTTATTACAAATTCACATTTTCTCCGTATAAAATACCCCGGTGTCTTTAATTATAGGTAGAAGACCAGCCAACCTCTATCCTGACTGTCACATCTCTTCCTGTTCTTCCCGCCTGGGATCCGACTCACTTGGTCGTCGATGCTCTCAAGATGCACGCAGAACTGGGCGACGTACAGACTTCTGCAAGCGTACTGTTGGCTCTTGGGGACCTCAGGTATACCAACTCTCAAATGTTGGAATGTTTTCATAAATATTAATTGTCCATTCTAAATACAAATTGTTTTTTATAATACAAACTATTTAGTCTTCAAATCAAATGCACATCCAAATCTTCAATAAACGCATTGGATACTCATTTGATTAATTAATCAGAAAAATAAAAAAGATGACAGAATACCCATGTTTGGTCTATCAACTTTTATTTAATATTGATGAATTGTATTTTATTTTACAGGAATAGTTTGAATGGCTACCTAGATGAGGTCACCCAGGAGCAGTGGCTGGTGGGATACCTGGAGCTGCTGGCCAGACACAAGCTCTGGGATATTTGCACACTGGTTAGTATTCAAAATAAAAAAATGTATCATTCTCTTAACTGCCATAGACAAAGTAATGATCAGAATTTTTGAAGAAACTTAAAATTTTTAGGGTTTAATCAAGGACATCTACCAGATAGCGAAAGTTAATTTTTGTACGTTTACTAATTGTCAATAAGGATGCATTTTTTAAAATTAGTCTTCTTGTTTAACAATGCTTTTTGCAGGTGATCCAGGGTGCCTGGATAAGCAGCATAGCTCAGCTGAATCAGCAGTCTACTATCATCCACACGAGCTGTGGTGCATGCGGCAAGCAGCTGGCTAGAGCTGGCTGGTTGTGCGATAAGTGCAACTCTTCAGAGCCCGCGCAGTGCTGCGTATGTCACCAAGTGAGAACTCAATACATTTTTTCTCTTGTTCATTCTGTATGTAACATTGCTGGGTGGAAGTCTTCATTGTCTGCCAATCTTAATGGTTTTAGTACTTTGTCAACCAATTATTTTCAACAACATTGGCGATATTAATCTTCCCATCTCGCCGGTTGTTAATATCTTTTCCATAACTTTTCTCCCCTATTGTTTACTCATCTTGAGGACTATATATACTATTTGGCAAGTTATGTTGTTCTTGTTTGCGGCGATGATTCATTCACACCCTGGTAATGCTCCTATTAGGAGCATTATCATTACATAATTATAGTGAAAAGATTCATCAATATATATTTCAAGTGTGTCATTGTTTGGTTTGTTTCAGGTGGTTAAAGGCCTCTATGCTTGGTGCCAGGGCTGCTCTCACGGTGGTCATCTGCTCCACATGCAGAAGTGGATGTCGCAGCACAAGCAGTGTCCAGCAGGCTGTGGGCATCTCTGCGAGTACAGCTGATCCACGGGGACCTCAGCGGGGACTGCATAAGTCTGGGACTTTACACACATCACCTAGTAGACACTCACCTCTGCTCCATATTTTACATATGAAGAAAGCAGTACACACAGTGTCTTCTGGAGAGCAGCTATCTCTCTAGTTCAACTGATCTATGATAACATCTAGGAGAACTGGTATATGAACTGTTCGCTCAACATTGAAGACACCTAAGTCATCTTTACTCCTTTGATGTGCGGATGAGTTTAGCTAAGTGGTTCTTTATACGCTGTGGTATATCGTACGATTTATTTTATGATCATACAAGTCTTGCACCGCTTGAACATCACACTTGTATACCTAAGTCATTTGCTCACACACAGTAAGAGTTAATTGTGTAATTTTTTGGTGCTAACAACACCTCTATATTCGCAGACCATAAATAAGTCTTGTGCTGCAATGCGTATGTCCTTTTAATCAAACTATAATTATTCTTCCTGCTTCAGCTTTCTCTACAATTGGTCTTGTATTATTTTTCAGTCCTAAGATATGCAGAAGTTTCCACTTTTGCAATGGTATGTTGGTCGCTTTGCAAGCCTACAAACCAATGAAGTCCACTCTAAAATAAGTGATCTTCAGTGACCAGCAAGGACAAGTTATAGCTGGGTTAACATCACTTGATGAATAAATATTTAAGATAATAAGGAACTGTTGTACCTTACTTTTTTACTATTATAATAATTATGCTTAAAAATGAGCAATCTGACCCTAACTAGTCACCAGACTCAATAGAAGACTATTGAGGGATAATGCCTTCAAATAATTAAATGGCAAATACAGACTCAGAATTTTTTTAATATAAAAAAGTAAAGTATTTTAGTATTTTTATAAAATCATCGGTATTTTTCATAGTTTTATATTAAAATTAATTTTAAAGATTTGTATTTATTTTACTAAAACACCACATTGTGTTTCATCTAATAATATTATAAATTAAGACTCTGGGGCATTTATGATTTGAATAAATGTAGTGATAATGCAACTTGGGTGTTCTCATTTTTTTTACTTGTTCACCTAAAACAGTGAATAAAAGATTAGAGACAACAACATAACAAAATAAATGAATTACGAACTTCGTAACAGGAAAATAAATAGTCATTAATTGAGAAGCCACTGCATAAAAAGAGCCATTGAAAATATTATTTTTTAATTGTTTATTACCTAAAATATTTACAACTAGCTTAATTAAGAATTGACTTTTGACTAACAGGAAAGTTTTAAATTCTGATATTAGTCAAAAATAAGACTTGCTTGATATAGTTTTAGTTTATAAATATTGTTTTATTTTTAGATATTTATTTATTTTGTATATTGTTATTTAGTTTATGTTATGAGTTTTTTAATTCGTGTAAATTACTAACTAAAACTTTTACTTAAAAGTTTTTGTTTATACAAGCTGGAGAGCACAGAGGGTTTTTGTCCCTCCGGTAGACTACAAAGTCCTGACAGGTTGTTTAGATACTGTGTGTGGAAATATATGATGTTTAGGTTATAAGCAATCATGATATAAAGGCAATTCATTAATTAATCAATTATTATCATACATTTAAAAGTATTACAAAGTTATTAATTTTACTATATCGTGAATTTTGTTTAAAATCAAATTCTGTTTTTTTTTTAACAAATTGTTTCATAATTGAAATTAAGAAGTGACTCTTAATATCTATAATTGTAAACATATTTAAAAAAGTGTTATTTTAAATAATTACTCGTACATAGGCTTATATATAATCCTCCAAAAATATTGTATCTTTGTAATGTTTATTGCTTTGAACTAATTGTGTTATAAATGCCACCCAAGTATCTTTAAATAATCAAATAATTAATTATAAAGTTATAAATTGTATTTTTGTAAGTAAAATGTAACATGAAATATGAATAAAGAAATATAATATATGGAGAGCTATTGTTGCTAGTTTTCTTTTATTTTATTTTATGTGACGACATATTTAACCACTTGTTACTAATACCTTTTGTTATTAGATTCTTAGTCTTTTTTATACTGTAAAAATAGACTGCTATATATTTTCAAGTAACCAAATAATATTTATTGTCGACCGTGGCTATCAATTTGAATCCTATAGATGAATGGTACTTGAGCTTTTATCTTAAAGAAGAAGAAAATTTCATGAAATCGAATAAAATAAATTCTTTCCCATACCTTAAAAAAAATCTACTATTTTAAATAAAATGCCCATAAGAAACCAAAACATTCAATTGAAGAAACCAAGGTAC